>CM059601.1:26991666-28210833 GCA_030412105.1 Cyclura pinguis
GCTGAATGTCTACTGAAATGAGAAGTGATTTTTATTCTTGAAAACTCAAGTTGAAAAGTGAAAACATTAAGAAGGTGATTAAATTTGGATGGCCTTATGCTCTGCTGACTAACCATTGGTAGAGGTTTTTTTGCAAAAGAAGATTTTAAAAAAAATTATCAGTTCCTATTATTATTAAATGGGTGGACTGTCTTGCTCAGGGGAGAAAGGAGAAAGCAAAGTGAAGACAAAGAAAAGTAAATTCTAAATACAAAGATGTGTTCCATTGTCACAACAACTCAAAGATCAGCAATTATTATACTACATATGCTACTTCTTCTGCTACCACAAAAAACATTCTATATTCTAGAAAACATTCTAGAAAGCATTCTATATTCTGGAAAATATATTAGATTGAAATCAATATGTTAGGATATACATGTCATACCATATTTACTGTTAGTTAAAGAGAAAACACAAGCATGCCCCACCTTTTCATATAAGAATTAATCAATCTAAAACAAATTGTGATGAACGTTTGGCTGTGATCCATCCTGCATTAGGAGGGAGGGATCATAAGTGATCTGCTTCTTCCAAATAAGGGGCACTTATTATAAAATGAGATAGGAACAAAGAGAGCATGAATACAATGCCCCAGAAAGACTTTTACCCAGCTGTGGCTGATGTACCAGCTGCCCCCCTCCCTAGTGAAGGTGAATTTGGCCACAGTGGTTAATGCCTTAATTACCTCCCAATTAGATCACACATTAGTGCTATATTGGAGAAGAGGATTGAAGTGGAAACATGTTCAGTTTAGAGTTCAAGAATGAAGGCATAGTTAATTGAAGATTGCACTGTACTTAACAGCACAGTGCTGGTCCAGATGTCAGAATTCAGTTTGAACAATCTAACATTGAAGCAAATATAGACCTTTTTATTTATGGCAGTCTGGGAAAATTTACTTAGCAACAGCATCCAACAGCATACAGCTAATCATATGAGAATACTAGAGATATATATTAAACTATCATGAAAGAGTAATCATTAGGCCATAAGGAAAATTACCAAACAAACACTGTATAAAAATTTTTCATATTGAGACTTTTCCTTATGTTCAAGATTGCTACAGTTATTAGGAGAAAGTGTCAGTTAGTCAATGGGAGGATCAAAACACTCTAGCAATGCTTAATCAGCTTTTCCTTGAGATTCCTAAGAGATTAATAACTTCTAAATTTTTCTTTGATTCAGACTACTTTTCCTTTCAACCTCTGATCTTTCCTACTCAGGGTGCCCTTGAAAAGTGTTTGGAAGCTAATGGCAAAATGAAGTGGCCAGACAGGTGGACACTGCTGAGACTGTATATCATCCATCCTCTTCCAACTGCATTGGCTTCCAATTTACCTCCAAGCTTAATTCAAAATGCTCATTTTGAGCTACATGGCCATACACAGCCAGGGGCTTGGGTACCTGAAAGACCACTTCTCTACCTGCATGAGCCTGTCCAGAACCTATCCAGAATTTGAGGCCCACAACAATGACTTTGTTCTGAGAGGATAGGCTAATGGTACTTAATACAGGGCTTTCTCTGTAGTGACACCTTGATTGTGGATCAGCCTCCCAAGAGAAGTCATGCTTGATTCAAGAAGGATATCAACAAGCTCAAGCATGTCCAGAGGAGGGTGACCAAAATGGTGAAGGATCTGGAAGCCATGCCCTGTGAGGAACGGCTTAGGGAGTTGGGAATGTTTAGTCTTCAGAAGAGAAGGTTAAGAGGGGACATGATAGGCATGTTTAAATATTTGAAAGGATGTCATGTCGAGGAGGGAGCAGGCTTGTTTTCTGCTGCTCCAGGGACTAGGACAAGGAGCAACGGATTCAAGCTGAAGGAAAGGAGATTTCACCTGAACCTCAGGAAGAACTTCCTGATGGTCAGAGCTGGCCGGCAGTAGAATATGCTGCCTCGGAGTATGGTGGAGTCTCCTTCTTTGGAGGTTTTTAAGCAGAGGCTGGATGGCCATCTGTTGGGAATGCTTTGATGGGTGTTCCTGCATAGCAAGGGGTTGGACTTGATGGCCCCTGTGGTCTCTTTCAACTCTATGATTCTATGATTCTGTGATCCATATTTTCTGATTTTCTGGCATGACTGCATTGTTCCACATGTCCTTTGGTCCTTAAAACCAGGGTTGGCTTCTAGAATCATTTTAATGACATGCTTCTTTAAAACTGATTTTTTTAAAAAAAATTGTTTTGTCTGTTTTTTTAGCATGGCCTCAGGTATGCTGGCTGGCTGAGAGGCAATAAACAGTTATTTCCACAATCAATCATGCCATCAGGTGCTGCATGCTCAGAAGCAACTTCAAAGCCTCTACTGTCTTAGAGTCCTTTAACTTTAAGCCAAGGGTGGATGGAACAGCCCTTTAGACCTTATCACCAGTGTAAAAATGAGAGCTGTCCCATGTTTCCTAAACCAGGGGTCCCCTTTGAACAGTCTAACTTCAACATGTACATGGCCTTCAAAACAAGACCTTCAGAACAAAAAACTGTCCTCCAACTGCCTTTGAATAGACTGCTGTAAAGGAAGACACACAGCCACACTACACAGTAGTATAGTTGAGGTTTCCAGATCTTAGGTTCTGGCCCTGTGTTTGAAGTCTCAGACCCACTTTGGCTTACAGGGCATGGGGAGGAAGGCTTCAAGGTGCTCCCTTGAAAGTATGGCTGCATTTAATTTCCTCATCTGTTAGACTTGGTGTTTTTATTTGTATGGCGTATCCTGTTCAACTGCAGCTGTTGCTTAATGTATCAAGTATAATGACATCACTAGGGCCTGGTCCCTGTGGCATCAACTCCTTAGGTCTCAGGCTTTAGCTCTGAAATTTCAGGGCCTAGAATCATCTTGGTCTGGCACAGATCTGCCAGAATCACATTTACCTCTCAGAGATGAAGTAAATGTGATAGTGGCAGACATGAATACACACACCCCATTCATTGCTCCTGCCAGCCAGCCAATGGCATGCCGAGGTGGGGGCGGGTGGGCAAGGTGCCTTGGACAGCATGTTTTTGGGGGCGGTGCCAGGCCACCCTCCACACACCGGCAGATGTCCAGCGACTAGATGGGCACTGACGCCTCCCAGAGAGGTCTGCTGGAGGGGTATGCCACCCCGGGAAAGGGGACTGTCCTTCCCCCCCCTACTCTCCTCCCCTCCCTCTCTCCCTCCCAATCTGTAGTCAAACCTGTTTCCAGCCAAAGCAGCAGCACCAACACCTGCAGACCTCCTGGTCAGGCAGAGAAAGAGAGAGGGAGAACAGGAGAGGAGAGGAGAGGAGAGGAGAGGAGAGGAGAGGAGAGGAGAGGAGAGGAGGATGCCCAAGGAGGTGGGGAGAGGCACCTGCCTTCCTCCCTCCCACCTCTGAGATTGGAGACAAGCCTAGCCCAGCTGAGCCTCTGAGGAGGAGGAGAGGGAGAGACGGAGAGAGAGAAAGAGAGAGGGTGCCCACCACCGTGGGAATGCTAGCATGTCTCTGAGCACATGCAGAGCGGAGCGCCCTCTCTGAGCACAAATGCCCAGAGCCCAATCACCCAATGCCAATTGAGCAGTTTTCATTTGGTATTTTGGATAGTTCCTCCCTCCCCTGAGAAGGGCGGCAAACTCAGTGACTGCCTCTGGGTGACAAAAGCTCTAGCTACGCCACTGCAGCCAGCTCCTTCCCACCTTACTAAACATGCTATAGCATTCCTTCTTAAACTGATGGAGCTCCAGACAGTGTAGCCACGATTCAGACAGCCGAGCCAGCACTGAACCTGTTCAGCTGTTCACAACAGTGCTATCTCATCTTCTTAATACAGTTGTTACTCAACCTTGGATTAAAAAACTGGAGCCTAAGCAAGCACAGAAAAAAGTCCATGTACAACAGGAAGGCAGAGCATTCCTCCTGGATGCTTCTCTTCCAGCTGAATGGGGAATGCAACTAGAAAAACAAGGGTGACCAAAAAACAAGAGCACTAATGGGGGGAGGACCTAAAAACCACAGAAGCCCCGGTAAAGTCCAGTAAAGGTGCCTATGGGGGCTTCCCATTGATGTCTTAGATCATTTTCACCTGCCACTCCACCCTAACCAGCTGGTATGACAGTCTGTTTAAATAGCTTCCCCCCAGCCCAGTCCTCCAATATTCCTCATATGGCTCAGGGAAGGGTTCTTGTGCCTTCCAAAACAAGACAAAATAGAAGGCAAAAATTCTTACCAGCCTGTTGAAGGGAAAGGTCAATGGGTGACTATAGGGTCAAAGGAAGGTAGGTCCATCCTGAAGAAAAAATATCCCCAACCAGGGAAATCTTTAAAAGCTGTCTAGTTATTAAGCTCTTAGGAATCTCGTGGAAAAGCAGATTAAACATTTCCAGAGCATTCTGACCCTTTTCATCAACTAAATGGCACTTTATACTAATAACAATAATAATCCAAAATGTTAAGCAAAGGTTTGACATGAATAGTTTGTAGTTTTTCCCTTATGGCTTAATAAGTGCTGTTCAGTGTTTGGCTAATATACATCCAATATGTTGCTGGGTGGACTTTTTTAAAATGACTATAAATAGAAAAGTGTGTGTTTGCTCCAGTGCCAGATTGCTTGATTTGAATGCTGACATACAGACCAGCATGCCGTTAAATGTTTTCATTTCACTAAAGTCTCCTTAACCTTAAAAGGGGCAGGTTTCCCCTGCTCTACACTGACTGGAAGAGTTGGGCAGCTGAGCATGCAGCAAGCAAAGAGAAGAAAGATGATATCAGCTTTTATACTGGCTTTCTCAGAGCATGCCTCCCAATATACTGATGCATTGTGTTTTGAGACACCAAATTGCAGCCCCAGTTCATCTAGGAATATAAAGATGACGTAATACTGCAGTTGCCTACATCAGACAACACTATCAGAGCATACCTTCAACATTTCACAAAACAAAACTGACACATATGTGGCAAAACAACATCAGATTGTGGTCAAGATGGCAAAAGTTACTAAGGAAGAACACACAAGCTTGAGAAGCTACAGCAGTTTGCTTTTGCCTGAGTCTGCTGGGAAGAGCAAGATTCTGCCCCCTCCTGCTGAGTCAATTGAGTGTAATCTACTTTTGCACTTTGAACAAAGTTTGCAGCAAACTGAAGAAAGGCAAGGGCAAAGAGGGAAAGGAGGAGGAGGAGGAGAGAAACTGGGACATTTTAAAACCCAGTTGGAAATGTAGAATGAGATAGGATTGACTGGAACTATCCCTCCCAAATTGGGACAGTTGGAGGGCGTGTTAGACGGCCAGTTTCTACTTAAACACTGACTCTGTTATGCACAAAATAGCAGGTGGCAGCTCAAGCAAAGCTAAAATAGAATCAATGGGCTGGTAGCTTCATTTTATACTTGGCCTCGTGTTGGCTGAATCTTTCACCCCAGTAGAAAATAACAGCTATCTCATTTTTGTTGAAGATGTCACCTCTTGCTACCACCACTTGCATGCCATCCTGGGGACCATCTTTGCAGCATTCTTTCAGGCATCAGCATGTACACACAAGACCTTAATAGATTTATGGGTTCTTCTGGAATGCTCCACATGGTCAGTTCATTTTTGCAATAATCAGCCTTTTGCCAATCTATCTCTTCTTATCAACAATTAAATGGGCTTGTATACATGCAAGCCAAATGCACAACTCTATTGTTTCAGAATGCGTAGGTACATCTCTTGTGTTGATGGCCCTGCCCTAATCAGAGCGAGACAGAGAAAAGAATATCATCACAAATTCTCTCTTAAATAAATTGTTTTAGATGTTTATACTTGGGTGCATCCAAAACCCTCCCTGAATCAGCCCAGCTGCTGGTGGCTCCTATGTCAGTGGGGTGATGAAAGCTCAAGGATAGCTCCTTTAGAATACACTACAGAGTAGATTCAGCATCTCACCAACATGGAAGCCACCAAGCACAACTCATGCTCAAGCACCATCACTATTAAAACGCCTTTCTCTCTCCCACTAAAATGTACATTGGCACTTTTCTTTGAAACAAGCCAATTCATTGAATTGACCATGAGAGTATACAATAGAATTTTATGACAGAGTGAAGTACCTTTCACACCCTAGATGTTTTGGACTACAAATTCCACAACTTCTCACTATTAGCCAGTATAGGTAGAACTGATAGGAATTATAGGTTCAAACCTTTGAAGGGCCAAAGCTTTGCTATTCCCCTTTCTATCGTCTGGAAGCCCATAAAACAATATTGTTACAAAAACAAAAGGGAGACATGCATCATGAAGAAATTTTTCCACATTTCTTCTTAGGCACTGTAGAAAACAGCTGAAATCATTGCCAAGCAGCTAGACCTATGATACTTTTTTTATTACTTATTTCCTCATCTAGCAATAAATCACACCCATTGAGTGTACAGTTCAGTTCTGTTTCTTGCTACAATTGTCAGCTTTAAGGAATGACATCTCAAGGCACAATGCACTCATAAGAGTGCTCCATGCACTCATAATTACAAAGACCACTCAGCTACAGCACAAGGAAAGATAGATGACAGAAGAACAACTCTTAGGTGAAGATTAATGAATGGACATATTGAAATGGAGCCCTGCCAAAGGCTTTTGTGAAAACTGAACATTCCCTTCACACTGTATATTTCACTGCCAGAATCACCCGAGGATTTTCTCAATTTGACCTTTGACAATTTTGGAACATCAAATAGGGGCAGCATTTGCTAATCATTTGCCACCCATACTAGAGTTGAAGCAGCAACCGGGAATCAAGATGGATGATGGAAGAAGAAAATCAGTAGTTCATTTGAGAAGGATAGATTGTACTCCTTCTATGATGGATGGAAGCTATTTTTGTTATGTTATCTGTGATCTTCCTTTATTGTCATGCAATAAACTGCAGTGCAGGTAGAAAACAGTTACAATATTTCCCTGCTTAGATATAAAACCTCATGCTGGAATTTTCTTTTTTTAATAGAGAAGGTTAGGCATTGTTTCGGGTTTTTTTGAGCACATACACAAATAAAGCTGACATTAATAATGAAAACTATTATGAACCAAGCATATCCAAAACCGGAGGAACTGAAACATTTTTCTTGAGAAAATGGTGTCTTGACTAGCATGTCAGTTTATCATTTCCCTCTACTCAGTTATTACCTATCTGTTAGATCTCACATAAGTCCAGGACCAAAAGCTAATCTTTCACTGCTTATTTTAATTGATGAAAAAGATTCTGCAGGAGCAAAAAGTAGTTGAGATGACCTAGCTCCAAGCTGTTCATAGGCTGAAAACAGGAGCTGAAATCAAGTCAGAACCAAATAGGCAACAAACGTAGTTGTTGTAATATTGGGGTGATTAGACCCCATCATTGGGTCCCAGAAAATCAATTGAAAGCCACATTTTGGACCAATTACAATTTCAGGACTCTCTTTAAAAGCAGACCAACATAGCGTGCTAATCCAGCCTGAAAATACCAGTCACCCATCATTGGAGCAGGGGAAAGGCACCTCGATTTATAGTAGCAGAGTGAGGATTCCACTCCCACCTGTGCTCCATTTGGGCCACTGGCTGCCACTACCTGGTAGTAACTAGGATGTGGATAAGTGAGGATATGTGTGTCTTCTCCAGAAAAGGTCACTGCTGCCAAACAAACCAGTAGTTAAGGGTGCTCCTTACTATAGAGATGTTCAAGCATTACCTGCAACACAGGTACAGTCTCTGTACATGTGTATAGAGACTGTTGATCTGTAAACAGGTAGAGTTTTTCACATACAACATTCAACATGTATACATTGTATGCAGCTGACTGATCTGTATCCAGGCAAAATTATTCACATATAATGGAATGTACATGTACTCATACAGGAGTTTATGGATTTACACTAACAGTGCTCACATGTGCACGTATATGCACAGTTTGTTGATCTGTACACAGGTAGAAGAAGTGTTCACACAGTATACTATATATGTGTTCCAACTGTCTATACACATATACAAGTGTATGAGAAAATCTCTGTCTTTGTCTGTTACTAAGTTGCACCCAGGTACAAGAATCCTCCTGAATCCACAGAACGAACATATGTTCACTTTATAAAAGCCATTTAGTGTAATCTTCTACAATCTGCACAGATTCCAACTCCTTTTGTCCTAAAGACGTTATCACGGGAATTTCCATTCAAAAATTGAGAAAATATTCTTTTCAGTTTAAAAGAGGCTAAAATGTGAGGTGTTTGAAAACTGTGCATAGTACATAATCACAGTAACTCAGTTGCATGTTTTTGTACAAAAACATCTCCATTCTAGTTTTCACTGAGGTGCTAGTTGTTGATAATGGCTAGGGTCCAGCTGTCCAACAAATCTATGAAAGGAAATGTTTCATCATTCCACAGACATACCTGTTAAAGCTTAATTGGAAGTACAGGCCTAGTTCTCACAGAGGTACACCAGACTCTAGGAACTCATTCAACACTACCCAATTGTAGTGCTATAATATTGATATATAAATATATAAATATGCTTATATAAATGTATTATATAAATATAATACTAGAATAGTATACTTTAAGAGAGCAAGATTTGTGTAGCAGTCTGAGTCTACAACCCTGGAGACCAGAGTTCAATTCCCTGCTCAACCATAGAAACCACTGGATGATCTTGGGTGCATCACATAGCCCCAGACAACCTTGTGATAGGTTTGCTTTCAGGTCCTCATAAGTCAGAAATGACTTGAAGGCACGACAGCATTCCTTTTTAACTGCCATGGCAACCCAAGGTTTGTAGTTTGGTGAGGTTTTAGGACTCTTTAGCTTAGAACTGTAAATACCTCTCTCTAAGCTGAATATCCCAGGATTCTTTGGGAAGTTACCATGATGTTAAAGTGGAATATACCACTGTAATTTAGTAGTGTGAATGGGTCCTAGGTTGTCTGATTTTGGAGTACCGATGGAACTATAGTGATAGAATTGACCTCCATGTGCAAAATTCTGTCCACACATAGAAAAATGGGGTGTTAGGGAAATCCTTGTCCCTAGCAAGTAGTTTTTAATGTAGATGTGGGTTTGTTTTGTTTTGGCATTTACTTATGTTGGCCCTCAATCTCTAGTCAGATGTAGTAAAGTGCAGGTATGGATCATGACTTTAGCAAGAACTAGGGCTTGTCCTCAGGTGATAAGGTTACAGGTATGTCTAGCTATAGAATAAGGAGATTTTAAAACCTCAGTGTACCACCAGCATCCAGCTGTTTCAAACATTCTCCTGGCAATGTTGCTATTTATACTACCCTGATTAACTTGTTTTGGTTGACAACACACTTGGAAAATAGAGAAGTGATATAGATCTTTAGCTTATAAAAAGCTAATATAGGATAGGAGAAGGAAGCTGTTTTTTTAAAACAAAACCTCTCTTGAATTATTCCAGGGAATCTTCTGAAAAATAACCATTGATATACAAATGAAGGATAACATGAATATATGGCTATTATGTGCCTTTATCATCGTTCAGGCAGTATCTAGGGAGCTTCACAGTCAGCCTGCATTTTTTAGTCTCTTACAAATATAAGCCTAGGATTTTTAACTTGTTCCCTTTTATAGATTTTTAAGGGTGCTCATTTTATTCACATATAGGGATAACCTTCCTTAATCATGAGACCAGTTATGCCTTTGAATACATTACAAATGCAACAGTCTAGACTCTTTGGAAAATCCTCTTATTATCTCTGAAATGTTGAGTATCCAAACATAATATAATTGTAAGATACTTTCAAAAATGTAAACAAAGCTAATTTTCTAACTAATTCAGTATGTTTGGCATGATGTATTCCTTTTAAAAATGTATATTCATCCTGGCAATAGTGTTGAAAACTAATTATAGCTAGCACAATCATCCAAACTAATATGTTGTTAATAGTCCGAGGAAAAGATTCTGTGTGCATGTAACTTACTTTCAGGATCTATAATATTTGACAACTACCTATCTCCCTCCTGCCTATAATGGCTAAATGTATCAAAGTTGCAGAAATACAATTTCAAGAGTATTTTCATCTGAAATTCACTTTTTGGTTACTTTTCAAGGTAGCTTTCTTTCTTCTTATTTCTTATCCATGAAAGTAATTGTAAAACTGATTTGCCAAGAATGAGGTAAATCTAGCAGTGCATTCTGTGAAACTTGAACTCCTAGTACAACAAAATGAATACGATTTGATAGGCATCACTGAGACCTGGTGGGATGAGTTTTCAGGATTGGAATGTAGGAATAGAGGGGTATAACCTATTTTGTAGAAATAGACCAAACAAGAAAGGAGGAGGAGTAGCCTTTCATGTCAAGGATGTTTTCACCTGTGAAGAGATCCAGGACTTAAACCCAGAAAGCCAGGTCAAGAGTATCTGGGTAAGAATTAAGGGAGCGAGAAACAATAGGGATATTCTGGTGGGGGTTTACTACAGACCTGCAACCCAGACTGAGGACCTTGATGACACCTTCCTCAACCAAATGACCGCGCATTCAAAAAAGAGAGATACAGTAATAATAGGAGATTTCAATTACCCGGATATATGTTGGCAGTCAAACTCTGCCAAGACAGCAAGGTCCAGCAAGTTTCTTGCTCGTCTTGCAGACAATTGCATGGTCCAGAAGGTGGAAGAGGACACGAGGGGATCAAATATTCTAGATCTGATCCTGACCAATAGGGATGACCTTGTTAATGAGGTAGAAGTGGTTGGATCTTTAGGGGGGAGTGACCATGCCCTATTGGAATTTGGCATTCAGTGGGAAGGAGAAGATAAGTGTAGCCAGACACTCATCTTAGATTTTAAAAAGGCGGACATCTGTAAACTTAAGGAGCTGCTGGCTGAAATTCCGTGGTCAAGAATAGTGAAAGAGAAAGGAGTTCAAGAGGCATGGGAGTTCCTTAAAAGGGAGATACTGAAGGCACAGTCTAAAACTGTGCCAATAAGGAGGAAAAATGGAAGGCATCTGAAGAAATCAGAATGGTTAACTAAAGAACTCTCAGCTGAGCTAAGCGTTAAGAGAAACGTGTACAGGAAATGGAAGAGGGGGGAAACCACCAAAGAAGAATTTAAGCAAGTAGCCAGGAGATGTAGGGAGAAGGTCAGAAAGGCTAAAGCACAGAACGAACTTAGGCTGGCCAGAGACATTAAAAACAATAAAAAGGGCTTTTTAAAATATGTCCGCAGCAAAAGGAAAAAGAAAGAGGCGATAGGGTCGCTGCGCAGAGAAGATGGCGAATTACTAACAGGGGGAAGAAAAAAGGCAGAATTACTTAACACCTTCTTTGCCTCAGTTTTTTCCCAGAAGGATACAAGCACTCAACCTGGCGGTTGGGGAGCAGGGGAGGAAGCAGTGGAAATGAGGCACATAATAGGTAGAGAGGTGGTACAAGAATACCTGGCCACGCTGGATGAATTCAAGTCTCCAGGGCCAGATGAATTGCATCCTAGGATATTAAAAGAACTGACAGAGGTCATTTCGGAACCGCTTGCTATAATCTTTGAGAGATCTTGGAGGACAGGAGAAGTTCCAGCAGACTGGAAGAGGGCAAATGTTGTCCCCATCTTCAAGAAGGGGAAAAAAAGAGGACCCAAATAATTATCGCCCAGTCAGCCTGACATCGGTACCCGGAAAGATCCTGGAGCAGATCGTTAAGCAGTCAGTTTCTAATCACTTAGAAAGCAATGCGGTAATCACGAGAAGTCAACATGGATTTCTCAAAAATAAGTCATGCCAGACTAATCTGATCTCTTTTTATGATAGAGTTACTAGCTTGATGGATGAAGGGAATGCTGTGGATGTAGCATATCTCGATTTCAGTAAGGCCTTTGACAAAGTTCCCCATGACATTCTTGCAAAGAAGCTAGTAAAATGTGGGCTGGACAGAGCTACTGTCAGGTGGATCTGTAACTGGTTGACTGACCGTTCCCAAAGGGTGCTGACCAATGGCTGCTTTTCATCCTGGAGAGAAGTGACTAGCGGGGTGCCACAGGGTTCTGTCCTGGGCCCAGTGCTGTTCAATATTTTCATCAATGACTTGGATGAAGGAATAGAGGGCATGCTCATCAAATTTGCAGATGACACCAAGTTGGGAGGGGCTGCTAATATGCCAGAGGACAGGATCAAAATCCAAAATGACCTGGACAGATTGGAGAGCTGGGCCAAGGCTAACAAAATGAAATTCAACAGAGAGAAGTGTAAGGTCCTACACTTAGGTAGAAAAAATGGAATACAGAAATATAGGATGGGGGACACGTGGCTGGATGGCAGTATGTGTGAAAGGGATCTAGGAGTCTTAATAGACCACAAGCTGAACATGAGTCAGCAGTGTGATGCGGCAGCCAAGAAAGCCAACGCAATTCTCGGCTGCATCAATAGGAGTATGGTGTCTAGATCGAGGGAGGTACTGGTACCACTCTACTCTGCTTTGGTTAGACCTCATCTTGAATCCTGTGTCCAGTTCTGGGCACCCCAATTCAAGAAGGACATGGTCAGGCTGGAGCAGGTCCAGAGGAGGGCAACCAAAATGGTGAGAGGCCTGGAAGCCATGCCCTATGAGGATAGACAGAGAGCTGGGTGTGTTCAGTCTGCAGAAGAGAAGGTTAAGAGGGGACATGATAGCTATGTTTAAATATTTGAAGGGATGCCATGTAGAGGAGGGAGAGGGCTTGTTTTCTGCTGCTCCAGAGACCAGGACAAGGAGCAATGGATTCAAGCTGCAGGAAAGGAGATTCCACCTGAACCTCAGGAAGAACTTCCTGACAGTCAGGGCTGTCCGGCACTGGAATATGCTGCCTCGGACTGTAGTGGAGTCTCCTTCTTTGGAGGTTTCTAAGCAGAGGCTGGATGGCCATCTGTCGGGAGTGCTTTGAGGGTATTCCTGCATGGTAGAGGGTTGGACTGGATGCCCGTGTGGTCTCTTCCAACTCTACATTTCTATGATTCTATGAAAGTGGATGAAGCAACATAAGTGAAGTCCTATTGGATCACACCAAAATATTTACCTGTGAATTCCTTTTCCAGCAGTAACAAGCAAGATGTTCCTGAGAAATATCAGGTAGAGTATAAAAGATATTGGTCCACACCAAATGGTCCCTCCAGGTATTCAGTGGCATAAATTTCCAAATATGGAACTTCCATTTAGGTGTCATAACTACAGCATTACTAAACCTTTCCTCCATGAATCTAACATTCTAACACAGCTAAGGTAGTATTCATCATTATACCTTGTGGAGATATATCATCTTTCCTGGATCTACTGGAAATAGATGTCATTGACTCATATCAGGTTTTACTTTATTGGATTGTACTGAGAAGATCATTTTTAAAATAATGTTTACATACTTAGATGTGGACATATTTTTTGAAAATGAAACCTGAATTAGATCATGAACTCTGGTCTTTACTACTACCTTTGTATTTTGAGGGACACACTACTGTCCAGTCACAACTACACTAAAATCCTTGATATCCTAATTGGTTTTAAGAACCAGAAATCACCTCCCATGAGAGAAGATGTCCCCAAAATGGCTTTAAAATGAAATGGGAAGTTCCTTCATTAGATATGCTATGACTTTATTTCTTGGCCAAAAATACTGAATGTAAAGAGCAGCTAGTTTCTCACAAAATATCATGCACTCCCACTTTATCTCATATCATTGGTTCTAAAAAATGCAAAGACCTGCTTTAATAAATAAAATAATTCCCCAGTTTCCTGTGAATTTAACAGCTCATGGGGAGGGGGGCTGTGCCTTGCTTCTCCATTTGGGACACCCACAGATGTCAACAGAATTTAGAGACAAATAATTCTTTCAGAACCATTAATATAACAGAGATAGCATTGCTTCAGAATGTGTGAAGTGTGGGCTTGACTGTATAGCATGCCTCCCCCACATTTTTTTTTAAAAAAAACCTTTAATCTGAAGAGCATTGACTACAAGATTGTCCTAGTTTTTTTTCCTAACAGACACATTCTCTATAAGTAAAGAGCTATTTTTCAATGGGTTGCACAAAAATTTTATATCCCTTCATGCATTTTAGAATGGTACAGTTTTAGGAAGGCCAAACCATGCAATAATTCTGAACATGTGCTCTTACTTTTAAAAAGTTAAAAGTGCATAGGACAGCAATTCAGAAGTACTTTGGCAACTCATAAAATCGCCTATGACAACCTATGGAACTTCCTTATTGGAGAATACTAGGAACGTCTCTTAGGAGAGGTTGACTAAGATGGCCATTGAGGTATATTCAATTTTAATTCTCTTATCGTTGGATGGCTTGCTCTGTTACACTAAAAGGCTCGATAATTTATCTCATTGTCATGAAAAATAAAGCTGTTCTGAAGTCATTCTAGGTTATAAAGTTTTCAACAGAAGTATTACACAGGCTTTCTTTCACTCCAAAGCCAAGACACTTACACTGAAGTCACAGAACATCTTTTTGAATTTCTTGCCCTATTGATTGTGCCACTGGGCTTCATTATCATTATCTATCTTTTAGTCAGATTTAAGTACCCTCCTATCGTGAATTGAGCCTCTCTCCATTCAGTACCTACTGGGGGAAAAGCCACTGAGAAACAGAAATTCTGTTGGATCTAGAGCCACTGATCAATGCCAAGGTGACCATATTCCCTTTCAATTAAAGAGCTGTCCCTTTCCACCAACCCATCTGCCCCAAACTTCAAAATATTCTAGACTGAAAGAATTCTCATTAACCTCTTTTACTTGCCAATGCATAAAGTTCTTGGAATTTTGAAAGTCGGTACTGGTCTATTTGTAATTTGTAATTTATGAAATTACACATAACTTCCAGCATTTCCACACACCCTCCCATGTTGTCCTGTCACAACAGCATCTCTGCCAGAATGGGAGCATGTCCCCAACACTCCCCTCCACACCTGGCTGGCTGCCTCCGGAAAAGAGCGTAAGAGACATGCTCCTTTCTTCCACACTGCAGTTGGCCTTCTTTCCATGCTGCAGTGGGGAAGGAAGCATGTGATCATGGTTCTCACCCCTTCTTCATGGCTGGGGGTGATGGGAGTGTTGCATGATCATGGCCACTTAATAGCTTTTTTCCCTTAAGCAAATATCCTGTGATCACAACAGGTGGGGACACGATGGCTATGGGGCCACAATAATGTCGTGCAAAAGCATAACCTGCAGATCACTGCCATTGCATCCCCAATACAGGACCACACCATGCGGAAATAGTCTTCATGTCTTTTCATGTGGATTCAAGGTCAGCCTCTGCCAAATCCATTATCCCTGTTCACACAATAAATATACTACATATAGAATGAACATGTAAAAGGCAACAGAATCTTAACAATGGAGCAATTAAATCATTTTAATGGTCTTCCTATGATCAGAACTCAGTAAAATGTAACCTGTATTCCTTCGCTTATTTCAAAATATGGTATTGCAACTGTTCTGCATTTGGAGGCCTTCCTGTTCATTCTTCAAAATAGGGCTCTGCTCTCATATCTTGCCCTGATGGCTCTAACAATTCCAAGTTCTGATCTCTCATTGATAATGCTATGAATCCACTCTAACTGCTGTGATACTCTCTGATGCAATCCTGGGATTAGCAATTTAGGGCAGAGTATTTAATCAGCCATGGAACTCTAGTGGATCACCCAATACAAACCCTAGGAATGCACTGGATGCAGATATAGCCGTTAAACTGGAATCATAGTGTTATAATGGTAAAGTGTGAAAGGGCCCCTGAAAAGATCTAAACTATGAATACATGGTGCACAAACCATGATACTTTTCTCCTTGCCTCCAAGATGGACAAGATATTTCATTTCATTTCATTACCTCATTTCATTCAAATGAAATGCCCAGTATAAAGATCTTTCATGGACAAAGCTTGTAAATTCTTCCATGACCTTGCTATTTCCATCCTTGCTGCCTACAGCAAGGATGGAAATAGCAAGGTCATGGAAGAATTTACAAGCTTTGTCCATTAATCCTTGGTTAGACAGAGTTTAGGCCCTTGCATTATCAGATAAACTAGGCCCTTTTCGCATGGCATTTGCCATGCAAAAGGGCCCCTGGAGCGTCGCGCAACTGCGAGGACCAGTCCACATGACGCACTCAGAGTCGCACGATGCTCCTGGGTCTGGCAGGCACCAACCACACACTATTTCATTTTCGACTGTGAGCCGAAAATGGTGTGCAATCGCGTATCGCTCCAGGGCCCCACGTGCACTTACCATGCGTGCGGAGCTGCAGAGCCGTGGCACTCACACTACCTGCCACAGCACAGCCTGGGAAAATCCCAGGCTGCACTGCAGAAGGAAGAGGAGGGGCTCTCGCGCAAGCAGACAGCAGCTGTGGAGCTGAAGGAACTGGGACATGAGAGCCTCTCGGAAGAGGCTGCTCACGCGATCCTCGTACCCCAGCTCCACAAAAAGGTGAGTTGTGGAAAGGGACCAACATATAAATTCCACCTTCTTAGAGGTGAAATAGCTGAAAATACCTTCAAGACTACATGGCATCCGTTTATAACTTATATGGCACATGTAAATTTTAGACATGGCCCAACGCTGAACCACATGGTATTCTGGAATCTATGATGAGCACTTTTTGAACACTATCCTTGAGAGCATTGTCTGATTATACTTTGAATCATGGAATGTTGTCATGGTTGGGGGAAGTGGGTAGGGGATAATTTATTGTTATATCATGTAATCTCTTAATTAATATATCATTTTTAAAAATGGGCAATGTTCTGTTGGCCTGAAGAGATGTTTTCCATTTGGAAAAATAATCTTTGCATAAACTGTATAAATTCTGCAAATTGAATTGCTAAATTGCAATAGCTTTGTTGCCTGGACTTACAAATTAGAAGTGTCATATGGAGTTTTGTGTCTTTTTTGATCAACCATCTAGCCCTTGTGTTCTTGTTGCTTGTGTGTGCTTTGCTTCCTTAGTACAGGGATAACCGTGTAGGTTCTAATTCCAATGTCCATGTAATACTTTTAATGGCCCAACAGCACAATAAATCTCTGTACAAACTTATTAAAGCCCAAGATTATTGATCCAATAAAGATGGGTTTTTTAAAAAAGCAATCCAGATGGATAATTTGGATTTGAATTTGCCCAAATGGACAATTTGGTTCTCCATTTTGAACATAGTGGAAGAAAAAAATGTGAAAATTCAAACCTGCCTCTATCCAGTGCAAAATTCAAATATCTCTTCATAGAAAGAGAGCAGGACATTCCTCATATATTCAGTTTCAAGACAGCCTCAATCACTGAGAAAGTAAGGCCCTTTCCACAGCTTACCTGCATCCAGTGCAGTCGCACCTGGATCATGTGAGCAGCCTCTTCCGTGAGGCTCTCACGTCCCCTCTGCTCTGGCTCCGCCATGAGGGCTCTGTCTGTTCCTTCCGCAGTGCAGCCAGGTATTTTCCCGGGCTGCGCTAGGGGAGGAAGCGCAGCTCCGGAGGCTCCGCACGTATGGTAAGTGTGTGTGGGGCCCCAGAGCAATGCGCAATCATGCACCATTTTTGGCTAAAAGTTAAAAATGAAAAAATGCACGTGCAGTCCCTGTCAGGCCCTGGAGCATCGCGCAAATGTAAGTGTGTCATGTGGACCACTCCTCACATGTGCACAACACTCGAGGGACCCTTCCACATCGAAAATGCTGTGCGAAAAGGGCTCTAATTTTCATTCACTTTTCAGAATCCTCCCTCTAGCTACTTCTTTCTTCCAACCATCCTTTCCCCGAATCATTTCCTGCTTCCACCATTCCCAAGCTATCTTTCTTCTCTTCTTCCATCCATTGGCACTTCTGCTGCCCTGCCACATCTACTAATTGTATGAGGAATAAACGAAGTTCAGTCCAACAGTAATGCCTGGCCTGCAAATCAGTTTTTGTGAATCCACATGGCAAACCCATCACCCCATATTAGGAAAAAGTGTAGGAAAGTTTCTTCTCCTGGAGGCCTCCAGGAGTGTTAGGTTTTGATCTGAATAGGTCAAGCCAGAAACTACCACTTCAAAAAGAAAATCAAAATCATGACTGAATATCTAGTTATGTCTAGTTTTGATTTTCAAACCATATTTGACCATTTCTGGTCCCAACACAGCCTGCAGTGGCTGCTGAACACAAAGCTCATCTCCACTGAAGTGGCCCACTCCTGCCTTACTTCTACAGTAGCTCAGCCAATGGCAACCAAAGACTCTCCTATCTAACCCACTTCTCCATAACATAAAAGCAGCTTCACCTGACATTTTCTCACATTTCAACTTCTCCTTCACCAAAAATAACAAAAATTCTTTAGTGGAAGAAGTGGAAAATGGCCAAATGCTACTGAGCATAAAAAATGTATTTGTTTATAAAGTTTGTGGGAAAAGTTAAGTTGTCTCCAGTAAGGGAGCTGTTGTGTGAAGGGTACACTCATGGAAGCCTTCACCTGAAGTCTGAAGTGATATTCTGGAAACAGTTTTCCCACCTTGGTGTCCATTCAAACCCAGACATCTTATTCAAGTATACATAACCCTCTGATATTGCTTATTTTACCGGTCCAGTCACTCCAAGTGGGGACATCTCAAGATACAGAGTAACAGTATGCATTCTTATCTTTGTTTATGATTTATCAAGGAATGTTGAATAAGCACAAAAGTTCTCATTAAGTCCAAAGGGGAGGGGGAACCAAAGTTGTTGAATTATGCAAATTAACTATTAAATGTTAGGGAAGTCAATGTTATGTTGCCCGTTTGATGGATAGAAATGTGTTTAGAGTTGACAGGCAATCTGAACATTACTATTAAATCTCATTTCCTCCTCAGAGAGTTTTTGCTCTTGCAGAATGAGGCGATCTTTAATATCCTGATCAAACAACAGAAATTGGCTGCCATCTTCTGACACTCCAGTGATAATGTACTGTAATTTTGCTAAAGTAATTGTTCTGATTCCATTGTTAAAAAAAAAACCTTTTGCCATTTTTACTACAAAAAAATGAGACATTATTCAAGAGATGGAATATGACTGGTAATGGCCTCAGAAAATTACAGTACAGAATCATTTAGCACCTGCTAAACTATCAAAAGTTTTCATACTAAAAAGTCCCACCAAAGGCTGGATCCGCCATGCAGGACGGATTGTGACATTGAAATTTCAAGACAGCAAGGATAAATTGATTCATTCCATGCCATATTTTCATTTCATTAAGTTTGCGCAGTTATAATGCCCAAAGTATTCCAGAATAAATTGGCATGTTATGCTGCTTTGGCTCCTATTAGAAATGTACTGTTACAAAATTATTTTAGGTCTTCTAGTTCAAAAACTATAGCCACAACAGAGCATCAGGGCTATGGGGCCAAGTCTTGATTTCTGATTCCACATGATGAGCACACAGCTGGACTAAGATATTTTGCTACTCAAGGAAAGAATAAAATAGTACATCCTTCCTATTCCATGCAGAAAAGGTGAGTTGAATTTTTCTCTAACATTGGCAATGGGACACTATCTTCTGCTGCACCTTCAGGCAGCAGGGCAGCTTGAAGAAGTCAAGCAGGCCATGGGGCCCACCTCACAGCTCAACATCTTCTGAATGAGGTGACTGCCTCACTTGGCCTGAGAATCCCATGTAGTTTGGGTTTGCAAACATGTAGAACATCTACATGTTCCCCCTTTAAACTTTCCACTCAGTGTTCTGGGGGTGGAGTTGGCAAAGACATTGGAGATAGGTTCAATCCATGCAAAATGGTGTCCCCGTGTTTCCATTTCCCTTATAAGTTATACCATCTCTTACCCACGTTGTGGCATAAGGACATGGAACTTTTCCTGGCTTCTGCTAGTGGCTGTCAATGATGCAGAACAGGGTAAATGGGGAAAACAAGATGGGACATGTTGTTGTATGATATAGACAAAGAAGCAGAAAACACAAAGCATAAGTGCCATTTTGAGAGTGTATTTAGGAATGTGCAATTCTACTCCTAAGAAACAGACTTAAGTTTATAGATGAAATCTGAAAAAAAGAAAAAGATAGCTTCCTCTTGGTTATTCCACAAGCTTAGAAGTCAGTTCTTTAGACAATTCAAGTTCTGTGTCTTAATTTTATCCATATGTCCTGTCATCTTTGAGGTCATTCTGCTTCTGGACTTTCCTAGAGACTTCATTTAGAGCACTATGTTTGATTTTAAGCATCACTGTTCAAGAACAGTGGCACTATTCAAATGTGCAACGCACCCATGTGATCAGAATGTATGAAGTAGAGTGAAAATATGTATACTAGTTCAAGGGACAAACACAATAGGTCAGCCTTATCTGCCATCTCCCTACGCTGAGGCTTGCTGCTCTCAAGGAGTTTAAAGTCTAATATGGCATCAGGGAGACTGAAGCATTCCTGTAAGCTTGTTTCACAATTTAGAACACTGTGTAGTCACACCTACATTATATCGTTAGCCCCCAGAAATGTAAACTTATTGAATGAACGGTAACCTGTCGATTCAACATACCTGGGTGGGAATTGTGCAGCCTGTTAGCTACATGTAGTCCTTGGAATCACCACAGACCCACCCAAGAACCCTGCATTCCTTCTTCCAAAAAGTGAAGCCAAAAGAAAAACAGAATAGTTTTTGGATTATTCAAAATACTTTTTCAGGGGAGCCCCCCCATGCAAAACCAAAACCAGTCCCAAAACACCAAAAATGGCGACCATAATTACATGATGTGGCATTCTACAGCTCAAGAGCAGGCCAAAATTGAGTGGTACAGCCCTCCAGGTTCCAGAGCATGCCCACTCTTGACTTACATAAATTCCACTGAGTCAGTGGATCAACTCCAGTTGGGCCTGACCACAGGATTCAGTCCCGAGATTTCCAGATTTCAGGAGAAGTCTCTGTTACCTATTAGGCTTCCTGCCATACAAGTTTGCCTTCCAACGCGTGAGAGGCAACAAGGCCCTGGCTGTACATTTTACATGAGAATGTGACAGTAGGTATAACATTATCAGAGGTTTCCCTGGAGCTAGTGGGCATGGTCTCACTCTCCTTCAAATGATTCTGAGAGCATGGGGGAAATGAACCCTCAGATAACTGGAAAAGATTCAAGTACAGTGACCCCTTGATTTTTATGAGGGTTTGGGGTGCAGAGCCCTTGCAAAAGTCAAAAAACCATGTTTTCTCCTCCCATTCCCTGCCAGGACTTCCCCTTCCATTCTTCTGCCTGTTGCCCATGTGCCCTGCCTTCTTTCTGCCCACGCAGGTGGCAGGGAAGCGAATGGATTGGGAAACACTCCCCTGACTCCATTCAGTTGCCTGTTGCCCGCGTACCCTGCCTTCTTTCTGCCCACATGGGCAACAGGCAAGCAAATGGATGGAGAAAGATTTCCTCCCTCCTGCATTTCCTTCCTTTGGCTGCCTGTTGCCCACGTGCTCTGCCTTCTTTCTCTCTGCATGGGCAACAGGCAAGCAAATGGACAGGGAAACATCCCAGCCCCTGCATGCTCAATTTGGCTGCCTGTCACTCATACTCACTGTCTTCTTTCTGCCCAAACAGGTGACAGGCATGCAAATGGAGGGGGAAAAATCCCCCCCACTCCATTCACTTGCCTGTCACCCGCGCACCCCACCTTTGCACCTGGGCAAAACATCAGGGAATGGGAGGGTGAGAATGTGGGGGGGGAGGCAAACAGGCATCTAGTGAATAATCAAATTTATGAAAGTCAAACCAGAGGACATGGAGGGAGAACTGTAAAAGCTGCAGTGAAGGTAAAACAGCTAAGCAGGCTACAGGAAGGAACTGTGGCCATTTCTGCATGGCATTGCTGTACCACAATGGGGACGGGTTGGCAGTGGTCTGCAAGTTGTGCTACCACACAACGTCATTGCAGTCCCACTGCCAACGCATCCCCACCTGTTGCTATCATGGGATATACCATTAATGGGAAAAAATCCATTAATGGCCTGCAATCACGCAACACTCCCATCACCAGTGGCCATGCAGAACAGGAGGGAATGTGATCTATATGCTTGTTTCCCCAGTGCAGCATGGGAAAGAGGCCAGCTACACTGCAGAAGGAAAGAGCATGTCACTCGAGCTCCCATCTGCAGGCAGTCAGCCAGGTGTGGAGGGGACTATTGGGCACACATTCCTATCCCAGCAAAGGTGCTGCCAGGATGTCGCTGGGACGACAGTAGAAAAGGGTAATGTGTGGAAATGGCCTGTGAGTTCTTAGTCTGGATATAAAAAGATTAAAGGTGATCGGCTGAAAGTTTTCAGTTATTTAAGGGGCTCTAAAAAGTAAAACAGAAACCATGAGTAATCATTTACCCTGAGGAATGAACAAGATGTAATGGCACAAAACGGTAAGGCAGAAGCTTAGATTAAGCATAATTACAGGTTAGTTCAGTAAAAAGGATAAGCTACCAAAAATGGATATGAACACATATGGGAGGCTCAGTAGTTATGTCTCGTATTCTCCAGCAGTCTTGAATTGGCAAGGACAGTTCCAGTTAATCCTATGCCATCCCACATTTCCAGCTGCTTTTAAAACGTCTCAGCTTCTCTCAGTTCCTCCCACTAAGGACCCTTGGTCCTCAGTTTATTTAATTGCTGCAAACTGAGTTCAAAGTGCAAAAGTATTTTGTTCTTAGTAATTCCACAGGAGGGGATAAAATCTTGCCCTTCCCTGTAGAGACTCGGGGCCTTTCCGCACTACACTGTTATAGTGCTATTATTCCACTTTCAAAATCCTATGGAATCCTGGGGTTTGCAGTTTAGGGAAGGGCATTTAGAATTCTCAGACACAGAGCTTCTTGGCCTCAGTAAACTACAAGCCCCAGAATTCCACAGGATGTTGAAAGTGGAATAACAGCACTATTAACACTGTAGGGATAAAATCAAACTGCTGCAATCTCTCCTAATTTGTAGTTTTTTCCTCATTAATAATTTTTGCCATCTTGACCACATTCTGATGTTGCTTGGCCACACATGTTCTGGTTTTCACCTGTGAAATATTAATAGGTATGATATCTGGACAAAATATTTTTCTGGTATGTTGCTGCTGTTGTTGCTGTTATGTGTCTTCAAGTCATTCCTCATTTTTTGGGACCCTAAAGTGACCTTATCATGGGGTTTTCTTGGCAAAATTTGTTCAGAGAGGGTTTGCCTTTGCCTTTGCCTTTGCCTTCCCTTGAAGCTGAGAAAAGAATGTGACTTGTCTAAGGTCATCCAGTAGTTTTCTATGGCTGAGAGTGGATTGGAACCCTACTCTTCCGTGTCATAGGCCAATGCTCAAACTACTACACCAGACTGGTTCTACATATGAGAAAAATGAGTTGTATCCTTGGAATGAAAAATATCTGTTAAACACAGTCTTAAAAGAGGAGGCTTTAGCCCCAAACCAGAGGAGAAGGCCAAGTCTTGAAGGAAGTGGGCACTTCTATGTATTTTGCCAATCATTTTGGTTCTTTCTACTTCCTTCCTTTTTATTCTGATGGGCTTTTAAAGCAGAAAGTTTTTAAAGAATGGGCTTTTAAGAGTGTGCTCGGTTGCTCTGCTGCTGTTAGGTACTGCCATTCCGCCATCTCCCCATGCTCACAACACACCATTCTAAAATTCCACAATCCATAGTTTGTGTTTTTCAATGCATGCAGCAATATGCAGGCCCATAGCAATAAGGATGGCAGTCATCATAGGTTTCTCCAGAGACCATGATAAAAAAAAAATAATTTTTTTGGACTTTAGTTCCCAAAGTCCCCCAGTCAGCATGGCCAGTGTGATAGTAACTTTTCCATGTTTTCTTCACTGGCCTACATGCATACCTCCTATCTTCTCTTTTGAACAACTAGTGGTAACATCATACATGAACTACCAAAGAAATCCATGTTCTCTTGATTATTCATACTGATACTATAAAGTACTTTGAACTTTAGTTTCAGCAAGATAGAAGCCTCTCACTCTCCATCTTCAAAATCATTGTCATTTACAGTAGCATATGTTTTTGGTATCTTTGAAATCTGGAAGGGATCCCTGAGGAAGTCTTCTGTTCCATCCCTTGAATGTCTGATTTCTGAGTGCTGCATTATTCACTCGTATATATATGTAATCTCCTTTAATGTAAATCCTCCTCTTTAAGTAGATCACTTAAGTTGATGAAGTTGCTTCCCTCCCTTTGTCCCTCTTGTGTTTTCCTAATGTGATTTATTCCCTTATAGAATTATGAATCACAACGCCTTCAAACCAGCTCATTAGTCATTCCAAAAGGTGACCCTGATATACTTGAACATAATAAGGGAAATTAATGGAAAGATCTCAGAAGCTCTCAGCAAAGATAAGAGATACAAAAATATTCCCAGTGATTATTGTCAGAAAAAAAATGAAAGGGGAAGACAGAGAGTCAAGTTTCAAGGAGATATGGGAAGAGAGAGAGATAAGAAAAAAATACTAATAAGTGCAAAAGAAGGAATGAGATTGTGGAGATGCCCAGATCATTTTTCTAAATTAAGTTACATTATAATTAGGGGACATTATGATTGAATAGGTCACCCTGTTGCACAAGTGTCTGTCAAAATAGACTGCCACTGAGACAAACAAAGCCCAGACATAAATCTTGCCATATTGGCAATGACACATCCCCTTATTCATCACTCAAGATTCAAATGTTATTCAAATTCCACATAAATTTTGAACAACCACCAATCAGTTTCCCTACCACCACCTTTGACAACTCTCCATCACTGTTCTGGGCCTCTGTGAATGATTCCTGATCCAGCAGTAATGTATCATTGCCCAGATCTTTGGGATCTGACAAATTCCAACAAAAGAGAAGAAAACAAGAAGCTTCCAAACATGAGTATGCTGATTTTCCAGCATACACATCAAATTATAATATATCTGCTTTTCAGAAACTTCCTTAGGGTCATTTATAGTCCTATATACTTTGGGTAATAATAAATACATTTGCTTCCTGTCTAATTCATTGTTTTTCCAGTTCTTCTGTGTGGATTTTCCAAGTTTGTGTGACTTGTTATCCACAAACTTTCCACTTTACCCTCACTTTCCACCTACTCCCACTTCTACAAGACTAGCCATTTCTGCACTACAGTTATAGTGCTATCATTCCAGTTTCAACCTCCTGTGGAATTCTGGGGTTTATCGTTTCCTGAGGCCAAAGAGCTCTCTGGCTATGAATTCTAAATCCCTTTCCCTAAACTGTAAACTCCAGGATTCCATAGGATGTTGAAAGTGGAACAATAGCACTATAAGAGTGTAGTGTGGAAATGGCCATAGTATTCTTGACCAAATGATACCACAGGGCCTCCCTGCTTTCCCCTGCTTTCTTATAACATCTGTAGGGTTGCCACAGTGAAAACTGAAGAGGGATCCTGCATCTTTAATGAGTGCATGGAACAGGGATTTTCAGTAAATGTTGTTTGTTATTTGGTTCTTCAACAAGCAATATCTGCTGAAATTTCCACTCCTACACAACCGTTAACGTACAGGAGCCCTCTCCCATTTTCAGTTTGGCAACCTTAGTGAAGAATCCTTTACATCTGTTTCTAAATGCATTCTGTTGAACCTCCAAAATGCCATCACTCAGGCAAATTATTCTTTCAATGAGCTAATCTATGATCAGGACATTCTTCTGAATGCTTCATCTATCTTTCTGTGGCTTAGTAGCATCACTTTCTTGCCCTGTCCTCAAAGTAACAAATGAATCATCACTACCTGTTTAATTTCTGAGAGATTTTTAGGGGTTTGAAAACTTTCAGTACATAACCTGTCATCTTCTTTTCTCTAGGCTAAGCATTCACAGCTCCTCTTGCTTTAATCTGTTTCCATAAGTGTTGTTTCCATGACTCTTAATGTCTTAGGGCTCTCTAAAGTCCTTCCACTATTGTTATGGATTATTATTGTATAACACTTCAGGTCAAACTATGTTACTTTAAAGACATTGCTAGCACCTACATTTTTGTTTTCTGTTTTTACAGAGCAGAGGTGAGGGCTTTTACCAGAACCATCCCATGTAGAAAGGGAAAGTTTCCTCCCTCACTTTCTAGTGACAGTTTTATCAATAACTCCTTCACCACTCGCTCATGTAGTTATGAGCCTCAGGAACAAAATCCTCATTGGCACTAGCAGAAACATTCTTTCCAAGGCCTGAAGGCATGTGGATGGTGATGATCAGTAACACAACTGGATTAGAAGGATAAACCTAATGCAAGCAGTGCCAGTAAAATCTATCCCCAATCCAAAAATGTAGAAAGTGGAGAATGATAAAGATGTAGCTGTTAGCAACTTCTCCAAGGTAACATTTAGCTTAACCCTTAGACTGTATAAGGCACTATACAGATGTTAAACCCAATACAACCTCACTGCCCACAATCCCATGAAACCCATGAAAAACAAATGCATGAAACAGAAAAGAAGAGAAGAAGACTTTGTCAAGTAATGGTACCATACAGCGGAAATTTGACAGGAGGTTTTGGAAACCATAAAGATGAAATAATTGGGGGAGAGAACACAGATTTAAGAAACTAAACATCAAGGTGAAAAGGGACAAAAAAGTGGCTGAAGCTTTTTTTTTTTCTAAAAGAGTATAAAGGTATAAACGTAGAAGAATGTCAGAGAGGAGAGTATCTGAAGCTTAAGGTGCATGAGAAGCTGAGTATGTCTGAAATGGAATGTCTTAAAGTACTGTTGTTTCCTTTTGGAACTCATTGGTATCAAAGCGGATGAGGACTCTAAGGCCCTTTCTGCACCCTACCTTCTTCCGATGTCCTCTCATGGGGATCCCAGCAGTGGCTCTGCCAGGAGAAGAGCAAGACAGGAGTGCTCCCCTCCACACTGGCTGCCTCTGCGATGAAGGAAGCACGATGGCCCTGCCTCTTCCTTCCACAGCATAGCCAGATACTTTCCTGTCAATGATTTACTCTGTGATTGTGCCGCCTGGGGATGGGAGAAGGACGGGACCATGACAACATCATGCAGAACTGTCACTGTGGTCCCGTCCTTCTCCCATCCTTAAGGTGGGTTGGGAGGGTGGTGCAGAAAGGGCCATATTGGTAGGTGTCTTAAGTGTTACCTCTACTTATCTATTCAGATGGTATTCCCAGTATAGTTGGTAGGGCATACTCTCAGGTAAATTTGCATGGTCATTGTGTCTTAATAGGAATTGTTTACCAAAGATATAATGGTTGGAACCCCATTGCTCTTTTGCATACATGTTAGGTTCCTATTTGGGCCATTATGTAACATCTCCATAAGCAGAGGTCCACAAGTATAACCACTGCATAAATAGTTGTGCATTATTGAATAATGTGTAACTATTTATTAGTGACTTCAATGTACCACGTGATTCACTGGGAATGCAGAAGGAGCCATTGTGTTCCTGTCCCAAAGCATGAGGGGATATGAAGCAAGCACCTTCACAGCTGTGCAGTTGATTGCACAATGTTCAAAAGAAGGATGATGTAATTTTTTTTTTTTTTGCACTAAATAAGCACAGTGATTTACACTAAACAAGCACAATATAAGATCATAGGGAAGGTTAATATTAATATGGTTAACTGATATATAGGTAAGTCTGATGTTTATGTAATCTTTTGATGTAGTTTCACTGAACTATAATAATTGGATTGTTGAAGGTTTCTTGGTTGGTTTTGATGCCCTCAAGGCTAAACTAGTTATCACTTTATGTCTTTAGGCCTGGTTTGCTTTTAAAAAATAGATGGGGAGGGAAGGTTTGATTAAAACATGAGTGTGGTGTGAGGAAAGAGACCTTTAAGTCTTTTCCTCCATCAAGATCTTGATTGAACATACCTCTTTGTCTTTCAAGGCAATGTTGAGATGATTTGTTGCCTTAGAAAAAGATGGAACGCCTTCCCATTGCATATAACATTGCAGTGACTGGGTAGCATCCTGTACCTCACTTGAGGGCGGTACGTAAGCTCAGGGAGGTGAGTGCGGTACAGGAGGTTTAGAATGTAGCTCTCTCCAATATCCAACTGCCGCCTTCTAGAATCTGCCAAATGTGACAACTGCTTAACTCTGCCAAAAGGTAAGGTCAGACCTGAAGAGAAAGATGCTCCACTACTCTTGAACCACACTGACCTTGTTTTCTCCTATTGCTCAGTTCAGTGGCTGGAAAAGGGAAAAAACTGAAAAAGCCAAAAGGGGGAAGGAATTTCAGGGAATAACTGGATATACTTCCTTTGCAAAGAAAAGACACAGTAGGCCCGTGTTTAACATGAGATTGTTTTAAGCAGTTTCAATTATATGCTGACTCCCAGCAGTGTTCACACTGCTTGTGGTACCTAGCTACTGCTACTTCGTGCTGCAAGCTCTTCTCGTAGTATCTAGTGCTCCTGGGTGCTGCTGCCTCATGCTGATCATGCAGCTTTGCTCATGATATCTGGCGGTCCTGGGTGCTGCTGTCTTGTGCTGGTCATGCAGCACTACTCATGGTATATGGTGCTTCTGGGTGTTGCTGCCTTGTGCTGTTTGCACAATGCTGCTAGCAGTATCTAGTGCTCCTAGATGCTGCTGCCTTGTGCTGGTGAAGTGGTCTTGATATTGAAATTGATTAAACTGATGACGTTTCCTCTTCCGATGCATCAGAAGGTCCATACTGACAGTTTTCAGCAGCTGTGATGCCTTCCTCATGCATTTCAGACAAGAAACAAAGGGTTCCATGTTATACACAAAAATCACATATACGATGGATACTGGAACTGATCTCTTAGTTATACATAAGCTTATTGTATTTCTGTTTGATGCACTGTGTAAACCATTCCTGTATTCCCCCTCCAATAAGGCAGTAGGAAACTGAAGGCAGGATCCAAGGACCACAGCTTGCTCTCTCTCCTCCTACACCTTGCTCCCTTCTGCCAGCATCTGCTACCTGAAGTGACCAGCTTCAGGTTCCTGATGGGCCCTGGTGCCTTGCTCCCACTGTAAATAGCAGTTATTTACAATTGTGTCTAGGACTGCAGTGCAGTATTCATCTAAGGATTCAAGCCCACTTCCCATCAGACTATACTTTTTTTTCTGATTGATTTCCTTCCTCTTTGATGCCTATTCCCTGGGGTTCCTTTAAGGAAAGATGCCATGGGTAAAGACATGAATAACATCACTTTTCATTTAGCCCTCAGGTATGAAATAATGTCTACTTTCTACTCTACACTTCTCAATGTGCTTTGATACCAGGGAAAGGTCTCCTCCCGCCTGTAACTTTTATTTTTTGTTGTTTTTACTTGACCTCCTTCTCTTCATGGGTTAATCATATAAGTGTCTTCATTTCTCTTCACTGAAATCTTTTCATTTCACACATCCTTGGAGCTGGGTTAATATCCCATAAAGGTGTCTATCATATTTTTGTGTGCGTTTTGACCTCCTGCTCTAAAAGAATGCTTCATAAAAGCCCTCAGGCTTAATATAATTTATTACAAGAATGTTGGCGCTCTCTCAAATGTGTATCTGCAGAAGAGTTCAATAAATATGCCTTTTAAATGCTTTCTGCCCCCCTCCTCATCATGAAGAGCAATAAACATACTTAATAATATTGTAAATCCAGCTAGATATAGGAATGCATGTAGTATTCAGTAAACATATTGCTGTTCCTCTTTCTCTCTCCAACAAGTCATTTGTCATTCCATTTTTATAAGTATTTCTTCTTGACCGTTTGAAAACTACAGAGTACTCAGGTACACATTATTTGTCATGCCTAAGAAAGCCATCCTAACCTAAATTATTTATTATGACTAACAGAGCCATCCATATCTAGAGCCAACTTTCCCTGAGCCAAGAGGGAAGGGATGATACAGAAGTTCCCTTCTACCAATGGAGAGGAGCTGTACAGGGAGAGGCACAACCTCCCCCAAAGACCACAGTTACTCCCATACAGAGCCATCAAAAATAGTCCTCAAGTGGGGATTACAGAGTGGGAAATGTTTTGGATTCTCCCATTACCTTTTACCTCATCAAAAGGAGTGAGGATTTTTGTAATTATTTATTTGCTTCAAACCAACACTCTTATTCATGATCAAGAAGAAATACATTCAGGAGAAAGAAAAAGCAGACAAAGAAAAAACTATAATACAGTACTATCACACTGATCACTAACTAGACACCAACACTATACACCAACTGACTAAAGCACAAAAGGGCTCTGTCGCCTCAAACTGAACTGCAATGAAAGACAAAAAAACTTTTAAAAAGAAAAAAAATGTTATTCTACTATTACAGATCCAAATAAATAGTCCTACTAGAATAATGTGTAAACATAGCTGCAGATTATTTCACCGTTAGATTTCGCATTGCTCAAAAAGTCCATGAGCAGTTTCCAAACTTTCGAAAAGTCTTCACCTGGTTTATCCTTTAAAACCCACATTAGTTTGGCTATTTGGGCTAACTCAGCAACCTTCACAGTCCATACTTCCACCATTGTTGTTTCAGGACTGAGCAAACAATGTTCTTTTAGCTGTTATCATATAGCAAAGAAATTGTCCATATTTACTTTGTTCTGGTTGCATGCCTTCAAGTCACTTCCATCTTACAGTAACCCTAAGGTGAACCTATCACAGGGCTTTCTGGGGCTGAGAGTATGTGACACATCCAAGGTTACCCAGTGGGTTTCCATGGCTGAGCAGGGAACTGGACTCTGGTCTTCATAGTCATAGTCCAACACTCAGACCACTACACGATGCTGGCGCCTAGCTCTTTATCTATAATACCCAGTAAAAACATTTCTGGTGACATTTCAAAACAAATCTTTATTTTTTTGTAATTAACATGTAAATCTTAGACCACTAACTTTTCACTTTCTTACAAGTCCACAACATGTGGAAAAAGGGGCCCTCCTTATCTTGACATGCCCAACACTGATTTGGGACATCAATGGACATTTTTTGACAACTTATGTGGGGTTTGATACCATCTATGCATCATCTTATACATGTTTTTTTATAAATTACTGCACAAGGTAAATTTTATATCTTTAGACCAATTTTTCCCACACTTCCACTTTAACATTATCCCCAAAATTTTGGGACCACCTGATCATATACTCTTTGGTAGATTCATCTTCTGTCTCTAGTTTCAAAATAAATTTATATACTTTTTTGATTACATGGTCATCATCTTTATACACCTCTAAATAAAACTCATTTTCTCCAACCTTTATGGCTAAATCTGTCTTATCTTGATTAAATCTATCCTTGAGTTGCATACAGGCAAACCAATTAAGATCTTTGCCTTCCTTAAGAAACAGCTCGCTTGATTTAAACTCCCAAGTATCTTGTTCAAAATACAAAAGGTCATCATAAAACAGCCATCTCCATTTTTTTTAACAGGGAGTGACATTTCCCACAGGAACAACAAAAGATTTCTGTAAAGAAAACCTCTGCAAAACCTCCTACCCAGACCATCATGACTTGCTAGGGCTATGTCATTTAATTTTCACTTGTCTCACCCCACTACAATTCCTATTGCACTGGCTTGACCTATTTCTATAAAAACAACACCTGACAAGGGACAAAATACTTCGTAACATGGCTGTCAGCTAATGAAACATTTTTGATTATCAGTCTTTTTATGGAAAGAGTCAAGTCACAGTGGCTAAATTTACATATTACTGTAGCAAGCATTGACTCTGCCACTGGGCACATGGGTTTTAGAGTCCGTGTCAACATCATATCCAAATGTTAACCCCTGTTCAGTGGCATAAAGAAGATTAATTTGTAAATGTCTTGTCAAGAATAAATGCTTTTCCCTCTGCAGTTATACTGGGTAGATTCAGAGGGATTCCCTTGGAAGAGTGCTCATTCCAAAATGGTCAGCCACCTGTGGAAACCCTGGCACATATAACGTTTCAATATTGTATAATAACCCAGGGCAGAAATGTGTAGCCCAGTGGGGGGGACAAAGGAGACCAGAGAGAACATGATATTCTGGTGTTCTTATTGACATGCCAGAATCACAGAATCACATTTGACGTGGCCAGTTTTCTAATAGCAGTTCAATTAAAAAGGAATGGACTGAGCTCAGTGTCACAGATTGCCAAAATGACTCTGTGACAGTGAAAGTGGGGAGAAAAAGGAGTGGATAATAACATGCAGGTCCATGTTTATATCCCTGGTCTGTAAATTTACTTGATGTTGATTAAATATTTTGTGTATATTTTGTTTAAATATTTTGTATAGAGTTCGTCAATGTATCTGGGTTTGGTATTTTGTGGCTGTAACTTGACCATGTCGTTGTGGTTCGTATGCAATCTTATTTTGTCTAATTATTGGTCTTTGGCTAACTAATAAAATGTGTTTATGTCTGCATATTAAATCAGCCCTGCTGAATAGCTTCACTTTAGCTTAAAAGTTCATGGCTGAAAAAAACTGAAAATGGAAAAGGAATCAGAGAGGAAAAAAACCTTCTTTTAAAGAACCTGTTTATACAGTTCTGACAAATATTAAGATGAAAGATTAAGATCACTTCTGTGCGCTTCAGTTTCCTTTGTTGTTTCTACACTGTAAATACCTTGGGATCCAACTTCCAGTAGGCTCATCCCAGCTCAAGGGCCCTGTTTGCCAGTCACAGTAAACTGTAGTGTTTGCCATGGGATAATTTGGATAAAACTAGTTGTTTAGGGCTCATTTCTACCACCTGGTATAAGAGGATGCTGCAGACCATCAGCTAAAGGACTGGAATGATGTCTCTGCTCTAGACCTTCTGCTATGTAATTAGCCACCAATAAAATTTATAGCAGTGATTTGCTTTATATACCAAAGTCTTGTGGGGGCCAAAAAACTGCAGCCAGTTCCAGCTTAAGACAATTATCATTTGTTTGTTTGTTTTAATTATTATTCATGGGGAGGGTACCCCACACCCCTGCCAGTTATGAATAGTGTTATGTCCCTGCCCCAGTACCTAGATAGGACTCTTCCCAACAGCCATACCCTACAGACATGAGAGGGACAGTACTTACAGCAGCCTGTACAGATGGAAAAGGAAGAGCTCATTCATTAGGCCACAACTGGCCAGGATGCTGAGGCTATATAATCAGAGGTCAGGAAGACAGAAAGCTGCTGGAATCTACTGATTCTGTTGGTGGTGACAGTCTTGCTGACTCCTGCATTGTCTGCTCATATTTTTTGGACCTTGCACCTTGGACCTTTGCCTGGACTATAGATTCTGCTCATGGATACTCTCTTCTTGGACTCTTGGTAATGTTGGGGATGATAGGAGTTTCAGCCCCATGGAAACGCAGTGGAAAAACCAGAGTTCAGCGAGCCAACAGCAGCAGCCTTGTTCCCCAGTAAGGATACTCACACACGGAGGAGTTTCTTCCAAAACAGGACGCACTTTATCTTGCAGCAAAGTTCCGTTATATACAAAACATAGGACAGACGGACAAAAGCTTGCGCCAGGCACCAGGTTTGGTCAACAGACAAATACATACTGCCGTTGCTTTGTTATATACATATCTACAACCAATCAGGTAGAGGTTTGCACACCTCCCTCTACCATCTGCACACGACCCCAGTTTCTTATGCAACCTTGCAATTACCCACAGCTGGGGCATGATGCAACATCTTTGCAGTGGGCTGATCATTTTCCCAGGGTTCCCTGCCTGGAATCCCTGACAGGTAAATTCACACTCAGTAGCTCTGGACTGCTTTTGGACTGCATTAACAAATGATGTTTGCTAGTTACTGCTGATTACACAGCTGTGAAGCCTTTTCAGGCTGCCAGAACAGGACAAATCAAACACTTCTCCAGAAATGTTGAAACAAGATTTGTCTTCTCAAGAATGTCAACATTTTTAAAAAATCGTAAAGTTTCTAGCCCTTAAGATTAGGAAGATTTTTTTCTTGAAAAGATGTTGATATCTTCTGCTCAGATCTTGGAAAGCAGAGGGGAGACCTGGACAGGCAACTAGTAGCACTCCAATGGACAATCTTGATGTTCTCAGTTCAATTGTGGGCCTTCCATTCTAACCCTTAATAGCCAATAACAGATATTTTCAAAATATGATTTCTTATAGGCAGGCCTATTCATTTAGTCATTTGGACTAATGGTAACCTAGTTCATGTCCACGCACAGTAACAATATTTAAAGTTGGAGAAGATTTGGCCCTTCTTTTCTGTTGTTGTTGTATGCCTTCAAGTCATTTCCAACTTCTGGTGATCCTAAGGCAAACATATCACCAATTTTTCTGGAGCTGAGTGTGTGTGATGTAGCCAAGGTCATCCAGTGGTTTTCCATGGCTGAGGGGGAAATCAACCCCTGGTCTCCAGGTTCATAGTCCAGTTCTCAAATTGCTACACCACACTGGCTCTCCTTCTTTTCTATATGTTATACTAGATCACATAGGCATTCCAGGAAGAGATTTATATATGTGATAACCCAGTTGAGGAGGGAAGCAAAAGGTGCACACATAAATCAGACTTTCTAACTTAAAGCTATTTATACAGATAAATTGTATCAAATTTTGTTTTATATTTATAGCAGACTCATCTACCACATACTCAGAATGTCATTGTCTGAGCAAGGCCATTATTGCCACAGTTCAAATGAAACATGCTTATCACCAATATTTAAACCAGTTTTGGTAGAATCCAGGCAGAATATAAATATCTGAAAATATTCTCATCCTCAACAAGAAAGGGTTCTCAACACCTCCTAGCATCTAAAAGCTTTTCATGCATTTTCAATGAATTCCAGGACTTCTGGCTCTGTGAAAACGTTTGCTTATGCAGAAAATATATTTGGGGAAAATATATTTTTGCACAAAAATAATTTTACGCAAAGTACAGACTTTTTTGACAAAATTTTCAGAAAAATGACACAAACTGTGAAAAATCATTGGAAAATGAAAAAAAAAACTTGTAGAATCCCATCCCACCAAACTGGGGAAGAACTTTTGAATTCTTTCATTCTTTTTTTTAATATTTTTGTTAACATGTATTTAATATATAGAACAACATAGAGGGGATTAAAAAGTAAGTAAGTAAACAGACAAAGAAACTAAAACTAGATTACAACTAAACTAAAATGGGGGCAAAAATACATATAAATGACTTCTAACTTACCAGCTTTTGGTACTAAGATATTCTACAAGATATACTTCTTCTAATATGTCTGCCATTATCATACTACTGCCCAGTATTTAAAAACTACAAGCTCAATCTTCAAAACTAGTAATTGACTTCCTCCCTCTACAGTCTCTTAGATATGCTAAGAGCACAAACCAGTTCAGTCCATCAGCTAGACACACAAACACACACATTGTTTAATTACTTAGTAGCCTAAGTCTATTTAGTCCAGTACTTCAGTTCTGGATGCCAGTAGTTCTCCATAGTCTCAGGAATGGTTCTCTCTTAATCCTGCCTGGATATCCCTGGAATACCCTATTTGTCAACAATCCAGGTATTAGCCAAGGTCTGAACCTGCTTATCTTCTAAAAACACATGAGAATGGATTTGTTCAAGGTGGTATGGTGGTAGAAGAAACACAAAGGGAATGAGTTTGCAAGGAATATATAGGATGGTACATTTATTGACTAAATAATATTTTGTTCTCTTTCCTGAGTGCTGCAAATTGTGAGTAATCTAATTAGATAAAATCCAGGGAGGTACTTAACAATAAAAAAAGATCTCCTCACAATTCTTTTCATATATTTCAACAACTGTTATTTAAACACTAGTATCAGGGACCATTGTTGGAAGAAGAATTACTTTCACATTAAAATGTGAATATTATGCTTAAAAGTCATTAGAAATTATGTCGAAAGCATAAAGATCTACTAAATGTTGTAATAACTTTGTAAGAATGGTATTACAATAAAGACTTTATAATCTCATTCATGTACAGATCTTTATTTCCAATAAAGATAACAGCAAGACATCTAATTAATGAAATCTTGTGTTTAATTAAAATTTTACTAAAGACAAACTGGAAAAAGGAAAGGAGGCTAGAAGAGATTGGAAAGACTTTCAGTATAACTATTGGGGGGCATCTATTAAAATTTCAAGTCAAATAGCTATTTTAATAAAATATTTAAAATCAACTATATCAGCCAGGTATTATATTCGATTGAAGAAGCAACACTGAGAAAAGGGGTATTTCACCCTTTCTCCAACCACCATTTCATACAGGTTTGAAAATCTATACATTTTATAGAAGAAATGAGTAGAGAAAATTTTTTTCTCCATCTCTCATAATTCCACAGAGATAAGTTGTTTAATGAAGATTAACACTGGAAAATTCAGAACAGATAACAGGAAATCTTTCTTCACACAGCCTGTTGTTAAACACTGGATTTCACTACCATAAGCTCTGGTGATGGTCACCAATGTAGACAGCCCCATGAGTAGTCCATTCTTAATGCTATCCGGAACCATTAGTGGTGAAAACATTGGGACAAATCCTATACATGATATATACTCGGTTAACCTCTCGTTATACCAGGATATGTAGCTTTTCAGTTATCGCAGAAAGAGGCTCCCATTACCACCTCACTCAATGAACCACCCTTGAAGAACCTTAGCTGGATGACAGAAGAGTGCTACCTCCTATTGCCAACCAGCAGCCAAGCACAGCAGGGGGCTCCTGGATGCCATCCAGATACGGTTGTACGGTTAGGGAAAAAGGAAGATGCATCACCCTCCTGGAGCTCCAGAGAATATGCTTGAACTCTGGCCAGGTGATAACTGTTACTTTTTCCCAACCACATAATTAAAGCTGGATGGGTACCTGAAATCCCTCTGTGAATTTGGCCTATGTGCCCCAGACAGGTGCACCCCAGTACCATCAAGCTGTGTTGTACAGATGATGACAGCAGAAGTATGCTGGCAAAGATTTACATTTCCACCAACAGTAACTATTGGACCTCAGCCATCATGGCCATACATTTCCTCCAGGATCAGAGATCTCATGCCACCAGTGACAGAGCTATTACCCTCACATGCTGCCTCTCATTAAAATTGAGCTCCACATCTCAGTAAGGAACTTAGATGTTATTTAAATGGTGTAACAAGTGGAGGCCATCTTGGAATAGGCAGCCACCTTGTTTCAATTGTAACACAGTGACAACAAAGGGCTTTGTTACCCCAAAGTGACCCCTGGGTGATTCAGGGGTCCACCCGTGATGGCAGTACCTCTGTGCAAAGGTGGGGAATTATTAGCTCAAATAGGTGGCTGCAAGGGGAGGGGGTAACCTAATGAGATCTTTTACACCAATGTTTACCAGAACTTCTGCAAGGAAGAACCAGCCAGAGATCCTAAAGCAGGCTTACTTATGTTTTATTGGGGGGAGGGAATTAATGACACACACAAGATCCAAGCAGTCACAAATCCCACAAGGCTAAATAAAGGAAAAGAGAGGAAAGTTTTGGGTAGTGAATGGGTGATATTTACCAATCTAGAAGAGCAATGAAGAAACAGAATGAAGCATAGACTCCTAACTAAAGACAGCACACAGTTGGGAATCAGAGTGGCAGAGTGGCAACCAGCAATTGGTGTACCGTGAGTTGACTGGCCAAAGACTGGGGTTTAAGTATCCTGTTTCTGCCTGGATGGCTACAGTGTTAATAGCTCTCCAGCCAAATAAACAATGGAGTTCGCAGAGCGGACAATGAGGTCTGCAATGGGTTAATGGTCATAACGTTAAGTGACAAAGAGACTGATGGTCACTCTGATAGCTTGATGCTTGTTGGACAGGTTTTAGGACAGGTTTTAGCCACTGGATGGAGGTTGCCTGCCCCTGTTCTAATCGTGAAATCATTCTAGCATGGATTCTTAAGTGATTAAAATACTACCATGCATGAATAAAATGTATTGCATGGTTTGGGGAAAACACAGGGATAATTGAGTGGGTGGAATGAAAACTGAGGAGAGAAGGAGGAAATCCAGAATTGCCCAGTGAGGACTGAGTGTGTGGAATGAATATGGAATGCTAACTTCTGGGGGTGAGAAGAGGGATGGAAGAGGAATGAATACGTGAATGGTTAGTTGCCATCTAGGCTGGAAATCTGAATGGGTGCATATCACACTGCAACATTTTGTTGCAGGCCTCACTTGTGTCATCATACTGTACTTCCATTTAAATGTCCTCAAGGTCATGCTATATCCTTTTGGAACCATGCTGCCCTCTAACATGGGCCCTTTCCGCAACTCATCTTCTCTCAGCGCTGGGGAGCGCGGATCACGTGAGCAGGCTCTCGCATCCCCACTGCTTCAGCTCCGCATGAGCTACCTGCTCCCGAGCAGGCAGTGCAAGAGCCCTGCCTCTTCCTTCTGCAGTGCAGCCTGGGAGTTTCCCAGGCTGCACTGGGCAGGAAGCGCGACCGCCATGGCTCCGGAGGCTCCTGCCCTGGAGCAATGTGTGATCACGCACCATTTTCAGCTTAAAACTGACAATGAAAAAGTGCGCGAGTGGCACCTGCCCTACCCTGGAGCGTTGTGCAATTGTGAGTGCATCATGCAGATCACTCATCACAATTGCACGACGCTCCAAGTGCCCTTTCACTTGGCAAATGCCATGCAAAAAGGGCCATGGAATTTCTGCCATATTTGAATGACCTCCAGCACCTTCCTGCTTTGCATTCATTCTTCTTACTAACTTTTGGATGAGTGGTTTTTCTCTTTTAAGTTTCTTCTGGCTTGGGGCTCACCCCGACAAAAACAGTCCCCATGGAAACTGAGCACACAGACTTGTAGCTGTGCATCTTATATTAGGCATTTAAAAAAATGCTGTGTTCATTGTTCTTCCTTTTTCTGTCTCCAGCATCCCTTTGTTTAAATTTGATTGCCTGCCCTTTAGGGCAAGGATTCATCTCTTTTATATTTGTAGAGTTCCAGGGCTAGAGCCATAAATAATAGTAATCTGTTAGAAACAGGTGAATCGTGTCGCATTACCTGAAGGGACCAACTGGAAACAAAAGCAAACATGAAAAGCAATGAATGGACTGATTCTGGGAGCTGCAGGGAAGCTCTAGGAACTAAGCACAAGAGTTGCTGGGACCCATAGAAAGGCAGATAGAGTATCACTGCTATGATGGCTGTCAATGTTTTGCATAAATACAGTTGCCGCTCCTAACTTAAGTAGACCCACTGAATGGCAAAGCAAGATTGTAATTGTCACTGTCAGTGTCATATAGTGGTTTGAGTGTTGAACTATGACTCTGGAGAAGGGTTCGAATCCCTCACTTCAGCCATGCAAATCCACTGGGTGACCTTGGGCAACTCATACTCTCTCAGCCTCAGAGGAAGGGAAAGGCAAACCCTTGCTGAATAAATCTGGCTAAGAAAACTCTGTGATAGGTTAACCTTAGGGTGGTGTTTCCCAAACTCTGGTCTTCCAGGTGTTTTAGACTTCAGCTTCCAGAATTACTGATCATTGACCAAGGCAGGTCAGACTTCTGGCAGTTGAAGTCCAAAACAATTAGAGTTTGGGAATCACTGCGTTGGGGGTCACCATAAGTCAGAAATGACTTGAAGGTTCAGAAAAACACAAACAGAAACTCTAGTTGCGGCCTTTGCTCCTCTCAAAATATGGCTGAGGTATGCTGTTTGAGCATATTTGCTTTGATGCTGAGTGGGACCAGCACTAGAGTCTGGAAGCAATTAGATACAAATAATAAGTTATTACTAATTCATTCCTTCTTCCAATAACTAAGGTGCAACTACATTTCAGTACAATTGTTACTTAATGACAGATACATCAGAGCTCAGAAAACTTGCTTTTTCAACTACAACTTCAAGGATTCCCCAACTGTGCTATCTTTTAGTACAGAAAACAGCTTTTCCAACCTCTGTATCACTACAGTTTTACAGCAAATAAATCTGCAAAATGCACAATTAACTTATTGAATTTGCTGCTCCCAGATGGGTTGCTTGCTGTTGTCATTGTTGGCCTCCCAAAATATTGCAATTGTAACTTGTTGCTGTTGTTCTTTGCTGTTAAGTTGACATCAATTTTGTCACACCCAAAATATAGCAGAGATTGCCCCCACAGCTTTGGAAGCATGCCCAGCAGCAGAGAATACCTTAGCAGCAATGCACTGTAGCCAGGAAAAACTCACCCATGCCAATTGTTTTCTTCCATCAAGGAGGCAATTTATTCTTGAGTTACAACATGTACATATTTACAAGAATCTCCAGAAGGCATTCGAGTATCCCTCTGCTCGCTCTTTCTTCCAGAGCCTCCGGCAGACACATCAGACATCATGTGCAACTTGCTGGCTAGCTCTCAGCTACATTTATACTCACACTAGCAGATGCAGTCCTGCCAGCCTTTGCATTCTCCCCACACCTGATGCAACCTTCTCCCCTGGTTGCTCATCAGCATGATTCAGCATGACTCAGCTAAAGTCACATGGCTCTCCACAGGTGCACTTAACGACCCACATCACAAAGTATTTTCTACAGGTTTGGTCCAACCTTTACTGACAAATTTATGGTGATATTATGAGAGACCTTGAGTCCCATTCATGACTTGCCATTCCTAGGTCTTGCAATTCCAGGCTATATCATCCTTGACTGTATCAATCCACCTATAATGTCATCTTCCTCTTTTCCTACTGCCTTGCACATTACCAAGCATCATCATCTCTGTTACTGCCACTGCTAGCCCGAGCTTGTGGGATGTTAAGATATCTTTTGATATCAATAATTCGGCCTTCTCTACCCATTCCTCTCCACATGCTTGCGAGGCCCCTGGACAACCACGCACACAGGCGCGGCCGACAATAGCCGAACCATTCATATCCCAATCTAGGCAGGCCAGTCATTGCCGAATGCAGCTTCAGGAGACCTCAAGGCAAGTACCACATTATGTATGCACGCTACTTTCAAAAGATCCCCTGCCCCGTGCAGGCAGCTCGATGAGTACAATACAATGCTCAAGTACTCCGCGTTTGCATATTGGCTACTCTATTGACAATCTGGCTATAACTCATTCAAAATACTGACCTTTCGGAGGCTTTGTCTCCAGCCCCCAACTCGTTGTTTTCCCCAAGTACAGACTAGCCTGCGACCACAATTATCCCTATAAGAACCCCTGACTTTGAGCGCTTCCTCGGATCGCTCTTGGCTTCCATCCCACCTTGCTGTCACTTTGTCCAGCAAGCCTTCCCCTCAGCTCCACGTGCTGAGAAACCACGCTCCCCAGCTTCTCTGCTTCTAACTGGGCTTCAGGACAGGTATAGTATTTCCCATACCAAATCTCCTCTAAAAATCCCGCTATCCGCTCCTACCTTTGTTTCTATAGCCTCTTGAGTGAGTGTGCTGCATATATTTGTTTGATTGTGTTTCAATAAAATAATTAGTATTAATTTCAACATCTGCCTCATCTTTAACTCGGCCTGACCCCGTAGACATAGGGTTCAAGATCTCGCTACGTTACCCTGCCTCTCGCATTGCCAACTTGTGCTCTGTACTAATTCCCTCCCCATTGTTGTGAGCACATTTAGGTGTCCCTCCCGGGACCCCCAGAAATCAGGGTAACATCTCTCCCGATGCGTCTCATCATCTCATGATATATCCAAAGCACAACAGCCTCAGTTTATTTATCTTCGCTTCTAGTGAGAGTTCAAGCATGATTTGCTCTAAGACTCATACATTTGGATTTTGTAGCAGCCTATGGTATCCATAGACTCTCTCCCAGTAGCACATTTCAAAAAGCATTGATTTTCCAGATCTGTTCTTCTTTTGATTTATTGTCTATAGTCCTCCTTTTGATTAATAACTGAGCCTAAGTATACAAACTCTTCAATTATCTCAATGTCTTTATTACCCTCCTGAAAGTTATGTAAATCATGAGTGGTCATTTCTTTTTTGTCTTATTAATGTTTAGCTGTAACCCTGTTCTTGTACTTTCTTCCTTAACTTGCATCAACAGTCATTCCAAATCTTTGCTATTTTCTGTAAGTAGTATGCTGTCATTTACTTATCTTGAGCTTTACAGGATCTACCTACGTGCTGACCCCTAATAGACTGAGATCTTGAATAATTCACTTAAAATTTGGGCTAAAATCAGGAGTAGAGTCGAACATGCCACCACTGACATGGAAGCCGCCTGCCCCCACAGATTCTATTTGAGATCCATGTACCTTTCTGTGAACAATGCCACAGACAACTGCTGTCTGAGCCGTTCATTGGAAGCAATCAGGTTAACCATTCATCAACTATGTGCACTTTGACCTGGAAAATAAAGTTTTGAGTCAAGTGTTTGTTAGACTGTTTCCCATCATACACTCTAATGTGCTTCCGACCCCTTTCCTTTCCTCTTTTTCACTGACGTTGCTGTGCCATGAATCTGCCAGAAGGCTATGATTATAGGCCTAACACTGATGTTTTGGTACCACATAGCAATAGGAATCTGGGTTAAAATACCCTACAGGTCTGATTTAGTATCATTTCGCATGACATCACAGGAGTTGGGAGTCCATAGGTTCATGAATAAACAGTTATGTGCTTATATCACATTAATTTCCAAGGATTCAATCACACCTGCCTCCCTCAAGTAGCATTGCATTTATTGGGTGCAATCCAAATGTCTCTAGTGCTTATTAGCATCATATTTTTTACCCTGAAAAAGATAAATAAAAGTTAATTACAATGAGCCAGTAATTGATTTCAGCAAGAGAGTGAAAAGAATGATTCACACTTTAATATTCATGCAAATATGGTCATTTAAATGTTGCGTAATGATTAAGAAAGGCTATTCTACTGAATTCTCCCAAGTGTGCCTATCACTGAGTCTTTTTCTATATGCCTGTAACAAAAAGAAGAAGAGAACCTGCTCTTTAAATCTTCTTTTCCCATCATCACTTTTTGGAAAATATCATGGTTAATATTCAATATAGGTTCCGTCCCTCTATAAACGTTTGATATCACCCTTGCACATTTGGTGATAGGTGTCTGTTTATTTATTTAAGCGATGGGACCTTCATATAAAATGACAAAGCAAACAGGAATGTGAGCATCTCGGAAGCAACTCTGGACAATTTGTCAAAACTGATACATGTAGTGCTTGTGTCTAAACTAAGTGGCTCACAGCGTTGTGCCCCTGAATCAATTAACATTTAATTTGACTTTTTACAACCTCACTTATCACCGTTTTTCATTCTTGTGAAACTAAATGAATGGATGCTTTTCAGAACTGACACTTTATGATTACTCATAAGCAACCGCAGCTGCAGACAAATGTAACGAGAGATTAATCTGCCCAGCCTAGAAGTCACTGAAGGATTTGAGAGACTGAAACAAAAATCCAAGGAGTCTAATCAAGTTGTACTATAATGCCTCTGAGCCAGATCCTCTGAACAAATTCATTCACTGGTGACTGGATTATAAACTAAACCAAAATGATATGTTCTTGGAAATCTGTTGTTGTCAGCTTGACACCTGGACCAAAAAGGATGAAGACAGGCATGGTGGAGTACATGGTCAATGGTTTTCATGAGAAGAAAGAGTTTGTTGGGGTGCTACATACTCTCCAACATTTCACAGATGAAAATTAGGACATATGTAGCCAATCAACATCAGAGTGTGATCAAGATGGCAAAAATTATTAATGAGGAAGAACAGACAAGCCAGGACAGGCTGCAACCGTCTGTTTTTGCCAGAGTCTACTGGGAAGGGCAATACAATGCCCCCCATCTTCTCCTGCAGTTGAGTTGAGTGTATACTACGTTTGCACTCTGAACTCAGCTTGCAGCAACTGAAATAAGATGTAGACCAGAGCTTTCCAAATTTTTCATGTTGGTGACACACTTTTTGGACATGCATCATTTCGCAACACAGTAATTCAGTTTTACTAGCAAACTAGAGGTTAAACAGAGGGAAATGCAGCCCCACCACCACCAGATCCTGGCTCGCTGCCATTGCCTTCACCAAGGAAAGATACTGACAAGTGCAACAGCAGCAGGAAAGGCAGTCCCTCTACCTGATCCTGGCTTGTTGCTGTTGCTCTCACTGAGGAAAGATCCCAGTAAGGGCAGCAGCAGTGGGAAAGGCAGCCTCCCTTCCTGATCCTGGCTTGCTGCCATCGCCCTTGCCAAGGAAAGACCCCAAGGAAAGACGCCCTTGCCAAGGAAAGACCCCAGTGAGGGTGGCAGCAATAGGAAAGACAGCTCCCCCACCTGATCCTGTTCGCTTCTGTTGCCCTCACCGAGAAAAGACTCCGGTGAGGACGGCAGCAGTGGGAAAGGCAGCCCCCCTACCTGATCCTGGCCTGCTGCTATGGCAACAGCAGAGGCTCAAGGGGGGTTTTCTCAGCCCAGGGAGGTGAGACACCTACACACTTCAGGCAACACACTAATGTGTTGCCACACACCATTTGGAAAGCCCTGATGTAGACAAAGAGGAAAAGTGGGAGGAGAAAAGAGAAACTGGGACATTTCAAAAGCAACTGAAATGTAGGATGACAAATGGTTGATCAAGACTGTCCCTGCCAAAATGGGCCAGTTAAAGAGTATGGTGCTACATTCTAACAAACACCAGTCATGGGCAGAAACATAAAAAGGGAACGTGGGCCGAGAGTTAACAGGACACACCTAAAGAGAACTTCAACCATAAAGACAAGGCGTTTGCCCTAGACGAGGATAAAAAGACACAGTTAGGCTTTGATAAAGGGTATCTCATAGTCCAGTTAAGGGAAAATGACTGGCATTAGGGAGAAGTGAAAAAACTGAGGTATAAGTGCAGGTGACAGCTGTAGGTTACAGGGGTCTAAATGGGGAATGATGAGAATATGAACCCGAGTTTTAGTATGAGATGGAGAGGAAAGCCACATAAAATAGAAAGTGCTTGAAATAATTAAAATTGTTACAAAACACTCAAGTAAAAAAATACTTTTTAAAAAATATATATTTCATTTTACACTTTGTTACTTGTAATTAGAAATACTGTATCAGAAGCTCAGCTAAGTACAAAAAGGTTCTATCTTTTGCCAAATTCTTGTATTTACCATAGTGGCACACAAGTGCACATGTGTTACCAATTGATACATATAAAAATACATTTGGGGCCCATAGATGAGTTATACCAAGAGTAGGTTGTCCTTTACATCAGGGGGAATAGTAACTATTTAATGGGTAAGTAACTGAGACCAGAATCAAGGAGCATAGGTTTCCCAAAATGTATTATTGTGACAAGAGAATTGAGAAACTGATTGGATTAACCCAGGTAAGATTGGACTGCCAGCCAGTAGTGCAGAGGTGCATTCTGAAGAGCAAAGTACTCATCATAACAGTTCCATTGACACGTCTCCAAAGATAGTCCAAAAAAGCTGACAGACATCATCATGTGCCACAACATCTTATTGTCCTGTTGTGTAACTTCCACTTTGGACAGGAAGCCACTGTCAGGGCACAATATGGAGAAACAGAATGGCTTGCCATGGGCAATCAAGTCAGGCAAGCTTTCATCAACAATTTAAGACAGGGAGCTGGACTGCCAACAATTAAAAATAATGGACTGCCCAAAATATAACTGAATGGATCCTAGAGCAAATCAGGCCTAAACTCTCACTAGAAGCCAAGATGCTGTTGTACTTCAGATATATCATGTAACAACATGGCTTATTGGAAAATACAATAACAATCAGGAAGTAGAAGGCAGCAGGAAACCAGGAAGACCACATTTCAGGTAGATAGGCTCAACTGAGGAAGCTGTGCCCCTGAGTATGCAAGTCCTGAGCAGGACATTGATGCCTGGTACTCTCGAGGTCTCTTATTCATAGGCTTGCTATAAGTCACAATCAATGTAAACACAAACAATAATAACAACAGTTTCTTGATACTTATTAACAAACCAGTCTATCATTCTCCATCTCCACCAGGAGCAGTTCTTTCATGAAGCTAATACAGTTGGTCCTTCTCATTCACTAGGGCTAGGGTTGCAGAACCCCCACAAAAGTGGGAGGGGACACAAATCAAAATGTATGTGTGTGTCTGTGGGCAGAGGGTTGGAGCATGGCAAGGGAATGGGCACCCAGGGTCCAAACCAGGTCAGGGAAAGGAGAGGGAAAGGGAGCAATTCAGCATGGTAGCCCTGTATTTCCTCTCTCTCACCTGTCTCCTTCCTTGGGTGGAGGGGGGCATCAAGAGAGGGTTTGTGGTGCTGAGAAATTGGTTTGTGAGCCATTCTCAGCTGGCCAGGCAGTGGCTAGTAGAGGAGGGGGAGGACCGAAGGCAATTTTTAATTGTGTCTATGTGTCCTGATCAGAGCTGCTAAAAGGGAAGGTTTCCCTGGAAAAGAAGCACTTGAGGTGATGGGGAAGGGGTTGGAGAAACTTGCAAAGAATCAAATCCATGAAAGTTAAACCCACAAATGTGGAGGACCAACTGTAGTCCTAACCGCCCCTTCAAGAACAAGCCACCACAAATTACTTTGGATGGCAACAGGGATAGCTCACAACAGTGGCCAAAGTCCTCCACTGAGCTTCCACAGTGTAAATCTCCACATAGGGAAGTTATACACTGGTTGTGCTGCACAATCCTTGTGTTGACTGGCAATGTTGTGTAACTGAATGCACAGCCAATCAAATGCACCACTGGATATGCATGCACATATACATCTGTATGCACAATGACACCGCATCCGCAGCTTATATTTCCACATTCTTGAACGGATGTAGATGTTTCTCACCAGATAAAAATGTCCAGCTGCTTCCACAGGGGAGCTTAACACATGCACAAGACTCCAATAGGATTCAAGCTAATATACTGTTTCTCAGTTAATCTATCAGCCCAGGTAGTGTGAGAACAGCAGCTAAACTCAGAGGGAAAGGGGAAACCTAGAGAGGTAGGCAAAGCAAAGGACATCATTATTCCAAGCTTATTTAAAAAAAAATTGCATTTCAGTCCTATGAGCTGTGCTTCCAATACTGCTGCTGCCAGCTAGGTATGATAATGAAGAAGACAGGATAAGAGTAAGAGATAGAGTGTCAAAATGGGTGCCTTCAGACAAGAGGACTCATTCTTCATGGGGGGAGTGCAAACCCATAACCTGAGTCTCCTTCCCGCAATGATACGACACTTCCTCATTTTGTAGATGCAAACACAGACTGTTTTAATTCTCAAATTACTGTTACGTATTTTACATTTCTGGGGGGAAAAAGCCTACCGTAGCTACTTTTGTCTAACAGTAATACCCAGCCTGAGAATCTTGCAATTTTGCTAACTATTTTGGAACTTTTTTAGTCATTAATAGAGAGATTATGCTATCAATGTCTGGATTTTCTTTATTCTAATGGAACAAAATGGCTAGATGCATTAGGCAATTTAACTTCAAAGCTTAATTTTTCTGATTCCTTCCATCAGCAAAATCATGAATTACCACCTTTCTCATCAATTTATCTTGCATTGAATAGACGTGTTTGCTAGGTGGCTTGAGCATTCCTGCCCCATTGCAGAAAATTTTTAATAATTAATAGTCCCCATTAGAGTTACCACTTAGCAATTTATTCAGTGGGTTGACTCTGGCTACGAGTAGCAATTAGGCTATTTAAAAACACAAGATGAAATCATTGTAGGGTGCATACATGCTTACACAGATGTAAATGCTACTGAATTTAAGGAAAGAATGTCCATGTCAAAGCCACCACTGCACCCAGAGCCCCACAGCAGCTATGGTGGGAGGTGTTCTATGCCTAGAGGGAGTAAGTGCCAGGATAGTAAAGTTATAGTAGAGAGAAGTGGTTACTAATATTCAGGTAGTCCAGGTTGTGCATGAGTAACAGAGGCATATCTAGCATAAACAGCACCTAGGGCAAGTGTGGAAGTTGTGCCCCTACCTCTGGGGCCACCGCCGCTACCGCCGCCGCCACCGCCTCCTCCTCCTCCTCCGCCTCCTCCTCCTGTGCTACCTACAGCATGGCTTTTTTTAACCCCTGGCATTGGTGCCCAGGACACATGACCTAACTGCACCACCCTAGATACACCTCTGATCGGTATTCAAAGGAGTTCACTGAAGAAAAAGAGCTCTTGCTGAGAATTCTAAATGCCCTTCCCTAAACTGCAAACCCCAAGATTCCATAGGATGTTGAAAGTGGAATAATAGCACTATAACAGTGTAGTGCGGAAAGGCCTGGAGTTCAGTGGATAAAAAGAGAGGTACAGCAGCCATATCAGAATCCCTCACAACAAGTCAGCAATCACGATAACACTGATGTTCAGCCTAGACGTCAAGAATCCAGCTAAATCCACAAGCAGGAAAAGCACAGAAAGCCAGGCAGAATATATCACTGTGGACAACAAGAATCCACAACAGCTGCCGGGAAATTTATAGCTTCTGGACACTGAGACTCTGGGTAGTTAATTGCTCAGTATTTCCTATTAAAGCTTTTGAAAGAAGCACTGATGTTTTCAATACCATGTTTTTTCTATTGCTTTGCCTCAAATGTAGGATATCTCCTCAGCATCCATCAGTTGTGACTAAAACGGCAGGCCATCTTGCTGAAGTTCTTCATCAACCTTATCTGCCACTAGTTGCTATGATTCTGGGAAGCAGTTGGTATCTGGAGCCAGAGGCCTTTCTGTCTCTGAATCATCCATGCCAGTTAAAATTCCACAATAAGAGTTATAACAGGAAGTTGCTAGTTCTTTTTTTAAAAAAAACTTTTCCTTCCAATTGATATTAAATGAGGTGTAATTTTATGGGAATTTTTGTATTTGTATATGGCTACGCAAGTATTTAAGAGCCAGCGTAGTATAGTGGTTTGTGAATTGGACTGCAACCCAGAAAACCAGGGTTCAATTCCCCACTTGGCTATGGAAACCTAGCGGGTGCCCTTGGGTATGTCACACACTCTCAGCCCCAGAAAATTGCATGATAGGGTCACTTTAGGGTTGCCATATGTGGGAAATGGCTCGAAGGCACATAACAACATCACTAGTATTTATTTTATTTTATTTTGTATTTAGAAATAAGTCTTCATTCTTTTAAAAAAGCTCTCAGGGATGTTTACTATAAAATACAAAGTTTGAACAATGCTCATCTAAGAAGGATGCATGCGGGGGGGTGATATTGTTGTGGTTGTGTGCCTTCAAGTCATTTTTGGCTTATGTCAACTCTGAGGGTGAACCTATTACAAGGTTTTCTCAGCAAGATTTGTTCAGAGGGGCGTTGCCTTTGCCTTCCCCTAAAGCTGAGAGTGTGCACGTTATCCAAGGTCATCCAGTGGGTTTTCATGGCTGAGCAGGGATTCGAACCCTGGGCTCCAGGGCCATAGTCCAATGCTCAAACCACTACACTGTGCCAGCTCCCGGTATTTTTGATATATTTCCTATTAAACACAAATGAATAAGGAACTAATTCTGTGTCCAGGATCACCTATCCTTAAAAACCCTCAGTTTAAAAAAAAATAAAACAAAAACTTTGACAAAATGAAACATTTTTGGGGGGGGATCTCTTCCTGACAAGCAATTCAACAAACCAGATTTCTATTTGGAAAGATTTCTCGTATTACTGCAGTTTTATAAGTTCAAAATGTAGCTGTTCTTTATTAAAATTCTCCTTCAGGAAACATAGCATAATAGAAAAAGTTTTGTTTAGGAGCCTTCAAAGTTCAGACATATCCTGACGGAGCTATCAAAGATCCATGAAACAATTTTCAAAAGGAACTCACCCACATGTTTTATGCTATTTCTCCCCAACAGTTAGTCTAATTAAGCCTCCTAGGCAGGTTACAGTTCCAGGGGGATCTGAGTTCAGTTTAAATTGAGAATAAATATCAAAATGTTTCAGCCTTTGATTGATGTCCCAGTTCTTCTGTGACAAAGCCACACTGGTGCTTCATCATGTATAATGATGGCATGACATCAAATGTCATGCGGGGGTGGGTGTAAGTCTAATGTGAAAAATTCAAAACATGCAGGGAGGTGGTGTTGGTAATAATGTGACAGCGAGAGCAGGGCTGCTGCAGAACTCTAGGTACTGCCCAAGATCGTTCTAGGGAGGTACCTGTGCCTTATTGCCTGTGAAGATGATTAGCAGCAACATAAGATGGACCTTGAACAAAATATTGCAGCACAAAATACTCCTGCACATGGTGCTTGCCAGTCAACCTGCCAGCTGTATCTTCTTCCAATATATTCTGTTCCATTCCTCCCACTCCCCGCCTCCCCCATTAACAGTCTTTCAGTATTTTGTGACCACTGAGAATCTCCTCTGGACAATTTAGGGGCTTTGTGAAAAGACCTTTTGTAATTCTCACCTGCTAGAAAATCCTTGATTGGTTCTGTGTGGATGGTGCCATTTTGGTTGTCTCTTTATTCCCACAGAGGACAAGTCCCAGTGATTCCAAGCAACACTCTCACCACTATAGAATCATAGAATCATAGAAATGTAGAGTTGGAAGAGACCACACGGGCCATCCAGTCCGACCCCCTGCTGTGCAGGAACACCCTCAAAGCAGTCCCGACAGATGGCCATCCAGCCTCTGCTTAAAAACCTCCAAAGAAGGAGACTCCACCACACTCCGAGGCAGCATATTCCACTGCCAGACAGCCCTGACTGTCAGGAAGTTCTTCCTGAGGTTCAGGTGGAATCTTGTTACCCTGTGTACTGGGGGTCCCAGGAGGGACACCAAAATGTGCTCAACTAAAGGTGGGGAAAATCAGCTCAGAGCACTGCTGAGCGTTACGAGAGGCAGGGTAACGTAGCGAGATCTTGAACCCTATGTCTACGGGGTCGGGTCGAGTCATGGAGAACACAGAAGTTGAAATAATAAATGATGTTTATTAAGTACAAGCAAAACAGTGTATGCGACACACTCATACAAGATAACTAAAGAAAATAAAGGTTGGAGTGGGATAGAGGGATTTTTAGAGGGATTGTTGGTTTGGGTGATACTTCACCTGTCCTGAAGCCTGGAAAAATAGAAAGCGAGGCTGGGGTGCAATGTAGCTCAGCACATGGAGCTGAGGGGAGGCTCACCAAGCAAAGCGGCAGCAAGGCGGGGTGAAGCTCGGGAGCGATCCGAGGAAGGTCTCGGAATCAAGGGTTTTTATAAGGAGAATTGTGACTGCAGGCTATACCGTACTTGAGGGAAAACAATAGATTTGAAGTTGGAGACAAAGCCTCCGAAAGGTCAGAATCTGAATGATTGAGTTATCGTAGCAGTTCTCAAAAGAGTAGCCAGTATGCAAATGTAGAGTACTTGGGTATTGCATAGTTTACCCATCAAGCTGCCATCGTGGGGCAGAGGCTCTTTTGTAGGTTGCGTGCTTACCTAATTAGAGTACTTGCCTGCGAGAACCGGGGAGAAGACGACTGCTTTTTGGGCATCGGTTTTCTCCGGGGAAACAGGCTCACGGTTGATTACGCAAATGGGTTTCTATGGCAGCTAGACCAGGGACCAGTAGAGATTTTGGCAGTGCACCACTGTGCCGCCATTAAAGCTCCTGCCCCTGTGCATTGTGTGACCAGCGACCCGTGGGTGAAAGCATTCCCCGAGGTGTGGATAAAGGATAAAATAGCATGTGGGACTGTAAAGGGAGCCTGCGTCTTGATAGAAGGCCAGGACCCCCCACCTCAGAAACAGTATAAATACCCGGCCGAAGTGGAGGAAGGCATCAGGGAAACCACTGAGGGACTCATCAAGTGGGATGTAGTCACCCTGATGCAGTCCATATGCAATGCGCCTCTATGGCCTGTGCTAAAATCAGACGGCAAGACATAGTGAATGACGGTAGACTTTAGAGCATTGAACTCCGTCACCCCGCCCATTGCGCTGATTGTGGCGAAGTATAATGAAATCCTGTCTGCCATTGCGGCAGGAGCCAAATTTTACAGTGTATTGGACTTGGCAAATGCGTTTCATTCCATTCCATTGCACGAGGCGTGTTGGTATAAATTTGCCTTCACGTTCCGGGGGCAACAGTATGTGTTTAAACGCACGCCCTGGGGCTTCCATTCCAGCCCAAGCATTTGCCATGCCCACATAGTAAAGATGTGGAACAAGCTGCAGCCAGCTTCCAGGTCCCACGTCTTGTCCTACGTGGACGACATTCTGATTCATTCCAGTTCAGAGGAAACGACCCGGGAGATCACCCATGAGGTGTTAGGAATCCTCCGCGACAACAGCTTTAAGGCCAACCGGGAAAAGGCACAATTGGTATCCACCAAAGTAAAATATCTAGGGCTTTGTCTAGGCACCAAAGGTTGCACTCCCGATGCACAGTGGGTAGAAGTGATCTCGAAGTTACCAGCCCCCACAGACGTGCACTCCTTGCGTTCTCTGCTGGGGACATTCAACTTTTCCAGGGACTTTATAGAGTCTTTCACAGCCAAGGCGAAGCCTCTGTATGCCCTATTAAAGAAGAATGCCCAGAGGGAATGGGGACCTGCACAACAGCAGGCATTTGCCCGACTTAAGAAAGATTTAATAAAAGCACCTGCCCTTGCACACCTGAACATGGCTAAGCCGTTCCTCATACAACTAGCCACCGCGATAGGAGTATGGGAGCAGTTCTGTCACAACAACAAAACGGCACTCAGCGTGTGATAGCCTACGCCTCCAAGAATTTGGACCCACACGAGACTAAATTTACTCCATGAGAGAAAACATGCCTCACACTGATCTGGGCTATAACACACTGGGAATTTATGATTGGAGGTGCCTGTGTGATTGTCCAGACCCCCCACACACTGCTTAAGTACATCCTGTCAGGAAAAGTCCAGAATGGCCAGGTACCCAATGCCCGGATTGCCAAATGGACTGTTTCCTTGGTGTCACGTGGGGTGGATTTTCAGAAACAACTGCAGGAACCACCAGCTCCCTATGGTCTAGTTGTGACCAGAGCCACGCATGAGTGCCCTTTACCACCTATGACTACGAGTCAATGGCCAGTGGAATGGGGACCCTCCCTTGAGGAAGCTCAGTTACAGGGCTTTGTTTGTTGGTTCTGCGATGGGTCTTCCATGTACGTGGACGGTAGCCCACGGACAGGCTATGGAGCGATCCGAGTCACAGACTCCTTCACCCTACAGGGTAAAGCCCGGCCACACTCCAGCCAGGCAGCGGAAGTAGAAGCCCTAAGGGCTATCCTGGAGCACGAACCGCTTGACTGCCCTCTGGCCATCTATACAGATTCCAATTGGACTGCCAAAGCAGCCAGTGTTTGGTTACCGATCTGGCTCCAAAACGACCTCAAAACATCTGATGGGAAGCCCACTGCCCATCTCGATAAATGGGTCAGGATTGCTGCCCAGATTGAGGAATTAACTGCCCCCACATGGGTTGCTCACGTCCGAGGACACCAGAAAAAGAACACGGCTACATGTATCTGGAACACCAGGGCAGATGCCATAGCTCGGGGTGCCGCTTTACAGGACGATGGGGGCCCCATCGCAGCTATAAATGTCAATCCCAAGGAGCCCATGGTGCCTCCCATGTTCGACCTGGGAGTGTTGCAAAAGGGAGATTCTGAGATCTTGGAATTGGCCAAGAAGGGCTCGGACGAGTCCGGTCAATTCAAGATCTCCCAACTAGAAGGAGTGTATTGGGCTATTGATGCCAGTGGCCAACACCACTGGATCGTGCCCCAAGACCTTTGACATCATCCAGTTTGTACACGAGCAGGGACATCGAGGGCGAAGTGTGACTCTGGATAGGGTAAGGGAAACCGGGTGGTGGCCGCAGGTCAAGCAGGACATAGACCAGTGGGTTGACAACTGCTTGGCGTGCGCCATGGTCAACGCTGACACCTCCAGCCCCAAGGCGCCCATCAAGCACCAGGGCATCGAGGGTCCCTGGTCGCGCATTCAAATAGAATTCATAGGCCCGTTACCTACCACCCCGTGGGGGAACAAATACTGTCTCACTGTCATCGATCCCTTCAGCAAGTGGATCGAGGCTTTCCCATGCAGAGATAACACGGCAAGCACGGCAGCACGCTTGCTCTTTAACAATGTCTGGGTGAGATGGGGAGTGTCACATGACCTTGACTCGGACTTAGGGGTACACTTCACCGGTGAAGTTACCCAGGAGTTGTGCAAGGCACTGGGCATTCGCCAATGCTTCCATATCGCCCACCATTCTCAGAGTTCAGGTCAAATCGAGAGGATGAACCGCTCTCTGAAGGAAGCGCTTCAGAAGATGGTGCGGTCCTCCGGCAAGGACTGGGATAATAAGTTACCAATTATTTTGATGGCTTTCCAAGGCACAGTAGCCTCTCATGGCTTCACGCCACACGTGGTGATGACTGGGCGAAAGATGATGCTACCCGAGGCTTTTTGGATAGACACTAGCCTCCCTTCCGATTTAGAGCCGATGGTTCTAAATAACGAGTGGGTGAGGAACCTAGTGCAGCACATAGGGCAAGTACACAGGCAGGTAGCTGCCCAGCTGGGGAAAAACCTCCAGAGAATTGATAAGAGATTGGGATGGGTTCATCACCCTTGCCAGTGGGGGGAGGGACAGCTGGTCCTATATAGAAATTTCTATAAGGATAAGCACTCCCTCACTGCCAAGTGGGTTGGCCCTGTCCCCATTGTGAAGAGGATCTCCCCTACTGTATATCAGGTAAGGATCCCCAGGAAAAAGGGAGACTGGCTGAAGTTCTTCCACGTTTCTCAACTGAAATAGTGGAAGGGTCAGCTAGTCGACCCAAAAGGCATAACCGAAACAGACTCGCTTAAGGAAGCTACTGGGAAGACTCCCATTAATGTAATTGCTCCTCGAGCGTCTTTAAGTTACAAGGAAATTCCTGAAATTAACTTGTCAGAGACGTTTGCTTCAATTTATTTTTTTTATAATCATTTTATTCAAAATTCACATATAAAACAAACAATTACAGCTGTCAGCTTAATTGAAATATTTCTGATCTTCCACACTGATCTAGATTTCATTATCAAGATTTCTTAATGCTTAAAATATTGTACAACATTTTACTGCTAATATTACTTGTTGATTCTTGCATTTCAATCTCCATATTCCCGCTTCATGATATATATCCTGTAGCCCCCTCATAATTTATCTTAAACCATGAATTACAGATTTCCATCTGATAGAACCCAGCAATTACCCGTTACAATTTGCCATTCTTTTTGTATCTTATCATCTGATTTCCCTTTTAATCTCTGAGAGATCATATCAGCATTTTTGTTTTAGAGACGTTTGCTTCAATTTATGAAGCATATGATAATGGGTAAATTGACATTGTCTGCACGGGACGGACACAGATGGCCAACTCTCTGACCTCCCGCTTATGTAAATAGTTCATGGTTATATTTGGGTGATTGGGAAGTGGTGTTATTTTTAGTATATACTGTTTGCTGAAATTAAATGTCCCGTCTGGTTGCAAAAGCCTATCCGAAGGCGACCAGTCTTCAGGTCTGCCTTCAGAGTTCAGCTATATCTGTGGATGGTGACACTGCTCATTCGGGGCCAGCATCGAACCATTGGTACTAGGTTGTTAGCTGCCCCAAGCCCTTGTTAACATCATCAGGCTTGGAGCTTCGGCTTCGGTCTGAGTGAGGAGGGTGCGAGTGTGTAAGTCCATGTTATACGGACCAGAGTGCAAATGGGATTTTCATAGCTGTGGGTCCTCTCATGCTACTGGGATGTTAACATGGGCGTCTCTAGACCCATGAGCCGATGCACGACCCGAACCAGTAGTCTCACTATCCCGACCAACGGCCGCCCTCCGGCCAATACAGCCTTAATCTCAGTTGCTATTTATATCCCGGTGGACTCTTAATCTTTTCAGTCATGATGACTCAGTTTCAAATCGAATTCCCAGTAGGCTTTGAGCCAGCCATTTGCATTAATGGTATACATTGGATAATAATCACGTCAGTTCTTCTGTTGAACCTCTAATAGGTCAATTAATCCAGAGACGGGGAGGACCCTGAGGTCGTACGATCGCCCCCGAGTACCATGGGGAAGGTGACGAAGAAAGTTGTCACTCCATCTGATGGCCGATACTTGGAGATTCCTGGTTCTTCAACGACACCCGTGACTGTGAGGGAAGGTGGCCCCGCAGCCTTCCGTGTGCCACGACGAACTTTTTGCCATTCCTACTACCGTTTGCTGACCAGAGAAAACCTATGGAACAGAGAAGCCCTGTTCAAGGATATGGCACACGAAGGGAAAGGGCAATAGCAGAGGTCAACAACTGGCTCCGCACATGGTGCCGCCGGCAACGGTTTGGGTTTTTGGAACACGGCCGGAATTTCCATGAACATGGGCTTCTGGCAAGGGATGGGCTGCACCTCACGAAACTTGGCAGGAATGTTTTTGCAAATAGTCTTGCACAGAGGATTAAGAGGTCTTTAAACTAAGTTCTGCTGGGGAGGGAGACAATATTATTCAGGGCAAAGACTCGGCAAGGGCAGGGGGAAAAGGCCCAAATGATATTGACCAAGTAGTACAAGCGTCCAATGGTGGGAGGAGTAGAAACTATAGTACAGGACTTGCAGGAAGGGCCGAGGGATTTAAGTGTCTCTACACTAAAGCGCAGAGTATGGGAAACAAGCAAGATGAACTTGAACTCCTAGTACAACAAAATAAATACGATTTGATAGGCATCACTGAGACCTGGTGGGATGAGTCTCAGGACTGGAATGTAGGAATAGAGGGGTATAGCCTATTTTGTAGAAATGGACCAAACAAGAAAGGAGGAGGAGTAGCCTTGTATGTCAAGGATGTTTTCACCTGTGAAGAGATCCGTGACTTAAACCCAGAAAGCCAGGTCAAGAGCATCTGGGTAAGAATTAAGGGAGCGAGAAACAATAGGGATATTCTGGTGGGGGTTTACTACAGACCTCCAACCCAGACTGAGGACCTTGATGATGCCTTCCTCAACCAAATGACCGCACATTCAAAAAGGAGAGATACAGTAATAATAGGAGATTTCAATTACCCGGATATATGTTGGCAGTCAAACTCTGCCAAGACAGCAAGGTCCAGCAAGTTTCTTGCTCGTCTTGCAGACAATTTCATGGTCCAGAAGGTGGAAGAGGCGACAAGGGGATCAAATATTCTAGATCTGATCCTGACCAATAGGGATGACCTTGTTAATGAAGTAGAAGTGGTTGGATCTTTAGGGGGGAGTGACCATGCCCTGTTGGAATTTGGCATTCAGTGGGAAGGAGAAAATAAGTGTAGCCAGACACTCGTCTTAGATTTTAAAAAAGCGGACTTCTGTAAACTTAAGGAGTTGCTGGCTGAAATTCCGTGGTCAAGAATAGTGAAAGGGAAAGGAGTTCAGGAGGCATGGGAGTTCCTTAAAAGGGAGATACTGAAGGCACAGTCTAAAACTGTGCCAATAAGGAGGAAAAATGGAAGGTATCTGAAGAAACCAGAATGGTTGACTAAAGAACTCTCAGCTGAGCTAAGCGTTAAGAGAAACGTGTACAGGAAATGGAAGAGGGGGGAAACCACCAAAGAAGAATTTAAGCAAGTAGCCAGGAGATATAGGGAGAAGGTCAGAAAGGCTAAAGCACAGAACGAACTTAGGCTGGCCAGAGACATTAAAAACGATAAAAAGGGCTTTTTTAAATATGTCCGCAGCAAAAGGAAAAAGAAAGAGGCGATAGGGTCGCTGCGCAGAGAAGATGGCGAATTACTAACAGGGGGAAGAGAAAAGGCAGAACTACTTAATACCTTCTTTGCCTCAGTTTTTTCCCAGAAGGATACAAGCACTCAACCTGGCGGTTGGGGAGCAGGTGAGGAAGCAGTGGAAATGAGGCACATAATAGGTAGAGAGGTGGTACAAGAATACCTGGCCACGCTGGATGAATTCAAGTCTCCAGGGCCAGATGAATTGCATCCTAGGATATTAAAAGAACTGGCAGAGGTCATTTCGGAACTGCTTGCTATAATCTTTGAGAGATCCTGGAGGACAGGAGAAGTTCCAGCAGACTGGAAGAGGGCAAATGTTGTCCCCATCTTCAAGAAGGGAAAAAAAGAGGACCCAAATAATTATCGCCCAGTCAGCCTGACGTCAGTATCCGGAAAGATCCTGGAGCAGATCGTTAAGCAGTCAGTTTCTAATCACTTAGAAAGCAATGCGGTAATCACGAGAAGTCAACATGGATTTCTCAAAAATAAGTCATGCCAGACTAATCTGATCTCTTTTTATGATAGAGTTACTAGCTTGATAGATGAAGGGAATGCTGTGGATGTAGCATATCTCGATTTCAGTAAGGCCTTTGACAAAGTTCCCCATGACATTCTTGCAAAGAAGCTAGTAAAATGTGGGCTGGACAGAGCTACTGTCAGGTGGCTCTGTAACTGGTTGACTGACCGTTCCCAAAGGGTGCTCACCAATGGCTGCTTTTCATCCTGGAGAGAAGTGACTAGCGGGGTGCCACAGGGTTCTGTCCTGGGCCCAGTGCTGTTTAATATTTTCATCAATGACTTGGATGAAGGAATAGAGGGCATGCTCATCAAATTTGCAGATGACACCAAATTGGGAGGGGTTGCTAATACGCCAGAGAACAGGATCAAAATTCAAAATGACCTGGACAGATTGGAGAGCTGGGCCAAGGCTAACAAAATGAAATTCAACAGAGAGAAGTGTAAGGTCCTACACTTAGGTAGAAAAAATGGAATACAGAAATATAGGATGGGGGACACGTGGCTGGATGGCAGTACGTGTGAAAGGGATCTAGGAGTCTTAATAAACCACAAGCTGAACATGAGTCAGCAGTGTGATGCGGCAGCCAAGAAAGCCAACGCAATTCTCGGCTGCATCAATAGGAGTATGGTGTCTAGATCGAGGGAGGTACTGGTACCACTCTTCTCTGCTTTGGTTAGACCTCATCTTGAATACTGTGTCCAGTTCTGGGCACCCCAATTCAAGAAGGACATGGTCAGGCTGGAGCAGGTCCAGAGGAGGGCAACCAAAATGGTGAGAGGCCTGGAAGCCAAGCCCTATGAGGATAGACTTAGAGAGCTGGGTATGTTCAGTCTGCAGAAGAGAAGGTTAAGAGGGGACATGATAGCCATGTTTAAATATTTGAAGGGATGCCATGTAGAGGAGGGAGAGGGCTTGTTTTCTGCCACTCCAGAGACCAGGACAAGGAGCAATGGATTCAAGCTGCAGGAAAGGAGATTCCACCTGAACCTCAGGAAGAACTTCCTGACAGTCAGGGCTGTCAGGCAGTGGAATATGCTGCCTCGGAGTGTAGTGGAGTCTCCTTCCTTGGAGGTTTTTAAGCAGAGGCTGGATGGCCATCTGTCGGGAGTGCTTTGAGGGTATTCCTGCATGGTAAGGGGTTGGACTGGATGGCCCGTGTGGTCTCTTCCAACTCTACATTTCTATGATTCTATGATTCTGACTATTCCAGGCTCCAAACTCTGCAGAGACGCTTTGCTCCTGAACTCACAGCAAGCCAGGCTGCACCGACTTGGACATTTTGTTGTTGTTCCTGCTCCATTGCCTGGATGGACTTATGCTTTGCTCGCCCACTCCAGCTACAAGACTTTTCCTGTTGCGGGGGGGGGGTGCCTAGACTTTTGCTTGCACCTCACCTCCCCCGGACTACGAACTTTCACTCCACATTGAATAGTTTGTTGCTTGGATTGCCTTCATTGCCAGACCATGCATTGGACTTACAGTATTTCATTGATTGCCTCATATTGCATTTGCTATTTACTACCATTGCTCATTTTTCAACAGTTCCCTGTTGACGGGACATTGGACATTGTTTATTGCTTAATTGTTTATTGTTTCTCATTGCGTTATTGACATTGGTGTGTGTGTGTTTAGGTTTAGGTTTTAGGCAGGAATGTCTTTATAAGATAGTAATCCTTTGCTCTTCCTGAAATTCCCTTTCCTAAGGAGTGATACGGCTACCAACCCGCAAGCCCCTATTCAGCTCTAAATTGATTTTTGCTTTTTGATTGGAACATGTCCGATATCGTCCCCAACATCGCCCATTTTCGGGGGGGATTGTTACTGCCCTGGCTAGTCTGAGCTTTGGGGATATTAAAAGATATCCTCTTGATATCACAATTCGGCTTCACTTCTCTATTTATCTCCACGTTCTTGCGAGGCCGCCGGACAAGCACGTAAACAAGCTCGGCCGTTAATAGCCGTAATATTCAAACTACAATACAGGCAGGCCAGAAATAGCTGACTCACTGCTTTAGGAGACCTCCAGGCAAGTACTCTAATTAGGTATGCACGCAACCTACGAAAGAGCCTCTGCCCCGCGATGGCAGCTTGATGGGTAAACTATGCAATACCCAAGTACTCTGCGTTTGCATACTGGCTACTCTATTGAGAACTGCTACGATAACTCAATCATTCAGATTCTGACCTTTCGGAGGCTTTGTCTCCAACTCCAAATCTATTGTTTTCCCCCAAGTACAGCATAGTCTGCAGTCACAATTCTCTTTATAAAGACCCTTGATTCCGAGACCTTCCTCGGAATGCTCCCGAGTTTCATCCCGCCTTGCTGCCGCTTTGCTTGGTGAGCCTCCCCTCAGCTCCACGTGCTGAGCTACATTGCACCCCAGCCTCACTCTCCATTTTTCCAGGCTTCAGGATAGGTGAAGTATCACCCAAACCAGTGATCCCTCTAAGAATCCCTCTACACCACTCCAACCTTTATTTTCTTTAGTTATCTTGTATGAGTGTGTCCCATACACTGTTTTGCCTGTATTTAATAAACATCATTTATTATTTGAACTTTTGTGTGCTCCTTGACTCAACCCGACCCCGTAGACATAGGGTTCAAGATCTCGCTACGTTACCCTGCCTCTCATAACTCTAAGCAGTGCTCTGAGCTGATTTTCCCCACCTTTAGTTGAGCACATTTTGGTGTCCCTCCTGGGACCCGCAGTACACAGGGTAACACCAAGGAGCTCTGCAAAACAGTCTTCAGATAAATTAGGCTTTCCTGAAGAGCTGTAATATTGGCCATTTCCACACTACACTATTATAGTGCTATTATTCCACTTTCAACATCCTATGGAATCCTGGGATTTGCAATTTAGGCAGAGGCCTTTAGAATTCTCAGCCAAAGAGCTCTTTGGCCTCAGTAAACTACAAACCCCAGAATTCCACAGGATATTGAAAGTGGAATAATAGCACTATAACAGTGTAGTCCAGACATGGCCGTTGACTCAGGAAATTGGAAACTCATAGTGAGAAACAATAGGTATTATGCTCTACTTCTGTTGTTATATTGTTACTCTGTTGAGACTTCACTGATTGCCTAAACATGCTCAAAGACAGGGGATGGCTTGTTTCTCCCAAAACTATTGGAAACAGGAATGGCAATACTTTTTTACCTCTTAAATCTGTTCCTACAGTATCTAGATGAGGAGTAAGCAAGTACAGTGAGACCAGGTGGGGAGGGGGGGTAGATTTGGGATTCTGGATGAGATTAAGGGCTACAACTTTTTATTCTTTTATATATTTTGTTTTAATTTTATTTATTTATTATGTTTTACTTTATTTTTTTCCTTTGCAGCGTTTTACTCTATTTGTAAAAATACACAGATACAAATCTATTTTCAGATTTAAATAGATATTTTGTTCATTTCTTGCACTGAATATGTTCACTGACTGAATGTAAGAAATTAACAGAGAAACAGAGGAGACTGCAGAAGGTGTTTGCAAGCAAGCTACAGTGGCTAGCCAGATACAAGAAAAGATCAGGTCGTTGGATTGGAGGGCGAAGCTTGCAAAGAAAAGTGTCAAGAAGACTAGGAGAAAAAGATGACATTTGCAGAGTGATGTGAGGGAGACAAATGGAGGGAAAGGGAAGGGAAGCTGGAGACAGAGGATACTTGCAGAGAGATGGGAGAGGGCAAACTACAAGGAGAAAAAAATGCAGAAAACTAGGAAAGAAGAGAAAGAGGGTGAGGCAACAAACAGAATGAGAAAAAAATGCAGAAGACTGAGAAAGGTACAAAATAGGATGCTTGAACAGAGGTAGATGAAGGTGCAGGGAGAAAACATGCAGAGCATGAGAGCAGAATGAGGAGAAATGGGGCACGAGAAGGAAAAGCAGGAGCTTTTCTCTTGCCTTGGCTTGCCCCTGCTTGTGTATAGTAAGTTGAGGCAAGTAGTGCTAGCACTGTCAAGGATCTAGGCGTCCTGCATTTTGCTGGAGGGGAGGAGCTTGGGATCCATAGTAATGGCTCTGGAGACTGCACACAGCCCATAGGGAAGAGCTAGAGAACTATAGTCCCAACAGACACCAGGTGGCATTCTTAGAAACCAAGTGAAACCTGACCAACTGGTTGGAATGGCAACCCTACAAGGAGGTAGTGAAAAATGGTAGATTGTCACTTCTAAAGCTCTCCAAATTTCACATCATCCAAGACATGAAATATGGGAAAGACATTATTTCTTTTTTCTCCAGGTCTCATAATTGTTTAGTTTTGTTCCCTTCACGCATAGGTTTCAGCGTGTGGGACAAGTCATTACACTCCATGCTGAGCGACAGTCCTGAAGCATCTCTAGCAAACAAAGGGGCTTGGGATGCAGCAGATTCAAGGCCTCCTCTGCCTTATCCTTGAGTTGTCTGTTGAACAATCCACTTTGGGGCCCATCACAGTTCCCACCCACAGATCCACCACTCAAGTTCCTTTTCTCTCACTTTGCATTCCGGAGGTATATCTAGCAGACTCCATGCCAGACTTTTCTTTCCCCAGTGCCCTATCCTAATCCCAACAAACCAGCTCATCTGGAAATTAAGAATCCTCTGGGTTTTTTTCAGTTTAAGTAATCATAAAATATAAAGGCCAGTATTCTTGATCATCTGTTTACATAAGTACAGTAGCCCCTCCACATTCATGAGGGGTAGAGGTGGAAAACCCTTGCAAGAGTGGAATAACCTGCCCATGATTCCCCTCCAAAGCTCCCCCGTCCCATTCCTTTGCCTCTGGCCCCAGCACTGGGGTGAGGGGAGAAAAAAAGACACAGTAAAGGGCTTACCGGTATTTTCCCTCAAAGGGAGAAGAGTAGAGTTCTTGGGTGCTAGTTATCGTATTTGACAGTGTATAAGACACACTTTTTTCCTGGAAAATTACCTTTGAAAATAGGATGTGTCTTATACCCCGGTGTCTCTTATATGCTGAGGCAAAATGGAAGGGGAAGGGGAGGAAATTCATGAGAGACCTCCTCCTCCCATCGCCCATTCTCCTCCTCCGTGGCCCATCTGTTTTTGCTTCAGCAGGGAGAAATCCTGCAAGGCAAAAAGCATGGGAAGGGCAGAGGTTAAAATTTTACCAGAGACCACCTCCGCTCTGCCTGTTCTCCTCCTCCCCCCACTCATCCATTTTGCTTTGGCAGGGGGAAATCCTACAAGGCAAAAAGGATGGGAAGGTGGGGGGGGGACTTCACCAGACCAATGCAGTAGATCAGAAATGTACTGGTACTAAAAAAATTTTTCCTGGAAAATAACATTTGAAAATGAAGTGCGTCTTATATACTGGTGCATCTTATAAGCCAGCAAATACGGTACTTTTGGTGACCATCTTGGAAAGGAAGGGGTAGGAACAAAGAGAGCACCTGACCAATCAGCAGCCATTACATAGCAGAAAGTGCAACCACATGGCAGAAAGGACAGTGGGGGGGGGTTGCTCAACCAAAAGGGGAAAAACCATCCATTTTAAACACAAACCTCCCAAGCCTGGGGTGAAGAACACAAGGAAATGGAGGGAGGAAAATGGGGGGAGACAAGCACATTCCTTGCAAATAATCAAATTCGTGAAGGTCAAACCTGCAAATGTGGAGGGAAAACTGTATATTTAATTAGCTATACTTAACTAATTGACCTCTCCTGTACTGACCCCCCAAAACTTGATGGAAACATCATTCCCCCATGCCCCAATTACCAACAGAATGGACCTTCTCCCCATGCAACTGATGCCTGATAAAGTAAGTTGGGAGGGGTGCTATGATTGTGGCAACATCATGTGATTGTGATTGTGACTAAATAGCAATCATGAATATGGAGCAGTTACCTAGATTTACTCCCCTATAAGTGTTCCATATTCATGATCACTACTTAACTAAATAGCTGATAGAAAAAACTGGCTATTGGTTTCATTTACTTCATTTCTTATGTTGATGGTCTCTCCCGTCCAGTACTGTAAAAGAAAAATCAACTCACTCTGTTAATTTGGTTTCAGAAGGTTGTTGCTAAAGATAGGCTAGGGTGAGGAAGTGATGGTTTTGTTTTGGTTTGTTTTTGCTGTTTTCTGCTTATAATAGCCATGGATGAAAGTCACTACTTTTCAATGGAACAAAAATGGGTTTTTGATTGTGACTTGATACTATGGCCCTTTCGGCAGCTTACCTGATTCTGGCGTGGGCGCGTGTGGATCACGCAAGCAGCCTCTTGCAAGAGGCACTCGCATCCCCTCTGTTTCTTCGCCGCAGCAGCTCCCTGCTGGGTGGCAGGAAGCATGAGTGCTCCACCTCTTCCTTCCGCAGCGCAGCTGGATACTTTTCCAGGCTGTGCTGGGGGAGGAAGCATGAGGGCCACATCTCCGGAGGCTCTGCACTCAAGGTAAGTGTGTGTGGGGCCCTGGAGCAATGTGTGACGGCGCATAATTGTGCAATCGGTGCCTAGTGGCCACAGCAGCGTCATGCGATTGCGAGGACATCACGTGGAACAGTCCTCGCAATCGCACAATGCTCTGGAGGCTCTTTCACATGAGAAATGGCATGAGAAAAGGGCTTATGTGTGTGGTGAGGTGAGGTAGATGGAATGTCATTTGGACAGCTGCTACAACTGGTGACAAAGAGAAGAGAGAGAAAAAAACCAAGCAGGAAGGAGAGATGAAATACATTGATAATGTGAGCTTCACTAAAGACAGATCAGAAGAGAAGTTCTTTTAAAAAATATTTTCTTAAAGCTAGCCTGCCTTTTCTGCCCTCCTTCATTCTGTCCAAACTTGGGGGGGGGGGGTCCATACCCTCCAACATTTCACAAGTGAAAACCAGGACACATGTTGCCAAGCAAAATCAGAATGTTGTTAAGATGTCAGACGGTATGAGGAAGAACTGGCAAGATAGGAGAGGCTGTAACAGTTTGCTTTCACCTGAGCCTACTGGAAAGGACAAGATTCTTCCCAATTCTCTCTCTCTCTCTCCTGCTGAGTTGAGTGTTATCCTTTGAACTCAGTTTGCAGCAACTGAGGCCATTTCCTCATTAGACTGTTAGAGTGCTAGTATTCCGCTTTAAAATCCTATGGAATCCTGGGGTTTGCAGTTTAGGGAGGAGCCTTGAGGCCCCTCCCTAAACTGGAAACCCAGGATTCCATAGGATGTTGAAAGTGGAATAACAGCACTCTAGTGTGTAAATGGCCTGAATTAAGCAGAGGACAAAGAGGGAAAATGGAAAGAAGAGAGAGAAGCTGGAATATTTTAAAAGCAGCTGAAAAACGGAGGTGGCAGTGGGGGAAGTCCTGCCAAATCAAGACAACTGGAGGATAGCTTTTTCACATTATACAGTTACAGCCCTCTGATTCCATTTTAACTGCCATGGCTTCATCCTATGGAATCCTGGAGTTTGTAGTACAGTGAGGCACTAGAGATCCAACTAAGAATTCTAAATACAGCTCCCTATACTGCAACTCCCAGGATTCCATAGGACACGGCCATGACAGTTAAAGAGAGTGAACTAAGGTTGGGGGGGGAAAGAAAGTTGTATTGACTCCAGCTGTCATGAGAGAGGAGGGAGGAAGGAATCAATATAAGTGCAGAGAGCCCAGAAGGAGAGCTTTCTAGCCAGACTAGGTGCCCAAGATGGTTGCACAGAGAGTGCACCCATAACAACTGGGTGCAATGTAAGATATGAGAGAAAGTTGGGAGTGTTTCTCTGGTTAGGCAGAAGGACAAGACTGAGTCCAAATGGTTGGGAAAGAGGGAGACAGGAAAGGAAGAAGGATAACCGAGCAATGGTAATGCATATATAAGGATACATTCAGCAAATTACCCTTCTGGACTGCAGTAATAGTAAGAGTAATGACCTGTCAGGGGATCAGAATAATAAGTAATTACTCCCTTTTAAAAAGTAAAATTCCAAGCCCTGATACAACACAATTCATGTAAAATATAATGAATGGAAAATACATTATTTTTCTTCCAACTGCACTGGAAAATTATAATGGGAATACAAAGTGGAAAATCTACTACAACTCCTCTCTGGTATCAGAAAATATCCTCAAATGCAAAGTAGATCAGAAAAACATGTCCTTCTAGTCTTTCTAAATCACAAGTCTAAATTCTTCCCTCAAAGGAACATTGGAAATAATTATGCTGTCTAAATGTCAGTCAAGCGGTACAATATACACAGAATTCTGTATCCTTATCAGATCTCTTTTTAATCAGAAAAGATTTCATTTTCTCCAGAATTATAGTACCATTCCCAGAAGAAATCAAGAACAGGAACATTTCCTGATTTGTCAAAAGACAAACAAACCATCATTATTTGTCTGATTGGATAGAAAACAATGTTTCCCTTTTTGAGTGTTTAGTCATAGACATTCTTAAATTATACTTCTGGCTTCTCTATGATGAACTAGCTGTGGATGCTTGAACTAGGTGCTTCCATTCCTGCTTCTCATGACATCCATACTTTGGCTTTTTCCTTCCTGAACAAGCACATACTTGCTGGCTAGCCAGCTTTGAGTAGAGGGAAGGATTGTTTCTCATTGGAATAATCATACCAGATTCCCTGCATCCTATTTCAGTCACTAAATGGCATGTGACACTGTGTAGAACAAACAGCAAATTGAAAGAGATTGTTGGGGAAAAATTTGTCCACAAATGCAAGAGATCTATTGGGTCTACGTCATAAAATGCCTGCCTTGTAGATCTAATTATGGGCATACTGCAGCAAAACATGACTCTGTGGTGTAAAACTGTCTCATCTGAGGATTTTAAAAATGAGGATTTTAGTTGCATAGAAGCAGCATTGGTTCACATTTATTAAGTTTAAGATTTAGCCATGTGTGTGTTTCTTGCACACTTTTTCTAATTCATGTCCTCAGGTAAAAACATATGATATTAAAATAGCTCATAGTTATTAAATTAAGTGGGTGCTCCTTGAACTTTTAAAGGTCTCCAAGAACATTTCTAAAAAAATTAGCTGTATCTTCTTGCAGCACTGGCTGCCCTTCTGCTTAGTGATTTAGTATCTGAATAATAACCTGCTTGTTGCATAGCCGTTCATTATACTCTGAGAAAATGTTCCTTACAAAGGAGGGATTTTAAGTTAGCACTATCGAAAGTAAAATCAAATAGCACTATAATTATTTTTTTTAAAGAAAAAAAAAAGTCAAAGAAAGACAAATTAAATTTCCAGTACTGTGGCTGCCCTCTTTTCAGATTTCAGAATATTATGTTTGAAAAATTAATAAATTAAAATTACACACTTTTAACTGAACTTTTAAAATTATTTTTATAGCCTTTAATGTTGTCTTTATTGTCTTTATTGATTATCTGGAATGTGGGCTTGTACACCACTTGATTCCCATTGCTTTAGCTGGAGTAGGTGGGATTCATCACCTTCCTCAAACACTAACAATTGCTTGCTGGCATATCCATCATGCCTTACTTATATTACAATAAAAAAAACAGCTTATTTCAATGTAAGTGTGGGTAATCTTGAAATCCTTACTTCATCGTGGCTTTCAGCATCTTGCAGTTTTACAGTCTGTCTTGTAATATTGTTCTGTCTTCCTGAAGTTCCAGAGTGTCTTCTCAGTTGCCTGTTTTATTTACTGTTACATGCAATTATATACTATTAATTACAAACTTTAACAATGCTTATCTCAAAGGTGTCCTATCTCTACTGCCTTATACATTCCTTCTTCACCTGGGGACTTCCTGCTTGTCCTTCCTAAACTAGCTTCCCTGTTCTTTTTCATCACATTTGTTAAATGACACGCTACACATTGCATTGTTTAATGCAGCCTTGGTGTATGGTTTGTGGCTCTACTGAGAGCCTAACAACAAGCTTTTCTGTGAACCTGCTGACATATTATGAGTAATATTTTGTTCCATGCAGTATGCAGCAAACCAAGGAAGTACACAGGTCCCTTCATTTGCTTATGACTTTTTAACAGCTTTTTCCCAGCCCCCAACGTGTTCAATGTGCCAAAGAATCCCATTTAGAGAGGCATTATTTTCTATTTTGTCAAAGATAATTTGCAATGCTTGCAACACAAAGACCAAATGTATGGGAGAATGTCAGAAGTTCCGTATCTCTTTTTGACTAAAGACCATGCTGAGTAAAAAAGCTGAGAGGCATCATCACCTTTTTAAAGACGCAATGGTCTGTTCTATCTCAGTAATTCTTCTTGTAAGTGATACATTATCTGTCAAACACAACGCAGGGTCCTCGCAGCATCTCTGGTTAACTTGTAAAATCAAACGTTAAGCACATTTGTTCTGGCTTCTTTATGCATTTTTTTAAAGGGTTCACAGTGCTTCATTGTGTTGGCCCATACAAACAATTGATCTAGCAAGGAAAAATACCTCATTAGAGACTCTCTCTATTTCTCTCCTCTCTGTTTCACACACACAAGTGGCAGCTGAAATTATACCCTACAGTGACAAACTAAAGGAAGCTCTGTACTATGTCAGAAAGCAGAGAGTGTTACAAGAGGGAAAAATGTCATACGTCCATAGTTGGCTGTCATATAAATAATGAATATACTGTTCTGCAGAGTTCTCTGTATATTGTAAAATATAATCTTAGCTGGAGGTCTATTCAGAATAACTGTTCCTGACACAGTGGCTCCATTATGTATGAATTCATCACTTTTTACCAAAGGCCGACAGAAAGGAAAGGAAACTTTGCATGATACTTCATGGCTGTTGAGATATCTAGTATGGGAAAGTGCCACATGCCTAATATTTTCCTAATTCCGTCTCTGCCTAGGGCAGCCTGACTATGGCTGGACAAGCAAGACTAGCTTTAAATCTCATTTATTTCAGTATACCTATTCTAAGAATACAAAGAGATCCTTTCAGAGGCTACAAAAGCTTATGCTACAATCTTCTTTCTCTCAGTTGGTCTCAAAGGTGCTACAAGATCGCTTTGTATACTGTAGTAGACTGACCTGACTATGTTTTTGAATATGACTAAGAATGACCAATATGGAACAAACACCCTGTTTAAGGGGGAAATAGTATATACTCCTTTGACTGCTGTAGGAAAACACTGCTCCAATCAAACATTCCCTTCACGTAAAAGCAGTGTGGGCTTTAGGCAGTATAATGCTTCTGACCAACCTCTGTTCTATTCATGCTATCTCGCAAGCTTTCCCTCATTTGTTCAACTATATATTGCAATACGTTGTCATCAAGGTGTCTGTGATCACATAAAGACTCCTCGCCCTCTCTTCTTTCTCTGTCTTTCTCCCTCCTTCAAGACGGTGCGTGACAGCTCTAATGAGCTTCTCCTCTACTTGAACCTTTCCTTAACTAGTCAGAACTTAGACCAGTGGCTCTCAACCTTTGGTCTTTCAGGTGTTTTGTATTTCAACTTCCAGAAGCTCCAATCAGTATGGCCAATGGCCAGGGATTCTGGGAGCTGAAGTCCAAAATATCAAGGGGAAAACAGATGGTATCCTGTTCAAAATTTACTGTAATTGGACATATGATCTCATAACTTTTGGAATTCACATTTGGGGTTGTTAATGACCTAATATGATTTCAAAAACCTATCTCTTAAGCCAGCCACTGTCCCAGTTAAAGCTTTTCTGAAGCACTGCAGAGCAGGGTGCTGGGAAGTGAGGACTGCTTGATTCTTCCAGTTGCAGGGCACATTGAAACAAGCAACTATGGCAGGAGCCCAAAAGGTCTCTTCAACAACTTATATCAACACTTCCCATGACTAGGAGAGTTCTACAGTCATCATTTCCCAGCTCCTCAATCTGTAGTGTCTCTGAAAGCCTTCAGCTGGGGCACCACCTGGCTTAAGAGTTAAGTTTTTCTAGGTGGCATTGGCAGAGGCAGTTACAATGATAGATCTCCATCACAGTAGCTACAACTGATGATTCAGGATCTTGATTCATGTATTTTTATGTTTAGAAAGTATGTTTCAATGTGACTGTTCCTGCCTGTTTCCCTTGCTTTACTGAGGTCAGTCTCAGAGGGATATGCAAGAGATTCAGCACATTTCTCTAAAAACTCTGCTAAAGAAGACTGCCTCTTAATTAAATGAGTCTTCATCTTTCCCAAAAAGTGGCTAACACACCAGGAAACTATGCCTAATCCAAGCAACCAATCCAACCAACAAAACAAACAAAGCTGCTCCACAGAAATTCACTTTCACAGAAGCAGGTTTAGAGAAGGCAGATAGGATCAGAGCTCTGAAATAACTGAAAACAAATAGCAAGTTGCTTTTAATTATACTTTATAACAACTAAGGTATAACTACATTATATTACATTACATTAGAACTGTAACTTAATGAAGCTATAACTACTTACATTTGAACTATAACTCAACCTCTCTTTTTTGCAGCATAATTGTAACTTAACGTTACTTTTATAGTTACAGGGTTGTGCTCTCACTAAATGGGGACGAATAGCACACAGATCAAGTGCTGACTCACACTGCTACCTCATGCTATGTTGTGAATGTTGGGAGGACAATGAGATGGATGAGAGGAGAGTGTGGCCTGTATCACAGGCCCAAGGCTTATAACATTCAGATATGTTTTTAAAGTAACTAAAATTAACTATTTAGTTTCTTGTGAGAAACGGAAAAGTTAAGAGTTACTTTTTTAAAAAATGTGTACCTCTACTAGTAGTAAACAACTATTAAACAGAGGTGGAAATTCAGTGGCCCTCAGTTCTTGTTGGATAGCAACTCCCAGAATTCCTCCCACGTGGCTGTCCTGCTACAGTTTCCAGGACTTGTACACCACCAACATCTAAAGGGCTTCATAATTCCAAATCCTGTGTTAAACAAAGAGTCCCTTGTTACCCTGAGTTCTGGGGTCCCTTGAGGGACACCTGGTGCTCCACGTGATGGGGAATGGAAACTAGCTAGAGCATGAGCAATAGCAATGCGAGAGGCAGGGTAACCTAGCAGGGTCTTTTTACCCAGTTGTTACGGGGTCAGGCCAAGCCAAAAAGCAAACGAAGATGTCCAATAAAATGATTTTATTGAATGAAAGTCTCACGCACCAACGCAATCACTCACACACTCACTCAAGACCTATTAAGAAGCAAAAGAGAGGAAACTGGATAGGGGGAATATTGAAGGGGTTGTAGCTGGGGTAATACTGCACCTTTTCCTGAAGTCCTTAGTCCAAGAAAAACAGCAGAGAAATGGAGCTCAGCACAGAGCGGGCTGAGTGGATTACTCAACGGACGGAGAAATGGTCTACTGGGATGACCAGGAGTGATCCAAAGAACCGCTCAAAAAACTGGGACTATTTGTAGGGGGAAAAGTACCTGGAGGGCTAATCCTTTCCCAGGAAGAACAATGGGTGTTGCAGTGAGAAAGAAGTTCCACAATGGTAACTTTCTTCACATGATGAGATTACAAGGTGTTGCCAAAGTCGCAGGATCTTCAGCTGCATTGGGTTGTGGTGTGACTTTCTGTAAATGATCCTTGCCTGATAGGATTTTGTTCAACTTGGAGCAAACACGCTAATCCCCTCAAGTCAGCTTCTCAGGGGCTGAGGACCCTTTGTTTACTGTGAGTTTGCACAGCTTGAGGTCTCCTGGGGCTATGTGATGGGGGATTTTACTGGCCTGACCTGGTTTTCGATTGTTCGACCGTTGCTGCCTACGTGCCCATCCGGGTGACCTCTCAGGCACATTGAATCATATTTTAATATCAAAATTGTAGACCCCAGGACAGGGTTTTCCAGTGGGATAACACCCTAACCCACAACCCAACTGATTCAACTGTTCACTGCCTGCTAGTCATGGGATGTGAGTAAAGAACTATACAAGGACAGAAACTCTGATACCCCTTGAAATCCTGTGACTCCCATCTGATTTTGTAGCTCTTACCATGATTTTCATGTGTATCTCTGCAGGAGGGAGGGGAGGAGGAAGAGGAGGAGGCGGAAGAAATGTTAGTATCTGACTCCATGACTGAAAGAAGTGATCAAGTAATATGGCTTATCAATATTCTAGAAATAGAGTGTCTGACCCAAATTACAGGAAGAAGTCTTAAGAAGTCAGGCATTCTGGAAATAATTTCTGCATACAACATTCTTTTCTCCCTTGCGAGATACTGTCTTTCTTTCCACATTGTCATCAGCTCATTCAAAACAAAGTGATTGGAGTTGAGTTTCTGTATAAATAAAGCTACAGATAATAGAGTCACAGTCACTCCAAGGCAAATATCAATCATGTCTTTGAAAGAATGCACGGAATGGTGGTTATCATACCTATCCAGAGAATACAGTCTAAGCCAAAACATTTCCCATGCAGCATAGGAAAGATAGCACAAAAAGAGATGCCTGGCTGTCATGCTTGGAAGGTGACTGGGGTGCAGATTGGCTGGGTCATTTGCATCTTTGTAAATAATATCTACTAAAAACTTAGCCTCTGGCACTGTTGCTTTTTCAAGAAGTCAGAGGAACACATCTTTGAAATTCAAATTACACGTAATTTTTCCTGAGAATTACCTATAACCTCTAGTCGTTAAGGAATTTTAAAAACCTTTTGGTCAGGGCTGCCAACAACGTTGGGCTTATTAGACACATACTAAAGCCCATACCCCACCAGGAATCCTATAGCCAGACCTGGATTTCCTACCTCTGTGAGTTCTACCTCCTAACTGCTATGATCCATTCCCCTATTTACCTGAACATCATGCAATGACAGAGGAAAGAGGAAGGAGCAGCAACCCTCTTCCCCCACCTCCACTTTCCCACTAAACAGGCCTGTAGACTGAGCCCAAGAGGAACCTATTATGGCACTGTGCAGCCCTCCCCCCCATGATTTGTTTGATTGGGAAATAATGTTCGATTGGCACCATATTAAGTGGTGTTGATATAAATGATACCTGAGGTGATGACAAGGTCACACTGGAAGAGGCAAATTTCTGACTATAGACGTGACATGGCAAAGAAGGTCAGCCCCACCTACCTGGGCAAGAGACCCAGTCTGTTCATGACAATAGTGTGGCTGCTCTGAATACAATGGGCATGAAATACCTAACTGGAATCTCAGAGCTGAAATGGGAAGTTCCCACCAAATTGTGATTGACTTAACTCTGGTCCCTGTGCATCTGGACGTTTTCCTATTGTCTCTTCACTTCTCCACAATATCTAGCCATTATGACAAACATTATTCCCTTGTCACTCAAACACAAAACCCATTGACTCCATCTAGATTTCATTGCTTGTGTTGCAACTCCCACTGTACGCTTAGCTAGGAGTGTGAGTCATATCATATCCCTGATTTTAGGCTGCTCAGTGCAATCTCTCACAATTCCAAACACTACTCTATCCATCCAATTCCAAAGCCTCTATTTTTGAGCTAATTATTCCCCACTTCTTGCACAAAAGGACTAGCATTATTGGTGGCCCTCATGGTACCAATTGTTTGCAGTAACAAATCAACAGGATAACTGGGTGGCAGCAACAAAAAGAATCTTATGGACGGCTGCAACTGAGCAAAGATCTCCTAAGGTTTTATAAAACAGAAGCAATCTGGACTATGGGAAACAAGTCTGCCAAGCCACCCTGAATACACACTATTGCATCCAATTTCAGAAACTACACAAAAGTCTGGTTTGGTTACTGCTTAGATGTGAGGCTGCAAGGGTATGCCAGAGATAACCAAGTGGGACTGGGAAAGATTCCTGCCTGAAACCCTAGAAAGACACAAAGACTTTATAGACTAATGATCTGACCCTGTACAAGATGACTTCTATGTTCTTCTACTGAAACAATGAGAGTCACGTAAGTGTAGATTCACCATCCAGCAATTGATTCAACAACACTGTTAGCAGGGACTGTCAACAAGATACAAAACTATAGGCCATTTCTGCATGCGTCACAGTCCCACTATGGGGATGGGATGGCAGTGGTCTTCAGGTCATGCTTTTGTATGACATTGTCACAGTCCCACTGCCATCCTGCCCCCACCCATTGCGATCACAGGATATCTGCTTAACAGAATAAATCCATTAAGCACCCACAATTGCACAATGCTCCCATCCTTCCTGGCCATGCCGAAGTGCAGGAAGTGAGATGCAGGTGCTTCCTTCCCCAGCACAGAACGGGAAACAGCCCGACTGTGCTGCAAAAAGCAGACACATGTTGCTCGTGCTCCCTTCCTCAGGGAGCATGCCTGGTGTGGAGGGGAGCATTCCTGTCCTTTCCTAGCAAAGATGCTGCTGGGATCATGACAGGAGGACAACAGGCTCAGGTAAGGTGCAGAAATGGCCTATGTTTCCTCAAATCCGAAAAAGGAAAGAAAAGCTGAGCTTTAGAAGGAAAAAAGGGAAACAACAATTTCTACTGCAACAGACAGTACAAAGTCACTTACATTTGTGATTTTTCATTTCCTGCTGGGCACTGATTGGCCAATTCAAAGGTTAAATTTGCAGTCTTTCTGAGTGATTTCTATCATCATTAGGAACATGGTTCATGAAAGACGGAGGGCAATCAGGAGTATTATTCAATCAACAGTATCTTTGGTGAAACTGAATGTGGATGGGAAGAATTGGTTATCTGAATACTTCACTAAACAGCCAGATCAATATCTTCCTGCATATCTCTTCAAATCCTTTGAAATGAGAGACGGTCTCTCTGCTGTGGCAGTTATAGAACATCCTCCCCTTGCAGCCTCGATTGGCATCAACATTGCTGTTGTTCAGGTACCCAGTGTTCATGAACGCTATTCAAACTTAACTGATTTTAGTATAACCTCTACATGTACAAGATTTGAATCAGTTTTAAACTCTGGCCATTTCCGCACTACACTGTTATAGTGCTATTATTGCACTTTCAACATCCTATGGAATTCTAGGGTCTGTAGTTTACTGGGGCCAAAGAGTTCTCTGGCTGAGAATTCTAAATGCCCCTCCTTAAACTGCAAACCCCAGGATTCCATAGGATGTTGAAAGTAGAATCATAACACTATAACATTGTAGTGTGGAAATGGCCTCTTTTAACTATTTTAATCTATCTTCTTAACTGTTAAATTACTCAATAATTTTTCAGCCTTTTAAATCATTTTAACATTTATATTGTTCAAATCTATGAGACTAGTTTTATTGTATGTCACCCTGAGATCGCTGAATACAGGGGTGGGATGTCAATATTTTAATAAAATAATAAATCAATACATTATTCATTTGCATTTAGGCATTTGTTCATTCATTCAGAACAATATATCTTGCCTTTCTATCTCAAAAAGAGCCCAAAGACGTTAGTGATATCAACACAGAAAACATACATCCACTTTTAAAACACACAAGGCATGAAAACAGTGAGAGGAAAGCATCACCTTTCATTATTGCACAGAAAAAGTGACCTCACACACTAAAAACTTGTAACTCTCCCAGTAATGGGATAGGCATAATACATTCAAGACGTATTTTGTTTTAAATTGTTGTAAGCCACCAAAGACCTAGTGTGGTGTAGAAGTCTGTGTGTTGGACTAGGGCACTAGGAATCCAGGGTTCAAATCCCTACTCAGCCATGGAAGTCCGCTGGATGACCTTGGGCAAGTCACACTCGCTCACCTCAGAGGAAGGCAAGGGCAACTCCCCTAGACAAATTCTGCCAAGAAAAACCCCATGACAGGGTTGCCTAAGGGCTGCCATGTCAGAAATGACTTGAAGACATACAACAACTAAGCTACCACAGGTCTTGTGCTGGAAGAAAGGCAGGATATAAATTAAATAAATATATATGGTAAGTGTGTGCCACTTTCCTTTACAAAACAGTATTGGAGTTTTCTGTTCAACCATAAGTCCTCTTCCAGAATTCCCTGGTAGGAAGGGAAAATGCTTGTTGATTTGATTTAAGACTTGCTTGAATAATAGTCCTTCCAAATTTCTGAACCCTCAAAGCAATTGCTTCCTAAAGTCTCCTAAATCTCAGGAAGATTTTTTTTTATAAAGTAGTCACTTTTGTATCTCAGAAAATGAGATCCCCCCCATAAATCCCTGTGCACCAGGGAAGCATTACATCTGCTTTGTCTGACACAAATTTCTTCAATTAATGTCTATCATTTTGTTTCCAATCCTTTTTGCATCTGCTATAGACTAGTATAGCAGGAGGAGGAGCTGAACATGAGAGATAGCATGCAGTGTTCTTGAAGTATTACCAAACCAAAAGAAAAATCATTTTCTGAGAAACAGCTTTTACCTAGTCCTGCCAAACTTTTTAATGTTTTCAGTAGTGTTGATTTATTAGGATTGCTTTGGGAGATAACGGACCAAGCAGCTTCCTCCAGTAAAATCACAGTGACAGAGAATAATTTTTACATCTTTCAAACTGTCCATTGTGAAAGATTTTTCCATTACGATGAAGGTGTTCAGAGATCTTCTCTGTAATATGAAGTAATAACTCCCTTGAGACCCTAGGTCTGCCAGTATAGAAACCATGTGTCTACAGTGAACTGAAACATCTCTGGTCTGACTGAACAAGAGTTTACTGAATGAAGTATTTTTTCTTTAATTTCCACAATTAGCTATTTATTTTTAGATTTTAAAAAGCAAATCATATAGCTCACATTTGGGTTATTTGCCATTCTTATTCTGATAAATCAGCTTCACAATAAGTAATGGTCATTTATTAGTTATGGCCATTCTTAAAAACTGAATTTGTCACCTCATCAACCACAAATTTTGCATTTCTGTTGCTATTCAAACACACAACCAGCTCATTCATTGGTATAAATGTCTGTCCATAGACCCTTTGTTCAGTGCATCTAATGAAGTAGGCTTAGCCTATGAAACCTTATGTTACCAATTTCTTTTTCTCAGTTAGTCTCAAAAGTACTACAAGTTCCCTTTGCATACTTATCTAAACTAAGATGGCTATGTCTTTGAAGTCTATCACCATGGAAAGCACCAAATTCACTGGATGGAATGAAAATCCACTAGCCTCTTTAAAACGCATGACCAGGTACAGAGAGATATCATATTTCTCAACAAGTGCAAGCAACAGGATGTCATTCCAAAAGGCCTGCAGGTGAAGAAACCACTACAGGTGACATACCACACAGATTACAGCAACAAACTGGATAGCAGTCTCTTGAGGAAGCTTGAGGAATATCTGATCAGCATTCTGTACAGCAAACAAGAAAAGATCAAGAGAGAAATGTCTAGTCTAGATACACAAGTAATGAACCAGTCCTCCATACAAGTCATCAAACGACATAAGTTTCCCAAGAACTTCTCCAAGAATGAGAACTTCTCCAAGAACAAGATACATTTGTCTTCCCTGATAAAAAAAGAAGGAAAAGAAACATTCCTTACCACTACAAGACTCCTCAACCCACAATAGTAGTAGTGTGAACCCAGAAACAGCAAAGTTTGTCCTCTCATGGGACGTATTCTTCTGCCCCTCCAAATCTACACACATGATATATTTCTCTGGTGATCTAGAAGCCTTCTTCCACTGCCTATATTTCAAGGAATTCTTCAAGCGCAGTGACTATACCACTATAGGAAGGAAGAGTTTTTGCCATATTTATGCCCCCACGGGTCACTAGAGACCCAACAAAGGCCTTTCAAAAATGGAAATGGTTTTTGGATCACTTCCTGCTATCTCTCCTGGGCTTGAAATGGTAAAAATGTGGCAAAAATTCCCCCACATGTTCCATGGGGTCATTTGGAGGGGGGGGGGAATGCTTTTGTTTATGGGAAATACGAAGGGGAGATGTGACTCCCAGGGTCTCTAGGGGGACTAGTGCTGCCACATAGCCTCCAAAAGTTGCCCACAGCTATGGAATCTTGGGGTTTGCAGTTTTGGTGAAGGACTACAGCTGACTAGAAGAAAATTGTAAATATTGTTTTATGCCTTCAAGTCACTTCTGACTAATGGCGACCCTAATGCGAACTTATCATGGGGTTTTCTGAGAGTATGTGACTCACCCAAGATCACCCAGAGGGTTTCCATGTCCAAGTGGGGAATTGAATCCTGGTCTCCAGGGTCATAGTCCAACATTCCAACCACTGTGCCACATTGGGTCTCCCGAAATGGAAAATCCCAGAATTTCATAGAATGGAACCATGGCATGGCAATTAAAGTAGAATCATAGTGTATCATCGCATAGTGTGACAGGCCCCTTTCAATTTAAAATACATGATAAAAAGAGGGGAAAGGGTTTGGGAGGGGTGGGGGAATAAGTAAACTGAGGTTCTTGTTCTCTGTAGGAAAGGCCAGGATCTATTGCAATAAACCTCAGTGGTACAATGCTCTCTCTACTTGTTCAAGCCATGGAACTGCAGCAGGAGCAATGAAAGGAGAAGGAAACTGGCTCTCAGCTGTCTGTTCCATGAATGTCTGACATGGACAGAGGGTCCTGAAAGCTAAGGTACTCTGGGAACAAGTGGCAGTAAGAGGTGGCACCTCTCCCATGCTTTTAAGGACCTGCTCACTTTCAATGTCAGCCATTTTGGGGACAGGCAAGTTAGAACCAGATTGTTTTTCTTTCTATTGCCTTCTTCCTTATCTTCCTGTCACCATCCTTCTCCTTCTATACTTCATTTCCTAGCTGCTACTGCCACTGCTGCCATCATCTCTGGTGTAACTACACCAGCAGAATTGAACAGTCTTGGCCTTTGATTGGATAATACTGAGAAAACTAATCAGGACAGAAAGAAATTTCACAGTAGAGATCTACTTAGGTTAATGAAGGTAACGGGTTCAAGGACTTAAGCGTACAAACTGGCCAGTAAAAATTAGGCTGAAATGTAGCTTTTAACTAATGGTATATCATCCTGGAACTGCCTGCATGGAATAGCTGAGTGATGAAAAGATCCAACTGATTCTAAGATAGAGATTAATTTATTTATGAAGAGCATTTGTAACCTCTGGTCTTGTACATCAATTTTGGTTTACTAGCATTACAAAAGGTTGTCTTTGTCATTGTCTTTCTCCAGCTAGAAATCTTAATGGCACCTTTCCTTGATTTGCATTTCTTTTATATTTTTATGGAAGCAAAGAATATGCACATTGTTTAACAGTGTATTGAGAAAATATTTCTGCATTAGTCAGACATTTGACTGGTACCAAGATGAGCAGATTAATAAAGAAAAAATCTTCTTTTTGAGCTGGGTGCTTTGGGTGGTTTCTCAAGTATTTATCTGACTTGAAAATGATTTCAAATGGTTCTGAATGAAAATATTTAATATTAAATCCAGATTTGCAATCACATCCCTCCTTCCTCATAAGCTCATATCCACAGGAGAGCTGCACATTCAGAATGTAATAATGGCAGAAGGTTGATCATCATCCACAGGATAATTCCAAGTAGATTAAATACAAGTTTTCATTTCAGCAGTCTCTTTTTTAACCTTAAAATGGTTACTAGAATATCACCTGAAATTAAATGGATTAAGAATCCATCCTATCATGTACATAGATTGTACCAACCACTGAAACAAAACCAGATATTCTCACAAATAAATAACTCATTTTTTAAAAGCCCCACTCAAAAACTTGAATTTAAAGTTACTATCCTGCTTCTAGTCATAAATTCAACAGAATCACCAATCTGAAAACAAAAGCCAATATTTATATCTAGATGCTTCAGCTAGTTTTAACATATAAAGAATTGAATGGCTTAGACCTTAAGAGGCCAATGCCTCTCCAATGTCCTCATTATGGCTCTAGGAGTATTTATGTGTGAACATATTTATTCATTTTGTCTAGAATCCTGTATCACAGTTTATGTTGTATAAATTTATGTATAGTTAGCAATGTAATCAAGGCACTAAGAAACTCTTATTAGTGAAATACAAAGATATATAATGAGATACCAGCAAGACCATCACCACTCCCTAATTGGTGTTCCAGTGCACAAGGAGACCAGTGTACAATGAGGCCAATGTGTGTATCATTTTCTTTCTGCATTAGTCCCAATGCTCCGTAACAGGCTGGGGGGCTTTGTAGAGTTCTGTTTGCCTCATTAAGCTCTTGACACTGTAATAGATGTGTACTGTTGTTGTTATTTTCAATTCTGCCTTTCTCAGTTCAGGAGTCAAAGCAGCTTACAACAAATTTAAAACGCACATTGTTAATTTAAAAACATAGTGTATTAAAGAGTAGCATATTATAAAAATAGACACATATTAGCCAACCTAATTATAATTAAAAAATAAGATTGAGTGCATCATCATTGTCATCATCATCAGCCTGACAGTATGAAGTCACTGGCTTAACACCAACAACATACCTTCCCAATTGTACATAAAATAAGAAAGTCACTAGCCTGACCTGGGAATGAACCTCCTCAGAGGTTCACTGGCTATGGGCAGTAGGATGTGACAATTCCTACTGAATCTCAGACAGACTTGTAGATAAGATCGCTGTGTCTCTCAACTGGATGAGATAATTGGAGGAGGAGTGAGACATGCCAGCTGATTGGCTAAATGAAGACTGGTGAAGGTATGAAATAGAAGCCTTTTAAGCTGCAAAGCACTAGATTTTGTTCCTGGCAAAGCTGGTCCACCTTCAAGCTGTTGCTATTAGGCAGTTGCTGATAAGTCAGACTTCTATGTATGATAAGATATCCCTTTCTTGATGAAGCTTGTTATCTAATACCCAATCTAATGCTGGTGTAGAGATAAGTTTAAACAGACACGCTAGGAGAGAGGGTGTAATGCTTTGCTATATAATTCTAATAGATGTGTAAGCTTATTATAAGAACCTGGCTAGACTGATTCAAAGTCTATGTAAGCAGTGCCGCTGAGGGCAGCGTATTTATCTGTGCTAGCTGTGTTACTAGAATAAATATTAGTATAAACCTGTAACTTGTTTGCTTGTTAATTTCCGGGTAGATCAAGACTTAAGAATACATAAGGGAAATACAGATGTTGATCTGGCTATTGGATAGGACTAGGTTTCGTAATCTTGGGTGCCTAGGTGACCAAAATGGAAACTCCCAGAAAATCCAAACAGACTCAGACTGACAGGTATAAGGCAAAGAACTTTCAGTCTTCTAGGAGATATAGGGGTGGAGGAACCACGCCTATGTCAATGCATCGGTTGCTTTGCTGGTTCCTCTGTGTAGTAACATAACAACAGCCTTTACTGGAAACATATGTTACAGAACTACTCAGTTCTAATTCCCACAGATCTACATCTACTTTGTTGTTGTTGTTGTTGTTGTTGTTGTTGCTGCTGTGTGCCTTCAAGTTGTTTCTGACTTATGGCAACCTTATGGCGAACCTATCACGGGGTTTTCTGGGGCTGAGAGTATGTGATGCACCCAAGGTCACCCAGTGGTTTACCATGGCTGAATAAGGAACTGAACCCTGATCTCCAGGGTCATAGTCCAATGCTCAGACCACCACACCACACTGGTCCATTTATAAAGATATAAGTCCCCAACAGGCTTCCAACCAGCATTTAAATGTAATTTCTAATATAGAAAGTATATATAATGCCTATATAATGACCTCTTAAGTGGCAAGTAAGACTCCTCTCCTTCCAAATCACTCCTAATCCCCAGTAGCCATGGATAGATCTCATCCTAGTCTTATACTTTCAATAATATATCACATAAGGAAGCTTTTAAACTTTTTTTCTCATCCTGCTTCATATCATTTCATTCTGTGTTTCCACTGAGGGACCACCTTCTCAGGGCATTCACCTTCCTTCCGTGACATATTGCTATCAAGGATAGCATTGGTTGCACTGTGGATTTCTTTTTCTTTTTTCTAACATACTTGTTTTTTCACAAGCTTTTGGGAGGTGGGTTGATGTGGGAAACTCTCACTCATGCTGTTCCTCAGGCAGTACAGTCCCAGGAGGACTATACCATGTGTTTCCTCTGTCCCTGTAGAATGGACTTGATGTTTGGAGAGCATTTTAAGATCCCCTTGGGCCCAAAAAAAAAGGCAGTAAAGATGACTAGTTTGGCCTCACTCTGCATCTTTAAGACTGACTCCCTAATCCTTATATTCCCTCAGTGCATAAGATAAAAATAGTACAAGAGACTATGGAAATTTTAGTTAATACGGTTGTCTGATTTCACGCAAGTCACTTTGGAAAAGAATACACATGCTAATTTATTCTGACCCTTTCAAAATCTTCTTAAGCAGACTGAGCTTTCTCGCTCCTGTGCCGTAATTGTGCTAACTAAACTCTTTCCCTCTCTCCTTCCCTCCCTCTCCCCCTCTCTCTCTCAGTGTCTTGGATTTCTTTTCTTTTTGCACCCCGCACACCTCCATTTACCATACTTCATCTGTCCCAGACACTGTATCTCATTAGCAAATATGTCTAGTTTTATGGCACTTAGTTCAATTCAACCAAGACTTCCATCTTAACAAGAATCTCTTCTTTGGGGTGAAAATGTGTTATTTTCAAGGACATGTCTACCAAGAGAAGTTTGTACTATAAGAGCAGTCTTCTGCAATTTGAGGAGAAATGCTACAGAGAAAAATAGAGAGTGTTCCCAAAACTGTCTGGATATTAGCAATGTTTTCCTCCATTTACAATTTCATGCCCCCCATATCTTTTCGGTTTATTTATTTTTAGTTAGGGCATATTTATCTTCTCTCTTAACTCCAAAAGTCCTGAAGGTACTTACAATACTAATGAAGAAAATGAGAAAAGCCCTGAAAAGAAAGACTGGAATACTATTACACAGATACACACAACTGTAGAGTGTGTGGCAAACATTTTCCCCCATGACGCTATGATGCACCAAACCATCATTCATTATACTGCATCACCTGAAATATGATCATTTTTGAAGTTTTTGATTTTCCAAGGCTTTGGGATTATGGTGGTAGTGAAAGACAAGGGGCCTCAGATCACCATTTTCTGTGGCAGTTTAAGTGAAGGGTTTTGTGGGGTTTGGCTGAATTTTTGGCTGAAAAAATGTAAAAATGATTCTCAAGGGTTTGGTAGGCCCTAGGAGCTATATGTGGTGTTTCTTCCCCAACTTTTTGTTGACGGCTTCTGCCGCCGCTCCCCAAGGGTCCTTTCACACTATCATCATTGTTGATGTTGTTGTTGTTATTATTGGCACTATAATGGCATTATACCATATAATTATTATTAATTACAGCACTATTATTCCAGTTTAATTGCCATGGCAACATCCTACAAGTTTGGAGGTCTGCAGTTTACAGAGGATCTCTCATTTTAATGCCTTAGCTTACTACAGACCCTGAGATTCCATAAAGTAGAATCACTGCAGTATAATTGCGTAGTATGAAAGACCTTGAGGTTGTGCGAGGACAGCCAGACACCTCCTGGACATATCCCTGTGGCTTAAGCTAGAGGAGAGGAAAAATTTAGCAATTGCTTCCAGCCAAATCACATTACCTTTCTGATGGCCAATTCCATCCATTTTGGAACCCTTCGTGCATAGATTTGGCATGACAACATCTGTACTTGGGCTTGTTATCAGCTCTGTGTCTAAACATACAAACACTGGCATAGATGGCATTGGGAAAGTCTGCACTGCAAGACTGACAGTGCCAATCACAAGGAAATCCACAAAGCTGAAGCTACTACATTAGCTTTCCGAATGCCAACAGTCTATGCAAGATGGGAAACTTTTGGACCTCCAAAACTCCTTGGCCTTGGCCACCCAGACATTTAGGACTATAACTGGAGCAAAATAAGTGGTGTATCATCTACTTTGTGTACAGAAAGCTCCAGGTTCAATTTCTAGTGTCTCTAGACAGGGACAGGAAAGATTGCTGCCTGCAGTCCTGGACAGTCAGCATCAATAATACTGGACAAGAGATGGACCAATGGTCTGACTCAGTATAAGGCAGCTTCCTACACTCCTAATTCTCATAATCCCTAACAGTTGGCCATGTTAGATGAGGCTGCCAAGAATTGTGTTACAGACCAAACAAATCTTAGTTGGCAACTCCTAAGCTTGTGCATATGCTATTAAAATGCATGTATATCATCAATATCTATAAGAAAAAGAGTTCCACATCTTTGGTTTATATCAGTGGCTGGACATTGGGAAGTGGGCTAGACACTGGAAATGAGGCCCATGGTATGCTGGGGTATTACCATATCAAAAGGGTTCTGTCAAGAAAATCTATCTATCTATCTACCTACCTACCTACCTACCTACCTACCTACCTACCTACCGGTATCTATCTATCTATCTGGCTGTCTATTCATTTTGCTGGAATGCTGTTGGTGAATTAAAATGCTGTAAGTCAGACATACACCATGGCAACTCACTTTCTTGGCTGTTGCAGAGGTCAGAATTCTTTCTCAGCTATACAACAACCAAAAATCCTCATCGGAACCCATCTTCCAAGAGACCTGCTGTTGAAGATTAGGAGGGGGGGGCAGCAGATGCACATCCAGCTGTTTTCCTGTAGCTTGACATGCTGCAAGGACATCATGTACAGGGACATCCCAAGCAGTTATGGGAAACTAGTTGGACACATCTTTACTGATCCCCATGCTCTCCAAGAACATGGGGCTGTGTCACTTCAAAGGCGGGTTGAGGGTGAGATGTAGCTATGGAAGTGCAGTTATGTGGCATGCGTCGGTTTCCTGATGTAGAATACCAGCATTTATTTATTTCACTGATTTCAGCTATGAGCAAAGATGTGTACCCCTAGGCTGATTTTGTGTCTCTTGTGACTCTTTTAAGCCCCCCAAATCATCCAGACTTTGCAGAATATTCTTTTACTGGCCAGTAAGTTCAATCTCCCAATGCTACCTACAAATCCTATCCTTTAAGCAGTGCACACACACCCAATGCAACCATTTCCATGTGGCTGGAGAACAGTGGGAATGAAGACCCCTGAAGACACCTGTTGCAACACATCCAGGAAAAGAGCTGCCTTCACCTTTCTCTCCAGCAACAGACATCGCTGTGTTGGCATGGATAACCTGCTTAAAATGTAGGTTTTAGAGAGACTTTTGGTTGTTGCACAGTTAGAAGTCTTATCTGCACAACAACCATAAAAGTGAACTGTGATGGTCTGAGTCAGGCTCATGCTGTCATAATTCATGAACAGAAAGCAAGTTCCTGGATTTGGGGGCATTTTTGGCAGTCCATTTGCACCCCAGAGGGTCTCAGGGGCAGAAAATTGACCTGCAGATCCATTGCAATTTCTGTATCCTACCTTTGCTGCTAAAAGGCCCCTCAAGGCAGTTGTGAGACTCCTATATATTGCTTTGAAAGTGATCTCTTCTGATCTTTCATACAGAGTTTGTTATTGTCAAGCATGGTTTCCTCTTAAAAGAAACAAGTGTCAGAACATTTCACAGCTTTTTTGCCCATATGACACAAAAACAAATGTGTATGAACAAGTCTCATTCGAGGGGAAAGTGTGTGGGTGACTGTAACGATCTGATGAATTTTTTCACAGTATTTACTATTAGGTTGGCAAGTCAGGCAAGAGGCATCACTAACGTGTATGTTTGTGGTTGTCAAGCTTTCTGCCTTGAGAGAACCAATTCGCATTTGATTCATCTGCTGAGAAACTGCTGCATATCTGTCATGGAAGTTCATGATGTAGGGAAAAGCAGTTTGGGAAAACAACTTTGAGCTGGGAGGGAAAGAGTGAAGCAGCCATTTCTCCCCCCCCACACACACACACACACACACCCTTGTCCCCAATCTGGCAGTTCTTCCATACGATACCAACAAACTGGTGGACTATAACTTCATTCAGATGTTTACCTGTTTGTATGTTGAGTTAAACTGGGATCATGGGCATGCACAAACATGAAAGCCCTGCCTCGAATGTTGCTGTGCACCCAACAGGTTCCCAGAATTATGTGTGCTGAGTGTTAAAAGCTGCATAGGATTCTCTAGCCATCTTCAAGTGAACATGGCTGCACCTCTCTAGTAAATTAGAATCCTCAAAACAACAAGTTTGATATCACGGGTTCTCTGTAATCTCATTCAGCATCACAGGGCTCATCCACATTAGCCAAAAACCTCCAGATCTGGCAGCAGTTCCACCTGCACTTTTCTAGATTTTTCACAATATCCATATGATGTGCCTCCTGTCCCAGTCAAGTTCTTGTGAATTTCCAAGACTAGCTGTTACTTTTTGAACCCAGGGTAAAGTTGGAGTTCTGTTCTAGAGCTTCTGATACAAGCAGGGGTAAATTCCAACAGCTATATTCATTGTCTCGGTTCCTTCTGTACTTCTGGGCAGTCCTACTCATGACAGACTGAATGAGGCTGTGGCTTTAACCAGAGAGATTTCCCCCAACTTTCCTTCTCTCATTACATTTCCAGTTACCAGGTTGACACATCATCTGCACTATGCTGCTTGCACAGTATGCTTTTTTCCCTAATGCTGTGGTACAGCACGTCACCTCAATGGCACTTCTGCAATACAACTGTTTAAAAAAAAAGTGAAAAACAAACAAACATTCCAGACTGGTAACATGGATAATAGAGGAGGAACATGGGGAAAGTGTTGAGTTCACGAAGGCGGATGTTGAGCACGGAAGAAAAATTTCTCCATACGATAGTTAGCCCCATATCAAGAAGGAGTTATGCAGAGGAGTGAATGACACTCCAGTATATTTAACTCATGACTGGATGCAGGAGCAGGAACAACCAGTACAAGTCATGATGCAGAGACACAAGAATAGTGTAACACTTCCTAGACCTATTGGTCTGTCTGGAGAAGCCTGCAGTTACAGAACAGTATGCCTCCCTTCACATTCAACAGAGAAAGGTCTGGGAACTTAACAGACATGTTGCAACAGTTCCAGGTTGGACATATAGAATCTGCTCACAGTGTAGTCCTACTGAGTAGTAGGTAAATGCATGTACAGGGATAAGATGCAAGCACTTTGGGAATTGTCTTCCAAATTCTAATTACAATTGAAATGCACATAAGAAGGAGAAATTACACATTTGATAAGAATGGGGATATGCAAGATGAAAGCAAAGATGGTGGAAGCATGTAGCTCTCTGGGTTGTTTTTGCAGTCTTCAGTTTCTCCAGACTCCCAGTCTGTTCCTTTTCTGTCTCAAAAGGATGAATTTCTCTTTTTTTTTAAAAAAAAAAAAAAAGCTTCATTCCCTGCCTTGCCCCATGTTTAACATTTTAAAAAATGCCCATCTTTTCCAAACCAAAAATGGAGCTCATTTTTTTTTTCATTCTTTGGCATTTGAGGACCAGTGTTGCAGTTTCTGGAGGGTCCCAGGGACATAAAATAGGCCCTTGGACCTATCCCCGTTTTACAGAATTAAAAACAGAACCAGGTATTCTGGTTCAAAAAAGAACTACCCTAAAGGTATGTAATGTTTTTGAATTTAAAGTCCTATTTGTGAACAGCTCTGAAATAAATGTGGGGAGCTGCTAACAAGGATCTAGACAAAAAGGGAGTGTCTTTGCCTTTCTAATTAAACACTTTTAGACTAAAAGAGACTTTTGCCTTTCTAATTAAAAGTTTGTAGACTAAAAGATACTTTTCTTTCTCTTCATAGCTTGACTTTTCCTGTTCCCTCCATCCCAGTACTTTTTCACAGATGTTATACCTCTTCTGTTGTTTCCAGCTGTTCACTCTTTCCTCTCCTGGCTACTTTTTAATCGTGTCTTGGACCCTTTGGGCAAAAGATTCAGATACCTTGAGGAACTACATGGGTTACATTGTTAAAAACTTAAGAAAATGAAGTTTCAGTGATCAAGTATTCTAATTTTACGTGTGGTTCTTTTCAATCATTCTGCCTAGTTACGTTGGTTGACATTTGAAATTTGGTGATTTAAGCAGAGTAAAAACATGACCCAAGGGATGAGCAGAATTCTAAGTGAAAAGAAGACATCTTCTGCTAAAGGTCAATCTAAATTCAGCCATGGATAATTCAAAATGCTGCTGACTGAATGTGACCCTGGGTGCTTCCAGTCTAAGCGTTTAAAGTGAAATTGCCCTGCCTCATTCATAGGCTTGTCAGAAGTTGTTTTGTCCTAAGAGTGTTGTCCTAAGTTTTGTTACCCTGGCTGGTGGTGGAGGAATTGGTTGAGGAAGACAGGTTAGGTGCACAGTGTTTTTGAACTGATAGCACTAGAGTAGCGGCTTTCAAACTTTTTACCCCATGAACCCCATTATATCTGCTTGTGGGTGTTGCAACCCCCCCTTGCTTGACATCACTCCACTCCTCCATGTCCTCTCTCCCTTTATCTCTCTCACACACACACAGCTCCCTTGTGCCACGTGGGCCCCCCATCTTAATGCTGAGCTGTCACTCTTCATCTCCTCTCTTTGTTTCCATCCTCCCCACCCATGTGGTCACTAAGAAGCATGCGCCTGAAGTACCAATGATGGAACATTCAGAGAAGCTGAGTGGGAAAGACATTTTTAAAACAGGAAACCCATTTTTGCTATGTCTGAGTTTGCAGAAAGGCATAATGGTGAGGGGAGACACTTTGTGTCACTCTTCTGCAGAGACCATTATCTATCTTCAACAGTGAACACACACACAGCCTTGCCCTTCTTTTTCACCTTTCCTGACTTGCAGGCTAACTTTTCTTGCACCCCCTCCCTTGAGCAACTGTCATGCCCCCGCCTTAGAATCCCACCCCAGAGTTTGAGAACCACTGCACCAGAGGAATGTGTGACAACTGAAGCTCCTGTCAGAGCTGATGATGATGAGCAGCAGCTGTTGGTCCCTATTGCTCAGGGTGGAGATGATGAGGAGCAGCTGTTGGTCCCTGTGGCTCTGGCTGGAGACGAGTCCTGCAGCTCAAGAGCTCCCCCTGCTGCCATGGACCAAGCAAGCTTGGACGTGCCTCTGCCTGCCCCTTTAGGGCAACAGGGATCCAATTCTGAAGATGCTTTGGAGCCTGTGTCAATCAGCCCACAAACAAGGCGGAGACTCAAGAGAGCTGAGCAAAAGGAGGCTTCCTTGATTAAATTCAAGAAGCAGTGACTAGCCACACCTGTGTCTTGGGCTATATAACTGCCTGCCTGGAAGCTTTCCTTTGCTTGTGGCAAACTTTCTACAAGCCCTCTTCTTGCCTGTTCTTTGCTTCCAGCACTCAGCTCCTGATACCTTGGATTGATCTCTTGGCTCCAGACCCCTGGCTTTTGGAACTCTGACTACGGCTTTTGCTTGTTGCTCTGGCTTAGGTAAATGGACTTCCCTTGAGCAAGTGCTTCCTTGACTCCTCCTGGTAGGACTCTGCTAGCTCCCACTCCCTTCTCTGGGCTGTCTTGCCCCCCGGGTCTCTGACCCTGACAGAATGGTAGGAAGCTCTGATGCTGGGGCTTAATAATAATTAAAAATACAATAGCATATTAAAATATTGCAATCAAAATAATTCAACAGTATTTGAATTGAACATGGCAGCTTTGAAATGCAACTCCATCCATTTAGTCTAAAATCTTAAGTAATTAAAAACAAATTAGTGTCTAAAAGGGAATAAAGCAGATATCAGAAGAAGATCCATGGAGAAGAACTTCTGCCTTGAGTTCAGAAGTGAACCAGGAACTAGTGTAGAACCAGGAACACTCAAAATTGCTGGGCTGTTTTCCTAGCTAACTCTTCCAGTTAAAATTCTGAAGGCTATGTTTTGAATTCATCGACATTTCCCAACCCTCTTCAGAGGCAACCCCTTATACAATGAAATACAGTAGTCTAAATAACTTTGACATCTGTGAAGGAATTAAGTAAGATCCTCAAGTGCAAAGATATGTCAGTGGATACCAAATTCAAAATCAACCATGCCATAGTATTTCTGATTTCTACTCATGGTTCGAAAACCTAGGCAGTGAAGAAAGCCAACAGGAAGAAAATCAAAGCTTTCTGAAATGTGGTGCTGAAGGAGAGTTCTAAAGATCCCATGGACACTACAAAAACAAATGAATGGATCCTACAGCAGATCAGACCAAACTTTCATTAGAAGCCAAGATGGCTAAGCTGAGGCTGTAATACTTCAGACATATCATGAGATGACATGACTCACTGGAAAAGACGATAACGCTCAGCAGATTGGAAAGCAGTAGCAAAAGAGGAAAACTGCATTATCGTTGAATTGATTCATTCAAGGAAGCCATAGCCCAGTTGACGAATGGGGCTGCTGGAGGTCTCCTGTTCATTCATAGGATTGCCATACATTGAAGCTGACTAGACAGCAATCAACAACAAATAGTACTATCCTGACTTTTCTGTTTTAGTGAACCTGCTATACCACCTTCCTGGGGCAGCCTTTTACAATGCATTATAGTACTCTAGATGAAATGCCACCAAAGCATAGGTCATTTATGCACTTTTTGAGACAGGCATCTAATAAATGTTGCAATCAAGTAAGTAATACTATACAGACTACAATGGCATGTGGGGAGGTTCCAAAAAGTTGAACTTGGAATGATTGAACCATCAGTGCATACTATTTTAGTGCTTCAGAATAATCACATACATCACCAAAGATTATGGTGACCCCAAATGAATATGACATAGACATCATCCCATCTTGAAAGTTCTTGTACCGAACCAACATTTTATGCTAAATGCCTTACTGCATTCAATTTCATCTGTTTGGTTTGGTGAACAAAAAAACAGATACTATGGGTCTAGGGGACAATCCAAACAGGTCAAGACAGCAGTAGACAGGTTTAAGACATACATCCCAGACACTAATGAAAATCCAACCCCCAATGTTCTAATAGCATCAAGAAGGAATATGTCTTTCTCCTTCTCATTCTGTCTCCCAACCTCTCTCCCTCTTTCTCTGTCTCTCTCACACACACACACCTTTTTCTTTCTTTGCTTTCAGTACCAGTCATGTTAAATGCATTAATCTATTTAACACAGCATGAAGTTTCATCCTCGTACATGTCTGTCTCCAGGCTCAGCCTAACTGAATTGGCTCAGTTTACACCAAATGTTGCTGGGAACTCTTCTTTGTTTCTTTCTGAAACCAGGGTGAATTCTGTTAGAGACCCCCTAGAGACTTCACAGAGCTAGATATTGTTAAGTCTACTGAAGTACAATTCTCAATATAGCCTGTATACTAAGAGGCACGTTTCTGTCTATTTTTGTTTAGACCATCTCTAATTAGATACCAGAAAATTGATGCCAGAAAAATCCATCACAGCAAAAGATAGCAGCTCCTGGATTCCTGAATAACAAAGTAATTAAAATACTTCACCACATTCTGTTTTTTACAATTTGCAATTGACTGGACTTCCAATTATATCCTTTTGGGAATGCTTTTTTTAAAAAAGCTTTCTTTTTTTTTCTTTTCTTTTTTTTGAGCATATAAAGGGATTCATAAAATAATCCTAATTACTGCAATTGATAAAGTGTTGTGTATGGACATAATAAGCCAAATCACAGAGAGGTCACAGCTCAGTTGTACATCAAATGCTTTGCACACAGAAGTTATAATCAAACAATCAATCGCTTTATTTGTATAGCATCTGTCTATAAACAGTATACTCAGAACAAGTTCCCAGCAAAGCAAGGTAGAAAAATAAAAATCATACAGTCCTATTTGAAAAAAATTAGAACAGCTTCATACAGCATCTGCTGCTCACTCCCATGTCTGGCGGGTAGTGAATCCACTCTTGGTTTTAATCTGGACTTCAAAGGAGCTGTTGAAGGTGCTGTGAACCTATTTGGGGGATATGGTTCTTTCTTTAGCTGTTTTAATGTTCAGACTAAAACCTGGAGCAGATTTGCTGCTCCCCTGACATGGGCACCATCAGCATCATGATAACTAAACCAGCAATAACCCAACAACAGCATAACCTTGACCCAAGAAGCCTGAAAAACATAATAAGCAAACAAAGCATCACTAATAGAATTAATTAGCATTTCCATTGTCAGCAAATACAAAATAAAACATCTTTTGGCCTTACTGGATAGCATCTGCCGCAGGAGAAGCTTTTTTAGAAGAAGACAGGTCCAGCTGCCAATTCCTGGTGTTGCTAGGAAGAAGGTGAAGCATCTTTTGGCATAAAAAGCTAAGCAGAGCTATCTTTACTGGTCAGGATGGAAAAACAAGCCACAGAGTGAGCTGAAAGTCTGCAGGGGGAGATATGATTGTTCCCAGATATCAAGAAGAAGAGGAAGACACAGATGGTGAGCAGAGCTTTTGGTCAGAATCATTCAGCTGAAATCTCTAGCCAAAAGGGTTGTGAAGAAGGTGAGTTGAAAAACCACCGCCAGTTATGCTGAAGGTGCTGCAGGAGTGGGGAAGGTATAACACAGGGGTCTCATGCACTTCCCCAAGGCTGTTTGAGTAGCCTTCAGCCCTTCCAGACTGCCCCTGTTCCCAAAAATAGTGACTCAAGAGTCTCCGGAAGCAACAATTCACCTTCAAAATATATTGCCTTAAGCCGCTTCCATTAAAAAACAAAAAAAAAGGTTTTTTAAAAATGGAAGTGATCTTCTGTCTACTTCAGTCCTCCCCCCCCCCCCCTTTTGGTTTTGGGCATTTGAGGCAAACTGTGCAGCACTCAGAAGCTCCCAGTGGAGAAAATTGGCCCAAGGACCCACCAGAGCTATCCGCCTCTGCACTTACTGAGGCAAACACTATGAACAGGAAAAAGGTAGGTTTCTAGACTCCTAACAGTGTAATACTGTTTAATTTTTTTTAAGCAGATCTTCAGCTGGTTGTGGGCAGAAGATTCCCCACCACCCATGGGATGTGCTGCATTTTTTTATTATGTTTTGAACATGTTTTTGATTGTCTTTCTGATTATTGTTTTAATTGGTTGGTCAGTTTTTAAACTTTTGCATTATGCATGATTTTAGCTATTTTTCGTTTTAACAATTGGCAAGCTGCCTTGCACCCCTATTGGATGAACGGTAATTAATTAATTAAATCGTGTACATGTCTAGAGTGCTCCTGCACTTTCCTATAGTCTTAACATTGTAACTATACACATGCTACAGCATATTTTCCCTCAATTCACTAGAGTTTCTGTCAAGTAAAGAGTAGAGGACCACAGCTTCAATTCAAATCCATGCTTAGGCCAATAATATAGTAGGGCACTTTTGGCACACGGAGAGCTTAGAGATAGCCAACAGAGTCTACAAACCCCAGAATCCCTTTGCCACGCAATCTGATGAATTCTGTGACTTGCAGTCTTTCAAAGTTACTTTTCTGAATTCTGTTTTCACATGCCACTACATCTCAGAAGCATTGTACAGTTACTTATGGATGGAACCATGATCTTATCCAGTAGCTATATTCCCTTGCTGTTATGTAGCAGGGTTCTGTTGATAGTGTGATGGCATCGTTATGTTGAATTGTTAAGCTGTGCAACAAGAGAGGTGCTACTATTGACTTCGGCAAGAGCAGTTAAATACGCATCAGTTGAGAATGCACGTCCCCATGTGGAACGATACTGCATGTGCAACTCTGCTTTCGTGATCTTGAACTGAATGCAGACACTGTGCATTGTACAAAAATGTCCAACTGCTTCCATAGAGGAACTTGGGATGACATAGACTCTCAGCCTCTAGCTACAGAAAAAGGGCTATATAAGGTATTAAGTTATTAATATTAATAACTTATACAGCCCTTTTTCTGTAGCTAGAGGCTGAGATTCTATGTCATCCCAAGTTCCTCTATGGAAGCAGTTGGACATTATTAATTATTAATAAGTTATTATTAATTATTATTAATTATTAATAAGTTATGAATGTTTATGTTTATTAATAACAATCATCCTGCAGATTGAGGATGCATGGTGTGGTAACAAATCTTTCATCTGTTTTTCGTTGTGTTGAGAGTTCAGTGGAATTGATGTTGTTACTGTTCTTGTTTTTGTGCACCTTCAAATTTTTATGACTTATGGAGACCCTGAGGCGAACCTATCACAGGGTTTTCTTGGAAGAGTGGGTTTGCCTTTGCCTGAGTCTGAGAGAGTGTGAGTTGCCAAAGGTCACCCCGTGGGTTTCCAGGGCCAAACAGGGATTTGAACCCTGGTCGCTGTCCAGCACTCAAAACCACTATACCACTTTAACAGTGGGATAGAGGGTATAATAATGTGAGTCTTGGTGTTCTGTTCTCAAAATAGACAAAAATAGTCCTCTTCTGTAGCTTGCTATGGTTTGCTATTAAAGGAGAAGAATAGACATTAATTGGCTGGAATGCAAATCACATCCACCTACTAGCATATACAGCTTAATTAAGTTGCATTTTTCTTTCCTGAATCAAAAGAGGGTGTCTTCAGAGAGCTGACAAGTTGCAGTTTTGCTGTGGCTGGCAGAAACAACTGTTCGAGTTCCAGGATAATGATAATGCCTTCACAGGTTTACAACATTTCCCTTGTGTGCTTGCCTCAGTGTCCCTCCCCTGTTAATAAATGCATTGTCTGTTCTCCTGCAAATAAAATAGTTGTTTCAGATAGAATGTGATCTAGTGCTATACAGCCTGTGCACTGTTTCATAAGCCAATAGCTATCCAAATCCATGAGGGGTGGACATCCTCTAGATGTTTTTAACTACAGTTCCAGTCACACCAAGGAATAATAATCATACTGGCTTTGACTGATGACATATCTGAAGGGTGCCAGGTTGCCTTCCAGGCCCTTTCCACAGCACCCTCCCATCCTGTCATAGGGACGGGAAAAGGACAGGACCGCAATGCTTCTGCATGACATAGTCACAGTCCCATCCTTCTCCTGTCCACAGGCAGTCCAATAGTGGGTTAAACCATTAATGGGTTTTCCCTGTCAATGATCTGTGATCATGCCACCATTCTGCATTTACCTGTCCTGCAGAACCCCAGAAGCATGATGGCTGCACTTCCTGCCCCAGCACAGCATGGGAAAGTACCCAGCTGCGCTGCAGAAGGAAGAAGCATGGCCATCGCGCTCCCTTCCACAGGGAGCCAGCCAGTGTGGACGGGAGTGCTCCTGTTGTGCTCCCCTTCCGGGAGAGCTGCCGCCAGGATCTCCACTGGGTGACTTCACAAAAAGGTAGGGTGCAGAAAGGGCCCCTGTGTAGTAGACAGTCAGCACCATCAGCTCTCATCCCCTGTTGGGAATGGGTACACAGACTAAATGAGAACTGCCTTGCTCCCTTTCTGTCAAATGGAAGATGAGAAGAAAGAAGCATGGATGCTGTAACACAGGGGTGGGTAACCTACAACCCCAGGGCCACAGGTGAGCTTTGATCTGTACCCTATTCACACTACACAAGTATAGCATTTTAATTCTGTTTTAACTGTCATGGTTCCATCCCATGGAATTCTGGGGTTTGTTGTTTGGTGAGGCACTGGAGCTCCCTAGTTGAGAATTCTAAATTCCCCTCCCTAAAGTGCCAGTCCCAGGATTCCATAGGACAGAACCATGGCAGTTGAAGTGGGATAATAGTCCTATAATTCTGTAGTGTGAATGGGACCATGGTTTCAGGTGGCTCTTGGCCTAATTTCCAAAGGCCTCTACATGCAATCAGTTCTGCCTCTGCAAGACTGGCCCCTTGCTTTTCTCAGCATCTAGCAAAGAGGGAGAGAGGATTGTTTTGTCTCTGGCCTGATCCACTTCTGGTTTCAGCTGCACCACCATATCGCCTCCAACGGAGTATTTTCTGAGTCAGTGTGGCCCACTCTAAGGCCAGTAAGCCACTCCAGTTTTGTAAGCCAGCAATTCAGATTCCTGGTCTCTTCTGACTCTCGCAACACCGTATTTTGTTTTTCACAGCCTGCGCTTTAGATATATTAAGCTCTGAGTCAAGGCAAAAGACATTTCGATGTTTGGAGTTCCCTTTTTTAAAAAATGATTTCGAGGCTGAAGAGTGCCATTTTTTTCCATCTGTGCCATTGCATTTGAGTCTGCTGTAGACCAACATTGCCCTCTACTGGTGACTTCTTATTCCTCACCTAAGAACAAGTTTAAGAACAGGAAAAGAGTGCAGCTCAGGATGTTTTTGCACATTTTAATATTCTCATTTTTGTTTTTTCAAAAACTACCCAAAGAATCTAAAGGGTAAGGAGAATGTAACAGGATTCAGAGCATTTTAGGGGGCAGGTTTAGGAGGTACCACACTGTAAAGTACATGATGGGAGGAAACATAACAAACTATTGTTTTAATTCACTCACTGAAACTGCAGTTTTGGTTTTGGTCTAGGGTGGGGTATAATTCCACATCAATGTATTTTCAGTTGAAGTTTTATATTATTATTATCATTATTATTACATTTATTTATATCTACCTTTTTCCCAAGATTGGTGTCTTACCAATTAAAATGATTACAATATAATTAAAGACATACAAAAAGTCAACATTAAGGTCATTTCCGCAGTGGACTGTTATAGTGCTATTATTCCACTTTCAACATCCTATGGAATCCTGGGGTTTGCAGATTACGGAGGGGCCTTAAATTCCATAGGATGTTGAAAGTGGAATAATAGCACTATGACAGTCTAGTGCGGAAATGGCCTAAGGCAGAGTTAAACTATTAACCATATTGAAACAGTTCAAACTATATACTTTAAAAAAATTAAAAGGGTTAAAACAATATAATTGCAAGCTGTTTCCTTGAAAGTCTTCAGTCTGAAGATCTGATCTGATTTTTTAAAAAACATTTTCACTTGCTGATTGAAAGATAACACAGAAGGGACCATTGTAGCATCCCTAGGGAGAGAGTTCCAACGTCTGCAGTAGTCACTAAGAAAGCCGTGTCTCATGTTCTGACCAAACATACCTGTGAAGGTGGTGGGAGTGAAAGAAAGGCCCCTCTTGTAGATCTCAACCTCCAGGCAGGCCCATACAGACAGATACAGTCTGTCAGATGCCTAGACCTAAGCTGCATATATAGAGCTTTACAGTTCATAACCAGCACTTTGAATTGTGCCCAGAAACAATCCAGCAGCCAGAGGAGCTATTGGAGCAGGGGAGTTGTGTGTTTTCCATAACAAGCCCCAACACTCTGGCTGCTTTTCTTTGTACTAACTGAAGTTTCCGAACACTCTTAAGGGGCAGCCCCAGATAAAGCATATCACAGCAATCAGTAAATAACAGTAAATACATACCTTGTTCAAGAAGGTTAAAAAACAGTGTAAATAGAACATGAGAAGATAGAAACTGGCTGCTGTTGAATTGTCTAAATCTATAAATCTCTAGTTACTGAAATGTTTTACATAGCTAGAAGGATAAAAGCAGTTGCGCATATAATTGTCATCTCTTCCATAGAGGGGAAAAATTAGGTATTAGGTATCACCTTGATACACAGCAACTGGCTGCATGTCTATAATGTATGGTCCTCCAGATGTTCTTAGACTACAACTTCCATCTGGACTAGTGTGTCCAATGGGCAGGAAGGAACATCTAGAAAGCCATAGCCTTCCAATCCCTGCTGTACATTTTGCTGAAATCCAGGTCTGCATCTCAAGCCCATGTTTTATGGGTTGCCAATCCAGACGTGTCTGAACCATTTTAGAGCTGCAGTTATAGAGCCCATGACAACTATACAAATTGAGTCCATTAAAAAAGTGGTTCAAATTTGACGCTGTTCAAAGTTCTAGTTCCACTGCCCTGCCCTGGTATTCAGAGGGAGAGAACTGGTCTGGGAACTACTAGCTGAACTGCTGAGCTCACTTTTGTTCTCGTTCTTCAGATAAGAAGGCAAAGGAAGCTCAGAAAAGCAGCAGAAGATGAATAGTAGCTGCTAGATAAGAGAACACCCCAAAGGAACTCTGCCAGGAGGCACATAATTTTCTTATACATGCTGATGCACAACAAAGTAGTAATCGCCTGAACCAGCCTTGAACAGCCGATTACATTGAGGCATTCTTCCCTGTTAAATGTTTGGGACCATCCATGCCCAGACCAAAGACTTCAGTGAAGATGGACCCAACCACTGGCCCCAAGAGAGAATGAGATTGAAGCAACTGTGGCCCGAAACTGCTTGCCACTTCAGGGAGGGAAGAAGCCCTGTTGCTCCCACCTTCATTTCTTCTCCATCTATCTCCCTCTTCCTTCTCCTCCTCTCATTGCCATTGACTGGCCCAACTTCTTTAGCTTCCCTACTGGCTGACATATCCTGGGTCCTACCTATCTGTGAGAAAACACCAGCTGCAGCTTTGCACAAACCATTAACTCTGGGTAAAGGAGCTGCAGATGTTAAATTAAGATATTTAATAGGGTGTCAAGCAGAAATGTTTATAACAGAATGGTGCAAGGATTAGGGGGTGAAATGAGGCACTCCACAAAATGAGGCACAGAGGGAAAGGAGGATATGTAGCTGTGGTGCCCGGACCCTCTGGACCTTGGGAAGTGGACTGATTCACTGCTCCTGAGACCCCTAACTGCTAAAGCAGTTTGTCTCACTCAGTCTGATGGCAGAGGTGATCCAGGGTTGAAGGAAACTTTCTGTACCATGAACAAAGCTTGAAAAAAATATATACTTTTTTGGACTACAATGCCTGACCCTTATGAGGAGGAGGAAAGTAACTCAAGGTATTATCTTAGAAGATGGACTCCAAGGAATGTGCAGTGTTGTGGAGATTAAGAGACATGTGCCCTCCCCCACCAAAAAAAAAAAAAGCTCCATACTTTTCACTGACACACTGCAAGCTCAGGAGCAAAGACAATATTGGATCAAAACCCAAAGCCTGTCAAGTGATATGCTTAGCATGGTTCTGGAACGAAACCTTCCAGCTGTCCTTGGAAGGAGAAATTGTGAGCCTTCTATACTCTGTCCTCACAAATACACCATGAAAGGTAGAAGTCTCTGAGGTACTTATAAAATTTCTCACTTGGTGCCTGGGACTTCTGTTTATTCCTTGGCTGGACAGCTCCTCTTATTGCTTCAACAGCCTTGCCATAGTCCTGCTCCTTGTGGTGACGGACAGCTCTCAGAAGGCAGAGAATGAAAGACAGCCTCTTCCTATATAAACCTACCTCTAGCTACAAGTGCAGGAACCATCATTGGAACTCCTGTTACATGTCCCATCACCCAGAGATATCCAGTGGAGAAGACATAGGATAAGGTGTCTTCTTTTGAAGGACACCACTGTAGAAGTCTATACTTATGGAGGACAAATTTATCCCATCGTATCTTTGATTTGAGACTTAGGCCCTTTCTGCAGCTTAATTCCATCTGGTGCGGTCATGCAGGGACCACACGAGCAGCCTTTTCTGTGAGGCATTCACGTCCGCTCTGCTCCTGCTCTGCAGCAGTTGCCTGCCAGCCAGCAGGCAACATGAAGGCTCTGCCTCTTCCTTCTGCAGCACAGCCAGGTATTTTCCCAGGCTGCACTGGGGGAGGAAGCGCGAGGGCCGCAGCTTCGGAGGTTCCGCATGGACGGTAAGTGTGTGTGGGGCCCCAGAGCGATGTGTGATGGCGCATCATTTTCAGCCAAAAGCTGAAAATGAAATATTGCACGATCGGTGCCTGCTGGCCCTGGCAGTGTCCCACGATTACAAAGACGTCATATGAAACACTCCTCGCAATTGTGCGACACTCCGGAGGCCCTTTTGCATGACAAACGCTGTGCAAAAAGGGCCTTAGTGAGTGGTGTACTGATTTGAGTATTGGACTACAGCCTTGGAACCAGGGTCTGGTTCCCCACTTGGCCATGGAAACATCACCCATTCTCAGCCCAAGAAAACCCCAGGATAGGTTTGCCTTAAGGTCAGAAACAACTAGAAGGCACACAGCACACAATTCTCAATTTAAGCACACCATAAAAACTTACTTATTTCAGATGGTTTCATGTATGGGTCTTTAGTAGTTTAACCTTCTAGTGTCAATGTTTTAATTGATAAACATGTTGTTGTCATCTATTGAATTTATATGCTGCCTTATCCCAAAAAGAAGATTTATAACAGGCACTGTAATATTAAATAAAAAATACAAATAAACCACAAAATATGATCAAAGACAGAAACAGAATTAATATCAGGCTATAATTTAAAAATATTTACAACACAATTTGAAAATATGTCATTAAGGGAAAAACATGGATAGAAAGATAAGTTATGCATATTTCAAATAATCAAGGAAGAAAAGGAGGGAGAGAAATATGCATAAATGGTAATATGTATTTTAAAGTACAGTTGGGGATGTTTTGTCCTTCAGCCTACAGAAACTCCAGTGAGCATGGCTACTGTAAAGGATTTTGGGAAGTAAAGTTCACTCATCTTTTAAGTTACTGGTTCATTGTGTCTCTTTCTAAGGCAGCAATTTCAAGGTACCCAATGAAGGTTAGATTTCTCTGGAGATATATAGAAATCTGCTGATTTGTACATTTATGGACTTAGCAGATATCCTAGGACTGTATCTCCAGCACTGGCGCAGCTGGATCCACTAGTGCAGTCCTCTGAAAATTTTAGCTGTGACAAAGCTCTGTGAAGATGGCCATTTCTTTTTTCTCAAGACCATTCTGTTCCATTGTGTCATCCCTCCTGTGTTCCAGGATGAAGCGCCAAAGAAGTAGGAGTAGTAAAATGTCTTAGCTTAGACAAGCCAAGAAATAATAATCATCCCTTATAAAATGTAGGCATGTTGGAATCGGCTTACCCATAATGAAAGCAGGAAAAAGTCTGGGGTTGGGAAGAGAAAGGCACCCCCATCTCCTCTCAGTGTAACTTTACCTCACAGGGATGTTGTAAAGATGCAATGAACTAAAGATTCCCAAACTCTTCATAAGAAAACCATAATACAAACTGTGATAAATGAAAAAGGTGAATAAAATAATCAAAGTGAGTCTGAAAGAGGTGAAACATATGAATAGTTATACTGTGAGTTCATGCATTCAACTGTGGGCTACTGATGAATTTTTCCACCACTGAAACATATTTTGGTGAGGGATAGGTCTCTTATCAAAAATGTTCTCTTATCCAAAGACCTCTGAACCCATGGTATTTATAATCTTCCCAGTACATTCAACTGTAAATGTTATTGTGGATGCCTTACAGTATTTGTCTAGATAGTGGTTCTTCAGGTTATCAGGCTGTTCAAGTAGGTTCATTGCAAAAAGAAAGAAAGAAGAACTCCTGACTCTTCCCTAGCAGCAAACACTACAGAAAATTACATGATGTTTCTCTCACGTGTAGTTCTTCTCCTATAGACTATAAGAACACCTCAATGTAAGTTTAACGTTAATTTTAAATTAAACTTATTGACTTATCAACCCTGCCTGATAAATCTGGCCTGCCTCCATCATTTTCCAACAACGATGCTGATAGTACCAGACCAAGGCCCTTTCCACATGTGGGGGGGGGAACGGGCGAAAACGCCCAAAAACGGAGCTTACCAGCAGCCAGGTAAGTCCGTCGCGACGCGGAGCAGTGCGAGCTCGCTGCTCCACAGTCCTCCGGCGTCCCAAATGGCGGCTTCCGGTTGGTGGAGGCTCTCCACCAACCGGAGAAGCTCGCCAGCTGGAAGCCCACCCCGGCAGATCTGCAGGCACGCACTTGCACGTGCCTGCAAATCCGTGTCAGAGCCCAGCGATGGAGCAGCGCGGGGCTGCGCGCTCCGTGCTTTTTAAAAACCTCGAAAAAGAGATTTTTAAAAAACACGCAGCGCAGCTAGTTCCAGCCGCTCCTGAGTGGATTCTGGTGTGGAACTACAAAAAGTAGTCCACGCCAGTCCACTCTACGGTGTAGAAGACCTCCGTGAGAGGTCGCTCTGCACCATTACAGAAGCCCAGTGTGGAAATGGCCCAAGACATGGAAATCTGGGATATCACTCAGGGAGGGGAGCATCCTAAACAAAGTATACCATTGTTTGACTTCCTACAATGTAGCAGTGTACGACTGACAGCCTTTCCGCCCTACACAGTTCTAGTGCTATTATGCTACTGTCAACACCCTATGGAATTCTGGGGTTTGCAGTTTACTGAGGCCAAAGAGCACTCTGGCTGAGAATTCTAAATGCCCTTACCTAAACTGCAAACCCCAGGATTCCATAGGATTTTGAAAGTGAAATAATAGCACCATAACAGTGTAATGCAGAAAGGCCCTGAGATCTCATTTGTGAGCCAAGATTTCTCACCAAGAAAAGAGTTCCACAACAACCATTCCTGTTTGCACTGCTGTGATACAGATTTCATTGAGCGTACACAATTTCCTATTGTCCATCACACACAAAGGAGCTTTGGAGAAGGAGCATTGATATTATTGAGTGCTTTATTCCTGTCAGTGGAGCTTATGAGCTTACATCTCAGGAGTCCTCCGCTGCTAACTGGAACAAAGGCTAACTTCAGGCACTGCTTAGGGTCAAAGCGTACAGTGACACGAATTTGCATTCCCTGGGATAAACTCATTTTCCCTCCCAAAACAGATTTTCCTCAGTTATATGTCCTTCAGCAATAAAAGTTAAAAATTAAGCCTGTATTTACTTTCTAATAGTCAGTCACAAAACAGAGTATGCATACATAGCTGAGGACAATCATGTACTATGACAGACAGATTTCCCCATTCTAAAATCCTGTTAATGGCATTTGTGTTCTTTACACGTGCACATATCTTTTTTGGGCGGCACAGAGGGTTATTACCTAGCTTTTTCATATGTGCAAAGCCACAAGTGAGCTACTGCTCTGGTAGAAGGGGAAGGAAAGGGAGGCTTCTGGGCATCAGCAATGACTTTTCATGCCCATGTAATTTGTGTAGGGGAGAGAGCTATAGCAACAACAGCATCACCATTCCTCCATCTCTCTCTCTCTCTCTCTCTCTCTCTCACACACACACACACACACACACACACACACACACGCACGCACGCATGCACGCACACACACAGATACTCTACAGAGAGATGAAAGTTTTTCTCACTGCCCAGTCACCAGGGCTGGTCTTCTGGGACATCACTAAGATCAGTCCTAGGTGTCAACTTTTGATCCTCTGTATTAAGCAATACATTTTAGATATATTAAATGCAATAGGATTAAGCCTACCAATGTCAGAGAAGCAGAGATTATACGCTAAAGAAACAGGTCAATATAAATTGAAATCAGTGGGCTAGATCCCATCTTAGTCATGCTTCAGGTAGAATTATTGAAATCCATGCAACAAGTGTCGTAACTAAATTTAATCCCATTGATTCTATTAAGTTTACTTGATGCTTGACTAAGTCTGGATCCAATTCAATAGGTTTAGATGCACCTGGTTCTTTCTTGGTTTGTGCCTAAACACAGTTCTGTTCAATAACAGCCAAGAATATCACATTTTCTTTGGATTCCAACCAAATATCTCAAGCCAACAATCAATCCCAGATATAGCAGTATATGTATATCTGCATATTTATTTTTATATATTTATAGTAAAAAATTATATTCTACCCTTTGGTCCCAGAAATTGGATCTCCAAATTGCCTCTTCTGGAATAAAATACATCAATGAACCCATCACAATAAAATAGACAGACCATACAACAGCAGCAATGAAAACACAGCAGCATAAAATCAACTGAATTAAACAACTCATCCAAAAAAGTCCACTGAAACAGCAGTGTTTTTACCTTTCTTCAGAAAGCACAGAGGGAGCAAATCTATCACATTTCCCAGGACAAAGTATTCCAGAGTCCAGGTGCCTTTGGAAAGCTCTTGAGCTGGATTTCTGCTTGTTCTTGTTGCGTGCCTTCAAGTAATTACGAACTTACGGTAACCCTAACGTGAACTTATCATAGGGGTTTCTGGGGCTGAGAGTGTGTGACATGCCCAAGGCCAGCCAGTGGGTTTCCATGGCTGAGCTAGGTTCATCCTTTAGGCTGAAGCCTAGAATGTCTTGTCCATTTATTTTCTCCGAGGGAATCAACCTGCATTGAACTGCTTTTTTCCAGATGCATACAACAATACCTGATCAGTTGTTCCACATATACAACAGTTCACATATGTATGTTTGGAAGGAAGCAATGATCTCTAACATCAACTTTCTACTTATCCATGAAGAGCCCCAGAAATAGATACCCAAGAAAACTGTGCATCATTTGTCATTCAACAGAACCCGGACTAGACTTTCCAACACCTATGCATACTGCAGTTTTCTAGGAAGAGCCAGGAAAATTAAATGAAGAACCACCACCATCCAGATGTTCTCTGCATCAGTTTATATCTAAATGGAATAACATGGGACTTGTAATTATGATATGGCATAATCCAATAGATTCCCCAGAGTCTATGCTGCTCTAACAAATGCACCAGCCTGTTGGTATAGAAACTTGGAACATCTGGGGAAGTTCTTGGGGAGAATTAACGTGTAACTGCATTCATTTTTTTTTTTAATGTGAAGAGATTTCTAAACATATCACCAAATGACTGAATGATGGTCTGCAAGGACAGTTTTCTGATTTCTGTTTCAGTAATACCTGAATCACTGACTATAAAATAGACAAGATCTAATAAGACTAGGTAGGTAGGGGTCTGTGTGTGTGTGTGTGTGTGTGTGTGTATATGTGTGTGTGTGTGAGAGAGAGAGAGGGAGAGGGAGAGAAAGAGATGTTAGACTGACCAACAAGTGGCCAGATTTCTTGATATGTGTGCACCTTAGTGAAATCTGTCACAAAAATTGTAAAAATGTCAGGATTCCTTTGAATGACAGACAATATTTATAGACAGAATATTCATGGGTAATGACTCGTTTTCCATTATAAGAGAAGTGTTAATGAACACAATAATTTATTTTCCCTGAACTCGGCCTATAAGTAATCAAGGCTATGAAGAGAGTATTCCTTCATTTATCATCAGGAACCGAGAAGAAATAAATGCAAACTCACCTCCTATCTTTGAGCAAGTGACAAAACCATAATGCAGGAACCCTAGGCCCTTTCCACAAGAGGCTCTCATCCCAGCATGGGGACGGGAGAGGAGCGGGACCAGATGACACTTCCACAAGACATCATCGCAGTCCCACCCTTCTCTCATTGCCAACTGGCATGATTGTGGAGTAAATCATTGACAGGTTTTCCTCATCAATGACCTCCAATCACATGATGGTCTCACACTTACTTGCCCTGTGGAAGGCCCAGAAGCATGATGAAGGCACTTCCTGTCCCAGCGCAACATGGGAAAGTGCTCAGCTATGCTGAAGATGGAAGAGATGTGTCCATTGCATTCCTTTCCACAGAGAGTCAGTCTGGTGTGGAGGGGAGCATTCCCGTCACACTCCCTTCCCAGCAGAGGTGCTGCTGGCATCACAACTGGAGGACAATGTGAGAAGGTACAGTACAGAAAGGGCCCCAGTTTCTGCGTTTGACAAGCACTAATATTTACAATGAGTCAGTACCAGGTTATCTCTGGGATGATGAACATGTGGCCCCACTGGTGTTGTTGGATCATAGCTGCCTTCATCCTTCACCACTGCCTAGGTTGGCTAGGACTGGAGCTGCAGTCCAAGACTATCAGAAAAGCCACACATTCCCAACTTCTGCTCAATCAGCCATTTCCTGTTTCAGCTACACTTTGTACAGTAGAGAAGGAGGGAGAAAGACCTTAGAGGAATACTGCCTTGGAGGAACCAAGGGATACAAGATGGTTGGAGCCAAGAGTTATAGACTGCAGGGAGGTGGGAGAGAATTGGCTGAGAGAAGTAAGAGTTGAGGAGATTAGACACTCCCTCTGATTTAAGAGATACAGAGCAGGGGATACTGGGAAGCTCAGTGACATTTAATTTTCTAGCATGGGATTATAGAGTATGGAAATGGCAGAGAGCTATCACTTAGCAAGATCTATCTCGAGGACTTCTGTCCAGTCTTCACACTTCCTCCAAAGACTTCAAGATACCATACTTGGATTTTTACCCTCACTTCACCTTTTCAACAATTCTGTGAAGAACTGTCAATATTATCAGAAGCTGTCATCATTATAGATCCTGAGCCACCTAAAGTTTGTCATAACACATTAACTTACCAGACTGTTTGTTTGTATGTGTATTTGTGGTATTTGTTTATTTCTGCTCAATCTTCCAGGGCCCCCCAAAACAATGCACAATGATTAAAATGATTTAACGTATGAAATGGATTACTCAAAAGCAATTAAAAACAAACCGAAACACTTCTTTAAATAAACTCTAAAACTGCAGTTACAAAACAGTTGAAAAAGTTAACAGGCAGAGCAGCCACTCCTAATTTTTGCTACCAGTGGTCAAGCCACTGCCACCAGAAATTCAGAGGGGATGAAATCTCTCTGACTTCCCTTAGGAGGGAGTTCAGCATGTGTGCCCACCAACCTAGGCCCATGGGGTAGTGGGATACACAGCAGGACCTCTGCTGAATGTCTTAGATTTCAGACGGTCTCATTCAGAAGGAGGCAGTCTTTCAATAGGCTGCTCCAAATCATTTACCATCCAACCCATTTACTATCCAGCCCTCACTTTGGTTTTTCATGCGCAGTTCATAGTCCCACGGAGGACCACATTCACCCTATCATTGTAAGCATCTCTGCACTATCATCACTACATTATTTTGGAAAAAAATACGGTTTTGGACTACATTTCCCAGAATTCCCCAGCCATTGTGACTAGAGGATTGTGGCAGCTATCCCCCCCCAAAAAAAAAACTTGTCCAAGCTTTCTGCTGTGCTCTAGTATGCTCTCCTATAAGGCTATTAAAAGCTGGATCCAAAAGACACATATTTGAATATATGTCCCATTGAAAAAAAGGACATTTACTTCCAAATGGATGTGTTTATGATGAAAGTATAACATCGTTATAGCAATATTTATAGTAATGACTTGGGTATCTTCTTCATTTCTCAGTATACATTTTTAACCTGATAATATAAAACACAGGCTCTTTATGCACCATCCATTTCTCTCCATAATGACAGTGTTTGGGTTTATAAATTTTCTGTAACTCCCCAAGTTAATCCTGCAATCATAATAAAGATAGTTACTAGGGAGACCCCACTGAACTCAGTGGGACTTACTTCTGAGTGAACAGACTTAGGAGTGTACCTGCTGCCTATCACTCATTGAGAACACATACCTATGTGCAGTAGAGTTATGTCCAAGAATGTTCAAATTAATGAATTGGCTTATATATACAAGGTAACCATTAGTCTAACATTTTATTAACCTGCTTAGATAAAATAAAATAAACTTAGAGAGTATAAGCTCTATAGGCCGACATTTTTATTGACTAAATTGGTGCACTTTCAATAGCAGTTTGATGAACAATCATAGCCAATGATCTTATTAAAGCTATTTTGCATATTTATGAAGACCCTGTAGCTTAATATACTGTTATAGGCCCATGAAAGTTTATGTAGACCTCTAGAAATGTCAGACTAGTATTCCAAGGGTCCCATAAAATGGAGTATTACTTGCTTAAATCACATCCAAACTAAAATAAAAACCAGTAGTTGTTTTATTAGTTTGTCCTCATTGAAACAAAATCCAATTTCCCTGCATAGTGGTTCTAATAACTGAAGGCCAGAATGGAGATCCGTTAAGGCTAACCAAGTAGGCATACATTCCAAACTCAAATTTCATTTAGTAGAAATGATTTCTCAGCAGAGAGCCATAGGCTATACTGTAAAGATGTGAGACTCTTAAGAAAGAAAAAAACAAAATGGCTGGTGTGCATACAATGGATAGTTGTTGGTTGCTTAGAGAAAAGCTACATTTCATCATCAGATGAAAACAACCAGATTCTAACCGTTCAGATACATCTGATAATCTCTAGCTGGCTGCTATTGTTTATGCTGTTTATTGTTTATGCAGAATTCCACAACCAGCATGACCACTGACTGGAAGACACTGGGAATCATAGAAACATGATTCTATCATTCTATGATCCCCAGTATCTTCCAGTCAGTGGTCATACTGATTGTGGAACTCTGGGATTTGTTTATGTAAAAAGTAAGATCTCCAAAACTTTCCTTTCCCTAATTCACATCTACACTGTTTTAATAGTAATTATTCACTTATGGATGATGGGCAACAAGAGAATGGAACATTTGTAAACAAACAAAAAGCTCATCCATAGTTATATCATTTCGTATTGTGTCATTCACAGCAGCTGTTCACAAATAATTTTTTGAAAGAAGGAACATGTTACCAGTTTGTTCTAAGACTAATCCACTTAAAAGAAAAGTTTGCAGGCTTAAAGGAATAAAATTCAAGTTTATTCTTTAGAGCCTCAGGCACCTTGACCAGACACCATATATTAGAAAGGTTACCCACATCAAAGTGCTAAAAACATTATCTTAATCTTAAGGGTTATGTTTTATAGCTCTCCTTGCCCAGTTTGACAGCCTTATCTCCACAAGTGACTGCTGGAGGCTAGGCATAATAAAAATGCTAGTGATCAGCTGATTTACTCATTGTTTGTCATCATCTTCCCACTATGTTCAGCTCAAATATAAAAGAATTCAAGAGATTTACTTTGCCAAGATTCTATCTAAAGGGGATTTTACTCAGAATTTGGTACCTACCACATAATCCAGCCCTCATCTTGCCTTTAAAAAAAAATTTCTAACCATTCATGGTCGCAAATATGCTTCTGAAATCATCGAGACCACATATTTACAGGAGGGATGTGGAGATTCCGAGAGACATTAGAATAATTTTGTCAGCAAAATCCTCTCTCTTCATCTCAGGAGAGGAGACATGGCCTCTACTATCGCAGTCAGACTAGCCAAGGATTGTTATCTAAAAGCCAACTAAGCACCATATACTCAGATAGCCAAGCTATGAGATAATTAAGCACCTAAGGGGGTAACAAGACAGAAGCCAATTAGCCCCTTGTCATCTGACCAGACTATGGAAGGTCCTAGCTTCAGTCTTCAGCATCCCCAGGTACATCTACTCAGGTAGCACTGCCAAAAGAGGTATCTGCCTGAGACACTGAGGAACCAGAACCAGATCAGCCTTTTACAGAGTGGTACCTTCCAAATACACTTGAGTGACTTTTCCTTCATTCCTAACCAGCCAAGCTATTAAGGCTTCTGTCTCAGACTTTATCATTACAAGTTTTTGGCTTAGCCCAAAATGTGAAAAGGTCAAGCAATATCTAAACCAAGACAGGCAAGACATCAAGTTCTGTCTGCAACAATTACAAGGAAAGAAACAAGAATCATCCAGCACTCTGAGTGTAAGTATTCAGCAAAATAAGTTGCTCAGATTGACAAGCAAGTTCTGAGGGGGCATCTTTGAGTATCTGGAGAATAGTGATTGGTCTTTGATATAAGTACAGCTACTTCCTCTTGCCAAAAAAAAAAAAAAAGGAGATACATCACTGAACATGATGATAAAAGGGGACAAAGATCTGCATTTTTGAGGAAAATTTAAAATATCTTCCTGAGGGATCTTCTTTCATCTGTTACCCTCTCCACTCATTCTAGTAGGCTGCAACCAAGTAAGATGAGAGGTAGGGCAGAGCTGGTCTATCACACATGTAGAATATCTCCTTGCCTCTCTCCTTCGTTCATTTTGCACCATGCCTGTTCAGATCAGGGATAAATAAAATATGTTCCATGGATGGCATATAGCCCTCAAGCCCATTTTTGTAGCCTGTAAACCCCTCTGGAATCCCCCAATGTGCCATTTTTATTTGACTTCCAAGCTGAAGGTTTCCAGAAGCAGCAGTGTTGCATTTTTCAGAATCAGAGGGCCCTCAAGACCCCTAAAAAAACTAATAAAGTCAAGAGGGAGAATCTGTCTACCTCTGAATCTTATTTCATCTATTTATGCAGTTATTAACATCTAGAGGCTTGGCAGAGGATCCTAGTGGTCAGAATTTAATCTACAGACCTCACATAGTTTTCCATCTTTCAGTCCCCAATTTTATCATCCTCCTCACACAGTGAGCTACAATTCTGAACAGGAGAGTTTTCCAGGAGAGCTTTCCAACAGGAGATGCTCTCCATATACTCCCCATTTCTTTCAGGGCTTCCAGTTGCATACCCCCCGCTATTTCACAGATGAAAACTGGGATATGTGTAATAAACCAACATAGGGCATGATCAACATGGCAAAGGTTGTTGATGAGGCAGAACTGACAAGCTAGGAGAATCTGCAGCATTTTACTGTTACCTGAGTCTACAGGGAAGGGTAAGATTTCCCCCTTTCCTCACCTCTCTTTTCCCCCACTAACTTAACTGAGTGCAAATTACTTTTGCACTTTGAATTCTGTTTGCACCAACAGAAGTAAGAGGAAAAGTGAGAGGAGGAGGAGAGATAAATTGGGATGTTGTAAAAGCAATTGAATAAGTGGGAAGGATAGACGATCAGGACTGTCCCTGCCAAATTGGGACAGTTAGAGTGCATGCCATTGTATGGAAAGTCTCCAGACAATTGTTGTGTTCAACTCTTTGTTCTCTACATAAGCAGAACAAAAGAACTGGAGAAGGGAAGCAAGGCTAGTGCATGCCTCTCTTCAGTGGCAGAGCTTGGAGTGAGGGGGGGCAGGAGGGGCGGGGCTACGGTGCAAGGGGGCATGACCACTGTGTGCAGGAGCATAGCGGCAGTGCGTAGGGGTGTGGCCAGGGCATGCATGGGCGTGGCTACGGGCTGGGACGCCCCAGAACCTGGGACACCCAGGGCAAATTCCCACCCCACCCCCATGTCCCTACACGACTGCCTCTCTTTGCATGTTAATTCGACACATTTCCAAAATGAGAGAATAGGGTTCATGCCTCACTTGCATAGCCCCACATAATTCCATCAGTGTGAAAGGGAAATGTTTTCTTAAACACTTACTAAAATATTAAAATATTGTCCATCTGTTTAAAACATTTTACCTTTTATGTTACATTTTAAAACATCAGGTAATGCTATGCTAGAATAATGTGTGGTGTCAGTGAAAGACAGAAAACCTATGCAATTATGGGAATACTGCAGTATGATGAACAGCCATGAGAATAATTTTTCCTAATTTTTGAGAAGTCAGGCAACATACTAGGTGCAAATTTCTGCTCGTTTGAAGTACCCTTATTTGGGCTTAAAACTAAACACTACAAAAATCCAGCTCAGCTTCTAACAAACCTCATAGCTAACAAACCTTACGGCTTTCACACTGACACAAATAACATGATGTCTCTTTCAGAGGAAATCCCTGCTTCAAGGTTGTCACATCCTTGAGCTCGCTTTCATGAATTCACTGTGCTTCACTGAAGCACCTTCATTTTTCACTCAAACAGCGTTTGGAGTGCAAGCTGCCTGCTTACCTGGCAGCTTAGCTCTGTGCTTGCTGCTTAAAAAGTGTTCCCCTTTGATGCACCTGAGAGAGGAGATGAAATAAAGCTCTACTCATCCAGCATATCTTTTTGAGCTCCAGGTTAATCACAGTGACAAATGGCACATCCTAAAGATGTGCATACTGCTGTCGGATGATTATGTCAAGCAGCTTATTAAGAGAGGCACGGCACTCAAAGTCTCCATCTGTGCAGATGTTTGTTTCAGTGTCTTTTCAGCTAGGAGCAGACTTTGTCTCAAAGCCAACCGTATTACATCAGAACATGATGCTCCTAAGAACAAGGTAAGTGAGTGGCTAGAAGCACAGGTGTGGATCCATCATGTTATTTGTTCCATGTCAGAAATGTCATCCCAACTGCTGCTCTGAGCAGATAGAACAGTGTTCTGAATTTGGGGCAAAAGTTTAAGAAGAATTTAGAACAGAAGCGGGAGGAGTAGAAGTGGTAGTTGTAATATTTTCCACTCATGAGGAGGAGACAGAAGAAAGGCCAGAGATCCTCCCTGCAAAACAACATACAAGCCATTTCCACACTACACTATTATAGTGCTATTATTCCACTTTCAACATCCTGTGGAATTCTGGGGTTTGCAGTTTAGTGAAGCCAAAGAGTTCTATGGATGAGAATCTAAATGCCCCTCCCTAAACTCCAAATCCCAGTATTCTATAGGATGTTGAAAGTGGAATAATAGCACTATAACTATGTAGTCCAGAAATGGCCACAGGATCACACCAGAGCTTAGAAGTGACACATTATAGGTAACATATAGTTACCTATCACAAGTGATGTGGCTTTTAGTTTTTGATTAATGAGGGGATAACAAAGCCACCTTTCAAAAATAGGATTAGCACATAGGATCCAAGGCCTAAATCAGATGGAGGTGGGCAAAGCTTGTTTTGTAGGTCTCATCCAGTTGACCTTTTTTCTGGCTGAAAAGAGAATAAACTTCCAGGAGTAGCAATTCACTTTTTGAAAAGGTTATAGGCCACCCTGCACTGTTTAATAAAAAAAAAATACTGATTTTTCAAAACTAGAAGCAGACTTCCAATGAGCTACAGTTTTGGTTTTTCACAGTTTTAATAGCTCATTTGGGTCCCAGAGGCTGCCAGAGACAAAATATGCTGACCTTCAGAACCATCACAGTTGCCCATCCCAGCCCTAAATCTAATTTTTAATCCAGTTACAATAAGCCATTTTATTAAGAGAAAATACTTAAGTGTTGATTTACTTTGATTCAACAAACCAGAAATGACTTGAAGGCACAGAACCACAACAATACATTGTAACATTTTCCAGTTTCTTTTAATGGTTACTTAATGGTTCCTTCTGTTATGATCCTCCTTTGGCACTTCTATCCTGTCAGCCAGCTCAGCGTGGAACTGTTATAGCGCTTGATAGTGCTTCCAGTTATGGTGGATCCAGCAGTGGGCAGGCTGTGGACATGCAAACCTTGTCCCTCTGTCAGAGTCAGAGACCTGGGTGGCAAGACAGCCCAGAGAAGGGAGTGGGAGAGCTAGCAGAGTCCTGCCAGGAGGAGTCAAGGAAGCACTTACTCAAGGGAAGTCCATTTACCTAAGCCAGAGCAACAAGCAAAAGCCCTGGTCAGAGTTCCAAAAGCCAGGGGTCTGGAGCCAAGAGATCAATCCAAGGTATCAGGAGCCAGCTGCTGGAAGCAAGGAACAGGCAAGGAGAGGGCTTGTAGAAAGTTTGCCACAAGCAAAGGAAAGCTTCCAGGCAGGCAGTTATATAGCCCAAGACATAGATGTGGCTAGTCACTGCTTCTTGAACTTAATCAAGGAAGCCTCCCTCTGCTCAGCTCTCTTGAGTCTCCGCCTTGTTTGTGGGCTGATTGACACAGGCTCCAAACCATCTTCAGAATCGGATCCCTGTTGCCCTAAAGGAGCAGGCAGAGGAGCGTCCGTGCCTGCTTGGTCCATGGCAGCAGAGGGAGCTCTTGAGCTGCAGGACTCATCTCCAGCCAGAGCCACAGGAACCAACAGCTGCTGCTCATCATCAGCAGCTCTGACAGGGGCTTCAGTTATCACACCCTCCCTCAGTGACTCCCATGGTATGGTAACTTCAAAATCTATCACCTCTCTGTGTTTATTTGAAAGTTCTCCTTTGAGTTAACATCTTTCTTTTTTTTTAATACATTTTCAGGCATTATGGCATGAAAATTCGATGATGTACTGCTGTGTTACAGCTTCCAAAGGAAAAAGAACCCATCGAAGCAGGAGCAGTGGGGCAGGACAACGGTGGGGATAGGAAGTGGCTGAGGATGCTATAGTGTGAAAGAAACACTGGTGGCAATACCACTGCTCATCCACTGATGGCAGAAGGGTGCAGAAAACAGCATTCTTAACCCAATGGCATTACGCATATGATAATGCTACAATTGTAAAGGTATATTGCACTAATGGCCTCTAATGCAGAAGCAGTCCAAGTTTTGCCATTTTATACATGATGTGGCACATATTGATATGTGTTTCTCACTGGGTCTCTGCAAGTTCCACTGTGGTGCCTCAGCCTCCATTATTGACTGAGCAAAAGCCCGTATCAGATTGCTTATGCTCCACCCAGTGTGCGTTGGTACGTGCTCTTTGTCAAGGCCTCCACTTCCATCCCTGTCCACTAGATATGGCCATTGTACAATGTCCAATAAAAACATTTCACATGTGTGATTGAGTTTATACCTGGGTATGTCACTAACAGTATGTCAACCACGCACTCCTGTATGTCTGAGGAGGGGGCAAAGGGGTGGAAAACACCTACATTCTTCCTTTCAAATCCCTGTGCACAAACACAAATACATGAGAAACTCTGCCCCAGCACATTTCAACTCTGTTCTTTTTGTCATCTACTCCTTCTCTATCCAGCAGTGAGAAAGTTATATTGTAAGAACAGGCATAGAAGGGCCTTGTGACTATGTTATCCAACGCTCCAAGGCTGTTTCTTGGTCATCCAGATGGCATTTTTTCCTAATAAATGATGGATAAATTGCCTGTCTTGGAAATCTCCAAGAGCATGGATTCACTCTTAAGTAAGTTTCAGGGGAGCTCTGAACTGTTTAACCCTTAAAAAAAACCATTTATTTCAAAACTGGAAGCAGACTTCTGACTTTTACTATCCTTTATTTTCATTTTCCTGACCTTTTTGTGCCCCATCCACAGAGGTCTCAGGCAGAAAATTGCCCCCTAGACCCACTGAAGAAACTTACCTCAATATATAATACAGTGGCCCTCAACAAAGCATTGGGTTTTAAAGAGCCATATGAAGCTAAGGGCAGTCAGAACTTTAACAAAAGGAGGAGAAGGGGGGGGAGTCATTTTTAAACAAAGGACCTATTTACAGTAAGCAATTACAACGCTATGATTTTGGGATTTTCATTGTAAGGAGTGATATTCAGAATTCTCAGCCAAAGAATATTAGTGCCTCACCAAACTACAAATCCCAGGATCCAACAGGATGTTGCCATAGCAGTTAAAGTGGGATCATAGAACTATAACTGTGTAGATCTCAAGAATGGTTGTTTGATAATCCAGTTGATCTGGAAGGAAAGGATATTCCACATGAGCCAGGATTTTTTTAAAAAAAAAATGTTACTTAATGCTGTAGGTTAGGCACTGCCATTAGATTTAATTAGATTTGTAGTATCCTATCTACTGGATGGGGAAAAAAATTGTTCATCACACTCAAGCTCAAATACAGAGAAATGGTTCTCACATCTGTATTATTCAGTCAGTTCCCCATTGCTTGAGTTCCCAATTTGTGCCACATAAGATTAATCTACATATTATGCAAAAGAAAGCACTCACAATCAAGAAGTCATTGTACTTTATTAGCAAACACTTCAAAGGAACACAATTCACTTAAGTGTTCAAAAGCCATGTTGATGAGTGGATACAGTTGTCCTTTAATACACTGATTATATGATAAAATTCCTAGATAAAAACTTTCATTATATTACATCAGCACTCAATCTGAATTCATAGGCAAACGTTCATAACACTATTAATGTGCTTGATAGAAATGATCTAATGATAATTTTAGTTATTAAATGCAAACCCCACCGAGAAAAATCCTTCAATTCCAAAGTCTTTCAGATTCTAAAATATCAGTGCCAACTCTGAAATGGCATCATGAGTGCAGAAGTGCAAAACTTGATTGTGTCTGCAATATTCTAACACTAAATTGATGTCCCATTTGATAAAACTGGTAACTTTAATAATCTAATGAGCACAGAACTAAAATATGAAATCTTTTTTGGAGACTTCATCCAGACTTTTGTCAAAATGCATTTCTATGCCATTTTCTTATGCACTGACAAATGTCAGATACCTCAAGGCACTTTCAATTAATAAATGTATATTTATTAGAAATATAAATATGTGGACTATGTTCTAGATTAGGAAATATGCTTCTTTAAAATAAACAAGAGAGAAAGGGGATATTCGCAGACACTTCACTCAATTCTCTACGTCACATTCACAGCAAGGTGTCCAATGTTTCATCTGGATATAAAAGGAAGCCAGAAAATATGCTGTCGTCTTCAGCGCTCACATAAACCCCATTCCAGTCTCGCATGACCTCCAACCAAACTTGATCCCCAACATTTAATTTCAAAATGGTAAGGAAGGATGCCTGGTCTATCTCTTGGCCGTAGAGGGTTTCCCGGCTTCTGATCATTTTCTTGTTTTGACACACAATGCTGATTCGGGCAGGCCTCCCTCGTATTGTCATATGGTAGGAGAAGACATAAGCCCCGGCAATGGAGCAATTGAATTTCCCTGTCAAAGGGTTGTAATCTTCCTGGTCGTTGTAGAGTATCTTGTCAAACTTAATGGGTGTGTTGGGTGGTGGGAAAGGCTTGGATAAGCCAACACTAAAAGCTGAGCGAGGGGCTCTTGGGGCCTCACCCTTTGAGCCCTTAGGACCTCTGGCACCTTTCTTCCCAGGAGATCCCCTCATACCTTTGAAGCCAGGATGTCCTTTCATCCCAGGAGGTCCCATCATCCCCGTTGGACCAGGGTCACCTTTCTCACCTCTGACACCGGGGTCTCCCTTTTCTCCTTTCTGCCCATCCTCACCACGTCCACCTTCCACCCCTATGTCTCCCTTGTTGCCCTTTTCTCCTTTGAGCCCCCTTTCCCCTCTTTCTCCTCTTTCTCCCTTTTCCCCAGGATCCCCACAGTAACCCTTGTCACCAAGGTCTCCTTTTTCTCCTTTTTCCCCATTTTCCCCATCCACACCTGGTAATCCCAGATCCCCCTTGTCTCCCTTTTCTCCTTTAGTGCCGTTCTCACACATTTCTCCCTTGGAGCCCTTTTGGCCCTTAACTCCAGGCAGACCGTGATTTCCTTTGTCTCCTTTAAATCCAATTTCACCTGGAAATTTAAGCACAGTCAAGGTCAGAAAGGAAAATCAGCCTCTCCAGTAAAGACATAGCCTGATTTGTGCTTTTCCCCCTGACTTAGCTGCACTACTTAATAATGCACTACCACTGGGCTGGTCTTGTTGGCTGAAAGGTTCTGGAGCTATAGTCCAAAACCTTTGATGTCTCCAAACTCTGAGATGAGTGGGTTCTTGTTGTCATCATAAACCTCCCATAACAGAATGCAAGGGCTTCAGAGTTGTATGGGTGGTAGTCATGGTGGTGGTGGTGCCTTCTGACTTATGGAAACCCTATCATACAGTTTTCTTGACAAGATTTCTTCAGTGGAAGTTTGCCATTGCCTTCTTCTTAAGCTGAGAAAGCATGCTGGGCCAAGGTCACATAGCGGGTTTCTCTCATGCTCCTATCAACTCTGTCTCCATTGGCAAAAAGACTGGAATATGGGCTGCCCCTGAAGATCTCAAAACCCTGGCATTCTTCTGTGAGAATGGAAACTGAGCCTCTTTCAGCCTCTGGGCTCAATGCAATTTCAGAGGTGTTCTCTGGAGCCACATCCCAGTGGTGAGAAGAACCCAAGGCTGAACGCAAAAGACCAGAATTTTTAGTTTAAAGTTCTTACTGCATGTTATAAAGTCTTTGAAGAAGCATTTCAACCATTTCAAGTTAGGGGGGGAAATTCCACAAAAAAAAAAAAATGGGAATTCACAAAATGTTGTTCTCATGGGGGGAAAAAACGGTTTGGCTAACTAGGGAAGCCAAGATCATCAGTTTAGGACTCTGGGAGGGCTAGATTTCGCCCCAAGGCCTGAGGTTCTGCATCCCTGCTATATAGATTATAATAAATACTTTGAATTATATCTGTAAATAGATCAGTCACCCAAGAAGCTACTGTAACAGGCTTCATGTTTCTCGTAACCAAACCCAGTCAAAAGGCTGGCTGTTACATTCTGAGCCACAGAAAATTTCCACATACTTTTTCATAAATTCTCCGATCTTATGTGGTGTACGTACCTTGTTCTCCTGGTTTGCCTGGATATCCTGGGATTCCATTTGCTCCTTGCTCACCATGTTCTCCTTTATCTCCTACAACATTTTTACAGCATTGCTTGTTATATTGATACATGTTAAACAACATACCACATCCCATGTCTTCTCTTCAGCTTAAAACAAAAAGCATATCTTAATACAAATTGATATTTTTAGGTTCCACCTGTATGGATATAATTGTTTTCTGGGCAATTATGGACTCTGAAAAAAAGAATCCCAATACAGAACTATAAAGATTTGGCACAATGACAAATCTATGGGGATGTAACAACACTCAGCACTTGAAACCTGTAAGATGTCTTAGGGTCTTATCACACTATATTTTTATAGTGCTATTCTACTTTCACTGCCACAGCAACATTTCTTGGAATCCTGGGATTTGCAGTTTAGGAAGGGATATTTAGAATTCTCAGCCAGAGAGCTCTTGAGCTCTGTGGGATGTTCCCAGGGCAGTTAAAATGAAATAATAGCACTGTAACAATGCAGTGCAATGGAGCTATTTGAAAGACCAGCAGTGTTAGCACAAAGTAGTTTCTAGTGATCCAAAATCTCCTCATCCTTTACTTTCCTGGCCTAACCAATCTGATACGTAAACTCTTCAAGATCTTTCCACCTCTTCTCTTCTCATCGCACAAGCAAGACATTTTGTTCCCATAGAATTTCCCTGGAAATCGCACAAGTAAGAAATCATTGTAAAAGTACCCTCCCATTCATGTTTCATACCCTCCAATATTTCATAGATAAAAGCTGGGATGCATGTGGCCAAGCAACATCGGAGTGTGGCCAAGAGGGCAAAAGATATCAATAAGGAAGGACATACAAGCTAGGAGGGGCTGCAGCAGTTTGCTTTTTTCTGAACCTACTGGGAAAGGCAAGAATTTACCACACACATACACACACACACACCGAGTTTATTGAATGCAAACTATCTTTGCAGTTTGAACTCAGTTTGCAGTAGTCAAAGTCAGCTTAGGACAAAGGGAGGAAGTGGGCTGAAGAGAAGAGATAGAGAGAAACTGGGAATTTTAGAAACAGATGAAAAAATGGGACATCAGAGGTTTAAAGAGGACATTTGCTCCCAAACTGGGACAGTTAGAGATTATGATGTTCCCCAACAACTGGTATTCAGAGACATGTTGCTTTTGATCCTGGATGTAGCATATAGCCATTGTGACTAGTTCTCACCTATAGTCTCATCCCCCATGAATTTCTCTGCTCCCCTTTTAACACCATCTCTGCTAGTGGCCACTATCACATCTTAAGGCAGTGAAGTCAGCAATTTAACTGCGTACTGTGTGAAGACAGTTCCTTTTGTCTTCTGCCATCTCCAAGATCCATTATTATGAAAGGGGGGGCAATTCCCTGTAACCATTTTCTCCCCACTTTGAGCTGAACATAAAGAGGTCAGGTCAGAAGTGGAAAGAAGAGCTTCAGTCCCAGTTCAGCCTTCATATGCATTCATTCACTGTATGAAAAGGATGATGTGTTTTCCCCTTTTTTGTTTTCAGAACACAGCAGAAAAGAATAAATCCACACAAATTTGTGGCAGTAATCCACTCCATCTCTGTCCTTACCTTTATCTCCTTTGAATCCTCTTGGGCCTTGAAGTCCAGGAATTCCTGGTAAACCTGGAAGGCCTTTTTCTCCAACATCTCCTTTAACACCTATTTAAAACAAAACAAAACAAAACCAAATTTTAAAAAAATTGTGTAAAACAATTCACAGATCACAGGGCCAAAGAGAATAGCTGTATCAAATATATTTACTTACTTATTTACTTACTTACTTACTTACTTACTTACTTTATTTATTTATTTATTATATTTATATGCCGCAATTCTCCCAGAGTGAGACCTGAGGAGGTATTTATTTATTTATTATATTTATATGAATTATGGATAACGCAACCATTGTCAGGGCCCCCAGAATTGTCTTTAAGCTGGTAGTGCTCAGCATTAGCAGGCAAGTTGCTCTTAATTTTGCCTTCCTGCAAGAGGAGGGCAAAATACATTTCCCATCCATCGTCATGGAAACGACCTTAAATATGAAGACTCTTAAAAAGCACAATATCTCCTTAGAAATGCCTTCCATGTGTTCATTGTAGCTAACTCCCAAGTAAGTGCCCATAACACTGAATTTAGGCAGACTTTACTATTCCTGGGAGGGCTCAATGACATCTGTCTTATCATTTCTTAGTACTTAATCATTCAGTACCATTCCTGAGAAGCCTCGACTACATAGGAGTCATAGTGGTCCAATTTTGCCAGATAATTTTATTGGCAGAGTGGTAAGCCCACCTAGCCTAGTCTAAGAGGAAGCTTAAGCCCTCCTGCCCCTGATTCCAGGGTCCATTGCCACAGTAACCACAAGTCATGTCAAAAGGAACACCATATCTGTCAGCATCTTAAAAACTCGACACATTGTGACATAACATTTCATCTTCTCTATGCAAAAAAGCTTTTTTTTTTACATTATCTTTAAATTCTACAGGGATGTTCTTCAGCCTGTATTTTGGCAGTTTAGTGTTTTTCTTTAGTTTTAATTTTGATACCAGCAGCTTATGATCTATACCACAATCTACTCCTGGTCTTGTTTTTGCAGAGGGAATGGAGCTTCTCTATCTTCTGCTTCTAATCACGTAGTCCATTTGACTTCTGTATGGACCATCAGGTGTTGTCCATGTATATCATCCCTTTGGTTGTTTGAAGAATACATTTGTGATGAGCAAACTGTTGGCCTTGCAAAATTCAATTGGTTGCTCTCTTGCTTCATTTCTTGATCCTAGGCCAAATTCTCCTACAATCTTTGATTCTGCCCTGTTTCCTGCTTCTGAATTCCAGTGGCTTATAATTTAATATGAAGTCTTGTTTTGGTGTGCAATAAACTTCCTCCAAGACTGCAGCATAGCCTCTTGCTTCACAGGAGCACACAATTCCTCCACCACAAAAAGATATTGCCATGGTGAGAGCTTAATCAGTTAAAAACAAACACAGACAGTACACCACAATTCTGCTAGATCCAGTCCCCTTGAGCAGTCAGTCTCCAAAGGCTCGCCAATTTTTTAAAAAATTCTTAACCTTCCTGTGGAAAGATAGCAAGGAAGCTGAAAATTTAACCTCTCTTAGACAGGAGTTCCAGAGCCTGAGAGCAGCAACCAACAAGGCCCTCTCCCACATTCCCACCAGATGTACCTTTGAAGATGGTGAAACAGAGAGAAGAGTTCCTGCAAAGGATCTGAAAGTACAGCAGGCTTATATGGAAATACCAAAAATAGGAATGAAAAACTGGGATCATAATAATTCAGTAAGATTAGGATAACAATGAATATTTGTTCTTTCCATACCTGGCATTCCAGGTTCTCCAGGTTCTCCCTTCTCTCCTGGAGTTGGAGGACAGCAATCACAACAGTTAAAGAAGAAATCGGATGAGTCAAGGGTAAAGTTTTCAAAAGGGAAGAGGGTGGTGGCTGTTCTGAAGGCATAGTTCAGAGATGACAGCTCTGTTGTTGTGTCGCTCATTTCAGCTACTTCAGTGAAGAGGCCATCTTCAGTGGGTGGTGCATGTGAAGTGTCACGCCTATCCGTAGCTTCCCTTTCAACAGCCTTTATCTTAGTAAACTTTGGGAAAGGAGTAATTTTGCCCTCTATCTTGAGATCAGCAATAATGATCATTGTAATGAAGATGGCACAGGGCAAATGCATGCTCCACATTTTTGAAGCTGTGGGAAGAAATGGACAGAAGTGTCAAGCAACTCTAGACTATTTGTAAATTGTATATGACAAGGGTTGGGGACCTGCCTGCTTCCACCTGTTGTGCTGCAACTTACATCAGTCCTTGCCAGATGAGCCAAGGATGAAAGATTATGGTAGCAGTAGTTCATCAGTATTGTTGGGCTGCAGGTTGCTACCATGATCCTACTCCTGACCAAGTAGTGACTGAAACAATTGTTGGGCTGCAACTTCTGTCAGGCCTTGCCAATTGTAATAGATTTCTACCCACTGCAAACACTGGAGGAAGGGAAGGGGATGTAGCGCGTAGGAAATTCTAGTTCCTACCCCATGAGTACATGAACCCCAGTCACCACCACCTTCCCTTTTGGGCAGCTCCTGATCAGCTGGCAAAGGAGATGCCTATGAAAGTTTGCTCTAGCTCTTCCATCCCTTTCCTCTCTAGGCAATAAAACCAAGCCAGCTTGATCATGAGCTTGGGGAAAGTACACTTTGCATGTCAAAAATCATTCCTAAAGCTTAACCGAGAGGTATAGAAAAGAAGGGGGCTTTTTATTCTACATGAAAAGATTGTATCACACTAATAAGGCATCATAAAGCTTTGAGTGTTTGTCCAGGTTTCATTTAGAGTTATAGAAGCAAGGCAAGCACGAGGTGCTTTAGAAAGGACAACCAACCAGAGAAATAAGCATAAACAGCCTAACAAATTGCGAATAGACTGTCTCTCTCATGTAGGATACCTCTTCAGTCCTGGGTGGAGTACTGCAGTACTTCCAGAGAAAGGTAAGGAGTTGGTTGCTTCCAAAACTCAACCATCCCAAAGATAAAATGCCACCTCCTACTGTCAGTTGTCCTTACCTGTACCCATGTTTGCATCCCCTCACACATTAAAAGTATGTTATCCTTTTAAAACCTTAGCTTTAAACGTTTCAAATTCTTCTAAATCACTATAACTTTATGAGACATCACAGGGTAAAGGATCTCTCTCGTGATCCTATATAATTCTGCCCCCTAACCAGATGCCCCAAACCATTTGTTAACTTGGCACTGAGTCATGTTACAGCTTGGCACTGGATCATGTTACATAACTCCTTTGCAGGACTGGGGCAGACTAGGATAGAGTATAGTCGTAACAGGTTCACATTATCACACCAGCCAAGCCAAGAGTGACATAATCTGGGAGTTCATACAAGGGTCCTTCTGCATCCTACCTGGATCCATCATCATCCAGTCCTACTCTTAGCAGCACCTCTGCGGGCATGAGAGTGGGGCTGTGAACACTCTCCTCCACACTGGCTGGCTCCCTGCTGAAGGAAGCATGATGGACATGCCTCTTCCTTCCACAGCACAAACATGCACTTTCCAAGGCTGCACTGGGGCAGGAAGTGCCCTCATTGTGCTTCCAGGGCTTCAGCAAGCCAGGTAAGTGTGGGATGGTGGCATGATCACATGTCATTGATGGGAAAAACCCATCAATGATTTCATCTGCGATCACACTGCTAGCAACAGGAGAAGGACGGGACCGTAACTACGTCATGCAGAAGCGTCACCATGATCCTGCTCCTCTCCCGTCCCCATGTCGGGATGGGAGGCTCCTGAAGAAGGGGCCAAGGACGTACTCATATTTGTGTAAGGACTAAAGAGTCCAGAATAATTGGTTGTGTGCCCCCAAGTAATTTCTGACTTATATCAACTCTAAGGTCAACCTATCATGGGGTTTTCTTGGCAAGATATGTTAAAACAGGATTTGCCTTTGCCTTCTAGTTGTATATGATTTGGCATAGTTGTTTGTGTAACCAAGCAGTTCCTTGAGCAACAGATATTTTACAGCAGGGAAATAGTCTAGTTAGTCATCTGTGAATCAGTTTGAATCCCATCTCTGCTTTGGCTGAACAGACAGTGCACTGATTGACTACAATGTAGGTCAGAATTTGTGCAGTTCTGCTGCCAAACACTTTAAAAGAGTGAACTATTGCACTCTGAACCCACCTAGGGCCTTTCATACTACGTAATTATAGTACTACAATTCCACTTCAACTGTCGTGGCTGCATTCTATGGAATCCTGGGATTTGCTGTTTGGTGAGATGCTAGAGCTTTCTGGCTAAAAATTCTAAATACCCCTCCCTAAACTACAAATCCCAGGATAACATAGGATGTTGCCATGACAGTTAAAGTACAATCATACTGTTACAATTGTGTAGTATGAAAGGGCTCCTGGTCTCATCTGATTTGGGCTACTAGGCAGAGTTAGGCCACATTAATACTTGGATGCAAGACCACCAGGGAATTCGTGGGATCTCCAGGTAGGGCTTGGAAAGAGTCCTATCTGAAACCATGAAGAGCCACCACCAGTTGGAGAAGATGGACCAACACTAATTCACTATCAAGTAACTTCCTGGGTACTTCCTAAGTGTAGTTTTATTGGTTGACAGACTGATTATAGATTATTTTAGACCAGCTTTTAGAATGGAATTCTCCCAAGGTGGTGCAAAAGATTTGTATAATACCAGATTTTGTGAGACACATTTATAGAATCATAGAGTTGGAAGAGACCACAGGGGCCATCGAGTCCAACCCCCTGCTATGCAGGAACACACATCAAAGCATTCCCAACAGATGGCCATCCAGTCTCTGTTTAAAAACCTCCAAAGAAGGAGACACCACCATACTCCGAGGCAGCATATTCCACTGCCGGACAGCTCTGACCGTCAGGAAGTTCTTTCTGAGGTTCAAGTGGAATCTCCTTTCCTGTAGCTTGAATCCATTGCTCCTTGTCCTAGTCTCTGGAGCAGCAGAAAACAAGCCCACTCCCTCCTCGACATGGCATCTCATCAAATATTTAAACATGGCTAACATGTCCCCTCTTAGCCCTCTCCTCTTCAGACTAAACATACCCAGCTCCCTAAGCCGTTCCTCATAGGGCATGGCTTCCAGACCCCTCACCATTTTGGTCACCCTCCTCTGGACACGCTCCAGCTTGTCGATATCCTTCTTGAATTGAGGTGCCCAGAACTGGAGACAGTACTCCAAATGAGGCCTAACCAATGCAGAATAGAGTGGTACCATTACCTCCCTCGATCTAGACACCATACTCTTATTGAGGCAACCAAGAATTGCATTGGCTTTCTTGGCTGCCACATCACACTGCTGACGCATGTTCAGCCTGTGATCTACCAAGACTTCTAGATCCCTTTCACATGTACTGCTATTCAGCCACATGTCCCTCATCCTATATTTGTGCATTCCATTTTTATGCCTAAGTGTAGGACTTTACATTTCTCTTTGTTGAAATTCATTTTGTTAGCTTTGGCCCAGCTCTCCAATCTGTGAAGGTCATTTTGAAATTTGATCTTGTCCTCTGGGGTATTAGCAACCCCTCCCAATTTGGTGTCATCTGCAAATTTGATCAGCATACCCTCCACTCCTTCATCCAAGTCATTGATGAAGATGTTGAATAGCACTAGACCCAGGACAGAACCCTGTGGCACCCCACTAGTGACTTATCTCCAAGATGAAAAGCAGCCATTCATCCTATAAGTGTAGAATTTTTGAGAGACACTGAGAGAATTCCAACAGGGGCATGGGCATAGGCAAATACCTCTGCTCAAATTATTGCGAACAGAATCAGTTTAATTCTACACAAACACAAAGTCCTCCAAAATTACATCAGAGCAGAGAGAGGAAAAGGCAGCATGATGTAGTGGTTTGAACATTGGACTACAATTCTGCAGAACAGAGTTCAAATCCCCACTCAGCTACGGAAATCTACCGGGTGAACCTGGGCAAATAACATACTCTCAGCCTCAGAGGAAGGCCAAGAAAACCCCATGAGAGGTTACACTTAGAGTCACCATAAGTCAAAAGCGACTTGAAGTGACACAATGTCAAGCGATAGGAAGAGATTGAAGAAAATGTCTTTAGTCCCTGGTGGAGCATCATCTCCTGCCAAGAAACTGCCAAAGACTGGGACCAGAATTACACATCTGGAAATACCATACCCTCCAACTGTCTCAATTTGGCAGGGACTGTCTCAATTAATCACCAGTTGTCTTACATTTTTCACCTACTTTTACAATGTCCCATTTTCTCTCTCCTTTCTCCTTACTTCAATTGCTGCCAGCTTTGTTCAAAGTGAAAAAAGTAGCTTGCATTCATTTCATTCAGCCTGAAGAAAAAAGAAGAGGAAAGGGCAGAATCTCGCCCTTCCACGTAGACTTGGGCAAAAAGGAACTGCTGCAGCCTCTGCTAGCTCATATGTTCTTCCATATTAATAACACTTGCAGTCTTGGCCACACTTTGATATTGCTTGGCCACACATGTCCTGGTTTTCATTCAAGAGATGTTGGAGATCGTGAAATCCTAATTCAGATTTCCCAGTGGCAGGGGCACGGCTTCATTGTCGAGAAGTACAGATCATCATCTTGGCTCTCAGTGCAGAGAGCCAGAACAGAGCAAGTAGTAGGAAGCCCCCATTATCAGAATGGCCAGAGACAATGCTAGTTCTAGTCCAGTGGTAGCTATTCCCCTGTTCGCTGAGAAACAGACACTCTGCTAGGTGTCTTCATTATCTAATTTCTGCTCATCTCTTCTCACCAGGCAAATTTTGGAACATTGTGTTAGGGAAAGGGGAAAAGAATGATGGGAAATATGGGTATATTTTGAAATCTTCTAACCAGTGGTGGTTATAAGATGTTTGCCCCTTGTCAGAACTTTTTTTACTTTATTTTTTTTTTCTTCTTTTGATGAAATAGGAAGGCAACACGTGGCTACACTGACTAGTTTTACCAACTTGTTCCCAAGTCAGCAGGGACCCATGCCACACACCTTAAGCCCATCACAGCTAATTAACCGTTGCTTTAAACTATATGTTTCCTTATGTATAGGCTTCCCTTATCTCTAATAAAATTGGTCTACACCTAAGCTGACAGCTGAGAAGAGTTCAAATATATTTTCACTCTCTGCTAAGTTACCCAAGCCTTGCTCTTTCCTACACAAGATAAGAAAATTCTTCCATGAGCTAATTAATCGCATGACTACAAACCTCAAAATGTACAGGACTGGAAGCTATAAGGATGAGGCTGTTTTTGGTTTTATTTATATCAACAAGTCCCAGTTATGTTTTCTGTAATAATTCCTTCCTTTCATCAGATGAGGCAACTCCCAAGGCTGCTCAGTTGTGTCTGTTCAGTCCAGGTTTGGCTAGCTATCTGAAGTTGTTGTTCATGTTGTTGTTTTGCTTCTACCATTCAAATAAAGGCAAGAGGCATTTTACATAGGAAATAGATCCAGTTCCACACCAAATTGGGAGACTTTCTTTTTTAGTTCAGTTGTGTCTGGTAGCTCCCATGTCAGTGGTCCAAGTTTTAATCCAAACTATAAAGGAGTTACCCAACGTGCTGAACCTGTTTTGAGGCTGGGGCTCATCACCTTGATGCTGAACCTGTTTTGAAGATGGGGTTGTTACCACATCTTACAATCCCTACTCTGCTGTATAGCCAAATTGGCAAGAAACATCATTTTCTTATAAAACTAGACACATGGCTAGAACACATGTAGTAGCAGGGCACTGGCTGTAAATGTGTGCCTAAGTCAGGATGACCTCAGCATGGTCAGGTCATAAGTTCAAGAGGATTAGATGTTAATGGGTTTGGGATATCCTCTTAATGACCTGACTTCCATATACAATAGAAGACGAAACTGCCTAGGTGAAGCAGTCAGACGTCCCTGTTGTGAACATATCCTACAGAGACCTTTCCTATTCACCTTACCTGACCAAGACATTAAGAGACTGTCATGACTCCCACCAATGCTTTGTCACCTAAAGTTAAGACAATCAGCCCATTCCAAACTCTTTGCTTGCTCTGCCAGAAAGCAATTAACACACATCTCTTCAGGGTAGGAAATAGAGTATAAAAAACCAGCTCCAGCCCAGGTAATTTGCTAGCACATTGGGCATCATGTTGCACCTTAGACTCCCATTCCTCCATGGTGCCCTCAAATTCCTGTTTAAGCCACTCCACTTCAATCTTCTGCTTCAGGAGTGGTAAATGTCACCTCTTCCACCCAATTTCTCTCTATCCAACCTTTTTTGCCTTTTCCTTCACTCTACACAACTGTGTTCAGGTCAACAGTAAGCAGTAACAAATCTGGGGGTGCCTCTGGGATCCATTTTGCACATTAGAAAAAGACAAGCCCAGGTTTTCTGTTGAACTTTCAAACAAATACATGATTTCCTCACTACACAGTTATAGCACTATGGTTCCACTTTAACGACCATGGCTGCATCCTGTGGAATCAGTGAGACTGTAAATCCCAGAATTCCATAGAGTGGACCTGTGGCAGTTACAGTAGAAAGAGCCTTTGATTATGCTGTAGATCCAAAAGGGTAGCTATAGCTGGCCCATCAAGTTAGGCTGCTCTGCCATGCTAGTTAGATTGCTTAGCTGCTTAGGCTATGTTGCCGTAATTGCTTTGCCCTTTAGGTACTGGGAGCAGTAGGCCAGCCAGAGCCTGATAATCAAGGTCATTTTAAACAGCCAGTGCAGCCTGGCATTTTGTGTATGAGAAAGAATATGAGCAGGAAACCTCTGGTAGAGGGAGCAGGAAGTTTTTAAAACCAAAACCTCTGTTGTATCTTCAATTCTGGCAAAAGGGAAGACTCCATTCTGATCTTTAATAAAACCTTTCTGGATTTATCCATGAAGCCTGGTTATTGAGTCAGATTGGGACAGAACATCACAGTAGCTCATCCAAGTATGTAGCTACACATACAACATGGATATCTCCTCATACACTTTTTGCAATAAAGCTTGCAGTGTTGATAAGCAACCCTACTGAAATGACTGTAAGAAAAATGCAGCAAGGGTTACCTCACAGACTAAGAAGCTGTGTCTTAGCATGTGAGAAAAGAGAAAGGGATTTAGGCTCTGGAAACATAGATTAGGGTTAAGTTTAACAAAGTTAATAAGGAACAAGCTGTGAGACAAGCAAACTTTCAGCAGATCTTGGAGCTGTATAATAGATAAATCTGTCTATGCTGAGTCCAACAATCAAGAAGCACTCCTGAAAATCCCAACTTCACTTGTTAATTTCTATCTTAGGAAGTTTAGCAGGAGGAAACCCATTCCATTCCCAATTGAGCAATGCTCTTTCCTCATTGCAAACAAATAAGATTTTAATTTGATGTCACTCATTTGGGTCTGGAGGAAGTGTTGCTAGGGTATAACATAAGTATACCCTATGAAGTTAATGAAGCAGATGTTTTCCTAGGTATTATGTCTTTAACAGAAAATTTGGTACCAGAGTTAGAAATAACATGGAAAGAATAGGAATAGCTTCCTATACAGCTCCCTGCCCCCGGCAAAAAAAAAAACAATTCAACATGTTTCAAACTTTTTATTCAAAGCTTACAAAATACATGTGTGAAGTGAAACAATCAAGTCAGGTAAACCTTGTATAAATAAACAAAAATATTTTGAACCTTCTAAAACTCATTTGAAGGCTTCTTCCAAAATTCAATGACAGATAATTTTTTCTTTCACTGGCCTTCCCTTTTCTTATGATTTCCATTTTGGTAGCCATATTTATAGGTGCATCCTTTTTTAACACGCTAGGGATAACTGGTGAGGCAGGCTTATCTGCTTTCCTCTTTTCTCTGTTTTGCTGTTCATGTATCCACAGTAAGGGATTCTAGAGGGCGGCTGCTGTTTACCCTATCTGTTGTAAGCAGACACACACAGACACATAAGAATCAATTAGAGCAGAATTCCTTTCTTTCCCAGCTCAAGCTTTATTGCATTGTTTACCACAGAGATGTTGCTGAAACCCAGCAAAACACAAACCCAGTCTGTGTTTCTTTAGACATCTTTCACCATCCCAATGCCACCTGATGCCAATGAAGCTAAACAACACCCAGCTAGACAGAGGAAAAGGAAGAAAAGGAGGCTGGGTTGATGCAAAATTGAAGCTTCTTTAGCAGAGGTTGTGTTAACTGAGTATGCCTGTACAGTGGACCCTCAGTATCAGCTGGGGTTTGGTTCCTGGACTCCCTGAGGATACCAGAATTTGTGGATGCTCAAGTCCCATTATGTACAATAGTGTAGTAAAATGGCCTCCCTTCTATAAAATGGCAAAATGAAAGTCTGCTTTTTGGATTTTTTTTCTTGGGGGGGGGGATATTTTCAAGCCATGGTTGGTTGAATCCTTGGGTACAGAATCCACCGATATGAACAGCCAACTGTAATATGAAGCGACCAAAGAGCTTTTCCTCCTTATTTTTGACTTCGGAGCAAGGGTCTTGTACTTTTCTGAGCAGCAGTAGGCTGCATTACAGAATCAGAAAGGTGATGCTCCTGCCCCTGCAGGAAGTAATTCTAGCTGCCAGGCAATGACACTTCCTGCAGCAGCTACAGCATCTCAGTCATTTCTCTAGTCTATAGACTAGATTTGTAACATTAAAAAAAAGCTCCCAAACTCTAGTTCTGCATCACTGAATCTAAGGCTGTGTGCTCCTTCTCTCAATGTGAAATGTTGGTCTTCAGGGATAAGTACAGCCGGATGAAGTTACTATTTTTGATGACAGTTGCCTGGAAAACAGATCCAAGGAGCTGACCCAAGGCTAGATTAAGGCAGTTGGGGTCTAGATACAACCTCCTTTTCTGCAGTATGATAGACAGCAATACAAAAATCTTCATGGATGAATTCATTTTCATCTTTTAACTTCTGTAACTAAATCTGTTACTCAAGGACCATATAAATATTGGTGCTAGCAGAGGTACTGGAAGACTGAGGAGGTAACAGGAGGAGGGGGGGAGGGGAGGAGGAAGAAGACAACACCTTTTTCCTACAGCACTGGATCCTGTGTAGCCTGTGAAAGACTCAGAGCAATTGCACCAATAATCTATCCCTGAGCTGACTGCAGCTGTGAGCTGGGCATGTATATTTCCCCATATTTTTATCAACCACACCAAAAGTTCACTAGATCTGCATGCATCTGCAAAAATGAGCTATGGTCCTCAAAGGCATATGCCCAGTAAAACTTGTTATTCTTTAAGGTACCCTGTGTGTGTCTGTGTGTTTGCCTTCAAATCACCTGTCAAGTTATGGTGACCTCATGAATTCCACAGGGTTTTCTTAGGCAAGGAATGCTCAGAAGTGGTTTGCCATTACTTTCTTCTGCAATATAGCCTCCAATACCTAGTATTCCTTGGCTGTCTCCCACTCAAGTACTAACAAGACCTGATAGTGGACTCTTTATTGGTTTTGCTGCAACAGATTAAGCAGCCCCTCGAAATTCTAGGCGTGCATAGTCTCTGTGCCTTCATTATGCTGAACACACATAGGCCCTTTTCGCACAGCAGTTTGCAAGTGAAAGGGCCCCTTGAGCATCGTGTAAATGTGAGGAGTGGTCTGCATGACGCACTCCCATTTAAGAGACACTCAAGGCCCTCATGCGCAGAGAACATGCATTTTTTTATTTTCAGCTTTTAGCCAAAAATGACCTGCATTTGCGCAACGCTCACGGGCCTGGGACACACTCACCCGCCATGCGGAGCCCCTGGAGCCAGGCCGGTCGCGTATCCTCTCCTCAGTGCAGCCTCCAACTCCCAGGCCGCACTACGGAAGGAAGGGGCAGGGCGCGGGCGGGGCTCTCATGCTAGCAGGAAGGAGCTGTGGAGCTGAAGCAGGAGGCTTGCGAGAGCCTTCCTGCCCAGGCTTCTCGCGCAAGGATCCCAAACCAGTGGCGTTAAAAGGTAAGGTGCGAAAAGGGCCATAGATGTGGAAGAGCCCATGAGTATCAACCATCTCTGTCTCCCATGTGCATTTACTCTGTATCTTTTCATTTGTACATTGTCCTGATGTTATCACAAGAGCCCCCAAATCAATCTGGTGAAAAGTTGTCATTTTTTTTTAACAATATATCTGTAGAGACTAGTAGCTAAGGTCTTTTCAACAGGAGCATTGCAGTGAGAGTGCAGTGCAAGAAAGGATGTGTTTCTATCCTTATAACAATAAGCCTGCTGATATGGGCCATTTCCGCACCAGGCTATTAAAACGGTGCAGAGCAACCTCCAACAGAGGTCTTCTGCACCGTGGAGTGGACTGGGGCGGACTACTTTTTGTAGTTCTGTACCTCAGTCCAGTTCAGAGCGACTGGAACTGGTCGCACAGCGTGCTTTTTAAAAACCTCTTTTAAGAGGTTTTTAAAAAGCACGGAGCGTGCGACTCCGTGTCGCTCCATCGCCGCACTCCACTGTAGATTTGCAGGCGCGCACAAGTGCGTGCCTGCAGATCTGCTGGGGGCAGGCTTTAGGCTGGCGAGCTTCTCCAGTTGGTGGAGAGCCTCTACCAACCAGAAGCCGCCATTTTGGACGCCGGAGCAGTGCGGAGCGACGAGCTCGCACTGCTCCTCATCCCGACGGACTCGCCCGGACGCTCAAGAAAGCCGGTGAGTTCCGTTTCCTTTCTCGCATGTGGAAAGGGCCATAATATCCACAGAGGAAAAAAAATCTAGTGGCACCTACAGTCTGACAAGTTTTCTCTGGCATAGACTCTAGCCTATTGCAAAAGATGCATAATGATGCATAACCAGTACCTCGTTCCTTAGTATTTCAGGTCTTTGTCAACTTTTCCCATTTGAAATTCCAGAACTCATTTTACAAGCAGACAGAAAGATCATGGCCAATATTCAGCTTGATGAAAAGTTGTCCTCTACAACATTACTAATAACAACTTTAATAAAACTTAAAAAAAAACCATCTGGTTTACAAGGATGAGTGAGCAGGAACATTCTGAGTAGCTGAAGTATATTCACAGTAGTTCACTCAGAGGACTGCAGAGATGAATCCCCATCAGAGATAATTCCATAATGACGATAAAGTCAAGCACAATTACACACATTGAAAGGTTTTTAATAGGAAGGAATAAAGGAAGCAAAATTAGGCCCTTGTTTCCTGATGCATTAGGAAAGTATAATCTTCTCTAGACCATAGCTTATTCTCATTTTCCTAAAATTTCAGATGAATTTGCCTCTAATGGAGGTCATTCATTCAGGAAAGGTAGTGAAAAGGTTAAATAAAGCACTAACAAATTGATTCAGAGACCTCTTTAAAAAATACAAAATTCCCCCCCAATGCAATATTTTTGGCCAGTTCACTCCCATATGACTGACAACAGTCAATCACACAACCTATTTCACACAGCCTATTGACAACCTGCTCAGATGGAGATTTGCACATTGCATGGGAACTTCCAGGTTTAAAAAGCAAAGGTGGAACCTTTTTATATTTTCAGTGAAAGATGTGGGCTTCCACATCAGTGGAGAAAGGAACCAATTCTGAGTTTCAGTTTGAAGTTCAAAACAGGTATCCAAGGTGCTGATCTTATTTGGGGGACAGGGTTCAGCACCTTGGGTGGATCCTTTAAAATCCGGACCAAAACCCAGAGCAGATCACTAGTCTCACTAACATGGAAGCCACAAGCCAGTGCACATAAAAGAATGTTGATATGGGGGAGGCTTCTGATGCACGCTGACAAGGCTCCCTCATGGCTGCACATCAGAAAGGGACCTTGTGCTTCTACAGTTGTATGTGTATAGGGATTTTTTGCATTAATTTGCCCAACTCATCCAACTCGTCCTATTGGTCATGATGAGTGGGAATAATGAGAACTCCAACACATTTAGACGTCAGCAGGCTGCAGAAAGCTGTTATAAGTGACTGAGACTGGAAAACAAGCTGAAGACTGATGGGCATTGACGGGGCAGTGGAACAGCAAAACATCTCAACTGGTGGAAGCCAATAGTTGGGATATTTGTGCATATGGGAATATTAGGGAATTGAACAAAGTGTGGGTGTTCACATTCATGCCTATGGACCCTTCCATGTGGTATCACTCTATTAAAGAATATGTGACTTGTGTGGCTAAGGTAAGGGATAGCAAACAGCTAGCTAGAGCAGAGGCAGCCAAAGAGAAATTACCTGATCAGTCCGCCAGGCTTCACATTCACCATGAACATAGACAGGTTTTGTGAACTTAGATTAAAGTTATGGAATACATAGCATTGATTCATTTGGAGGGACTGAACAGGCCGTGGAAAAGTTTGTTATTATTTTTCTACAGCTCCCAAAATCATTGCAGGGAGATTCTGGAAGTTGTAGTGCAGAAAGATTAGCTATGGGATTACACAAATTGTTGGGTAAAGGACATTTTGTATTATCTAGCATCCTTACCTTAGACCTATATGGATCTGCTTATCACCTTCTGGGAATGTGAGGTTCCAAAAAAAGAAAAAAAAACTTATTTTATTTAGTGGCCAAAGTCAGGCTATCTAAACCAGGGAAGACATTTTTTACCACTTCTTCCAAAGATGGTCTGTATCACTGGCTACTGGGCGTGAACAAGAAATAGAAAACTAGTTGCTATACTACATGATTTGTGTTCCAGAAGATTCTTTCAAACATTGCCCAAATGTAAGCCACAATCATCATGTGTGAACTGAGGTTCAGCCTGCTGCCTTCACAGAGTACTTTACTTCCAGTACTATCAGAGGTCTGCGCCAATACGCTGATAATAAGACACCCCTCTCAAGAGCCCCAGCCTCAGAGTCAGCCAAAAGCCAAACAACAGAGAGGCTGTTTTTAAGGTGCTGGCATCAGGTTGACGCATGAAGTGAAAGGTGAGGTGGTCACTTCCCTTTTCAGAAGAGTCCTGGTATGTTTTACTCTGAACATCTGAGGACAATTCATCTCTTGTGAGAGCTTCATAACTCTAACAATTAGCAAGGTAATGGCCTGTGAGGTTAACTGAAGCAGAACATGAACTTAAACACTCAGGAAGGAATATTTGGAAGGACTTGTGACTATCAAAGGCAACCAGCTGGCATACAGAACAGAAGAGTGGTAGGGGTGGCAACGTCAGTGTTAACAAAGCAAAGAAAGTCTAGAAGCACCAGAATAGTTGCTCTATTCATAGAAGTATCAGAGAAACACAATGGCAAAACATATAAAATATCTGCAAAGTCAGACATAAATCAAGAAGTGCCAAGAAGCACCCTCTCCTCCTAGGCATCAGAACTTAAATGGTTCTGCAATAAGATTACAAGCAGATTTTCTGGAGTTTTTTTTCTATTTTCCCCCTCCTCTGATCTGCTCCAAATTTTATTACAGGAGTTCTGTCATGTTTGTTTTCATTTTTTAGAAAGGATGTGTAAGACCAGACATTAATGTTGCTAGAAGTATGGTACCTTTAATACCATCTGATGTATCCACCTCACTCAGCTTCAAGGAAGGTGTTTTGGTCCTAAATCAGTGCCTGACATCAGTAATGGACTGGATGAGGGCAAACAAACTGAAACTTAATCCAGACAAGACAAAGGTGCTCCTGGTCAGTAGGAAGGCAGATCAGGGCATAGGGATTCAGCCTGTGTTAGACGGAGTTACACTCCCCCTTAAGATGCAGGTCCTGATGCCCTGATTGGACAGATCACCAGGTTATCACTTCATGTTGGGAAATCTGCTATTTTTCAATGGAGCATGGAAGTATTGCCATAATATAGACCAGAGCTTTCCATACTTTTCATGTGGGTAACACACTTTTTAGACATGTAACATTTTGCAACACAGTAATTCAGAAAGTTGAGACAGCTCCTCCACCTGAGCCTGGCCCACCAGTGCCCTTGCCAGGGTCTTACTTATCCCAGGACAGCGGCAATAGCAGCAGGAGAGGCAGCCCCTCCACCTGGAGCTGGCCCGCCACTGCCACCACCCTCGCTGGGTCTTCCTCAGCCTGGGGCAGCGGTGGCAGTGGGAGAAGCAGCCTCTGAACCCATTACATTTGGGCAACACACCTACACACTGCAGCCGACACACTAACGTGTCGTGACACACAGTTTTGAAAGCTGTGACATAGACTGTGGCCCTTTCTACACTTTCCCCTCATTACACATACGGTTTCTGTGCCAATATTTCAAATTAAAGGCAAGAAGCATAGGCACAGAAATAGTCTACATAAAGTGAAAGGAGCTATACCATACCAGCAGTATCTAGCCATACAGTGGTTTGATACAGTTCATGTGGAGTTCAGGGAAGGATAAGGCAAAGGCAGCAGAGTTAAAAGGAGACGTTAGTCCACAATCAACATGATCAGCTCTTTCAGGTGCCCAAAGTGACAAGCAAGCCTGATCCAAAAGTGTTTCTAAGAGGTAAGAGAATATAATCTGACATTTGTCCAATGAAACAGACATTTCTTTGGCTGAACACCTCACTTGCTATGTCTCAGCCCATTCCAATGTCCTGACAGTTCAAGTCCTAATGGTAATAAAAGTGAGGGGGTTAAATGGTCATAGTGCCTGTAGTTTCTCACTTATATTTTTGTCCACGAAGTTTCTACTCTGAATATAGTAATCCAAATTTGTCTGGATCAAATTACTGAAGCCCTAAGCCTAGATGAGTCCAGCTTTGGAAAACAACAGTGGAATGGAAGACTTATTGCAGAGGAGGGAGAACTTCTCCAAGTCATATTCTCCCAGTAATTAAAACTTTTTAATGTTTCTTGCAATAAAGCTAGACATAGAAATCACATAGTCTTCCCTCCTATACAGGAATGCGCTTTTCTTTTTCTTTCTTCCACACTTTTAAAGCCATCTCCCTTTCATCAAGCAGCAAGACGCAACACTAGTATAGCTTTGTCTCACTACCTTCTGAAAGGAAGATAATGGGGACCTCCTGTCTCATTTTTGATATGCAGACAATGGCAGTTTAATGGCTTCCATGTCAGTGGAGCAAGACAGCAGAGTAGTTAGTCAGTTTGGCAGAGTAAAATCATTCTGACTTTTACTCTCAACTTTAAATGAGCTGTCCTAGGTGCTGAGCACTGTCCTCACAATAGGTCTAGACCCCTTGGACTGTCCTATTAAAGTTCAAATTTTAAAACTGGAGTAGATTTACAATGCCACAGATTTACCAGTGGCACTACCTGCCACTGTCTTTACAAGGTATGGAAAAGAGTACACTTTTAGAGCTGTGGAGGTGAAAAGGAGGAGGATAATAAAAGCCAAGCATCACCACCCTCAAAACTCTTTAGGGGAGCTTGCTCTGCTACTTCCAAAATTACCAAAATGAACACATTTTGGTAATTTTGGACTTTTTTAGCTTAGCACAAACTCAAGAAAGAGCACTTGATAGATGAGCACCCAGTTTGAAATTCCTCTAATCCATTCTCTTTGGACTACCACGTCTGCAGTAACATGGAGGGGAATTATTAAATAAACAGCCATAGGGCTCCACCGTTTTATGTTGCCTCCCTGTTGGCTTCCTCACCATTATTTTTGCAGTGCTTGAAGAAGATAATTTTTGGACTACAGCTTCCAGAATGCTGGCTGAGGGATTCTAGGAGTTGTAGTCTAAAATGGAACTCCTCTGAGGTCTGACACTATAGGCTTGCTATAGGCGGCTTCCTATATTTCTTCTCTGTTGATCCTTGGACTGCAGACAGCTTTTCTTTCTTCTTTTCTTCTCTCCTTGGATTTTAACTCTGTGCCATTTGAGATTTTTTAAAAAAAAATCTATATAATAAATAATGTTATCTCACCTTAAGCATTTGTTGAAAAGAGAGACAATCCAAAATTATTCTAAATAAAATGTTAAGATCCTATGTTTCATTAAAAAAATTCTTCCATATAAATACATTTTGCCAAAACATTTAATTATATTTAATTACACTTTACTAATCGGTTTGGTATGACTATCTTCCCTGGAGCTAAGCTTTAATATACCTATTATCATTGACATTTGTTCACTAATAAAAGATTGAGGCAATTCTAGTATCCAGAATTCATTTACAAGGGAAAGCAAAAAAACAGAGTGCTGCATTTCTTTCTCCTTTGCTTTGAGAACCACTTTCTTGAGATTTCTCTCGAGGAAAAACTAGACAGTCTCTTTGCAGCTATGCACTTGTATATATAATTGTTCTCATGAATAAAATTTTACTGACAGCAACCTCAGAAGCCCAAATGTTTCCTGCAAGAAGGTCTTATTCAAGAGGATGAAATGTTTATTATAATTATCATCTCCTACCTTGTGAGTGTTCCTCCTATCAAGAGTTCTCAGTCTGCATAGCCCGCCAAAGAAGCTGGTCCAATTCTCTGACAGGTGGTAATCTATTTTATTTCTTTAATTGCTTTAATCATAGCCAATGGGAGGATGCAGTGGACAGAGAAGAAATGGGATTGGTGACTCCTCCAGAAAGCCAACAGTACAACAATGAAATTGGAGTAAATGTAAATCCAGTGCCATCTGCAGGTCACCAGTCTGTTGCTGAACTGGCTCATTGATAACTGTTCTTTGGGAACTCACCGCTTACCTCTAAAAGCACTCTGTTTTGAGCAACAGCTAGTATCAGTAGTATTTAAAAAAAACTGTAAAGAGCATAGATGTCTCTATGTTCACCATTCTGTGAAGGAACCTCTTTCCTTGTCTTCTTTCTGGTGGACAGCTGAGGCTCTGAAAGATGGCAGAAAGATTAGGTAAGCACAATAAGCCAATCCTATTCTAAATGTGACCAATGAGGGATTTTAATATAGGTGTCCCAGAGCTGAGCATAATGGTCCATGCCACCCTGATCTCATCTGATTTCAGAAGTTAAGGAGGGACAAGTCTGGTTAGAACTGGGGTGGAAGACTACCAAGAAATATCACAGATCTCTAAGTAAGTCTAGGAAAAAATCTCACCTCAAATCCTGGAAAACCCTTCCCAGTCAGAGTTGATAAAGCTGGGTTAAATGGATCAATGTTCTAACCCAGTACACGGCAGCTTACTATGTTCCTGTATCTATCCACCAGCCCACACAAATGTGTAAGACAAATTATTCTGTCCATCCAACAGGAACAAAACTAGTTCTCCAGTTTGCTTTTTGTTGGATATATGTGGACACATATTTGGTATAAAATATTTAGACTAAAAAAATGTCTGAAGATAGTCAAGGCTGGTATACTAAGGCTTTTTATTCCATGCACTAGTGTCCACATGACTAGCAAAAGGAGAGTTTGAACCTGAGAAGAAATGAAGAGAGTATCAGTCTAGTCAAGGAAAAGATAGATTTGCCAAAAGAAAGAGGTAATAATATTTTAGGTAACCTTAACTATCTTTTCCTACCACTACTGTCCCCTAGAATTTTTTAAAACCCATGCTTCCTCAAAGAGCTTTTGGAGATATGAATGACTCTTTTTCTCCATTTTATCATCACAAAGTAGATGAGAGTTAAGAATAGTGACTTCTCCAAGATCATCTAGCAAGTTTCCATAAGTCAAGTGGGGCTTTGAATCCAGGTCTTCCCAGGTCAAGAATTGACACTCTAGTCATCATTCCACCCCATGTTTCACAGCTTTATTGTCATCTCATTTCCACAAACTGTCAAAACTGTTAATGTAAGCAAAATGGACCCCCAAGTTCCACCTTCTACCTTCTTTAATGCAGAATTCAAGATGTCATTCCAACTGCATTGATGTCAATTTTGCCTTTCTCCTGACCTTCTGCTGCCCTCTTCATGTGCATTTGTGCTTCCACTGTGCAAACAATTTTAAAGGTCATCCACTTTTAGTACTCTTCCTAGAACTCAATATTCAAGTTAAAGCATTTTCACATTATTTTTTTCTTCAATTACACATGGAATGCTTGCCCATATGAACAGCATCAGAATTATGCTTTATTGATTTTCTCTCATCAGCTGAAGCAGAAGCAAAACTAGTTGTCACTTCAAGGATGTGTTGGAATGTAGATACACTATAATAGCCATAACTATATTCCAAGCCCACAGACACATTTGTTGCTGTTGTAAGTTTTAGTGTGGGATTATGAGTCAGTGGCAATTCTTCAAGTGAACTTGGAGCTGACCTCCCTACTCTGTCTTTGAGCCACGGCCAGTACGAATCACCATATCTTGAAAGGCTATGTGACATGGAAATGTGGAAGACTGGTAGTCTTTTAAATCAAATCTTTCACAATTAAGCCTTATGACAATAGTCCTGGGGAGACATCCCCTGGAATCCACAATGGACCATGCCATGCTGTTAGTGATTACACTGATGCCAGAATTCAGTGGTACAGCAGTGCAGTAAACAGTGTTTCTCCTTTCCATTTGGCCTTTAAACATTACACACTCTTTCAATACTTCTGGCTTATAAATAGATTTGGGCTTCCTGGAATATATCAACTTGTAATCAGGACAAGTTGTACTGATTACAGGACTTGTAATCCAGCTTGTTTAAAAGCAGAATGAAACTTCTAAGGAAAGGTTACACTTTTCACATCAACATTTCGGCAGCCAAAGCCATTGTAGCAGCGGCAATGGGACCACTGACACAATGCCCTTGGGGACAGTGGGCAGGGCTACAAAAGGACACAAGGATGTATGAAGAGAGCGTGACACATGTTGCCTATTCCTCATTTCTGAGAAAGATGCTCATGGAGAAAAGAACATTTGGATTTCAAACAAGAAGACTGATAGTAAAGGTTCATGGCTTAAAAAAAAACCTAGAGTATATTGCGAGGCTAACAGGGGATCTGTTCAATCCTAACCTCTTTTAGGGCTCTGTCCAGGCATGCCAGCTCTGCATTAGGCTTTTTCTGGGTTAAAGCTGGAAGAAGGTTTCTAAGCACGATTGGCTGAACCAGATTAGAAAACCAGGAATCCAGACCAAAATTCCAGATCATGCGGAAGCAGTTAAGTGTAATCAGCCTAATTAGCTAAGATCCAGGGTCAACCTAAACATTATGCTGCCCAAGATAATGTGGTCCCACTCTGCCTTTACCTGTGAGTGGTGGCACCCATGTCAGTGCATTAGTAAATCCACTCCAGATTTCATTCCAAACTTCTGAGAAGCCTCCAAAGTTCTGGATCTATATGACAGATTCACCACTAAAGTGGAAGCCACCGGACACAACTTTTTGCTTTTTAAAATACAAAAGTCATCCCAAATGATCATTCCCTTTTTTTTCAGTTCTGGCAATGGGACCATCCCATCTGATGTCCATAAGGTAATTTAGAGGGTATGAGCAAGGCTGCATAGCTCTTCTGTCTACCCTCTGTCCCTCAAGATGTGCCACGTGGACAGCTGTCCCTATGGTGGGGCCAGTGGTTCTTAAAAGCCACATTCTATCCACTCTGATGAGTATGCAAATGTCCACAGAGCCAGTGCAGATATGGGTGCTGGGAGATGTGTGTGTCTCTCTCCGCTTCATTCCCTCACATAAGTGCTCAGACAGAGATTTTCTCGATGAAGAAACTAAAAAATGCAATAAGCTGGCTTTAAAATGATCTCCTACACTTGTGCAAAACTTGAACTAGCTGAGTGGAATGTTCTGTTTTTCCCCTTGGGGAGAAATGCTTTATATTTTCTTTATATTTTTGCTCATCAAAAGTAGCCTCTGAGATGGAGGAAAATTGAATTTGGAGGCATAATCCATGCCTTTTCTTAGTCTCTGGGGGAAACAAAAAGGCTGGCTGAAACAGCTTTCTGATCATTGCCTTGGCTAAAGCTTATTTTCTCCTTTCCTTCTTTCCTTCTTTCCTTCTTTCCTTCTTTCTTTCTTTCTTTCTTTCTTTCTTTCTTTCTTTCTTTCTTTCTTTCTTTCCTTCCTTCCTTCCTTCCTTCCTTCCTTCCTTCCTTCCTTTTCTTAATACCCTGGAAGTTGTACTACCCAGGGCATTTTTAGTATATACTCTCCCTTACTACATACCCTCCAATGTTTTACAGAGGAAAAGAAAGAATATGCATGGCCAAGGAATATCAGGTTATGTTTAAGACAGTAAAAGTTATTAATGAAGAAGAACACACAAGTAAGGCTGCATCAGTTTGCTTTTTCCTGAGCCTACTAGGAAGGGCAAGATTCTGCCCCTCTTCACCTCTTCCCTTTTCCTAAGTTAACCCAGTGCAAACCACTTTTGCACTCTGAATCCACTTTGCAGTAACTGAGGTAAATTGAAGAGGAAAGTGGGAGGAAAAAAGAGAAACTGGGACATTTTAAAAGCAGCCGAGAGAATGGGATGACAAAGGATTAACTGGGACTGCACCTGAGAAATGGAGACAGTTGGAGGATATTCTACTATTGACCGCATAGAAATCAAGATCTCTTTGTGATGGTTAAAGTCCTTGTTTCTAAGTGTTCTAGAAAATTCTCCCATTCTCCATGAAAGCCAAACAAAAATACTAGCCACACTTGTGATAACTCCTGGCTAAGATTCATAAGGGTAAAATAAAGGCCTTATTGGTCCAGCCATGTTTTGCTGTGTTCACAAGGTAACAGGTACATCTCTGCCTCAGAAGAGTGTGCTACCTCATATAGCTATACAGCATGCTATTACCATGGCTACTCAAGTTGTGATGGGCTAGTTAAAGTTTGTCTTTTGTTGTGTACAAAAGCTGGGGCACTGCAGTGGTGTAGCTATAAGGACGCAAAATGAGAGCATTACTCCCTCCCCCATAAGTACTGCAGTAACTAGCATTGTAGTAATTTAAAACTTGAAGTAAACATTTAGAAATATGGTTTAGTCATCCAAAGAAGAGACAAAGTGACCATAGGAATGCAAACACAGCTATCATAAGATATGAAAAATTTTCAGTGTCTCACTTTCTGCAATGACAGAAATTTGGAGACTGGAGGAAAATTTCATTGCGGGAGCAGTGACCTCATTTTACCTCACACCCCATGGTTTCCACCCCTGCAACGGAACCTGTTTTTGTCCTTCCGCTTGGACCCATATACTTATGGGCTTATTTTTGTGCTGTTTTGATCCAGGGTCCTATTCAGAGTCAGCCCCATACGTAAAAAAAGGGATGTATTTATGTTTTCTTCTGCTTGATGTGCCTTTTCCATGCTCTTGTCTTTTCTCTTGCACTGTAACACATCTCTCTTTTGAAATACTGTATATACCAGCTATTCCATAAAGCAGGGATGGACAAATGCAGGGGGAGAGGAGCAATTTTCCAACACCACCCCCAATTCTTCCACAGGCTGCACCACCAACTCAACACATCAAAATCCCTTGTTTTCCTTCCATCTCTCTTTCAAAACAGCAGTCAGAAATGACATCATATCATTTCTTATTACCATTTTGAAGGAGAAACAAAGGGAAAAGAAGTTATTGGAGGGGGAATGAGACCTTCTGAGCAGGATTTGGGGTTTTGTTTGCATGTCTTAGGGAGGTTAGGGTGTGATGTTTAGGCAATTTTCATCCAAAAAATCATACCATTTTTTAAAAATGTGTGAGTTCAAACAGCTTTGGGGTAACAGTGAGGGACTACAGGTGATTGTGAAGAGGGATTCAGGGACAAGGTTGCAACCCATGGGCTCCACTAGAGATGTAAAATTTCCGAAAATTTTGAAGCCATGGAAAAAACCAGTTTTTTCCAGTTTTTTTTTTCAGAAAAAAATGGAAATTTTCAGAAAAATTGAAAAAATACAATGTTAGCATTTTTTATAGATTGAAAGTCACTCTGTTACTTTAGGAACATAAAATGTGACTATGTACAATTTGATTTGGCATAAAATTATCACAGTTGGTACGTTGAAAATACAGTGTATTCAAACAGTTATTACAAACGGAATTTACTTTTTTTTTTCTTTTTTTTTGGTAACAAATGGAAAAACAATCTCCTGAACTGTGTGGAACCTCTTTGGTTTTACCAGTTTATGTGGAGCAGGCAAAAAAACAATTTTTAAAAAACCAGAAGAAACCATCAACATTAGTAACAAAGAAAGTTATTTATATTTCCTCTCCACAGACCTAAAAATAGACCTAAAGCGCCCATTCCCATAAAAAGAATTGAGGGGGGGAAGTGTGCGGAAGGGAAGAGGGAGGGACAAAGATTTAATCAGACTCATTTTCTGAGCTATAGTTATCAGTATCAGTTTCAGTCTTATCATGCTAAAATAAAAATTCCGTAATTGATTTTCTTCCTTTTTTCAATTTTTCCATTTTTTGGGGAAAAAACAAAAAAAGGCTTCAGGAAAAAAATGGGGAAAAAACTAGGGTTTTTCTTAATTTTTCCTTTTTCTTTTTCAGGCCTTCACATCTCTAGGCTCCATCTTCCCTTCCCCTTCTGTAAAGCCTTAAGCTGAATCTGTACCTTGGTATCACCCCAATATTAAAATCACTCCACAGATTGTCATTTAGCTTCTGGGGAAAGTATGAAGGGTTGATTATTACCTTTAAAGCCCCACATGGTTTGCATCCAAGTTACCTGCAGAATCAGCTCCTCCCATACAATCCGCTCCATACACTCCATACACTCATGTAAACGGTACCCTCTGGGGGCCATTTACTTAAACCAGCCAGGACTAGACTGGTAACGGTCACCCAAAGGACCTTTTATTCAGCCACCCCTAGACCTGCTGGAAGAGATTCAACAGGGTAAAACGCTGTCTGAATTTTAAAAAAATACTAACGATCTATCTCTTTCGACAGGCCTATTCAGTCAATTTTTAACTCTGAATTTTAAATTAATGTATTTTAAATGGTTTTATGTGTTTTATGTATTTTTAGATTTATTTTAATCTATGTTGTACCCTACCTCGAGCCTTGGGAAGAGGCAGGTAAGAAATAAAATTTATTGCTGCTGCTGTTGTTGGCTTTTTGTCTCATTGCTACTGAGTAAAAGGTTTGCTTGAGACACAGAGAAAAATCAGAGCGGTTTGGACTTTGTACTCTCATGGATATTCTATCATGCCTGGAAGTTCCCCAGCCCAACAGGATGGAAAGACTGGTAGCAGCTGAAGGAAGCAGTTTCCTCTACTCCCAGACCCTTGACAGTAACCATGATGTTTTGTGATGGCCAATTTTTTTTTCCATATTCACTATAGGACTACCAAAAACTGAGCACCTCCTGTTATATTATCTTAGTACATAATAATATCTTCAGCAAATGGCCTACTTTAAGACCAAGCTCCTGTTAAATGATCAGCCAGTAATGTATGGATAACAATTTCCTTTTAATGTCTGTACACTCTAAATGCTTCTAATTACACCCCATTGTAAGTAGCAATAAACAGTATGAAACCAATAAAGTCTGTGCTGCCTTTCATTTATTGTTCACAATGATAAATCCACTGAATTAAGAGAAGGAGGAATCTATTTTTGTTAATAGCCTCACATCCAAAAAACTGGAAACAAAGTGAAATATAATAATAGGCATCCCAAAAAAATGCAATGTTGTTACAAAAGGGCAATTTGCACTTGCAATTTGTAAGGAAATTGCTTATCAGGGTTCAATTAATGGCATCCTAATTAGGATGCACACTTTGAATCCAAAAGTTTAAATGTTAGTTATGCATCAACAAAGTTACCAATTGCTTCTAAGCACAACATCTAGATTTAATTTCTTGGCTTGCACTATTTTTTTCCTAATATAGTTCTTCTGAATTACTTACACTGTGACTATGTAGAAGAGGGAAAAGTATATAATTATGTCCAGAACTGGATAGTTATAAAGGGCAACACATATTTTTGACATTAGGCTGAGTTGCAGTGTTCGTTGCACTGATTGTTTTTCATTGCTTTGCTTCATTTACATGAGTCATTAAATGCAGTACAGAGTCATTTTCATCTTACAGCTTATTTTTGGCTTGATAGCTGCTCTTCTTAAAGTGTACCCTGCCCCCATGGTTCTAAATTAAAGCTGTCCATACACAAGTATATAAATCCCAACTCAATTCATACTTGCACAGTCAATGGGAAGCTTTCAGAATTTGTTTCCTTGATGTAAACCACTGAGCAAGCATGGGATTTCTGGGGAAGAGGAGCCGATCTAGGAGAAAGTTTGTGATTTCTTGGGAATGGATTTTGTGCATTTTTATAAAATATCAAGTATTGGAAAATATGATAAATTGCCTTGGTCCATAGTCTAGTAACAGTAGTAGCATTTGGTATGTTTGTTTCTTTGTGATCAATCAGACTATCCTGTTGTGCTCATTTTGTACGTGTGCTTAGCTTCACAAAGGGAAAGACCATTTTGGACAGTAACAGAAGTTGCACAAAAATTAGACCTTGAGCAAACTGAGAAAACCAAGACAAAAATAATTGACTTCTTGGACTGGTGTTAGAGCCAAAAACTCTTGAAAGGACTGAAACTCTTGAAGTAGCTGTCTAGCTATGCCAAGATAGCCAGTCTAAACCAAAATGTTGGCACCCATGACTTCACATCTGTACCTGTACTTTGCTGAGAGAGCTACTGTTCATGGGGTAGTCTCATTGCTGCAATGAAGCATCCGGAACATGCCTAGGCAAGAGTGACCAAGATGATCAAAGATTTGGAAACCAAGCTTATGAAAAATGACTTAGGGAGATGGGCATGTTTTGCTTGGATAGGAAAACACTGACAGATGATGTGGTAGTCATCTTTAAATACTTAAAGGGATGTCTTCAAAAGACACAACAAGTTTGATTTCTGCTGTTCCAGAGAATAGAACATGAATCTATGGATTCAAATTACAAGAAAAGAGATTTCAGCTATACATTGCAAAGAACTTCTTTACTGTAAGAACTGTTTGACACTGAAATAAGTTGATTCGAAGGGTAATGGACTCATGTTCTTTGGAGGTCTTTAAAAAGAGTTTGGATGGGCATCTTTCAAGAATATATTATTGCATGTCAGCAGGTTAGACTAGATGGCACTTGTGGTCCCTTAAACTCTATGGTTCCACGGTTTTATGATTCTATCTGTTCTGCTATCTTTCCATTCTCCATCTCTTCCTCTTCTTTCCTGCCACAACCACCTACAATGCACACACATACAAATTACTGTTCTGAGTAGTATGAAAAGGTGTAAGAGGGCATCTGGGATGAGGGCAGGATGGAGCAGGGTTGGTAGGATCAGAGTGGGCCCAGATGAACCATCTACTATTGCCAATCCCTACTATTGCCAACCTCTAACTTCAGCTCTGACTACAAAGCTCATACTATCTGAGAATGATGGGAGTCTTACACATTGGGAACATATTACTTCTAATCCAACAGGTCTGGAGGATTTCAGGTTGGGATAACCAGCTAAGAATCAATGCAGGCAAGAATTTCCTGCAGAGCCTATTCAGACAATGCAAGCATTCCAGAGGACATTGATTGGGGCTGAGGATGTGTCCAGTGGCTCTCTCTCCCATCAATGCCTAAACAGCCTTATATATACCCTACTGATGGAGATATTTGGGTAGTTAGAACTTTCCAAAGTTCTGCTTCTGAGAGGGATTGGTATTCATCTATGAAGAGTATGAGCACAAACAGGGTTCCTTGGCCAGAGAAAGCAACACTGAGACAGTTGGAGGATATGAGATTTCCATATGAGTAATTCTGGTTCTTATAACTTCCAATTGTCCCAGTTTGGCAAGGGCAGTTTTAATTAATCCTCCACCATCACACTTTTTCAACTGCTTTTAAAATGTCCCAGTTTTTCCAAGGACCTGTTCAGAAAGGAAAGAAGTCCCTGGAGGTACTGAGACTTTCCAGATCTTTTTGCTTTTATTTCATGTGCATATTCATTGTTTTCCATCCAAACTCTTTCTTGAAATATCCTGGATTTCCCTCACTCACCCTTTCCTTATGTTCTTCCTCCTCACCCTCCACTGATTGCATGTCATATCTGGACTCAGGCAACATTTCAGAAACTTTTCAGAAACTATTTCCACTGAGCCCTTTTTAATTATTATTCAGCTGTTATAATCAAATTGTTAAAGGACTTAGCAACATGACACTAGTTAAGCATTAGGATTGTTTCTTTTATGGCTAGTATTCCTCTTACACTGGCTTGCTCTCTGTTGATTCTGGGTTCCAAAAAAAATACTATGTTTCTTGATAGAAGCCATCATAGCTAGTTCCAGTATAACACAAACAGCCATGGATAGATACATTTCATTTTGGGAAATAGTAGGTTAGTTTAAACTACTTGGGAAGTGGGAACGAAAAGTCCCTGATAATTTCAGGAATTCCCTGAAATTATGTAAACATTATGTAGATCTTCCAAATAAAATTGGTTTGTACAGGAGCAAAAACTGGGACTTTCAGAGACTTTTCTTTCTGTCTGAAGATTCTCTCAGAGACCTTCAAATAATGACTCCTTGCTGCTACCCGCCTCACCTTCAGCCCCTGCCCTGGCAGACAAGATGGTGATGACCATGCTGTGGGGGATTGATACTTCAGGACCCTAGGCTCTATGGCACTAAACTGTGTCCCTGTCACTGGGGAATCTGGAACTTAGGTTTCACGCTCTCCAACATTTCACAGACAAAAACTGAAATGTGTGTGGCCAAGCACATTGGGAGGGCTCTCTGATAATCAAGAACTGAAACACATGTCAGATAACAGCAGAGTAAATGCAGATTTCAAAGGCTGTAACTTGTGATAACATTTTATTATTTTTGTGACAATCTTGTCCATCAACATAGATGCATTAACAAGGGGAAAAGGGGGTTTTGCACAAGTATAACAAAAATGCATCACAGTTTTGCTAAAATGTAACAAAGTCACGATATTCGACTCCAAGAAAGCAATCAATTATCTCAGTTTGCAGGGGACTGCAAGTTTCAATCCCTTGAGCTTGCTTCTTTGCCTTATTGGAATGCGTTGGAGAAGCATGGGGAAAAGACCATTAGAAGCTTTCAGTCATGCCCTGGAATCACACTTCTTCTCTGTAACAAAATTTTGTTTTGGACACAGAGAATGATTAAATTGGAGGCAGGAGGATGGACCTAGCTGAAAAGGCTCTCTTTCAAGGGTTGTTTGACTGCTTGCATTTCACAAACAAGTTTCATGTGAGTAATCATAAATTATCACACCATAGTCAGTGACAGCTGTTGGCCCCCATGTCCTTGGGACAGTGAATTTACTCTGGATTGTTCTCAAGTTTAAAAGAATTGAGCAAGGTGCTGAAACTATTTTGGAGACAGGATTCATCACCTTGAAGAGCTCCATTAGAGTTCAGATTCTGAATGGATCCACCATCCTATCAACATGGAAGCCAATAGCCATCACTGAAAGTAACTCAGTATCTCAGTTTAGAAGAAAAAAAAATCAGCAAAATTACCTTGTAGCCCTACCACCACACCTACCCTACTGGTCCTGTCCCCTCATGCTCAGCCTCATCATCTGCACCTGCAGCACACCCTCCCTGTTTTGGTGGGTAATTTTTGGAGGGAAACTTTTGTACCTTTTACTTGCATGGCTCCCAGGGCTGGATTTATGTGCAAGTGAGAAAGTGGACAGAAAGGGAAGCAATGCATCTGAAATTTGGAGCTGCAGGGGAGTTCTGCACCAAAGAGTGCCAAAAAGACAAATAAATGGACCTGAGAGCCAATCCACCCTCAAGCCAAATGACTAAATGTAGGCTATTGTATTTTGGACATATTGTGAGAGGACGTGACTCATTCAAAAAGATTACAATGTGAGTAAAATGGAAGGGAGTACTAAAAAAGGAAGACCACATTACTGATGGGTTAGTTCAATCAAAGGAAACCCTAAACAGTCATAAAGTGGAGACTCATGTTCCCTGGAAGCTCTTCAGCATCCACTTATTTTGCGAGGGGTCATGGAAGGGCTCAGGGTCTGTCTTACCCCTGCGACTGCACTGGGGGCCTTCACAGGTTGTATGCCACCAATTCCCATTCCAGTTTATGCTATCAGTATGTCATAATCTGGCCCAGCTTAGCAGAGTAACTGATTCATTGCTGCAAACATTTAACCCACTGCATGCCCGTGATGCAGGAGGGGGACATATTTTCACTCTCCCTCACACATATTCTAGTTGCTTTTATGCCCAGCCTTTGCCATTGTCTTCACAACAACTCTTTGAGGTAGGTTAGACTGAGAGAACGAGAGAAAGAAAGAGCGCACAACTAGCCTCAGGTTTTCCAATGAGTTTCATGGCTAAGTGGATCTTGAACCTGGATCTCCCACACTCCAGTCTTCTAAAGAGGAATGTCACTTCCAAAGTAAGCCTCGGAGCAGGGGACAGGACCAGTTGGACTGATCTGATTCTTCTCACAACTTAATCACCACTACAAGAATGGGTGATCCCTTCCCAACTACATGTATGCTGCAATGGTTGTTTGAACAGAGATCCTGCAACAATTGATTTAAAACATTATGGGTAAAACCATACAATCTTCAGTGAGACTTACTTCCCCCTTGCTAATTGTGCTGGTAAGTGCATGTTTAGCTCTCAAATAAAAATCAACAGCCTAAATTTGATTGTTAGTTCCAGCTAGAGCAGATCCACAGAATCAGTGGAAACTTTCTAAGTCCACATTGATTCATTGGATTTAGGCCAACAGATTATGAAAAAATACTTAACTTTGGCTGGAGAATGGTTTTAAATTATTTAACATTATGCTCTGTTTTGAAAATGGACAAACAATACAGATTAGATCCTTTTAATCTGCATTTTCAGATCTAAGCACTAGAAACTTAACTTGGAAGGGAAAGAGTTAAGTGAACAGCGAACTAATCCTGAGTTTGCAGGGTCTTATGTAGAACTTGGAGAAGTTACTTTTTTAGACTACTTAACCTCCCATCCCATGTAACCAGTAGCTGTGCAGACTGAGCAGTTTCTGAGAGTCGCAGTCCCCCAAAGTGTTTCTCGAAACTCAAAAATTACATCTGACTTAGAATCAACAAAGTTCTTTCAACAGACATGCAAGGAAGATAACAAAGCTTGCTCCATTTGCAGATTTAGCAAGCTTAACTGAACTCTTGGGCAATTTGCTTTCATATATCTATTTACTTTTATATTCTACCTTTAAAGAAGGAAGCACAAGGTAAAAGCATTGCTTCTCCTCACAACAATCTTATGAGGTAAGGTAGGCTAAGACCTGGTAACTGGCTAAAGGTCAGCTATTAAATTTGATGGCTACTGCATGATTCTTGCTCTTTCCAGTCCAATCATAAGGTTTTATTTCAGTTTTTCCAGTTTGAGATTATTAGATCACTCCACATTTTCTAAGCTAATGATAAAATTATTATAATTGCCTACTGCTGGTCTACCACTCAGTCCTTTACAGCAGTAAATCTGAAAAGGTACAATAGATTTTTAAAAATGGAAAACAGTAGTTGTACTATACATAAGAGTGTGATTTGATCCATAAAGAAAATTTTTGAAATAATGCAGTCTGTGTGAAAATTTGATAAATGTTTGATATTTTCAACTAAATCCAATTTTAATCTTTACTAGAATAGATTTCGTTGAATCAATTGCTGAATGGTAAAATAATACTTATGATCATTCCATTGATTCATAGTTCTACTTTGGTTGAACTAGCAATTGGATTTAGGCTTTTATTACTATTAATATTAATAATTATTTCATTTTCATGTTATTAGTCCGGGTATAACAAGAACCCTGAAAATATAGAATCTGTGGTTTCATCAGCCACCAAGCCATTCTGAGAGGCATTCAGGATCTGAAGCCAGATTTCATCATCTTCAGAAAGATGAACCAACACAGAGCCAGAAACCTGGCCAACATTCTGGGGGGACTGCCTTACACTCGACACCTGCAGAATTCTTTGGCCATTCTGGAAAAGCCCAGCCCTCACTGCCTTCCTCGAAACACTCAGGTGATAGCTGAAAAAATAGATGCCTCCCACACTGGCAGTAAATATGCCTGATTCATCATGATAGGCTTCATTTTCATTCAAAAAAACTTTTTCAAATTTCACTGGGGATCCTGGCAAAGGGAAGCTTCGCCTTTTCTGAAGAGCCACCGAAAAGGCTGTGGGTTCAACAGCTCTGCAGTCCCCCTTTTGCCCCTTTTCTCCTCTTCGGCCTGGAGGCCCTGGTGGCCCCTGCTGGCCAGGAAGTCCCTCTTTTCCTTGGGGTCCTGCATCACCTTTTATACCAGGAACTCCTTGGACCCCTGATGAGCCTTTCTCCCCTTTCTTACCAGGTGGGCCTCTTTCTCCTTTCTCTCCAGGATCTCCTTTCAGTCCAGGGTCACCTTTTGGACCTGATTCTCCATATTCTCCTTTGTCTCCCTTTGATCCCGGAAGACCTATGGGACCAGGGTTCCCAGCATCACCTTTTTCACCTTTGTTACCTCTTGGACAAGAAGAATTATTAAACCCACCAAGGTCTTCTGTCTGGCCCTGGAGCACTAGCTCCCTGTGGTCAGCTTTGGATCCAGAATCTCCTCTTTCTGCTGTTATTCCTTGTCTGGCATCCACCCAAAAACGCAGCTGTCCTTTCCTTCTTGCCTGCCTTGGGACACCTAGGAGAAGAGACAAGAATATCTTCAAATAATATCATATCTATGCATGTCCAAACTGAAATTAAAGTAATGGTGCTTATCCTGGGAAACCTACAAAACTTGGGAATATCTTTACATATTCAGATTGATTGTGATTTAAGATTCTAAGAGAGGGTCTTCTCCAAGTACCTCAGATCTACTGCTATTTGTCAACAAGGGAGAGCAAGCCTTTGCAGCTAGACAGCTTCAACAATGGAATACCCAAGCATACCCTCCAATTGTCCCAAAGCTCAGGGAAAATTCCTGTTAACCCTGTTTCATCCCACTTTTTCAGTTGCCTTTAAAATGCTCCAGATTCTCTCTCCTCCTCCCACTCCCCCATTGTCCGCAACTTACTTCAGTTGCTGCAAACTGAGTTCAAAGTGCAAAAGTAATTTGCACTCAGTTAACTCGGGGGGGTGGGGGTGAAAGGAGGGGAGGAATGTTGCCCTTCTTAGTAGGCTCAAGCAAAAGCAAACTTCTGCAGCCTCTTTCAGCCTGTGTATTTTTCTTCAGTAACTTTTGCCATCTTGATGACACATAGTTGGCCACACTGATCCCAGCTTTCTGGGATGGGCACCAGCACGGCAATCGTTTTGGTGCCAGCCTGCCTAGATTGGGTTATTATGATGTCAGTGGGGTGCAGAATCTGCTCTTGGTTTTAGTCTGAACTTTAAACAACCTATCCAAAAAGGTTACCCTATCACTCAAATCAGTGCAAGGCCTTGGCACTAAAATCCAGAGTAGATTCTCACTGACAGCGGAACAACTGGCTTCCACTAGTGCAGAATGTTTGGTTTTTGTTTGTTGAGGTATTTTAATCTGTCTGATTGAGCAGCTTTTATTATTTTGGCTGCTTATTTTTATTTCAGTGACATACTTTGGAGTTTTTATTGTTTTTATTGTTTCAGCTATATTTTTATATTTGTGGACAGCATGGTCAATCATAAGGAGAGAGGGTAATTTAAAAATGTTTAAATGAATCAATGAGTAAATAAATCTCCAACTCAGAGATTGAATGAAATATTCCAAGTAGCCACATGGTAGAATAAAATTAGGTTCAAGTATATACTGCATCATATTCATACACAGAAAAAGATGGTAAAACTAGGCAAGATGTTAATTGGGTTGGTATAATTACAAGATGTCGGTTGGGTTGGTACTATTACTTTCTTTGAAATCGTCATCATCATCAATCATCATCGTAGCAGCAGCCGTGGTTGGGCTGGTTCTAACATTAGGCAGAGCAAGAAAGCTGCTTCAGATGACAGATGCCTGGGGTGCGGGGCAGCAGTGAGCCATACATGGCCAGTCCTGTGTCTTCTCAGCTACTGGCAGTTGCTCCCCTCAGGAAGGGGAGAAGGATGAGATCCTATCACCAATGTTGCATCAAGTTGCAGTTTGATCATCTTCTGAACATGGGATGGAGGAGTACCGTTTTGTCCTCAAGCAGCAAAATGTCTCAGACCAGGCCCAAACAATGTGATGGAGAACAACAGTGAAACCACTGGAGGTTGAAGGGAAGAGTTTAACAGTTAATTGCTACTGTTTCAATTAAATTCTCTTTCTACAAGCTGCTATTTTTATCAACAGGAATACCTCCAGTAGAAGCTGCTTTTTTTTTTTAGCAAACAACTTTACAATGCATTAATTGCTTCTGTAGTGTCAAGATCGCATTGAATTTGACTACCCAGACAAACCACGATCCAAGAATAAAGCCTCATCTACCCAGATAGGAGAATGAAGTGGAAATGAGGTGGGAGTCTCCTTACGTAGCAGAATAGATGGGATCACTGTAAGCTGCAGGTGGGATAGTATGTTTCTAAATGCCTCCCTTTGTTGTTAATTTTTTTCTACAAATAAATGTCTGTGCAAAAAGAACAATAGCATAGCAAGGAACAGAGCCCTCTCTGTGCTGTGTTAGGGTGTGGGGTTTCTTTTCCCCTCCATTATGGAGTGTGGGGATAATTAAAAGTACTATGGACCCTACCTATAATCTGAAGTGGTACAGTTCACTCCAAAGCTTGAGGACTGAGAACTGTGTTGCCTAGGAATGAATGAATCTAACAGTTCCCAGCCATGGGACCCCAAGATGTTGCTGGACCAAAGCCCCTATCATCCCCAACCACTGTCAATAATGGCTAGAGACAAGGGGATTAGAATCTGAGAACCCAAAACTGGGAACCATTCCAAGGATATCCTTAGGGTGGCAGCAAGGTTAAATTTCGTATATGCAGTACTCTTAAGATTACACCAAATGACATAGGACTGGATCCAAAGATCATACTGCACAAGCAGAGGGAACTGAGCAGAGGGTTGCACAAGCAGAGGAAAGGTGAGCTGCTAGTTCCCACTCTCCCCACACATCCTGCACTTGAAAACTGGCTTTAGAAAGCTAGAGAACTTTGGGGAATACATCCAAAGAAGGAAGAAGGAAGCACTCAGTGGTTCTCCTTTGCATAAACAGAAGTGCCTTCACTCACACAGAAGGAACGTGAGACCCACAAGGCAAATTCTTGTGACAAGTATCTTTCATTGTGGTTGGTCTTCTGATACTGCACAAAGCACCATGTACAGCATGGGAAACATGCAGCCCTCCAGATGTTTTTGGACTACATTTTCCATCTCCCAACACAGTCAAGCCAACATCTGGATGATATGATATAAATTTCATTTTGTGTCTGAAATGCCCAGTGCTTTCTAACCATTTCTACTTTCATTCTGCCTACAAGTAATCCATATAGCTTTAAATCTAACACTTGAAAATTCCAAAGCAAAATATGCATTCTCAAACCTTATTAATAAACGCATGCATGAAAGATGGCATGAGCATCATGATAACCATCATCATCCTTTGGGTCAGTGAGTGTAGCCATAGGAGTCCCTAAGAATATACTTAAAGTATATTAAAATGTGCTTATTTGCATGAGGCTCTTGTGTGTATCTCAATGAGCCCCTGCAGCTCATTGTGGTGAATTATACAACCCTCTAGAAAGGATTGTGGTTTTCTTAATTACAGCACAGGAGGCACCTAACATTCATATTCCACACTGAATTAAACATCATCAAAGCCTGTGAAAAGCCAGGACATGAATCCTCAAGCACTTTCACAAAAGACTTAACCACTGTTGTGCTATTTATGTTAACAGTAGGACCACAACCCAGCTGAGAACATCATAATCATCGATTAATCATACTTGTTTTAATCACTTAATCTATTGATTAGATTTGCAGACAATCATTTATGGGTAAAAGCAGTATTTCTGAAGAAATACCCTTTGGAACAAACTTATGGTAGCACACATCTTAGAACAGTGGAATCTACTTTGTCGGTTCAAGAAGCCATACTTAGTCCCCAGGCCTGCTGTAGGTACAGTTCTGCCATCCAAATCTAGCTGCCATTACACTGAGTTCAACTGACACTTTTGAGGTTTTCACCACACTTTGGCAGTTACTGCTAAAAACGGGGGCCAACTATGGTGGCATTCTATGGTACAGAGGGATAGCTCCCTATGATTCAGATGGATGCGATGGTACCCTTCTTCACCACAGATCTCTGCAGCCTGATATGTTAGAGTTTCTCATTCCTTTCTGGAAAGAAAAGGAAGCTAAAGAAGAGGGTAGCTTGATGGCTGCACCAAAGTTTGGTGGCATGGTTCTCACCGGCAAAGGTAACAGAAAACAGGGATGGTGAGTGGTTGCAAGAACATTTTGTGTATCTCTATCTGCAGCCATTTCCACACCAGGCTTCTGTAATGGTGCAGAGTGACCTCTCACGGAGATCTTCCACACTGTAGAGTGGACTGGCGTGGACTACTTTTTGTAGTTCCACACCAGAATCCACTCAGGAGCGGCCGGAACTAGCCGCGCTGCGTGTTTTTTAAAAGCCTCTTTTTCGAGGTTTTTAAAAAGCACGGAGCGCGCAGCCCCGTGCCACTCTGTCGCCCAGCTCCGACGCGGATTTGCAGGCGCACGCAAGTGCGTGCCTGCAGATCTGCCGGGGGCAGGCTTCCAGCTGGCGAGCTTCTCCAGTTGGTGGAGAGCCTCCACCAACCGGAAGCCGCCATCTGGGATGCCGGAGGACTGTGGAGCAGCGAGCTCGCACTGCTCCGCGTCGCGACGGACTTACCCAGCTGCCGGTAAGCTCTGTTTTTGGGCGTTTTCACCCATTCCCCCCCCCCACATGTGGAAAGGGCCTGAGACAGCCAGTGTGTTGTGAGAGCCAGCATGGTGTAGTTACGCAGAGCTTTCCAAACTTTTCATGTTGGTGACACACTTTTTAGACATGCATCATTTCATGACACAGTAGTTCACTTTTATTAGCAAACCGGAGGTTAAATTGACTTAGGTACTAATACAGACCTTTAGCACTTGATTCTTAAGTGGTTAAGTGGTTTCCTCTACAGCATTTTGTTCATTGCAAATGTCATCTTCACCAGCTTTTTTTTTTCCTCAATCAGAAACTTATCCATTTTAGGGGTAATTCAACTGCAGTGTAAGTGACTAAATAAGAAAATCACTGCACTCCACTCTCTCAGTGATAGAGCGAGAGAACAATCCATCGTGGCACACACCTACAGAGCTCCCAGGCCTTTTCACATTCACTTCCACTCTTTCCAAATGATCAGGCATGCGCTGTACCCAGAGGCCTATCTAGGGTGGGGAAAGGCAGCCCCCTCCTCACTGGTCCTGGTCCTGCCATCGCTCTTGCTGGGGAAAGGTTCCAACAAGAGCAAAAGCAGGGAGAAAGGCAGCCCCCACCCACCCAGTCCTTGCCCTCTGCTGTTGCTCTCGCCAGGAAAAGGCCGCAACAAGAGCGATGGCAGCAGGCCAGGCTCAAGTTGGCAGGGAGATCTTTCATAGCTGAGGAGGTGACACACCAGCACACTACAGGTGACACACTAATGTGTCACAACACACCATTTGGAAAGCCCTGGTGTAGTGGTCTGAGTGCTGGACTAGGACTCTGGAAGATTAGTGTTGGCCATGGAGCACTAAGCCATGGAAACCCACCAGGTGTCTTTGGGGATGTCACACTCTCTCGGCCTAAGAGGAAGGCAATGACAAACCTCCTCAGAACAAATCTTGCCAGAAAAGCCCCACGATAAGTTCACTTTAGGGTCATCACATGCCACAAAAGACCTAAAAGACACACAATAACAAAACATCTTTCTCTGAAATGATGGCTGACATCCAACAGCAATATTTAAAAGTTAAAGATTAAATGAGTAAACATTGTCTCCAGTTCATCATGTCTGTGCAAAAGAGAAAGCAAAAGAAAGATATTTGTGTTGCCAATGAAAACTCTGGCCAAGGGAGATTCTAACAATTTCACTGTGCACCAAACTGAAACGAGGATTGTTTTAGTTTCTTACATGAAAACATTTTTATAAATTAACCTACAAACCATGGCACTTTGCATGGTATATGGCATTCTCCTTTAGTGCCTTTCTGCAACCTCCTACCCTTTGCCATCTAAGGTGACTACCTCCAGATTTCAATTCTGGTGCCTAACAATCACAATGGGAGATAACTTTCCTGCAACACTGGGAGCTTTCCTCTCATTATAAGTAGCAGATTTGAGGATGACTGAGATGAGATGAGCTAAGACCAAAAGTATGACAAGTAAAAACTGACCTCTCCTCCTATGGCCATCATAGAACTGTATTTGATATGGCAACCAACTTGGAAGCACAAGGAAATGATTTTCAGTGACATGGAAATGCATCTGGTTAAAGACCCCATGGAAGGATGTTCTGGATGGCCTTTTCTCATACTCATTAACTGCCATATTGTATCAATCAAAAAGCAATTTTGCCCTGGTCAAAACTTTCCACATGTCAAGCCCATCAACTGAGGGTAGATTCAAAGTACAAGCCTTTTGAGAACTGAGATAGAACCTTTCCTCTAACCTACAGTCAACTTTCAAGTTTTCTCACATGCCAGGTGGGAACTTGATCTCCTCTATACCACCATCCATGACACCATTAGTATCATACTATCTCAAGCTTGGAATACTACTTTTTAAAAAACATTTCACTACATTTACAGTTCCAAGGCCCCAAAGAGTAGTTAGCTGTTAAAATTGCACTGCTTAAAAAAACACAACTCTTTACTTTCCTGTTTCCCAGGAACATAAACTATTTTTCTTAACTTGTCAGAACGGTTATCTTTTCCTAGTTACTTTTCTTGGAAACCTGAATGAGGACTTATGCAGCTCTCCACCCATGCCAGAGCACAAGGCAGCAGTGCAACATCCCAAGCCAGCACTTGCACTGTGTGATGTTCCTGCTCCACCAATTATTCAAGCTGCACTCCATAACTATGAAGTCACGCAAAATATGTAGTTACACCACAAAAGGAGTAAAGTACTCTCTCAGTCAATCCTACTTGTAATATAACAGCTATATCTTCCTTGCCCTAATAAGAAGTAACTAGGTTCTTGTGACTAGTTCTTCCAAGCTCTGACTTCTCTGCCAAGATTCTGCTAAGGATCTCTACATGTCTGCCTTGCCATGCTTGCAGATTGCAGAGACTTCTAGGGAATGTTATGGTTTAAGGTCAAGGCAGCTTATAGACTGAGCAGTGGACATCTCCACCCCAAATGTCAGGAGGTTCCCCACTGTTTCTTTCACAAGCCATGTACAGGTTAACATAGACATACAATATATTCAGAGCATTAATGCCTGCTAAGCATTACCCTGCACACCCAAGACTCCTGCAGCTACACCTTTTAGAAAACAAATGATAGTGGATGATAAGCTGTTTTTCAGGGAAGTTTGGTCGCTGTTACTGCCCTCTTTGTAGACAAGTCCCTGTCAACAATGAGCCCTGAGGTTTCCCAGAACATAGTATGAAAACCACCTGTTTACTTCATTTGTCTCACAGTGTAGTTATGTCAGGCCAGGCCATGCTGTATTGTTTGTGGTTTCATCAGAGTGCTTGGGCTAATTATAAAGTTGCATATATTTATGCTGCCATAAATACCAAATATTACTGTGAGAATCAGCACATACTGCTGTGGGCCAGTCATGTGATGCAACAGCTGGGCCCAACAGGGGGATGACAAACCTTCACTAGCATTCTGAGTTCTGTACACTGGCAATGTGTTCAGTCATCGGGGACACAATTTATTCATTTACCGCCACTGAGTATCTTTTTACTTCATTGCACACAGAATGTGGATTTGGGGGATTTTCAGGACGATACTGATCCGGTTGTTTTTAATTAGGAAATAAATGAATGGTGTTCATTAAAAAAGATTTTCAGCAACCCAAAGGCATTAAGTGATAAAATTACCCGCATTCTTTTTTTCACCTTGGTCTCTCTTTTGTCCTTCAGATCCTGGAATTTTACAGAAGCGGTGTCTCTCAGTGTCAGCCCTCTTTTCCTTTGGTGTATTTGAGATGGCGGGAGCGAAGCGATCATCGACTACAAGGTCTTTGTTAGCGCCAGCAAATGGCATATAACTGCTACTGCTGTTTTCATCGCCAACACTACCTACACCTGAGGACATATGCACCGGAGTTGTAGCAGTGAACAATTCTGAAGTGGTCTGTTGTTTGGATGCAATAGTAATCGTGGCTGCTGCTTCTGGAAGGTTCTTATTTTCCACTCCATCTGCCCCATTAAAGAAAAAGGTTGTCGGAGATGTTACAACAATCTGGGAACTTGCTCGACTCCCACCATCTGTGACTGGATCAGTTTCATTTGTCTTTGGATCCTGATCAGGGGGAACAGTGGAGGTTTGTTTAGGGTCTACAGTTTCAGTAGCACCACTGAGTGACTCCACTGTGAATAGCTGGTAAGGAGCAAAGCTAAAGATGGCTGTCATTCTCACAGGACCCCAGATGATACTAGAGAGCAGAGCTTGGATTAGGAGTACTGAAGCCATGTCTGCAGCATAAAGAAATGCAATGAATGAATGGATGAATTTGTCTGAAATATATTGATTTTATAAATAGCAAATGAAAATGAAGGCTATTTACCCAGATTTACACTGATTCATAGGACTCACATTGTCTCGAGCATATTAGCCTAATGTCCCAAACAGTCAGGATAGCATACCTTTTAAATGTCCCAGTTTTGCAGGGACAGCCGACATTAATTCTCTGTTGTCCTATTTTTCAACTGCCTTTAAAAGATCCCAGTTTCCCTCTCCTCCTCCAACTTCCCCCTTTGCCTTCAGCTTACTTTAGTTGCTGCTAACTAAATTCAAAGTGCAAAAGTAGTTTGTACTGCATAAATTTGATGGGAGGAGAGGAAAGAGCGGGCAGGATTTTGCCCATCCCGGTATAATCAAGCAAAAGCAGACTATTACAGTCCCTTCTAGCTTGTTTTTTCTTCCTTAACTTTTGCCATCTTGACTACCCTCTGATGTGTGTCCGGCTTTTCATTTGCAAAATGATGAAGGCATGGGATAGCGTAATGGTCAAAGTATCAGTCATGAACTAGGCACAGTTCTAATCCTGCCCAAAAACTGAGCTCACTGGGTCACCCTTCTCACTCTAACCTATGCCACTGGATTGCTGTGATCAATAAAATAAAGTAATACCCTTGACCCCTTGACTGGCTGCTGCCACTTCCAAAGACTCAATAGAGGTTTCCTTTTTCCCACCCAGTCCTTCTGGTGCCAGGGTTCACCCTCCACTCTGCTCTGGATCTACCTTATGGCTAGAAGCAAGCAGGCTACATTAAACATTCCTTATTTCATCTCCCTAAGTAAATGAGAAGTAATCATCTCTTTATATTACCTTGTTCTGGGAACATCCCCTTTAGCTAAAATTTCTATTTTAATTTCCAAACAGGTGAATATGTTCTCTCTCTGTGTTGTGAATGACAAGCTGTGAGCAACTATGATTGGTACTTAATCCATAACACTTAATGACATCACCAAGGGCCATCTCATCCCTAAATTTCAGATTTGGCCTGGAAACATCAGGGTCTGGGATGTTCTTGAACTGGCAAACCTACATGAGGGACACATATCTATCCACACACAATACTCTTAACTAAAAACAAAAAGCAAAATGGATAAATTCTTGCCTTTGTGCTTTGCTTCTCAGAGGCATCTAGCTTGGCACATTAGAAATAGTTGGTTGGTTAGTTTAGTTTATTGAAATCCATAGACCCATCAGTACAATCAAAACAGAAATTTTAAAGTATTAAATAAAAATAGCAAGACATTTAGCATAGCATAATCACAAAAGATAGTCATATTAATTGTAGACATATTAAATACTCTGATCATATGAGACAGTTACCTTGTCTCTTATTTTAACTAACATTGACAGAAAACTTGGCAACCAGTAGGGTTACACTAAAGCATCTATCTTCTAATAGAACTCCAACATAAAATTTTATCTGATTGACTTGGTAAATTTCTTAGTAATGGATGAATCAACTGTTGGCATATCTGATCATAAAAAAAATAAGATAATAAAATGTGTGACCATAGGGCCTTTCCGCACTACACTGTTAGAGTGCTATTATTCCACTTTCAACATCCTATGGAATCCTGGGGTTTGCAGTTTAGAGAGGGAAATTTAGAATTCTCAGCCAGAGAGCTCTTTGGCCTCAGTAAACTACAAATTCCACAGGATGTTGAAAGTGGAATAATAGCACTATAACAGTGCAGTGCAGAAGGGCCCATAGTTTCAACCTCCTGTGAACCACAGGGACAAATCCTGAAAGAGAAGGGCGACACAGCATACCTACCATAAAGCAATTCTGAAGGGAAAAGATTATATCTGGCCTTAGTAAATAATATACGGTAATTTAGGACAGCCAAGCATTAGAAATAGAATAAGCCAAATCAACCTTTGGCTTAACTTTCTAGTGCTCTTAAGTGGAAATAAAACAATTATGAAACAGAAGAGATGGGAGAGAAGGGATATTAAACACAAGTGGTCAATTCTTAAGGAGTATTTTACCTGAAAGAAATCTTCACATCCACAGAAGTGTCTTCTTCAGCATCCATGCTACTGCTAGGGCAAACTGAAGCAAGTTAAATACTAAAACTGTAAACAAAGGCTGTGTGTTTTGTACGTTAAAAAAAGTGTATAGGAGGAGTTTACCCATGCTGTAGGATAAATAAACACTTCCAGGAAAGACTACCAAGGACAATGTTTGCTCTTTCTTTTATCCTCATAAATGAAACCTGTTCTTAATGATTTCCTTAGTAATATCTAATATGTTAGTTCTTGAAACCAATAATTATTTCCAGTACCTATTATTCATCATAATAGTGGGTAACTATTTCCTCTAAAACTGCCTTCTTTAAAAAAAGAAGAAGAAGAAGAGAGGACTAGAAAATTTCCAGAAATATTAAAGGGCCAGATCGCACTTTACATCAAAAATGTTTTCAGTGGAAGTACTTACAGCAGACCTGCTTCTCTTTGATAACAAATATAACCAGAAGCTGCTGATGATCCAGAAGGCATTGGGGAAGCAGCTGAGGAGATCCCCAGTGATGTATTTAAGTCTTTTACTCCAAGTCTCAAGTTCTTGAAGATACTTTCAAGTCAAGTCTTGGAGCCAACTTTATACCCCATCCTATATTCCAGAATTTCCAGACAGAGTTGAATAAAGTCAGTTTTAACAATTTAAGCAGACTTGACACTCCACATTTGCAATTTTGCCAACTGCAGCTTCAGAAGCAGGGAATAGGATCCTTCTTATTTCCCGTTTCTGAAGCTGGAAGATTTTTCAGAAGTAGGGAATAAGATCCTCCTTACTCCCCATTACTGAAGCTTTAAAAGCTTTAAAAGGAATGATCCTTCCTCCTCAAGCCCACTGCCTAACCCACTTGCTGTTCTCTGAAAAACATGCCCTATGCTTTGGGGACAATTTTTGCCTTCTGCTCTTAAGAAAAGCCTCCTCAAATATGCAGCAGGGACAGGCTGCTGAGCAGACCTCAAGCCCACCTCAAGCTCGTTGCCTAACCTGTTTCTATTTCCCTCCAAGAAATGTACCCACACTTTGAGGTTGAGACGGATTGTCATGTGACCAGTAGGGAAAAAAGAGATGGAAGTGTTGTTCAGAGTCATAAGGTTTCTGGATGAACATGTTCATCCAGAAACCAGAGGCAGCAAGTCAGTCACTAAAAATATACAAGTCTTGAGTCGAGTCAGTGCATTATTTATTGCCGAGTTGAGTCTGAGTCGAGTCACTAAAGCAACTTAAGTCCGACTTGAGTCTGTCAGTTGACTCGAGTCTACATCACTGGAGATTCCAATTGACACAATGGGACCATTTTAACATTTTCTCCATTCCAGGCATTTTTATTAAAGTTGAAGGAGAACAAGGGTTTAGTAGGGAGAAATTAAAAAGGGATGAAACGGAAGACCTTCACAAAAGCATGTGCATGCACATAGAGTGCTGTTCCTCTCTGCAGTGAAGGTCCCTACAGCTGCTTCACCCCACCCACATCCTGTAAGTTTTAACTACACTGTTTAAAAACACTTTTGACTGAAAGTACAAGGGAGGGAGAAAGGGAGTATGCATACTTTCCAACTATACCAATATTGATAGAGCTGGCTCTCATTTATTCTATGCCATCCCATTTTTTTCAGCTGTTTTTAAAGTGTCTTAGTTTCCGTCTCCTCCTCCCGCTTTCTCCAACTTACTTTCTCCAACAACTTTCTCCACCTGGCAGGGTACATTTCCAACTGGACAGAGGCAACCAAGATACAATATTTTCACAACAGTCTGAATCCTGGCATACTGGAGTGGTCCCTACCACAAGGGAAGCCCCACATCCTGATGAGGCGGATACAGCTGTCTGGAGAGGTGGAGGCAATGCAGCTCAGTGTAAAGTTTACTAAGCAGGGGCGGTTGTGGCCAGCCAAACCAGCAGGCAGAGGTAGCAGTGTAAAGAAGTCCAGCCAATATTACCCTGTTTTCTGGGGGTCCCGGGAGGGACACCAAAATGTGCTCAACAGTAGGTGGGGAAGATTAGCTCTGAGCACTGCTTTAGCGTTACGAGAGGCAGGGTAACTTAGCAGGATCTTGTAACCCAGTGTTTACGGGGTCAGACCAAGTCAAGAAGCAGACCGGTATGAAAATAATAAATGATCTTTATTAAATACAGGCACACGATGAAAGCGACACAAGCACACAGATAACTAATGAAAATAAAGGAGTGAGTAAGATAGCGGGATTTTCAGAGGGATATTTGGTTCGGGTGATACGAAACCTGTCCTGAAGTCCAGAAGGAAATGGAGAGTGAAACTGGGGTTCGATGTATCTCAGCACATGGAGCTGAGGGGAAGCTCGCCAAGCGATGCGGCAGCAAGGCGGTCTGGAACTCGGGAGCAATCCAAAGAAGCGCTCAAAGTCAGGGGGTTTTATAAGGAGAATTGTGACCGCAGGCTAGGTCGGACTTTGGGAAAACAATAGATTTGGAGTTGGAGACAAAGCCTCCGAAAGATCAGAATTTTAATGATTGAGTTAGAGCCAAATTGTCAATAGTATAGCCGGTATGCAAACGCGGGGTACTTGAGCGTTGTATAGTTCGATCATCAAGCTGCCAGCGCTAGGCAGAGGATCTTTTGAGAGTTGCTTGCATACCTAATGGAGGTACTTGCCTTGAGGTCTCCTAAAGCGGCGAGTCGGCTGTTTCTGGCCTGACTGTATTATCTAGGAATATTACGGCGATTATCGGCCGAGCCTGTATGCGTGCTTGTCCAGGGGCCTCGCAAGCACGGGGAAGGGATATGTGAAGCCGAATTATTGATATCAATAGATATCTTTTATATCCCCAAAGCTCGAGCTAGCCAGGGCAGTAACACCAGAGTCCTGGGAAGGTGGTGGCAGTGGCTGAGAAGAAGAGAATGTGACCGGGCTTGTGCCTGCAACGCAGGGGAGTGCGGCATCACATTGCAAATTGTCCAAGCAGGCTCACAGAGAAGCCACCTGATCATGCCAGCATCAGCATCCCAAAGGGAAAGGGATCCAAAAAGTCACTGTCATTGGCATGGGGAAGCACCACCTCCACAGATATCCTGCCAGGGAGAATCTTCTCATGGGGAGACTTATGGCCATTTCCGCACTAGTTATAGCACTATTATTCCACTTTCAACATCCTGTGGAATCCTGGGGTTTGCAGTTTAGGGAGGGACCTCAAAGGATATTGAAAGTGGAATAATAGCACTATAACAGTCTAGTGCGGAAATGGCCTATGTGTCAGATGAATCCCAGAACCTTAGAGGTGTCAGGAAAAGGGCTTGTCCTAAGCAGTGCCAAAAGGCAGGCTATGAGCAAAGGGTGCCCTGACAATGTGGTGAGTGGTCCTATTGCCCGTTTTTGTCCAAATGCGGTTGAGAAGTTGAGAGAGAAGAGGCCACATGAACATAGTAGGGATGCTAAACTCTGGTTGCACTAGATCTCTAATGCACCCCATCATAGCCATGTTGCTTGGGCTGAAAGTAGAATTGCTACCAACCCCCATTCAGTTTGTTCAGATGGACAATAGCTCAATGACAGGGTGTGCAAGAGACTGGGAGACCATGAGGAAACCCTGAAGTTCATTTTGGCTCCTACAGCCTCCCACCAGATTGTGTTGGGACTGAACTGGCTCAGGCTTCACAATCCTGAAATTAACTGGATAATTTGAGGTGCAAAGTTTTCAAGCTCCAAATGCCAATGGCAATGGGGCAATTTGCAAGACAGAGGCCCCTGCCATGCCAGCTGCATATGCAGATTTGGGAGAGATATTTGAGGAGAAAGAAGCTGACTCTTTACCACCCTCTTTATCAGTCTATGGCATGTTGGACTGTGCCATAGAGTTAATTCCTGGGGTGGAGCTGCCTAAAGCTAAACTCTGCTCCATGACATCCAACAAACTGGTGGCTTTACAGGAGTCTGTAGATAAGAACCTAGTTAAACTGCTGCTATTCCACTTTCAACGCCCTGAGGAATTCTGGGGTTTGTAGTTTACTGAGACCAAAGAGCTCTTCGGCTGAGAATTCGAAGTGCCCTTCCCTAAACTACAAACCCCGGAATTCCATAGGAGGTTGATAGTGCAATAGCAGCACTTTAACACTGTAGTGAGGAAATGTCTCTAGTTCAGGGGTTTATCAGACCAGCAACATCCTCCACAGCAGCTTCAGCATTATTCCAGCACAAAAAGGATTGTTCTCAGAGACTTTGCACAGACTACAGAGACCTAAAATGCTATATATACCTCCAATAAGTATCTCTTGCCCCTAATGAAAGATCTGCTGGTGCACCGTGCCAAAGGGAAGATGTTCACCAAACTGGACTTGAGAGAAGCATATTTCTGAGTGAAAATTAAGGAAGGGGATTAGTAGAAGACTGCTTTTAATTACCGGTTGGGATCTTCTGAATATCAAGTTATGCCTTTAGGATTAACCAGGGCTCCAGGCAAATTTATGCATCTGATCAATGAGATGCTTCGTGACTTTTTGTATTAAGGGGTGTTAGTATATTTAGATGATGTCTTAGTATACACAGAGTCCAACATAGCATTGGTGAGAAAGGTATTGAAAACACTGCTGGATAATCAGCTATATGTGTAGCTGTCCAAATGTGAATTTCATGAAGACAAACTGGACTATTTACGATATTGCATTTCAGCTGGTGAATTCAGATGGATCCTGCAAAGATTAAAGATGTGATAGGCTGTGGTAGGTAGGATTTTGGGGAAATCCCCAAAACCGGGAGACAACTGCAGAGTTTTCTGGAGTTTGCTAACTTTTACAGACAATTTGTTAAAGACGAAGGGCAAAAGGGGCAAGGAAAAAAACTCAGCTCTTGAAATAAGCAGGACTCAGTGTCAGGCAGTGTCTGAGCACCTAAAGCAGTTATTCACCTCTCAGCCTATTTTGAAACACCCAGATTCCACAAAGTCCTTTGTGATTCAAGCAGATACCTCAGATATGCTGATAGAATCATAGAAATGTAGAGTTGGAAGAGACCACACAGGCCATCCAGTCCAACCGCCTGCCATGCAGGAACACCCTCAAAGCACTCCCGACAGATGGCCATCCAGCCTCTGCTTAAAAACCTCCAAAGAAGGAGACTCCACCACACTCCAAGGCAGCATATTCCACTGCCGGACAGCCCTGACTGTCAGGAAGTTCTTCCTGAGGTTCAGGTGGAATCTCCTTTCCTGCAGCTTGAATCCATTGCTCCTTGTCCTGGTCTCTGAAGCGGCAGAAAACAAGCCCTCTCCCTCCTCTACATGGCATCCCTTCAAATATTTAAACATAGCTATCATGTCCCCTCTTAACCTTCTCTTCTGCAGACTGAACATACCCAGCTCTCTAAGTCTATCCTCATAGGGCTTGGCTTCCAGGCCCTTCACCATTTTGGTCACCCTCCTCTGGATCTGCTCCAGCTTGACCATGTCCTTCTTGAATTGGGGTGCCCAGAACTGGACACAGTATTCAAGATGAGGTCTAACCAAAGCAGAGTAGAGTGGTACCAGCACCTCCCTTGATCTAGACACCATACTCCTATTGATGCAGCCAAGAATTGCATTGGCTTTCTTGGCTGCCACATCACACTGCTGACTCATGTTCAGCTTGTGGTCTATTAAGACTCCTAGATCCCTTTCACACGTACTGCCATCCAGCCACGTGTCCCCCATCGTATATTTCTGTATTCCATTTTTTCTACCTAAGTTTAGGACCTTACACTTCTCTCTGTTGAATTTCATTTTGTTAGCCTTGGCCCAGCTCTCCAATCTGTCCAGATCACTTTGAATTTTGATCCTGTCCTCTGGCATATTAACAACCCCTTTGGTGTCATCTGCAAATTTGATGAGCATGCCCTCTATTCCTTCATCCAAGTCATTGATGAAAATATTGAACAGCACTGGGCCCAGGACAGAACCCTGTGGCACCCCGCTAGTCACTTCTCTCCAGGATGAAAAGCAGCCATTGGTGAGCACCCTTTGGGAACAGTCAGTCAACCAGTTACAGATCCATCTGACAGTAGCTCTGTCCAGCCCACATTTTACTAGCTTCTTTGCAAGAATGTCATGGGGAACTTTGTCAAAGGCCTTACTGAAATCGAGATATGCTACATCCACAGCATTCCCTTTATCTGTCAAGCTAGTAACTCTATCATAAAAAGAGATAAGATTAGTCTGGCATGACTTATTTTTGAGAAATCCATGTTGACTTCTCGTGATTACCGCGTTGCTTTCTAAGTGATTAGAAACTGGCTGCTTAATGATCTGCTCCAGGATCTTTCCGGGTACTGACGTCAGGCTTACTGGGCAATAATTATTTGGGTCCTCTTTTTTTCCCTTCTTGAAGATGGGGACAACATTTGCCCTCTTCCAGTCTGCTGGAACCTCCTGTCCTCCAAGATTTCTCAAAGATTATAGCAAGCGGTTCCGAAATGACCTCTTCCAGTTCTTTTAATATCCTAGGACGCAATTCATCTGGCCTTGGAGACTTGAATTCATCCAGTGTGGCCAGGTATTCTTGTACCACCTCTCTACCTATTATGTGCCTCATTTCCCCTGCTTCCTCCCCTGCTCCCCAACCGCCAGGTTGAGTGCTTGTATCCTTCTGGGAAAAAACTGAGGCAAAGAAGGTGTTAAGTAGTTCTGCCTTTTCTCTTCCCCCTGTTAGTAATTCGCCATCTTCTCTGCGCAGTGACCCTATCGCCTCTTTCTTTTTCCTTTTGCTGCGGACATATTTTAAAAAGCCCTTTTTATTGTTTTTAATGTCTCTGGCCAGCCTAGGTTCATTCTGTGCTTTAGCCTTTCTGACCTTCTCCCTACATCTCCTGGCTACTTGCTTAAATTCTTCTTTGGTGGTTTCCCCCCTCTTCCATTTCCTGTACACGTTTCTCTTAACGCTTAGCTCAGCTGAGAGTTCTTTAGTCAACCATTCTGGTTTCTTCAGATGCCTTCCATTTTTCCTCCTCATTGGCACAGTTTTAGACTGTGCCTTCAGTATCTCCCTTTTAAGGAACTCCCATGCCTCCTGAACTCCTTTTCCTTTCACTATTCTTGACCACGGAATTTCAGCCAGCAGCTCCTTAAGTTTACAGAAGTCCGCTTTTTTAAAATCTAAGACGAGTGTCTGGCTACACTTATCTTCTCCTTCCCACTGAATGCCATATTCCAATAGGGCATGGTCACTCCCCCCTAAAGATCCAACCGCTTCTACCTCATTAACAAGGTCATCCCTATTGGTCAGGATCAGATCTAGAATATTTGATCCCCTTGTCGCCTCTTCCACCTTCTGGACCATGAAACTGTCTGCAAGACAAGCAAGAAACTTGCTGGACCTTGCTGTCTTGGCAGAGTTTGACTGCCAACATATATCCGGGTAATAGAAATCTCCTATTATTACTGTATCTCTCCTTTTTGAATGTGTGGTCATTTGGTTGAGGAAGGCATCATCAAGATCCTCAGTCTGGGTTGGAGGTCTGTAGTAAACCCCCACCAGAATATCCCTATTGTTTCTCGCTCCCTTAATTCTTACCCAGATGCTCTCGACCTGGCTTTCTGGGTTTAAGTCATGGATCTCTTCACAGGTGAAAATATCCTTGACATACAAGGCTACTCCTCCTCCTTTCTTGTTTGGTCTATTTCTACAAAATAGGCTATACCCCTCTATTCCTACATTCCAATCCTGAAAACTCATCCCACCAGGTCTCAGTGATGCCTATCAAATCATATTTATTTTGTTGTACTAGGAGTTCAAGTTCATCTTGCTTGTTTCCCATACTCTGCGCATTAGTGTAGAGACACGTAAATCCCCGGGCCCTTCCTGCAAGTCCTGTACTATAGTTTCTACTCCTCCCACCATTGGACGCTTGTACTACTTGGTCAATATCATTTGGGCCTTTTCTCTCTGCACTAGCCGAGTCTTTGCCCTGAATAATATTGTCTCCCTCCCCAGCAGAACTTAAAACAGCAGATAGGAGCTGTTTTACTGAAGAAGGATGAGTCTGCTCAGCTATAGCCATGTGCTTACCTGTTTCAGAAACTGAGTGCAATTGACCAGTTTGGGAGAGAGAGGCTTTTGCCATCCAGCATGCCTTAACATTTTGAAGGAGACCTATTCTCCATCTGAAGTGTGAACAGACCAATGACCCACAGTCAGATGAAATCACAGGTAGCACAACCTCCACTAGAGCCAGATCTGCAGTGCAGTTTGAAAGGGGAACTGGAGTGAGATGCCTGGCTAAGGGAGCATGGGGAGGAAATGGCTGGAGAGATGGGGTCCTCCGTAAGGGAGATAGTATTTATGTGCCAGAGACTTCAAGGGGTACAATCCTGAAACAATGTCACGACATGAAGACTGCAAGGCACTTTGGATTTGTAATCCCATTTGCATCTGTTCAGAAGACAATTTTGGTGGCCTGGACATAAGACAGGATGTGGAAACCTACATCAAAAACTACCTTGTGTGTGCAATTGTCAAGCATGTGGGGAGGAAACCATAAGGTCTCCCTGCTTCTTTTCACCCTTGGGCTGGAATTAGCATGGATTTATAGTGGGCCTGCCAGAGAATAGGAAAAAGTTGGCAATTTGGGTGGGAACTGATTTGTTTTCAAAACAAGCCCATTTTGTGCCTTATGCTTCTGTCCCCATGGCTACACAACTGGCCAAAATGTTTGTGCAGCATATTTAAAGACTTCATGAGATCATTTCAGACCATGGATTTCATTTTGCCTCCCAATTTTGGAGGGCATTTTTAAAGTTGCTGAGTATCAAAAGAGGGCTGAATTCAGCACACCATCTCCAAACTGATGGACAGACTAAGAGAGTCGATCAAATTCTTGAACAGTATTTAAGATGTTACATTAATTTCCAACAAGAAGATTGTGTTGATCTGTGTTACCTTTCACAGAGGTGGCTTATAACACTTCTGAGCATCTAAAGTACAAGGCATTCACCATTTGAAGTAGTTTATGGACAAGAACTTAAGAACTTATCTGCTTTAACAGTAGGGAAGAGTAACCCAGTAGCATTGACTGAGTGGACTACAAAAAATCCAAAAAGCATGGCCAGGGATGTGGAACATGCTAAGACTTCATATAAAAGGCATCCTGACAAAAAGAGAGCTCCTGAATGGGATTTAAAGGTGGGGGATACAGTTTATTATCAACAAAGTTCCTAAAGTGCCAGCAGCCTTTGAGGAAACTGGAGCAGCATTTTGAAATGGAACAAATCCTTGACTCCAGGCATTATAAGAGTTGCTTTCAATTATTTTGTTCAGTGGAAGGACTTTGCCAAGGGAGAATCTGAATGGCTGGACTCTCAGAATGTGCAGGCTCCTAAATTGGTCCAAAAATTTCACAAAAGGTACCCCAATAAACCAGGTGGAGGCATTTCAAATTGATTCGCTAGGAGGGGCTGATACATGCCTTATTATATTCTAGTGTTTAATGTTGATTGATGCTTTCATATATGCATTCAAACTGATGCAATTACTAATGAGCTTTGGAGAGGTAGTTGTAGCTTGGGAGGGCAGAATGTCAGAGGGCCATCATATTACACTCCTCTGCCATGTTAGTCAGCCTGCTTAGCTATTAAGATGCCATCTGCCTTGCTTCCTTGCTTATAAATTGGCAGGAATGAAGTGTCTGGGAGCCTGGGAACCAAGGTTGTTGCAGAAGCTGGTACTGGCAGATAGTGTATGGGAAAGGAATGTGGGAGAAAGTTCAGAAACTCCTGGGAGGGGTAGTAAGGGACTCTTAGAAGCATAGAATCATAGAAATGTAGAGTTGGAAGAGACCACAGGGACCATCCAGTCCAACCCCCTGCCATGCAGGAACACCCTCAAAGCACTCCCGACAGATGGCCATCAGCCTCTGCTTAAAAACATCCAAAGAAGGAGACTCCACTACACTCCAAGGCAGCATATTCCATACTCTTAACACTGAAACCTATACTGTGTATTTAGTCCTGGCAAAAGCAGTGCTTCTGGACTGATGTATCTAATCTCTAAGTTTTTCTGATTCCTTTCATGAAACTTGGTGACTCAGTTAGATTAAGATGGAGCACTACAATATGAAAAAGAAAAGCTCAGGAAACACCTGGTGAATAACTCTGAGGTTGCTGTAACTTAAAGTGGTTTCCTCAAGGAAGGCCCCTCTTAACTGAGGGTTTTCTCCTTCACCTGCTTTTTACAAGATGGGTTTATTTCTCCTGTTTATCTCAAGAAGCACTTTGGAGTCACATAGCTCAGGATTTTTTGTGCCCAGGCTGGAGAACCTGCAGCAGTTTGTTTTTGCCTAAGCCTGCTGGGAAATGTAGGACTCTGTCCTCACCCTATCCTCTACCGCCTTCTAAGTTAATGGAGCGCAAATTACTCTTGCTGTTTAAACTCAGGTTGCAGCAACTTAAGTAAGCCAAGTATTAAGGGGGAAAATTGAAGGAGGAGAAAGAAACTGTGAAAGTTCTAATGTAGCTGAGAAAGTGGGATGGCAGAATTGGATTCCCTGCCAAACTAGAACTGAAGGAAGGTATTGTTTCTCCCTTGAAAACAAGACCTGCACATTTGGTGGTGATGAGAGATGTGGTAGAGCCCTGGGTGAGTGAAGGGGATGTTAATATGTCCCCTAAAAAATCCTTGTAGTGCAGCCCTGTTTGCAGGGGAAAGTTCAAGATAAAAAACAAACATCACCAGAGAAACCATTCTGCTTGTTGCTCACCAGCCATACAGATGTTAACTGAGAGTCTGAACTATTTCTAGATTAAGTCTGGTTATCTCTCTCCCTCTCTCTCTCAGCCTCTCTCTCACTCACTCTCACACACATCATCTTGATGGTTACTTCCTTCATGCCCATGTAGGTGTCAGAAGACTAATCCCCTCCCTTCCTATCAGATCAATACTGACAGCAGCATAGTGTTAGGCTCAGTCCAAAGTTTGTGAAAGTTATGTTTCCAAGCTACAGCTCCCAGAAGCCTCCATCCAGCATAACTGTTAACAGCAAAATTCAGTTCATAAGTGAAAACAAGTGTGTCCTAGAGGACTTTTGTCTCATGTTTCCTATGGCAGTGGGCAAAAAGGAATAAGGGCACCTTGTAGACACTGACAGACAAACATAAAATCAAAGTAGAATGACCCAGGTGAGAATGAATGAATTTATTATTCCTTCTCCGCTGCAGGGAAAAGCAATGAATGAGTGTGCCACATTGCAAGTATCTTCTAGTCCACTAGAGGGCAATAGCAGACTATTTATTGTTTCTTCAATTTTTTTGTGTATGTATCAGTAGAAAGCCTCTTTTCATTGGCAGATGATTGTGAAAGGTTTTATGCTCTCAGCATTTCTGAAACTGTGGGCATTTTGAGCAAGACACATATGCAATTTTTAATGGCAACACTAGAATGAAAAATAGCAATTTTGTAAGGGGAAGAGGGGAATTTCAAGTCAGAATTTGCATATCGTCATCATATACAGGTTGACATGGTTATACCAGAGCTTCCCAAAATAAATACATTTAGTTGAGTATGACTGACATCCAGGTCCTTGTATTCCACCTAGAAGGCCTGGTTAATATGGAATTAAAAAATCTCAAAGAGAGAAAGAGAGAGCATGTTTAGTGTTTAGAGTTTGGGCCTAAAACTGGGAAGATCCAGGTTCAAACCTCCACTCAGCAATCAAGCAATGATTCTTGGGCCAATCACCATCTTTAAGCATAACGTGCCTCACAAGGTTGTTGTGAGAATAAAAATTGGGAATAAGGTCATGTATCTCACCTTGAATTCCTGGGAAAACATGAAAGCTATAAATGTAATGAACAGGCCAGAAAAGGACATACCCAAGACTGGGCTGTGTACAAATATACCTGTAACTAACACTGAACTGAGCTGTAGTCCATGAACATCTATGCCACTGCAAACTTGTTGTACTAGAGTTTGTGAGTCAAACTGTGTGCCCTTGAGATACAATATGGGCCACACCAGCCACCCAAACAAAGAAAGATTAAAACTGTAGGGGGACAGACTTCCTTCTGGAGGATTGAAAGAAAAATAAGGTGCAAGGGGGACTTGCACCTTGCTATAAAGAAAAGGCATCATTCCCAGAAGCTTCTGGGAGCTTTCAGCAAGGGGGCATCAGGGGTCCAGGAGATGCCCAAAGTTGACGTGAAAATGGTCTCAGAAGCTATATGTGACCTATAAGTAACACTCTTCCCATATCTGTTCAAGAAGGTACCACAAGATTCTGTGTTCCTTTTGCTTCAGCAGGTTAATATGACAACTGGCTTGTAAACCAATTAGGGTGACTTTTCTTGATGCTTTTATCTGTCAGTGTTCAACTTGCTGCCCATGCCTTTCTGCCAGCAAGGGAGGAAAGGTATTAGTACCTGCTCAAAAGGAGGAGGCAATGAGGGGTGTCCAATGCAAACAATCAAGGAGAAACGCTGAGCTGAGCTGAAGTCAAGGTCCAAAAGGTCCAGAATGCTGAAGGTCAGTCCAAAAGGGTCAAGACAGCTGGAACACTGACAGACTTATATGCTGACAAAAACAGGTGTTATTCGTCGTCGTTCTGTTTACTCAGTCTTGCCCAAACGGCTTCCCTCTGAGCTCCTCATTTCTGTGACTGGAGGCTGGGGGGCAAAGGTGGATCTAATTCTTCTAAATCATGGCTGGTCCCCTCTCTCACTGGCACGTGTTGCAACAACTCTGTCTCAGCTTGTCTTTCAGCTGATGAGGGTGTTTCCAAGATAGTTTGGTCTATCACTGGCTCTGTTTCTGGCACAATCAATTGCTCATCGACCTTAGAGCCGTCATCTATCACACTATCAGACTTTAAATGGGTGAGTTGACTGTACGAAAGATTAGTGTGGCATACTGGAGTGCTCACAGAGAACATAATGTCTGTGTCTTAAAAGTGTGAAGCCACTCCTGGAGCCTGATAAAATGTGTAAAAGTGACAGCTTGTTTAAAACTAGATTTTGAAAGAGCAATATTCATGAAGCATCCATGTTCTGTGAATCCACAAGGGACCAGTCCCAACTCTTCAAAAATTTTAGTCCAGCTCTGTTGACCAAGCAAACAATGACAACATTCACCTCATTATTAAAGATAAAATGGTGTATCACCTTCTTTATAATGTAACTTTCTGTATACATAACTATGTAGCAGAGGTGCTAAGAAACCCTGCTACTGAATAGCAAGGATGTGTAGTGGGACATGGGCAAGACCACCCGATGTTCATCGGCAGAGCCCAAAGTACATTGGACGCCCGTCACCAGTATTCTGGTGCATTGGGAATGTACAATGCCCATCAGGGGCATTTAAAATTCTAGCCAAAAGGATCTTTCTTGAAACATGATTAATATTTTCCTTGAGGGTGAGGTGGGTAGTTTATATCCATTTATCTGTGAGCAATCCCCATTGATCTCCAGGTGATTTATTTCCCAGCAACAAATATGTTGTTGTTGTTGTTGTTTGTTGTTGTGTGCCTTCAAGTCATTTCCAACTTATAGTGACCCTAAGGTGAACCTATCACAGGGTTTTCTGGGACTGAGAGTGCGTGACGTGCCCAAGGTCACCCAATGGATTTCCATGGCTGAACAGGGAATTGAACCCTGGTTTCCAGGGTCAAAGTCCAATGCTTAAACCGCAATGGCTGTCAGTGATGTGTATAGGTTTTCACTGTTAATCTGTTAACAGTACAGTAGGCCCTCCACATTTGCGGGTTTGACTTTCGCAGATTTGATTATTTGCGAATTTCTCCAACCCATGCCCCCCCCCCCAAGTACTTCTTTTCCAAGGAAACCTTCCCTCTCCTTGGCTCCCATCAGGTCATTCAGCCCTTTAAAAACTTGCCTGTGGTCCTCCTCTTCCTCCTCCACCAGCTGCTTCCTGGTTAGCTAAGGATGGCTCACAGCCCAATTTCTCATCACCACAAACTCTCTCCCAATGTCCCACACACCCAAGGAAGGAGATGGGTGCTTTCTCTGACCTGGTTTGAAGCCTGAGTGTCCATTGTTCCCACCATGCCTCAGCCCCCTTCCCACAGACGTACATACTCATTTTGATGTTTGCGATTTTTCCACTTTTGCGAGGGTCCTGCACCCCTAACCCTAGCGAATGTGGAGGGCGAACTGTATTAATATTCTATTAATATTACTAATAATCTGTTAGTATTAATATTTATCATTCTTCACCTAACTATTAATTATTCGGCTAGTCTAATATGATTGTTTAAACTATATTTCTTTTCTTTTTTTTTTTCTAGAAGCCAAGCCATACTCCTGAAGCTCATAGAGGTCAATGAGTTTAGCAGCATGACCTTCCATGTTACTGATCTGATTTAAATACCTCATATCTTAGAGTGAAGTTAATTTGTTTAATGATCCAGTGCCGAAATGAACTCCTGAGTTCAACGGGACTGCTTTTGTTATTGATCTGAATCATATTTGCAGTAACCAAAAATGGAGCTCCACATTGCCAGACTGACATGCATTGCATCAATAGCAAAAGGATGATAAATTAGCTGGGGTGTTGCACAGTATCAAAATTAATCCATATGAACTAAAATCACTCCATGGATAATGCTATACAACATTCAAAGAAATGGGAATGTGTCTCTTTGAGTCCTTTCCAACTTACAGTAACCCTAAGGCAAACTGATCATGGGGGGATATTTAGCAAGATTTGTTCACAGGGGGTTTGTCTTTGTCTCCCTCTGAGGCTGAGAGAGTGTGACTTGCCAAGGTCACCCAGTGAGTTTCCATGGACAAAAGAGAATTTGAATCCTGAGTTCTGGTCCAACACTCAAATCACTATACTATACTAGATCATCTTCATATATTATTATTATTAGGTAATATCCTTAAGTTATTCTTGTTATTAAGAAGAAACAACAATGGGAAAACACCATGGATCCAGATAGCAAGGCAGGTTCAGAAAATGAGCAGAATTGTCTTCATAGACCTACATTCATTACTCATTTACAGCAGAAGAAAACCACCATAATAATCTTTTCCCAAACCACAGCTTACCTCTAATAGGTCCTGTGATTATCATCAAAATTAGAACAGAATGAAACAATACTTTTCAGTTTGAAAGTCAAAGTCATTTCCTCTGTATATTCTTGTTCTCCTCCCCAAACATCCTTGAGTGAACCAAAAACAGAGGAGTCGTGTGTCCTACTTCAAAGAGGACAGAGATTTGTTTCAAAGCCTTCCCTTTTTGAAGACTTTTTCATCCTCATTCCATTTAATAAAGATAAAGCTATAGATAAAAAAGAAAAGCCGCAACCTTAAAGTTCACATCAACAATTGGGCAGCCAATACCCATTTTTCAAAGAGTGATCCATAGTTTCTCATGAACTGTGCAATCAAAGGTTTTGCTATAATCTGTGAAGCACAGGCTGATTTTCTTTTGAAATTCTTTGATGTGCTCCATTATCCAACATATATTTGCAATATGATCCCTATTCCCTTTACTGAATCCAGCTTGGACAACTGGCATTTTTCATTCTATATGTGGTAGAAGTCCTTGTTGTAGAATTTTGACCATGACTTTGCTTGCATAGGAAATTAATGCAATGGTCCTGTGGTTTCTGCAATCCCTGGTATCCTCTTTCTTTGGATTGGAATATACATTGAGCATTTCCAATCTGTGGGCCATTCTCTTGTTTTCCATATTCCTTGACAGATATTAATTAGAACTAGAATAGATTTTGTCTCTGTAGATTGAAGCAGCTCTACTGGTATCTCATCTGTTCCTGGTGGTTTATTTCTCCCAAGTATTTTGAGTGCAGCTTTTCCTTCACCTTCTAAAATTGGTAGTTTGTATTCATATGGTTTTTCCTTGTTTGAATCTGTCAACCTTTCATCTCTTTTATACAGTTATTCCATGTATTGTTTCCATTGTCTTTTTATTTCTATTTAGTCATGTAGTGTGTTTCCTTGCTGGTAGTAGACCGTCTCCACTCTTGGTTTAAATTTCCCTTTGATTTCTCATATCTTGTATAAGAGGTCTCTTGTTCTTCTTTTTTTGTTGCCATTTTCTATTTCTCTGCTTTGATTATTATAGTAGTTCTCTTTGTCCCTATGCGCAAGTTGTTGAACAGTTGCATTCAGGGTTCTGATTCTATTTCAGTCACAGTTTACTTTTGTTCTGATCTGAAACAAAGGACAATAAAATTTAAACTCCATTTGCATCAGTAAAGTAACTCCTCTGAGGATCCAGGGTGTCTCTGTCTTTTGTGAAGCCACAGGCCCCTTTCTTAGGCAGAGAACGCTGCATTTCTCAAGAAGTCTCTCTACTGCTACATCTAGAACAACGTTTAGGTGCTATATAGGTAAAACTCAGTCAATTATAGTCCAACAGAAAGTTTCACTTTTTTTGGAGGTGGAAACCTCAAATAGTTAAGTCCCAGTCCTTACTTCCCTCTTGTTTATGTCCCCCTTGTTGCAACTAAATCTTCTAATCCAGAAGAAAAATTATTCAAGGGTAGCAAAATAAAACAAAACCCAAAAAAAGAGTGATACCTTTATATGATATAATAATATAACATAGTATTATAGTATATGTAATACACTATTAAGTATAATGTATATTATATATCATATTATATGTAATAATATAATATGCAGTTAGCCTTCCACACTTGCGAGTTTGACTTTCACAGATTTAATTATTTGTGAGTTTCCCCAACCCCTGCACCGCCACATCAGGCACTTTTCTAGAGGAACCTCTCCTCTAATCTGGAAGGGCAATGCTCTAATTTTGCCTTTCAGATAGCTACATGTCTGCAGCTACAATATCAAAATCCTTTCCAAAACACTACTAAATTGCGTGTGATGCTCTGCTTCACAGTTCTTCCTTAAGTGAAGATGGATATCAAAGTGTCTGGAAGACAGCAGTATTTTATCTGTAGTCCTGGGAACCTTGAGACTCCTCTGAAATTTCTCAGGATCTAGATGCTGTATTTATTAATCCATTTTATGTCTGTCTTCCAGGATAAAATTCAAGGCAGTGTGCAGTAGGAAGAGCTCCATCCAAGTATGTATCATACCCAGAAGTGCTTAGCTTCACACTTTGCACCTAGTAAAAATGAACATACTTCTGTTTTTTAAATGTTCACCATTATTGATGTTCTCCCACTTTAAGATAGTTGTTTTCAATCAGTAGTATATATACCACCAGTGGGACACAGAAGCAGTACAAGTAGGTGCAAGATTTTTGTAAAAACTACTAAAAACATCTGGGAGCTAATAGCTCCTATATGTCAGGACAGTGGCAAATCCACTCCAAAATTTTGTTTGAATTTTAAAGGGTCTACACAAGGGACTGGAGTTGTTTGAGGGATGGGATTCAGTACCTTGGATAGTTCCTTTAATGTCTCAGCTAAATCCCACAGTAGATTCACTGCTCCATTAATATCACAGCAACTAGCCTCCTTTACCAAGAATTACTCTCTCTCAATCTCCATGTCTTCCTGCAAGTATGACATATTCATATATCCTCCCAAAATTTACTCATCTGTGATTTGTTTTTCTTTGTAGCTTTGGACATGGTGTTGATCCTGGATCCCGCCTTCCCTGCCCATCTGTACGTGTCATTGACTTGCCATTCACTGACAGAGATTATCTACAATTTTCTATTGCCAAAGGAATTATTATGGTTTTTACTCCCATTGATTGTAGTTGCTATGTGCCAATAAGTCAGCTGCAGTTTACGGTGGCCCTATGAAGGAGAGACCTCAAAGAGATCCTAACAACCCTGCTCTGGTCTCATAAACTCAGAGGCATGGCTTCTTTTATGGATCCAATCAACCTGGAACATAGTTTTTTCCTTCTCCCAATAACTTCAACCTTTCCCAGCATTACTGTATCTTCCAATGTGTCATGTTTTGTTGTGAAATGTCCAAAAAAAGAATGGCCTCAAATTAATCATTTTGGCTTCAAGTAAGATTTCAGCCTTGAGTTGTTCTAGGACCTATTTATCTGTCTTTTGACAGTCAAATCCCAACAATAGTATTTCAGTTTGTTTATGCCCCAGAAGCTTACTGTCAATGATAAATGCAATAACAGAATGCTGCAAATACATAAATGTCCTTCTCAGAAAAAAAAGTGGCCCTTTTGTTTCTGTCATGGTAGGACTCAAATTCTTTCACAGAGCGATTGATGGGACATAAAAGACAAAAGATTGAGAACTGCTGGGTTCAAAAGCAACAGCTTTCCAGGAACCTTCACCTGTCTACAGATAGTCAAGCAATGCACTATCAGCCCTCTTGGGAAATTGACCATAGTTTGAGCTGTGTATGTACGAAGTTTGAATCAGAAACTTCTCACATAAATGCAATCAGTATTTTCTTCAAAATGAAATAAAATAAATTACATTTATTTATTCTCCCTAGTTTTCTGGGTTTGCATAGCTAAAAACAAGGATGATCTCCATAGAACTTGGAAAAGGTAACTTTTTGAGCTACAGCTCCTGGAATCCTCTAGGCAGCAGGACCACTAAAACTAACTTTTCCAAGCATCTAATCTATGGATGCTGTTTATCACTAAATAATGAAATTTTTCCAGCAGGTGGCAACACTGTTACACGCTCAGAAATATTTCTGCTAGGAAAGCAATTTAATAATGTCTAAAAAGCAGCTATTCTTATACCAAATTTATTGTAACACTAATGCAGATCCATTTTAATAACATACAATCCAATGAGTTCAGCATTTTAAAGAGTAGTTTGGCAAAGCCCCTATTATTGGTTTTCTGTAGCTGGAAGTTCAAAGACCAAGATGGGAGATTTAGAGAGAGGGCTTTTTGTTTGTGCATTTGCCTGCAGAAACACAGCAAGACTCCCTGCTCTCCACAGCTACTAAATGGTACTGCGAGGGCTCCTACGCACCAAGGATGTAAGTGGTGCAGGTCAGGGGATCATTGTTTATGGAGGTATTAGAAACCTCCTTCCATGAAGATCATAAAAGGACCTACACAGACATGTGACAATATGCCTATGTGTGTCAGCTGGGATGAAGGGGAAAAAATCTCCCGTGGCATTTTTCGGCAAACCATGATACAAAAAAGCATAAACATTGTACTCTGTTTGTTGGCCCCAACTGGAAGAAATTCAATTTTGTTTTGTGCAGGGGAGATACCAGAATTCAGTGGGGTCAAGAAGTACCCCACAATACAAGAAATATACATTCTGTACCACAGAAAGGTGAGATGTTAAATACGTACATGTTTTATTTTATCTTCTTTTCTCTTTATCATCCTTCATTGTGTTTTCTACCATTTACTGTTTGGATGGGACACAAATACAATTTTTTTGTTTTTTTATATAATTTTTATTCAAAGTTTGACTCAAAAACAACCCTCCCATACACACACTTCCATGCTTAAATCTTCCAGTTGAAATTGCTTATTTCCATTCCATTACAAACATAATTTCCATCTTACAGAGAGAAGAACAGTTACATTATTTCTTCTTTGATTCCTTATACATTTATATCTTTACCCAATCCAATACTCTTTTCCATTCTTTCTCAAAAGTTCTGGATAGATTTATTCTTCAAAGAAAATGCTAACTTTTCCACCTCTATCATATCCAGAACTTCCATTCTTCTATATCAATATGTTTCTTTTCTTTCCAGTGCTGCACATATGTCAACCTTGCCGCAGTTATTAGATATGATAATATCTTCTGATGATTTCTTATTTCCCTTTGTTGCCCTAGCATATTTAACAAATAAAGCTCCAGTGAACACAAATATATTGTTGTTGTTGTTGAAGTTTGGCTTCAACTCATAGCAGCTCTGAGGATGAGACCTCCAGGAGCCCCAGTCATCAACAGCCCTTCTCCAGGCTTGAAAATTCAGGGCCTTGGCTTCTTCTGTTGAGTCCATCCACCTGTCTTCCTCTTTAATCTCCACCTTCCAATTGAACAAATATTATCATCTTTTCCAATGAGTCACGTCATTTCATGATGCATCCTTCTTTTTATTATTGCTGTTGATGATTGTGTTACTTTTCACTATGTGCTTGGGAAAAGAGAGTGTAGTGGTTTGAATGTTGGACTATGACCCTGGAGATCAGGGTTTGATTCCTCACTCAGCCATGGAAACCCACTGGATGACCTTGGGCATGTCACATACTCTCAGTCCCAGAAAACCCCATGATAGCGTTTCCTTAGGGTCGCCATAAGTCAAAATGACGCAAAGGCAAGCAACAACCACAACAATACAACTTGGAAAAAGTACAAGCAACATGGTAAAGGTCCAATTCCATGGCTTTGCTGGTTTGATCGTTGCGCAAACCAAATGTTATGCAGCAGGAAAAGAAACTTGAGCCAACTGAAGCTTCAGCCTTTGTTGGTTTGAATGTCGCACAAGTTCTTTTCTGTGAGTAAAGCTGCACAATTTCCAGAAAACTACACAACATTAATAAAAAAGCTGCAGAGTTTCCCATCATTGTGGAGGGAAAAAATTCCTCAGTTTGCCAAAGTTACAGGACCAAAAACAGTTTTGTTGTTTTCAACATCTGTCAGGAATCATAAAAATCTAGAGTTACCATCCCTAATGAGAAGATGAATACAACTTCTTGTTTAATTCAAACCCCAGAATACCTGAATACCTCATGCTAGGTTCACAAAGGGTTAACTGCCCTTCTGTGTTGTTCTATAGTTTCAGGATGTAGTTCAGTTCTAGACCACTTTGTGGATTTTTCCTTAAATTTTTGTATACCTCTGATTCACTACTATGTAAAGTATTGCACAGATTTTATTATTAAATTAACATAGATAAAAATAGAAGCAAGAGAAAATTTGATCACCATGTACATTTCCATCAATGGATCCCAGGACGATTTGTTTTAGATAACAGAGAAGATTTTAGATAACAGAGAACGACACTCAAGCCTTTTCTTAATCAGGTTTACGAGAAAGGCAGTATGCTAACAGCTCCCGGATAATGCTTAGGTGACTGGGTTCATGAGAATAAGATGTTATCACCATGCTATTTTGGTAGATGGGAATGCAAAATGAGTGGTGGCTTAAGCTGGCTCTTCAGCAGTTTAAAGTGTGTGTCTGCACCTGTCTGTGTATTTCAACGGCAGCTTTGCATGAAAGATCAAATTCAGTCAGAAACTGTGTTGCTGGGTGGGGAATTTTAAGTCAGTCTCCAAAGCTGCTGTTGTGTGCCTTTGGATATTTCCACACTAGACTGTTATAGTGCTATTATTCCACTTTCAACATCCCATGGAATCCTGGGGTTTGCAGTTTAGGGAGGGGCCTCAAAGACCAGTCTATAACAAAATTGTTCAAAAGAAGCAGATTTCAGAAAAGTAGTTCAAACAATAACAAGTCAACTGTTGGCAGAGGTATTCCCCTAGGATAATATCCTAAAGTTTGTTAAAAGTATATTGAACAATATGATTTCATCTGCTAAAGCAGCATGACAGAACACAATTTAATCCTTTGAATGGCAGTCTGAATTTAAGCATGTTACTATGATTTCATTTAAAAGAAAAAGAACCATGGCAAGGAGTGAATTTAATGAACATGGACAGATATCACAAACACTCTACTGTGTATCTTTGCCCAGGGGAAACTATCCATGTGAGCATGTCTGTTGCAGAAACACTACCAAAGTGACAGAATCTGTGGATAATCTCAGCCACAAAAGTTATGATTGGCAAAGTTTCCCTGGGCATAACAGCACTTTTGTCATTTGCACTGTTTAGTTGAAAATGCCTCCCACCAATAAAACTGTATGAGAAAAATAATGAAATCACTTAAGAAAGGAAAAGGTAACAAATTTGCAAGTAGGTCTCCCTTTGGTAGGTTATTTTGTGGAGCACATTTGCTCTGCCACAGATCTGAAACTAAGGACATTAGAGACTTCCCATGATAGGATGTGGATGAAAAATACAACTGAATAGATTCTAAAATTGAAAACTCCACCCCTGTTAGGACTTAGGAAGAATTAGAATTTCTTCCACCTCATTAAAGAAAGATACAGGTTTTTCAGGTATATCCTCCCTTTTTTTTTTTTAATCCCATGGTCAGATATAAGTGTTCTTAAACAGAATCAATATTTTCCGCGAACAACATGAACTGACAGATTATAAGCTCAGCCTTCTATTCATACATTTTCAATCACCAGTAAGTTGTCTCAGGCACTGTTCTATCAAAACATTTTCTTTGAATATTTCCGTCTTTGATTACTAGAATGGCTATACATTTTATGATATTTACATATATGTATTTATATGTCTTTTTAAAAATCTTCTTAGCTTCCTGAAGAAGTGCATCATGCACTATTTTAATTGTTAAATTTCACTGCACAGGATCCTAAAATGACTTTCTATTATGGTGTGTAGGACAAACAGAACACAAACAGAACCATTCCTGCACAAAGCCCCAAGCGCTTCAAGATTCCCTCTCCCCCACAATACTCGATCTTTTCATATACCCAAAGCATTTCACACACACCCGTGTATATGTACACAACTCCTTAACATTCCCCCGCCACAGTTCAAAGACAGAGACCCTTCACAAACACTGAAGCACTACTTTCTCTTACTCCCAAGTCACAAACACACAATGATGTCATCACCAATTCTGTTGCCAGCTGTATGTATAATAAGAACATAAGGAGAGCAAAGGCCTGTCTAGTCCAACATTCTGTTGACACAGTGACTAATCACTTGCCAATGGGAAGTCTGCCAACACAATACGAGGATGATGGCCCCTTTATAATACTCACTATATTATAACGAGCAAATAAAATATATAATGAGTATTGGATGTGCCTAGTTGGCACTAAACTTAAGTTGTATCTAGGTGGAGGCTGGAGTTTCCAGTCACTGTTCTGTTTTCTGTTTAATTTTCATGCATTAGGATTTTTTTTCAAGATGTTGTGGTACAATACAGTGTTGGGTATAATAAAAAGTAGGGAGCCAGCATGGTGTAGTGGTGTAAACAGTGGGCTACGACCCTGGCGTCCAGGGTTCGATTCCCTGCCCCTGTCATGGAAACCCACTGTGTGACTTTGGGTGCATCTCAAACACACACAGCCCCAGAAAACCTTGTGATAAATTCACCTTAGGTTCACCTTAAGTTGGAGACAGGAGAAGGGGGCCAAGGTATGGTGGGGACAGCAGGCACTCGGGGCCAAATCAGGTCAGGGGAAAGAGAGGGAAATGGGGTGGTCTACATGGTAGCCTTATATTTCCTCTCTCTCCCATCTCCTTCCTTGAGTGTGTGGAGGGCATTGGGAGAAGGCTTGTGCTGCTGAGAAATTGGGCTGTGATCTGTCCTTAGCTGGCCAGGCAGTGGATGGTGGAGGAGGAGAAGGACCAAAAGTGGGTTTTTAAATGGCTATTTGGCCTGATCAGAGCTGTTGAGAGGGAAGGTTCCCCTAGAAAAGAAGCACTTGAGGTGGGACAGGAGTTAGAGAAATTTGCAAATAATCAAATCTGTAAAAGTTAAGACTGCAGATGTGATGGGCCAACAGAAATTGTTTTCCCTCTGTTATCAATTGTGTCTACTGCTTACAATGTCTTCCAGTTTAAATCAAATAAATTGAGCGGGCCAATTGTTGATTTACAGCAAATGGATTTTTATGACTCTGGAATACTCTACTACAACCAGTCTCCTTTCCTTCCAGACAAGCATCACTTTTGCTTTCTTCGTAGATGTAAAGCTTTTGAAACTTTCTGCTTTAAAATCTCATGTGGATTTGTAGAATACACACGGAAATGAGCATAAAACAAAATGTTTCCTATTTTTTTAACAGAGTCACAGAGATTGACTTTAGGAAAAAGGAATATAAACCTATTGAGCCTAACAAGACAGCTAAACACCTGATAGAAATATACAGGGGAGGAGAAGATTAAAAACCTCATTACACAAAATGTTTGTGAAAAATCTATTATGTAAGAGCAGAAAAACATGAATAAGAAATAGGACAGGAACTGCGTATTTTTACTGTGAAGCCTAGGCTTTTCCTCAGGCAATGCTTTTAACTAGCAGGAGTAGCAGAATTCTATGTGGGGGGGTTTTCTGTGTATATCTTTGTCTGAAAAAACACAAACATGTCTTTGTTCCAGTGTTAATACGGTCAGGTGACTCAAGATGAAACAAAGTGAATTTAACACCATTTCAACAGCTCCTACTCCACACTGCAGACCCAGGTTTTGGTTTTCTGCTAGTATTTCCCAGAACTGCTTTCACCATGCATCCATTCATTAAATACTTCATTTCCTAGACTATCAATAGATTTCACTCTGACAGTAGGAAACATTGTATTGTCTTCCAAGCACTGGTTATAATCTATAAAGCCCTGTTTGGCTTAAGACCAGTCTATCTAAAAGATTGTATTTCCTCCATCATCATGAGCCTGCCTGCATCCTGAGATTCACAGGAGAGGCCTTTCTTTCATTCTCAACACCTTGATCGGTATGGTTGAGAGGAACGCCTCTAGGGAGGCTAGAATTGCTCCCTCCATCCTCTCCTTCCATTGGCAGGCAAAGAATTTTTTATTGTTATTATTCAGACAAGTTTTTTAGAAATGAAAGCTTTTAAGGAAAGAGCTTGTAAAAGGATGCTGCATTGTTTTAAACTGTAATGTTTTAAGAGGTTTTTTTTAAAAAAAATTAAAGGTATATGTTTTAATTATTTTAATATGGTTAATCGTTTAATGTTGATTTTTCATATGTTTCTAATAAAATCAATTAAATGTTTTTAATTATATCGTAAGCAGCTTTGGAATCCCAGTCTTGGGGAAAAGACAGAATATCTTCCATCATTATTATTATCATTAGCTGGAATCCTGTTGGGTACTTCTGCCGTTGTAAACAGACATACATCTGCAGGAATTAGAATTGCTTTCTAACTTCCACATCCTGTAATGCACTACTGTTACATTACTACATAGAGGAGCCAGCAAAACAAGCACTGTGCATTGGGACCAAAGCACATCAGGCCACTGACTAGAGAGTGCTGATGCATATTGAGACACTTTTGCTGGAACCTCGTTACACATCTTCATGATTCACTAACAGGGTTTCTTAGTGCCTCTGCTAAATTAGCTAAGTATATGTAAAGTTACACAGTGTAGATCATGACAAGGGATTCTGGCCATCATCTTCTATTGTTGTTGTTGTTGTTGTTGTTATTGCTGTTATTAAATTTCAAAAAATCATTTGCCCCGAGAAGGCAAAGGAATAGTCCATAGCCAACAGGATCCATAGAAAACCTGTTGGATCAGGGACAACTTTAAGAGACCCAAAAAATAAGGACCTGGTGTAAAGTTTGTTGGAAGCAAATGCATGGATAAAGTAGTTAACAGGAGGGAACTCTATAGTGCACGCCTGACCTTTTGTTTCACCTCTCTGTTTCTTTCTTTGATCTTGGTACTCCAAACTTTTTGCTTCTTGCCTGCCTGCAGAGGTCATTTCCCCCTTCTTCCAAAAGTTAGTTAGTCCTTTGTGCCCTTTTTGTCTGGTTTGGGAGCATCCATGAGTCTCCTGCCTCAGGATAGCTTACATCCATGGAAGACCTAGCTTTCAGGAGCTCTTCTGCTGAAATTTAGGTAATCTTTTATCTCCTTTCCAATAGGGATTTCCTGAAATATTAAATGTAAATTTTCCCTTTTTTTTTTTAACCTTAAAAGAACATCCTGAGTATTTTCTCCTGTTTCTACCCTAAGTTCATATTGTACTGAATACACTGCACTCTGCTTGATATAGATACAAAATAAAGCCAGGACAGCTTCTTGAATAAGTTGGGAAAATTACATCTTGTTTATTAAAACTTTTATACATTGCTTTCCTGCACTACAGAGCCTCAAAGGTGACGCACAATACAATAAAACCACAGTATTAAAACAGAAGAGAGACAGAGTGGTGTAGTGGTCTCAGCACTGGACTACTATTCTGCAAACCAGGGTTCAAATCCCCACTCAGCCATGGAAATCCAGTGAGTGACCATCCTAACAGGAGGGCAAAGGCAAACACTCTCTGAACAAATCTTGCCAAGAAAACTTCTTATGCCTTAGGGCACATGTGTCAAACACAAGGCCCGCGGGCCAAATCCGGCCCGCCAGATCATTTCATATGGCCCTCACACCTCTCTGGCAGCTGTGGCTGGGGGAGCAGAAAAAGGCACAGAGATGGACTGGGGAGCAGAAAGTGACACACTTTGGATATACTGACCAATTCTATGTCACTTTACAGAAGTATAGGGACCATAAACTACGATCAAATAGCCCCAAAATGTCCAAGAAAAAAAAAGTTGATGCCAAGGGAAGGCAATTTAAAAACCAGTAATAATTGAATGCAGAGGTAATTATTTCATATGATAAAAGAGTAGATACATTTACATAGTCTTATAGATACAACCGGCCCTTTGAGGGCAACCATAATGCTGATGTGGCCCAAGATGAAATTGAGTTTGATACCCCTGCCTTAGGGTCATCACACAACAACACAGAACAGAAATAAAATATATTAAAACAAAGTTTTAAAAGACAAATCATGACCAAAATAACTCAATTTTGCCTTTAGGAAATTGCAGTGGAATCCTTACTCAAAAAACCACTAGCTATAGGGATTTAGGGCTGAATACAAGCCTCTGTTACCGGCAGCAATTTCTCCCTCTCGCAGAAATGCCTTTTCTGTAAGTTGATCTCAGAGATATTCCAACAGAGTAGTCTCCCAGCAGGGCTCCTCTGTTGGCTGAAATCTCCTGAACAGAAAAGCCAAGAAAAGGGAGTTGAAAAGAGGGACAACTAACAGAAAACCAGAATCCAGTTTATACTAGCATTTCAAACTCCACTACTGAGTTGATGAAGAGATCACAAGTGTAACCTGTGAAATTGTGGGGATGGGAAAAAGAAATAAGTCACTGACACCATCAGAAAGGCCTTCATACAAGAACCCAGCATTTTCTAGAAGGGTACAAGCTCTACCCAGCATTAGTATCTGTATCCATTTTGAAGGTAGATTTTAGATAACAGAGAACTACACCCAAGCCTTTTCTTAATTAGGTTTACGAGAAAGGCAGTATGCTAACAGCTCCCGGATAATGCTTAGGTGACTAGGTTCATGAGAACAACATGTGATCACCATGCTATTTTGGTAGAGGGGAATGCAAAACGAGTGGTGGCTTAAGCAGGCTCTTCAACAATTTAAAGTGTATGTATGCATGTGTCTGTGTGTTTCAATGGCAGCTTTGCATGAAAGATAAAATTCCGTCAGGAACTGTGTTGCTGGGTAGGGAATTTTAAGTCAATCTCCAAAGCTGTTGTTGTGTGCCTTCAGCCATTTCCGCACTAGACTGTTATAGTGCTATTATTCCACTTTCGACTTCCTATGGAATCCTGGGATTTGCAGTTTAGGGAGGGGCCTCAAAGGCCCCTCCTTAAACTGCAAGCCCCAGGATTCCATAGGATGTTGAAAGTGGAATAATAGCACTATAATAGTCTAGGACAGAAATGGCTTTCAAATCATTTCCAACCTAATGCCTAATTCCATCCTAAAGCAAACTTATCATGGGGTTTTCTGGCAGCTGAGAGTATATGATACGCCCAAGGTCACCCAGTAGGTTTCCATGGCTGAACAGAGAATTGAACCCTGGCCTCCAGTGTCATAGTCCAATTCTCAAACCACTACACCATACTGGCTCTCTAAAAGTTTCTATTGGCCTGGAGTAAATGGCAGATTTAAAACAGGAAACCTAGAAAACATCATGTGAGAGAATCGTTAAAACTGCAATTTCCAACTACCTCTCTCCCAGTGCAGATCAGACCTCTTTCCCCTACTGCTGGCTATTAACATTTAAAACCTTTCACAATAATAGAAGTGATGACTTGCTTCTTTATTTTAACTCTAAATCTAACAGGATGGAAAGGATTACATAAATCCACAAGCATATTCAAACTAGGAGAACATGTGGAATTAAAAATTCTCCCTCTTCATTCATCATTTCATAAGTATTGGGAAGCTGTAAGGAAAACACTGTGTTTAAAGACTTGAACATATCTTGAATCCCACTAAATACAGATAAAAGTTACTTTCACTTTCTTGCATTAATTTCCTGTGAGTTTAATGTTGTGCTTCCACTGAGGTGTGTGTAGCTTATATAGTTCTGGTGGAGGACTTGCTCTGTTTTCTTGAAACTGTTGGATTACATCTGTGTAACAAAGTAATGATGCATGGAATAAAATTACATATTTATGGAACACGGCTTAACAGTAAGATGAGAGTAAATGGGGGAAGGAGCATCACAGTTCACTCTTTGTTCATCTTATGCTTAAGAAAATGAATAGGAAGAAACAATTCATTATGCCTAAGCAATTGCAACCACATTGCCAGAGATTTACCCATGATAAAACCTTGTGCAGCAACTGGTTTCACAGGAGAATCAACTTTGAGGAAGGAATGAACAATGCATTGTTGAAAAATCTTAGCCATAAGAACAGGCATTGCTAGGGGAGGGGAAGAAAACATTGTCCTAAGAGCAGGGATGAGTAAGGACTGAGTTTCAGTTCATCCTTTTATAGGAACTTGCTAAAATTCACACATTTATTTGTATTCAGGATAGAAAGAACTAAAGATTTTAGAAATATCATGTGGGAGAAACTGACACTGACATATTTATGTGTCCATGACTAGGGCTTTGAGGGTGATTTCGATTAGAATTGTCAGGGTAGCACGAGGTAGCTCCTCAGGGCACATGCAGAGTGCTGATAGGGCAGCGACATCCAGCTGCAACCAAGCAGTTCCAGGCATGCCAAAAAACTTCCAGAGACTCAAAGAGATAAACTCAGGGCTATTTATGTAGTTAAGCACACTGAGGTTAAAGTTAGGGCTTCTGGCAGCATGCGATGAAGCAATAAGCAAGATAGGAACAATAAATCAGCAGGTAAAAACAGAAACCGGCAGCATGTCTAGATACATTTCATAAATCAGTCAGCAGAGCGGCATGATCACCAGGAATTGACCTGAATGGTAAAGTACAGTGCCATACCCAAGCCTTTTTAAGGGCTTAACATCACCCCAGACCCTATGGGGTAATCCAATCACATATACAGCAGGCAACCTTCTCATGTTGACAAGGCAAGACCTTCCGAGGCTGGCTAGCCAAAACATTCTTGCAGCTGCATTCAAGGTCACATCATCTCATTCCACTTCGAAAAACCTTTTCTGCCACACCGCACTCACACTGAATGCCTCGACAAGAATCCCTGTGTTTTAATGATGTTAGGGCTAAATTAGGGCTGTTATCTCTTCTAAAAGACATCATTTTGAAAACCAACATGACGGGCAGGTACAACATGGTCTTCTCCATGCTAAGAATAGGTGGAATTTTCATATTTAGCTAGTTCAGATAGGGGAGGGGGAGGAGGGGGAGTTGTTCACAAAATATGCAAAGGCCAAACAGGGCAGAAAAATTTTCAGGTTTTAGTGTTTTGAATGTAAATTAAAATGAACTTGCAAAGATTTTTCCATCCCTGAGAATGTAGAGCAAACAGAAGGAACCAAGGCCACTAGATGGTTATAAACACTAAGAGGAAGGACAGACACTGTGGGACGGAGAAGAGCTTGCTCTACCAACTTCTCTGCCAGAAGGAATGTTCACTTCTAACTGGGTGAGTTGGTGGGGTGGATGTGCTCCTATCACCTGTTCCAAGATATCTTTGATTGAAAGGGTGGGTACGAATTTTCAAACAAAAGAAAAATATGGGTGAGTTAACACCATATTAACATCCCACGTAAAGCTATTGTTTTAATCCCGCTTCCTGGTGAACACAGAAAAGCGTGGCTTCGCAGACACCCAAAGACTGCTTTACGGAAATAACTTTTGAAAAGAGATAGAAAGCTGGCATAATAAACATTTCCAATACTCAAAAAGAAGTCTGGTGCCAAATTTTGTTCTTATAGATCAGGATGAGGAACACTTTTTCTTCCCAAACATGACATTTCACTATGACTTGCTTCATAGAGGCTCCATGGCATCAGTACAAAGTGGTAATGGAAAAAAGGGTCATCTCACACGCCTATTCATATTCATCCACAAATAAACAACACATACATCATTTCAGATGCATGTATCACTTCTCCCCTTTTCTGCCACCTCTTTACTTTCACCCTTCACCACATCACCACCCATGTTCCTCCCCCATAGCCAGCACAGAAGGTGATTAGAGTGGACAGGTAGAGATAAACTCTGCTTTGTCAGCCTGATCAGCTACATAGAAGTAGCAAAGCAGAGCTCTCAGTCAATCTCTATCTCTTTTTCTTTCTCTCTGCTTTGCAAACTCAAGCAGCATCCACAGTGGCTGTGGCAAAAGGATCTTAAGGAAGGGTCTGGATTTTCTCCATAACCTATATGAAATTTAATAGTGATGACAAAACAGGGAGAGAGCACTCTGTCCGCTAGCCCAATATCTTTACCCCAAGCAGGATACATGCCTTGTTTTTAAGGAGAACCACACTTCCTCTAGGCTTCTGGAAGTTGTATGCCTTTTATTAAAAACAAAGTAACGTGCCCTTCACGTACCTCATTTACATGTAAAAATCTCCCAGTTTTGCCACCCCTGCTGCAGCAATGTCAGCTGCGATGGCAGTAGGGCAGGCAAATGCTATGCTAAGGGCAGTTGCAAAATGGACAGGAAAAAAAAGCCACTGGTAACCTATGAAGAAATTGGAGGTCCTCAGTTTAACTGGAGAAACCCAGCAGTGCTAAAGACATCTTCATAAACCAGGTCTGACCAATTAAGACTACACCTGAATAGTCCTACAAGAAATATCTGAGCTCTCTAGCTGCAGACAGAAAAACTCTCAGGTGGTAGGGAAAGGAAAACTTGATTCATGTGTCTTTATTTTCTTCACTTTTCCTCATTCTTCTTTTTTTTATTGGTTATTACTAGTGCCTTTGCTTCCTTGTTATTTTAAATGCTTTCACACATTAGGAAACATCATATTAGGAAACATCATTCTTGTCATGCCAATATTTCTCAGAATCCTAAAGGTGGTTCCCGACCATTCAAGAGGCACACTGTGTTTCACAGGATGATGGAATATTTTCACACAATGGATATTTTTTAAAAAAAGAAAAGTTTATCAAGCTTGATTTGTATAGTAATAAATATTAAACAGTAAATATTTATTTATTCGAGTATGTCTGTTGTTGTTATTGTGTGCCTTCAAGTCCTTTCTGACCTAAGATGAACCTATCATGGGGTTTTCTGGGGCTGAGAGTACGTGATACACCCAGGGTCCCCCAGTGGGTTTCCAGGGAAAAACAGTGAATAGAACCTGGTCCCCAGGGTCATAGTCCAATGCTCAAACTACTACACCTTGCTGGATCTCTAGTATATCTATACAGTCCTCACTCCACATTCGCAGGGTGGACCTTCATGAACTTGAATATTCACAAGGTGTCCACTTGCCTCTCCCGCCCCCATTTTCTCCTCCCATTCCCCGCACATGTCCATGGGCCTGGGCAAAAGGCAAGCGAATGCCAGGGGGCGGCCGTGCACGCATGCCTTCTTGACTCATGCCCCTTTGTAAAAAGAAGCTTATTTAACTGGTTAACTGAGGTATACCTGTATTTCCTCTGACCATATTTCCTCCCATTTTTCAGCACATAGTGATCTGTGACCTCATCTCCACATCACAATGTCAACAGGTTAAAAGAGATACTATGGTTTGGCCTTTGAACAATCGTGCATAGGTTTTTGGGGTTTTTTCTGGATATCACCATGTTTAATCCTAATCCAGCTGAAGTTGTCTCAGAACCCAAGCTTGAAAATTCAAATCGTACTCACCATATGAACAGTAAATAATTGGTCATTTCCCACCTTTTCATATACTCTTCCCCTTCAGGCAACAGCTTCACTCTACCTTATATTAAGCTTGTCTTGTCTGATCCTTACACACCATACATACACTGTATTGATTCTACAGTGACCCCTCACAAGCCTACATTACACATTATAGCCAAGAAAACAAGCAACAGTAAGTATACATGGAACAAGATCCAAGCAAACTTGAAAGAGCCGGCTGCCATAGAAAAGGTTCAGACCCCTATCAAATGAAAGACAGAATGAATCAAGAGATACTGTGGATATGTTATCCAGTGAACAGCATGGAATAGCTCTCAGATATTACCAGTAGGGCCTGTGCACTCATCAGTCCCAAAACCAATCTAGTTTACTTGGTGCAAATTGATCACTGTAAAACTCACAGAGAACAGTGATGTCTCAGAAAAACCTTATGGAAAATACTATGACATCATAAGTCCAGCCATTCTAAACCACAGAGTAAAATAAAATTCACAAAAAAAGCATAACCACATACTTTCAGTGTTCTCAGCATATTGCTAAAACATGGGTCAGTTGGTTCAAACTAATGCTAACCTAAAGTACCCCCAGAGAGTAGCTATGGGGTCATGGACATTGTCCCACACACACACACTTCTGCAATTTTTCTTCAGTTCCCAAATTTCTAGCATTGTAGTATTGGGCAGGCAAAGGAACCAAGGGGAATGCAACCACATCACGTATCTGAGGTGTGAATAATTTTCAAAGACTCACTCTCTGCAATATTAAGAAAACTGAGAATTGAAGGAAAATTTCATTTGGAGTGGCAAAATCTTTAGTGAAGGGGCAGAGCCCTCATTCCCTTCTCTATAGCTATACCCCAGAGAAGACCTATGCCCATTATTTCTCCTGGACTCAGCTCTTCTTCAGTCCATCCTCTCCTTCCAGCCTGGATGAATGGAGGCATTTAGAAGCTCTCACTTTCCTTTTAGATTAAGCAGAGGTTGCCATGTCATCTGGACAAAATACGATGAAACCTAGATACAATGGTTAGTGAGGGGGGAAAAAGCCAATTTCAAGTCATCATTTATAAAGCTATCCAATTCTCAAAAAATATAATCAATATACTCAATTTTGGGTAGTCCAAAATGGAAACAGAAACTTCTACTTCACCCCACTTGATCATGCTGGGCAGGAGGAGGTAAAAGACTAGAGGAGGCTAGACCTGTTGTTCTAACCATAGACCATGGTGCAGTAGTGCACCTAATATAGGTGCACTACTACACCATGTGTCTCATTCTTCCTCCAGGATTTTTCCCTGAACACACGAGAGGACAGAGTTAAAAGCCTGTGCCCTCAGTTCTGATGCAGGATGGTACAGACATTCTGTAGACACAAAATGGATAGATTCTCCCCATAGGAACTGTAGGGATACACTATATGGCAACAAGTATATCCAGCAGTTCCAGCAGCCATGGCTTCACTCTCACAGCAAATACTCAATTCACCCAAACAAAGGATTATTCCAGTCAGTACAGAACTACCATTATTATTAAAAACAGTAAGGTATCTATGGAGTAAGAAATGTGATGGCAAGCGCACTGGCTAACGGAGAACAACAATGAATTTCAGAAGAAAATCAGCTTGTGCTTCATTGATTATAGCAAAGCCTTTGATTGTATAGATCATGAAAAAATGTGGATCATTCTTAAGGAAACAGGTGTGCCACATTTGACTGTTCCGATGCACAACCTATACACAGGACAAGAAGCAACTGTTAGGACAGAATATGAGGAAACATCTTAGATTCCAATTGTCAAGGAAGTTAGGTACGCCTGCATTTTATCACTCTATCTGTTTAACTTGTACAGTTAATGAATCGTTTGTAAGGTTGGATTAGACTCAGAGAAAGGAGACAAGAAAATTAGAGGAACAAACATCAACAGTTTAAGATATGCAGATGACACCACACTATTAATAGAAAATAACAAAGAGTTGGAATGACTACTGAAGAAAGCCAAGGAAGAATCCTCCATGTATCTAGAGCCCTTTCTTTCCTTCAGCCTTCCCTCCAACATCCATTGTATTATGGCTGGCTTAGAAAACATCTCATAACCCATTATTACTTCGCTGTTCCAAGAAAGGATTGTACAACATCTGTTCAGTCTGATGTTCTAATGGTTGCAAAGGAAAAGACACCATCACCACCACAACTGGCAGTGAACTTTGCTCCTATGGGGCCTGTGTGTCCTACTCCATCAGAAGACAGTTCTCTTCCTGAAAGACTATCCAAACAAAGCCTAATTCATAGAGAAAAGGCTCTTGATGTTAGCACTTGGACAGCAGACTGAATGGCCACACTAGTTATCTGTTCACAGTCTTCTCCATGATGCTGAGACATGTTATTTTACTGTCAGGTGATAGCAATTACTTCTATATTGGCTTTTATAATAATTCCACAAAGACCCACTGAACAGTTATTGAATGTTTTATTTGAGCCAAGCAATGGCCTCTGCTACTTCCTGCTTGAACATTGCTGTAATTAAAAAAAGAGAAAGGCAAATGAAACCAAAACTATTTTGCCCCTAGTGGGCCATGCAGAAAGTACTGAACTCTATAATTTAAGAACATTCCATCACAAAATTCCTAGTGCAACAACAGATACTCTTCACAATGTAATAACATGGTACCCATAACTGCCATTTACACATTTTCATGCAAATCTGAACACCTTTTTTCTCCTGTTTTTGAGATGCAGAAATTCTCCCTAGATGGACTAACCTGCCTTGCAGAACCTTTTCCATCAATCAACTATGACAGCCGGCTTTTCTGCTAAAGGAGCAGCATTCCAAGACATGGGGGGGGGGGGGGGAAGACTGTTAGAATTCTACAGAGCTGTAAACATATGATCAGTCCATCCCACCCTACTTGTTTTTGTGTGCCTTCAAATTATTTCTGATTTACGACGACATTAAGCAAACCTGTCACAGGATTTTCCTGGCCAGATTTCTTCAGACGGGTGTCGTCTGTGCCTTTCTCTGAAACTGAGAAAGTGTGACTTGCACAAGGTTACCCAGCAGATTTCCATGGCTGAGCTGAGTTCAAACCCTGCTCTCCAGAGTTGTAGTCCAATATTCAGACTGTTATACTACACTGGCTTGTGACTCTAGGTCTTCTAAATCCAGCCACAAAGCAGTAGGTGAGAAAACTAGAGCCCATTATCTATTCCACGAGCCTCTCAGCTTGCATATACAAGTAGTTTGCACATGATTTTTTTTTATTTCACTTAATGTTCCTGAGTCAGAAATCCAAGAAATTTGCCATAAATCCCACTCCACCTTCTGCTATATCCCCTATTCTAGTGGACTGGTTTATAAACATTTAGAAAACTAATGACCCCTGCCCCCACTTCAGTCTACTCTCATAGACCAATGACCACGGGGAGCTGACAGAGGTAGATGCCCTTGGCCATTTCCGCACTAGCCTGTTATAGTGCTGTTATTCCACTTTCAACCTCCTATGGAATCCTGGGATTTGCAGTTTAAGGAGAGGCCGCCCCTCCCTAAACTGCAAACCCTAGGATTCCATAGGAGGTTGAAAGCAGGATAATAGCACTATAACAGGCTAGTGCGGAAATGGCCTTGGTTGCCAGCAAGGCTTGGAACTATTACTTTTGAGATTACAGTTATCAGAGGGGGGGGGTTTCCCCTCCAGAAAGTGAATCGTGTACTTCCATGAAGCAGCAGAGACCTTGACAAGGTATCTGGATTCCAAATCAAGATTGATAGGGAGTAAATCAGGAATCATCTACCTAGCGTAAACAAGTTCAAAGCTTCAAAGCCAAATGAACTGTATTCCTAAAGTGGTTCTTCCTCCAAGGACCATAACCTATTTTTTTTTTCATACAACAGTAATCAATTGTTTGCTCTTTTCCAGTTTTGTGCTGGAAAAGAGGCTAGGCACAGGAAACACTGGCATGTGGCTAGGCACAGGAAACTAACCACAAGAAGCCACTACCTTTTGGTGCCTCTACCTTTTGATGATCCATTATCTGACAATGTCCTCTTTTGACACATTTCCCAGAAGGATACAAGCACTCAACCTGGTGGTTGGGGAGCAGGTGAGGAAGCAGGGGAAATGCGGCACATAATAGGTAGAGAGGTGGTACAAGAATACCTGGCCACACTGGATGAATTCAAGTCTCCAGGGCCAGATGAATTGCATCCTAGGATATTAAAAGAACTGGCAGAGGTCATTTCGGAACTGCTTGCTATAATCTTTGAGAAATCTTGGAGGACAGGAGAAGTTCCAGCAGACTGGAAGAGGGCAAATGTTGTCCCCATCTTCAAGAAGGGAAAAAAAGAGGATCCAAACAATTATCGCCCAGTCAGCCTGACGTCTGTACCCGGAAAGATCCTGGAGCAGATCATTAAGCAGTCAGTTTCTAATCACTTAGAAAGCAACGCGGTAATCACGAGAAGTCAACATGGATTTCTCAAAAATAAGTCATGCCAGACTAATCTTATCTCTTTTTATGATAGAGTTACTAGCTTGATAGATGAAGGGAATGCTGTGGATGTAGCATATCTTGATTTCAGTAAGGCCTTTGACAAAGTTCCCCATGACATTCTTGCAAAGAAGCTAGTAAAATGTGGGCTGGACAGAGCTACTGTCAGGTGGATCTGTAACTGGTTGACTGACCGTTCCCAAAGGATGCTCACCAATGGCTGCTTTTCATCCTGGAGAGAAGTGACTAGCGGGGTGCCACAGGGTTCTGTCCTGGGCCCAGTGCTGTTCAATATTTTCATCAATGACTTGGATGAAGGAATAGAGGGCATGCTGATCAAATTTGCAGATGACACCAAATTGGGAGGGGTTGCTAATACGCCAGAGGACAGGATCAAAATTCAAAATGACCTGGACAGATTGGAGAGCTGGGCCAAGGCTAACAAAATGAAATTCAACAGAGAGAAGTGTAAGGTCCTACACTTAGGTAGAAAAAATGGAATGCTGAAATATAGGATGGGGGACACGTGGCTGGATGGCAGTACGTGTGAAAGGGATCTAGGAGTCTTAATAGACCACAAGCTGAACATGAGTCAGCAATGTGATGCGGCAGCCAAGAAAGCCAATGCAATTCTCGGCTGCATCAATAGGAGTATGGTGTCTAGATTGAGGGAGGTACTGGTACCACTCTACTCTGCTTTGGTTAGACCTCATCTTGAATCCTGTGTCCAGTTCTGGGCACCCCAATTCAAGAAGGACATGGTCAAGCTGGAGCAGGTCCAGAGGAGGGCGACCAAAATGGTGAAGGGCCTGGAAGCCAAGCCCTATGAGGATAGACTTAGAGAGCTGGGTATGTTTAGTCTGCAGAAGAGAAGGTTAAGAGGGGACATGATAGCCATGGTTAAATATTTGAAGGGATGCCATGTAGAGGAGGGAGAGGGCTTGTTTTCTGCCGCTCCAGAGACCAGGACAAGGAGCAATGGATTCAAGCTGCAGGAAAGGAGATTCCACCTGAACCTCAGGAAGAACTTCCTGACAGTCAGGGCTGTCCGGCAGTGGAATATGCTGCCTCGGAGTGTGGTGGAGTCTCCTTCTTTGGAGGTTTTTAAGCAGAGGCTGGATGGCCATCTGTCGGGAGTGCTTTGAGAGTGTTCCTGCATGGCAGGGGGTTGGACTGGATGGCCTGTGTGGTCTCTTCCAACTCTACATTTCTATGATTCTATGATTCTATGATTCTAAATTAAGGAGAAGTTCCATTAATTTCATTGGGGTTCTGCTTTGTCATCAGTTCTTCTTGCCTGCAGAGGCTCATCAGGAACTGCTCACACATGCCCACTGCTTGCAAAGTGAACTGAGGGTGGGAAAAGGCACTGAGCCAGATGAGAGATTTTGCAAGCAGCAAGTCCCAAGCGAGCCTCCATAAGCCCTTCATGCACCTTACAGTAAGGTACAAGGGTTCCACTTTTCAACCAATTCTGTTTTCTGACAGTGCTCTGGTTCCTAACCTGTCAGATGAGTGGGGGAAGTCTATAGGATTTTTTGCATGAGAAGTCTCTCTCTCTCCCTCTCTCTCTCTCTCTCTCACACGCACACACAGAGGGGGGGGGAGAGAGAGAGAGAGAGGCATTGTTACAGTCTGTCCTGTGATTAGTCTAACTATAATGCAAATGTTTCTAAAAGGTGTGGATGGACGCATAGTGGTGAAAAAGATGTATTCTCCCTTCACTCACACATAGGATAGAACGCCTCTTCTGTGGCCATTTCTGCACTACACTGTTACAGTGCTATTATTCCACTTGCAACATCCTGTGGAATTCTGGGGTTTGGAGTTTACTGAGGCCAAAAAGCTCTCTGGCTGAGAATTCTAAATGCCGCTCCCTAAACTGCAAACCCCAGGATTCCACAGGATGCCAAAAGTGGAATAGCGCTATAACAGTGTAATATAGAAATGTCCTAAGACAATGTCTGCTGTGGTATATGGGAATACCTTAGTTCAAAAAAACCTGATAAAACCTTTGAACAAACTCTTTCATGCTTGCCACCCACTCCCTTTCCTCCTCCTCATGTGTCCATTTGGAAGCTTTTTAGCAACACTGGCATGGGGATGGGGTGAAGAAAGGCTAGAGGAACATAGACTTTGAGTTACAGGAGTGTGTCTGCAGTAAACGCACTTAACTTGAGCAGAAAAGGAAGAGGACTCTGGCTGATCCTATCCTGTGTGCCTTTCTACAACAGGGAAGGTAAACAGCAGGTGCCTCCAGAATTTCTCACTAATGTTGTATGAACAGCAAAACAGCGGACAGCAGGTAAACCAGAGTCACCAGCTACCTGCTCCCCTCCACATATAGACTTTATACATTTGGCCATTGAAATGGAAATCATAAGAAAAGTGGAGACAGGTGAAAGAAAAAGTGATCCATGTCTGCATTTTGGAAGAAGCTTTCAAGGGTCTCTAAAAAGTTCAAATGTCACTGTTTACTTGGGCATGGCTTACCTTCCCCGGTTTCTCCAGTTCACATGGGCATATTGTTAGTTTGAACAAAACATTTGCTGAAACATGTTGATCAGTTCTTCCTTTTGTGGTGTAGCAACCTTTCCCTATTCCTTCCATGTTATTTCTGCCTCTGGTACCAAAGTTTCCATTAAAGAAGTAATATCCAGAAACAGATCAACTTAACTGTACTTGTGCGCATCATGTAACTACAGAGAGAGTATTGATTGTACCAGGTACTTACATTAATGATAGTTTAACCAACTAAAACTGCAATGATCAGTTGACCAACATTTTTTTTAAGGTGGTAACCTTACTAATAATGGTTGGATAACTGAGCCATACTTCAGGCCAACACAGAAAGTACAAAGCAATACTCATTCTGACTTCCCCAGTATCCTACAGACCAGGTACAGAAGTATGATTAAGCTGGAGCTTAGCACGGCCTTACCCAGCCTGGTGCCTTCCAGTTGGTTCAGACTACAGCTAACACAATTCCTGGCCATGGTGACTGGGCCACACAAGTTGGGAGCCCATTGGCTAACTTCAGCAATGATCTTATTCCCTCTCCTTTTTAAAGATGCCAAATATACACCTGTCACAGAAGTCTTCCCACACTGCAGTGAACATGATAGAAGGGGAAGCTGATCTACAGTGATGCAGTGATCCCAAGTACTCAGCTGGGGCTTGTTATTCTAGTTCCCCACTGAGCCACCCAACTTAACTAGATGATGTCTTCTCTCTACAACACAAAGGCCACTTCATCCTACACTGTTATAGTGCTATTATTCCACTTTCAACATCCTATGGAATGCTGGGGTTTGCAGCCAAGAGCTCTCCGGCTGAAAATTCTAAATACCACTCCCCAAACTGCAAATCCCAAGATTCCATAGGAAGTTGAAAGTGGAATAAAAGTACTACAACAATGTAGTGTGGCAATGGCCAAAGTTACAGCATTTTGATACCATTTTAAATATCACGTTCCATCCCATGGAAATTGTGAGGATTGTAGTACCACTCTTCTGACCTACAGTACTAGAGATAGCTCACAGAGAATTCCAAGTACTGCCCCAACTACAAAATCCCAAGATTCCACAGGACAAAGCCTGGACAGTTAAAATTGAATTGAACTGTTATATTGCTGTGGTGTAGCCATTGCAAAGTCTCTTTTGCCCTACCTAGCAAATGAAGGGGCCAGCAGAGCCACATTAGCTGCTCAATGATGACTGGAAGAAGGAAGAGAGGTAACAGTAGCAAATAAACACAGGAAATGCCTACAAGGTTTGTGCCGCTGCCACAGAACCTTTATCCCTGTGCCCTCCACGCCCTTTCTTGTGGTTAGTGGAAGCAGCAGGAACTGAGCTCCCTCTCCCCTACAAACAAGCACAGGTACACCGGACAAGCCTGCCATTGCGTGATCACCCAGCCAGCTCCCAGTCCGAGAATTATATTTACCCAGGGCAGAAAAAACTGCGAAAAGGGACGGCGGGCCGGTGCATTGCATTGTGGGTCCGCCGTTCACAGTAGGGGGCAAGGAGGAGCACGTATCGACCTTCTGCCCGGTCTTGCAAACCTACATTCCCGCAAATTGCGGGTATCATGTTGTAAAAAAGGCAGATGCGTCCATCCTCACGTCCATCCATCAGAGGCGGAAGCTTAAACGGGGATATTTCCTTCGTACACCTGTTTTGGCTCATTTTATTACATTTCTTTCCATTTTATGGTATCCTTCGGAGAGGCAGGTGCCACCTGGAAATACAGTCCTGCTGTTCCGTTGCTTTATTGCCCTTCGAATGTAATGCTGCCTAGGAAAGGGAAGAGGGGAAGCGATGCGCCTTTTATAAATAAAACTGACTAGCTTAGTTCCCCACCATCACCACAAGCCTGGGATCCGCCTCCCACGACGCCTCGGGGTCCATCCAAGGGCCATGTCATCTAGATCCCTTTCGCAACTTTGCCAAAGAGAGTCCACGGGGCGGTCCACTCGCGCGCGGACGGATCCAGAAGCCCCCCCCTCCCCAGCGCGGGGCGCGCGCCTTTTTCGCGCGCTCCCCCACCCCGCCCCCATTGCGCATCGCCGTTCCGGACAAGCGAGCGTTGGATCGCGCCTAGCGACGGCGGCGGAGACGCCTTCTCTCTCTGGCAGATCCCTTCCGTCTGTTAAACTAAAAAAAATAAAATAAAATAAAATAGCTGGACTCGGAGGGGATTCGGCGCGCAAGGAGCGGTGTGGGGACGGTGGCGGGGAGAGCGAGGATGTCCTCCTTCCAAACCGGGAGGGGAGGTAAGTAGGGCGATCGGTGAGGGGGTTTTGTGGTCCCCACCTGAGCATCGGCAGCGGGGATCTCCTTGAAAAGAGAGACGCGCCCTTGCACCGCCGCCTCCTTTCCACGCAGCCGCCTCCCTCTTGCCACTGCAGTCAAGGCGGCGGGTTTGGAGACTGCGTTGGGCTTCTGCCTGGGTCGCCGGCGCCTTGAGTCCTTTCTCGGAGCTCGCGTTTTCCTTTTCCCTTCGCCCACCCGCCTCGTTTCTTGCTAGCAGAGATGTGCCGAAGGCACAATGCAGCGTCCGCAGAGGACAGTCCGGCTACCCGAGAGAGGGGAGGGAGAAGGGACAGGGGGCGAGAGAGCGGTTGCTGGTGGCCGTTCCTTGCGGCCGCGGAGGGGAAGCTCGAGGCGCACGGCGAGCTCCCGCCGCGGTCCCGTTCCCTCTCCGTTAGGGAAGGGGAGCATCGCCTCCTGCCTTGGGGAAGGCGGCCCGGTAGGGAGGGCTGGCGGCGATCGTGCCCCCCGGCAACGCTTGGTACCCTCTTTTTTTTCTTATTATTATTAATAGGGAGAGGGTTGACCGTTTCACTGAGTCTGTTGTAGCCCGGGGAGGTGGAGGCAGGACCACACCAAGAAACGCCCCGTGGCCCTAGAGGGCCACGGGGCGTTTCTTGGTGTGGTCCTGCCTCCACCTCCCCGGGCTACAACAGACTCAGTGAAACGGCCAACCTTCTCCCTATTAAAATACTACCGCTACTATAATATAATATATGTATGTATCTATAGCTATATATCTATATCTACATCTAGGAAAAGAGGATGCCTTAAAGAGATGTGATGGGGCAATCCCGTCCCAGCATCGGTGCCCTGCTAAATTTGGGCACCTTGGGAAAGTGCTGCAAGATGCAGCATTCCTGTGCTTGCCTCCCGGGAACCGTCTTGCCAGCTTGCCTGTCCCCTGAAGGGGTTGGGGTTAGCAGAGGAATAACGCCCCGGCTCTCCCAGAAGAAGAAAAAAAAATCTGAAAAAGGAAAAAATTCTTAATGCTGCATCCTTTTTTTTCTGCTTGCTTCCTGGGGACTGTTCTGCCAGCTTGCCTGTCCCTTAAGGGGTTGGGGTTAGCCGAGAACTACTACCCCCACCGCAGAAAAAAAATTCTGAGAAAGGAGGAAAAAATTCTTAATGCTGCATTCTTTTCTTGTGCTTGCCTCCTGGGGACTGCCCTGCCAGCTTGTCTGTCCCCTTCAGGGTTGGGGTCAGCAGAGAAATACACACAGACACACACACACACACACACACACACACAGACCGAAAAAGAAAATCTGAGAAGGAAAAAAGGACAGACACATGATGTTTTAATGCTGCATCTTTTTCTTAACAACATTCCCACCCTGCGGCTTTACGCTTTCATACAGATAACTGCTTTCACACAGAGATGTGGGAAAATACCAGGATGCCCTCTTGTTAAAATTTCATTCCTGACAGTCATTCCTGACGTCCCCTTCCCTTCCCTTTTTTTTTTTTCAAAGCATAAGTGGCAGTGCCATGTGCTCAGACTAACCTTCCCCCTGCTCCCAATACAAATGGGTGGTGCACCTTACTGGTCGCTGGGCTGGCACAGAGAAAGGTTTGGCTTCTAGGCTAAAAGTGTCAACTTTAGAAGAGCAAACAGATCCTACATCTACTGGAAGGTGTTTGGAGCCGAAGCCAGAGCCCTAGCTTGTTTGCCCTGGGGCTATTTGTCCAGTCCTGCCCAGTTAGAAAGATAATAAACTGTCTTCTGTGTGTGTGCACGTGCGTGCATGCGTGCATGTGTTTTTCCTCCTCCTTGTCAATTATTAGAAGTCACTGAAATGGGATTGGCTGTGGAAGGGAGTTAATAGCAGGAGAGACTTAGGAAAGGCAAAAAAAAAAAGTCCTATTCAGTTTTCCAACCTCTTTCTGCAGTGAAGGATTGAGCCAGCAAAGAAGTTTGGAGCATCCTTTATCTAAGCTGTGTAACAGGAGTGCTGAGGTAAGTGTCTCTTCTTATCCAGTAGCAAATTTTTGTTTTGTCATGTAAGCATATCCTACACATAGTAAATTTGGCATAAGTTCAGCTCTGTGCTTAGGTGTTACTACTGCTTATATTCCACCGTTCCAAGATGTTGCTGTTGTGTGCCTTCAAGTCGTTTCCAACTTGTGGCAACCCTAAGACGATCCTATGATGGGGTTTTCTGAGGCTGAGAGTATGTGATACATCCAAAGTCACCCAGTGGGTTTTGGTGGCTGAGCAGACAATCAAACCCTGGCCACCAGAGTTGGAATCTAATGCTCAGACCACTACACCATGCTGGCCTGCAAGTAATATCTGTTCAAATCTGTTAATAAATTTTGCAAGAAAAATATCAAAACACATCCCATTGGGATCCTTCCCGTGTGGCAGCTGATATTAACATCCTACGGCAAGAGAAATATATATTCAGTCCTGGTTAGCAGATTCCAAATCCCAGTTTCAGCTTGTTATACATGCTGTCAAGTCTACTAGGACTTATAGAGACCTTACAATTGAGACCCCTTTAAAAGATTCTCTTGTTTATAGCCCTGTTCGGGTCTTCTGAAATACTGCTTTCAACTTTCCTCAGCATTGGTGTCTTTTCTGCTGAGTCATGTTTTCTCATGACTCACCTTCTACTATGGAAAACAAATTCCTGGGGTGTATGTATTCTCAGAGGTGCCCTGTTCATCAGTTCTAGTTCCATTTTCCTGAGTCACTGTTTTGCACCTGGCTTCAGTTGGTGGACCTTGAGGTAGGTGCTGTATAGTCTATATCTGATATTGGGAATTTGTTGTTGTATGCCTTGAAGTCATTTCTGATTTAAGATGACCCTCAGGGAAACATATAACGGGTTTTTCTTTGCAGAATTTGTTCAGAGCAGGTTTGCCTTTGCATTCTTCTGACGCTGGAAGAGTGTGACTTGCCCAAGATCACCTAGTGGGTTTCCACATCTGAGTAGTGATTTAAACTCTGGTTCCCAGAGTCATAGGCCATTTCCCCACTAGACTGTTATAGTGCTATTATTCCACTGTCAACATCCTCCCTAAATTGCAAACCCCAGGATTCCATAGGATGTTGAAAGTGGGGTAATAGCACTATAACAGTCTAGTGTGGAAATGGCCATAGTCCAGTGCTCAAACCATGACATCACATGATGGACTAATTGTTTGACTCAGTACAAGAAAGTTTCATGTATTTCCCAATTTTTAAAAAAGAAAGGCTGAAAATATTGATTTGAACCCCAAACCTAAAGAATGCTTTCTTTAAACTTGGTTGAAATTCACTTGTCTAACTATTGCATACGAACAAAATAGTAAACTGAGATGGCAAAGTTTTAAGCCACACTAACTCACAAGAGGTAGGAAACTAAATTATTTAATGTATCTTCCCCCTCCTCCACCACAGAAGATCAGAGAGATAGCTTAACTGGACTTCTCTCCCTGATTTTCCAGTTCTCTACATGCAGGGTGCTTTTTATGTGAGGAAACATTCAAAAGAATGCAGTTACTCCACCTTCCAATGGAGTACTCCAGCCCAGAATTCCACTCTATTTTATGTGATTTCTAGAATAACTATTGTTCTTACGCAGATTGAACAGTTACTACTGCTTTGTTTCTCTGAAAACTTTGCTGATGCACAAGATTTAACCGGTACATTTTAAAGAAGGAGTCATAGGCTATTTAAAAAAGATAACTTTTCAAATATATCCTGTCTTCTGCCTGATTGGTGTAATCCCTCACATTTCTTGTGTTTCCTTGACAAAAAAATAAAACAAACCTAGAACCATTCTGACCCTAGTTGTATTCATGTTTTTGTGCCTGACTTTTTGGTACTTAGCTACCCTTAAACTATTTCAGTAAGTAAACATTAGAGAAACGTGGTTTCTCCTTTAGTCAGGACATTTTGAACAACTTTCTTGTTGTCGTTGTGTGCTTTCAGGTTGTTTCTGACTTATGGGGACCCTAAGGCAAACCTATCACTGGGTTTTCTTTGCAAGATTTGTTCAGAGGGGGCTTGCCATTGCCTTCCTCTCAGGATGGGAGTATGACATACCCAAGGTCTCCCAGTGGGTTCCCATGACTGAGCCTGGTCTCCCAGAGTCCTAGTCCAGCACTTAAATCACCACACATGCTGAGTCTCCTTAATTTGAACATCCAGTTCAGCTTTAAAAAGCCCCTTCATCTTATTGGTGTTATTGTGTGTCTTCAAGTCATTTTCAACTTATTGCTACCCTAAGGTGAAATTATCATGGGTTTTTCTGTGGCTGAGAGTGTGTGATGCTCCTAAGGTCACCCACTGGGTTTCCATGGCCAAGAGGGGAATCGAACCCTGATCTCCAGGGTCATAGTCTGATGCTCAAACCACTACACCACACTGGCTGTCCTTTGTCATACGCCTCTTCCTTTTTCCCAATACCTTTTTATCCAGAACTCTTGTGTTTCATTCAGTTCAGTTAAAAACCTGTTTATTGGCTACAAAGTTGTCTTATATATTCCTCATGTACCATTTGTAACAAGTGTGTGTGTCTCTGTGTGTGTGCATGCCTTCAAGTCACCTCTTGACTTATGGTGACCCAAGAATATCATAAGAGTTTTCTTAGACAAGAGTTGTTTTTGCCAGTTCCTTCTTCTGAAATAATAGCTGACACCACCTGATATTTGTTGGCGGTCTCCCATCCAAGTACTAACCAGGGCTGATCTTGTTTTGCTTCCAAGATCAGATGATATCTAATGCCTTTAAGGTATTTAGGTCTTCTTGTGACACATTAAGCTGTAAAAATCTGAGTCTTGTTTTTGTCACATTTCTCAGAAGCCTACCATTCTCAATCCATCTTGGTTTCACATTGGATTAAGAGGTATATTTCTTTTTCTCTACACAGAAAATTGGGTTATCTTGTTTTCAAAATAGGCACATTTTTGTGTATGCTTGTTTTAATGTATGTATTTTTGTACACACTTTTGTCCCCATTGACTGAAGCATGTAGTTGCAGATTTTGTTAATATATACCTTTTTAGTTGTGCACATTTTTGTGCCTGTTTTGCTCACATTTTTCCTTTCTGAGTTATGTCACAAGCATGTGAAATGTACAGAATTTTCTAGGCAAGATATGCTTCATCTCCTTGCTTGTCTTGGGATGGCTGAAGTTGATATTTCTGTAGAAAGACACAAGCCCCACAAATTTCTTTCTACTTCTAGTGTCATTGACATCACTAAAAAACAAGATTTTTTTTCCCCTGAGATGAAACTGTTTTAAAATCTGCACCATTAATTAACTAATACCACCATGCTGCTAGAGTCAAGATAGCCTAGGGGGTAGAGCACAACTCCGTACTTCCTATACTAACTTGTGTTCTGCTCCCAACACATCTGGAAGGGACCAGGTTGGGAAATCTGATTTACTGTATTAGACCAGGACTTGGAAATCCTCTTAGCATTGTTGTGAGGATAAAATGTGAGGAGAGAGAACCATATACTGTATGCTCCCTTTTGCTTCTTAGGGAAAAAACCAGGGTCAATACTGAAGTTAGCAAATGGTTTTTCAGAAACAAATTCCACAGTATTTTCTGGATTTTGTTCAAGACAGTATATCTGTGTGATTGTGTCTTAAATAATATTGAGACAGGCAAACTTATTATTATCTTTATCTTTCCAGTTCAGGAAGATACATTCTTCTGGTCTATAGCTATGGTGTTAGATGAATTATTTTCTCGCCATGTTCATAGTCCTAACAGCCCAATAAAGTGAGTCATTATTATTCCTCAGTCCTCTATCTGCATACTCAGATAACAGTTAGTGCCAGTTCATCATCACTGGGTGTAGTTAGGAATCAACACCTTTTGTGATTTGGATCTTGCCAAACTGATACATTTGTGTTCCATGTAGTATTGCCACACCTATTGAGAATTACTTGGTCTTTTGCTCTTACCTTGAAGGAGAAACCAACAGCTTTCCTATAAATCCCTAGTATACTTGGCTACCCAATTCATTCTGTATCTTAATAAACTAGCTTTTGGCAGCCCAAAGCACATGCCACTGTCTAGTGGTTAATCTCTAGCAGCGCAATCATATATTCATTTCTCTGAGGGTAAATCCTGTTAAACTCTCTAAGCACTATAGTAGTCCTATGCCCATTTCCTTGTTAATAAGTCCCACTGAGTTTAATCAATCTTCTCCTACCCAACTGTGTATGAAACCGCAGAGGAAATTTCTTGATTTCAGTTGTAGAATGTCAGTTTTGTAGACTGTAGTTATAGAAGACAACACATGTTGTAGTTTTGTTTCAATTTGGTGCTTGACTTGCACACAAAAAGAGCCTCATCCATGTTCTGACAGTATTCTGTGTGTCAGACCTAACAAAAAGGGAGCTTTAGGAAGTGTTTGCTCCTGTATCAGAAGAGCACCACTGTGTAGTAGAGTCTAATACAGACCAGTGGAAGGAATGCATTTGGGGCTAAATTCCAAGTCTCAGGGTTGCTGTTCCAGAGATGAGTAGAATTAAAGCCAAGAGATGACACCTTTTGCATTTTTTAAATACAATAGATGAATAGCAAACTTGGTTTGCTAAGAGTGAGTGAGGACTGAGCGTGCTTGTCATGGTCATGGAAATCCAAGTCACACTCTCTGAGCCTCAGAGGAAGGCAAAGACAAACCCCTCTGAACAAATCTTACCAAGAAAACCAAGAACCAAGAAAGTTCACCTTAGGGTCAACATAAGTCAGAAACTACTTAAAGGCACACAACAACCGTAAACTAAGAAAATGCTGTGAAATTCTTAGGGTCACCATAAGTTGACAGGTACCTTGAAGCCACTGCATACATACACACAGAGTTAATTTATAAAGTTAATACCAGTGCTTGGCAAAGCTGCCCTGTTGGATGGAGTATTAACACCCAGAATTCCCCAGCTGAATGGCCAGTACTCATAGAGATTGAGAAATTCTGCGAGTTGTGACCCAAAAAATACCAAGTCCTAGTTAATACAAGCATTCTCAAACCCTAGTTTGTCTCTGAGAACTGGGGGGGAGAGGGCAAAGAAATCTAATAGAGTTTTCCAATTCCCTGCTAGAAAGCCAAACCCACCTATACCATCCCTTATTTGTTGTGTTCTCTGCCTCCTCAAGTGGCACTTGTCAGATCCCCCACCCAGCCAATGAAATGTGAGTCTGCATGAGCCCGTCTCAGAGAGCACTGAGGGAATCCAAAGGAGTAATTTATTTCATTTTACAAGGCCAGGAAACTGCATGGAACTGTTAACCTTCTCATGTGGTAGATGCTTTCCCACAAATGATCTTATCAGTTAATAACATACCTCTTTGCCTCACTCTCTTTCAAAAAACACTCTTTCAGAGAAGTATGAGCCTTCACAGTATAGCTCCTTGGGTTTTGCCAGATGTTGTTACTTCTGCATCCACTCTTTCTGTGTCAGTGAGCCCTTTTGCAGGGATGGGCTCTTTGTAGCAATTTCTTGGATTGGCACTAGGGATCTTCAAAAGATTTTGTTAAACGAGGAGGGGAGGGGTCTTATGTGGTCCTATGCCTTGAAGGAAATTTTTCTCCTCTGATTTTTTTTTTTTTTTTTTTAGTTCTTAAGAGTTAGAACATTAGGCTAGAATCCTGTTGGTTAGTCCTAAATGGAGTAGATCTATTTAATTAATTGTTTGAATGGTGAGTCAACCCATAGCTAAATCCCATTGATCCAGTAGGTTTACTCTAGTCAAGTAACAATAGGATTCCAATCTTATAGTGCAAAAGTGTCATAACAACATAATAGCACTATAGCTGCATTTAAAAAAAAAATTAAAAATGGAGAAAGGAGGAAAGGAAGACATTTTTCAGATAGATCTCAAAATTTTTAAAAATAGGTTGAGAATGAAATGTTGCAACTAGTATGGGAACTGATAGAAAACAGTCCATTGTTTGGATATTGTTAAAAAAATCCAAGCACTACAGTAAGAAATATTGCAACCTTCTGATATTTTCCCTCTAGATGTGCCCTATGGCAGAGAGGGTTTTTGTGGATGGTAGGATCAAAACAAGGTATACAGTCTATTTGTGCCCATTTTTGGTTGAGCTGTAATCACTTGCCACATGTTGTATTTGTCCTCCAAGCTGAAAAATTGTCAGGACAGACTGCGTTGCTAATAACTCCCTGCCCCACAAATTCACTAAATGATAAAAACGTTGCAGAGAAAGTTGCTTGGATTCATTCTGACTTGGACTCCACATTGAAGGTAGAGTCTGGGGAGTTAGCTGAGGGACATAATTTTCCAGTTTTGATGAATGAGTTTCAGGTTGTCCAACCAGATGATGTGGTCAAGTTTCTTGGAGAACAGAAAAGTCTAACAGTTGTGTGTTAGACCCATGTTCATCTTGGCTAATTAAACTTGCCAGAAGAGAACTGACCAATTGGGTGGTGGAGTGAGTCCCTATTAGTCTTCCTGGATCTTTCAGTGGCATTTGATATTATCAATCATGGTATCCTTCTGGATCTTCTGGATGATATGGGACTTGAGGGCATTGCTGATCTTTCTTTGCTGAACGTTCCCAGAGGATAGTGCTGGGAGCTGTTGTTCGGCCTTTTGGCCATTAGCCTATGCAGTTCCATAGGGGTCAAAACTGTCCCCTGCGCTTTTCAACGTCTACATTGGGAGAGGTCATCCAGAGCTTTGGGATCAGATGTCAACAATATGCTGATGACACCAAGCTCTGTCTCTCCTGGAGGCTATCCAAGGAGTCTGTGGTAGTACTGAATCATTATCTGGATGCAGTAAAGGACTAGATGCGAGTGAATAGACTGAGGCTTAATCCATACAAGTACTGCTGGGGTACAGGAAAACCAACCAGAGATTGGGATCATGGCTTGTTTTAGGTGGGGTTGCTCTCCCTCTGAAAGATCAGGTTTGTAGTTTGAGAGTGCTCTTGGACCCAACGCTGCTCCTGGAAAGCCAGGTTGCTTCAGTGGCCAGGAGCACCTTTGCCCTGCTTCAGCTGGTATGCCAGCCACACCCTTTCTTGAGGAAAGCAAATCTGGCCACAGTGGTTCATTCCTTAGTTTTCTCTATATTAACCTACTGTAACATGTTCTACATGAGACTGCCCTTGAAAAGTATTTGGAAACTGCATCTAGTGCAGAATGTAACAGCCAGACTGGTGTCAAGTGTGCATTTTAGAGAAAATGTAACACCAATCTTGGAAGAAGTACACTGGCTTCCAATTTGCTTATGAGCTCAGTTCAAGGTGCTCATTGACTGATGAAGTTCTAAATGAGTTGAGGCTAAGATATCTGAAAGACTGCCTCCTCCCAAATGAACCTGCCAGAAAGTTGAAGTCTTCAGAGACCCTGTTGTGTGTCACAACACTTCATGAAGTTAGGTTGGTGGGTACACATAACAGGGCTTTCTTTGCAGCAGCGCCTCAACTGTGGAACTCCTTACCCAAGGAAGTTAGGCTGGCCTCATCACTGTTAAGCTTCCGTCAACCAGCCAAAACAGTGCTGTTCTACATGGCATTCAGTGTTTGAAATTGCTGCTTTAATTGCTTCAAAATTGGATTCCAAGATTGTTTTTAGACTGCTTTTAGAAGTTTTCATAGAGTATTTTGATGTGCTTTTTAAAAACCTTTAACTTTGTATTGTTTTAGTTGGTTTTTATTTGTTCATCGCCTCAGGCATCCCTGTGGAAAATACAGAAATACTTAAAATAAATAAATATTTGTTTGGCTATGGACCCAAGTCTCCAGTGTAAATTCCCCTCTCTTTGAGATAGTGTAGTGAAGGGGAGCAAACACCCACTGGTTTGTCGAAGGCTGGCAGAGTGAACACTAGAGAGGGTTCCTGTACATTTAATGGTTGTGTAGAAGAGAGGATGCCAGCAGGTGTTGTTTATTAGCTGGTAGTGTGACAATCAACACTTGCTGAAATTTTCTCTTCTCCCTTTCACACTATACAGTTATGATTCCATTTTAACTGCCATGGCTACATCTTATAGAATTGTGGGATTTGCAGTTTAAGTATTGAGAATTCACAGCCAGAAAGCAATAGTGCCTCATCAAACAACAAATCCCAGGATTCCATAGGATGCAGCCATGGCTACATAAGGTAAAGCTGCATAAGCTACATAAGGTAAAGTTTTCAGGTAAAGCTGAATCATAGGGCTGTCATAGAGCTAGTGTGTAAGGGTCCTAGGACAGGACTTTGTAGTTCCCCAGAATCTGTTTTTGTTTGTCTGTTTGCACAAAGCTTCAGTGTAGGCATTCTTTCACGTTGTCACCTGAAGAAACCAACAGCTTCTCCCAAGTTTGAACTATTTGCCACATATAGGTTTAAAAAAAAAAGAGGGGGAGGAGGGAGAAAGGAAGAAGTAATGACCCGTCAGATCTACTATATCATGCCCTTCGGATACTACTTTATCCTAGGCAATGTAACAGATTGGGACAGTACACAACTCATGCAATTTTTGGCAAACCATGACTCAGGAAAACAGAAGCAACATGTTCTGGTTGTCAGTAGGTGGGCAGCATCCAGGAAGATCAGACCCCCACCCCCACCCCCCATTGTTTGGATATATTGGAATTCTCATTGGGAATGTTACATTCTAACTTTAACTCATTGCAATTTTCATTGGGGTCAAGAAATACTCCACAACTGGTACAGTGAAAGATGTTTGTTTAATCATGGTGCAGGAGGGTTGATATAAAAATAGGATAAGAAAGAACTGCATTGAGGCAGTGCTGGTGGAGAAGCATTTGAATTTGATGAAAACAGCTACAAAACTGCTGTTAGCCTTGCTTGGGGCAGAAGGGGGGCAGATATTTTACAGGTACCATCATGAGGAAAGTTTAATTCTTCTCATACCACTGATTCAGTTCTCTCCCAAAGCTATGTTGAATTTTCTTTCTTTCTCTATTTCTTCTGAACAAAAAGGCTTCACAAATCTCTCTATTGTGTATTCTTTGGTTGTTAGCAATGGGTACTGGAAAGAAAAGAAATATTTTTCCTAAGAAGAAAAGCAGTAGGGAAGATGTGCAGCTTAACTATAGCAAGAACTGATCTGAATGATGATAAACATAAAATAAGCAAGAAAATCTGGTTCCGATTGGAACATTGCAAAGCTGCCTTTCAGGTTTCTGTTATGCATCTTGCTTCAAGAATGCCAGTAATACGGAATGGTCAAAAACAAGTGAGAAAATTCCATAAACATTCTCCATTACTCTTTTTGACACTCTTAAATTTAAATCTTCCACTAGTGGTTGGTACAGAACCTCTCATACTCTCTAGCATCAGAGTGAACTTTGAAAAATGGCCACATAAGATTTTCCTTCTTAAATTCTGAACAGAAAGGTCAGAAGTTGACCACAGGACCAAAGTAAAGTATGCTAGCTAGCTAAATAAATAAATAAATAAATAGTTTTCTGAATCAAGGAAGATTTTAGAAACTGTAAAATTATTAAGCTTTTAAGAAGCTCAAGGAAAAGCAGATTAAGCATTACCAGGATATTCTGACACTATCATTGACTAACTGGCCCTTTCTACTACGACTAATAACAATCTGAAATTTAATGAATAGATAATTAAATAGTTCCTACTTTATGCTTGTTTGGTAATTTTCCAGTACCTTCATATGATTTGTTAGCCAGGTGTATGTTGCTCTGGTGCCAGCTTGCTCAGGGAGAGTGCTGACATCTGGACTGGCATTGTGTCAATAAATATCCTGCTTCTTCAATTCACTATGCCTCCGTTCTTGAATCCAAAACTGAGTAAGCTCCCCCTTCAGTTCCCTTCTACTTGCCCTTTACTTTCTGGGAGAAGAGAAGATGACAGAGCAAGGGAGACATCAATTCTTCCTGAAAGTAGGGGTTAAAAAGATGAAATGTCTATACAGGGGGATGGTCTCAGATTACTGTTCCCCCACCCTTCCCTACTCATCATCACTCCTAACAGGAAGATGAGACAATGAGAATTGACAAGGGTTACTGGTTCCAAGGCTTCCCTTGGGTCAAGTTGGGTCTTCACTATCAGAAAACTGTGTGTGCTCTTCTGTCTAGTTGTGCTTTTGTGAAGAAAGCAAGCTAGTGTATTTAGATCTGCCATGAATCCTTTAAGAGCAAAACCCCAATAAATAAAACAAAATCAGTTTGGGTTTTAAGACAGTTGGTGAGACTTTAGCATCTGTGCTGCTTATTCTTAAAGCTGAACACAAAGGTTTGAAAGTGGGAATTCAGGTATTAGATAAGTGCTATGACTTCTTGCCTTCTTGCTTCAGTTACCATTCTTTCCATTTTCCTTCTTTTCTTAATTTTTTTTCTTTGAAGATGACTTTGACTGTTGTCCTCTTAAACTGAGTCCTTGTTTCTAAATTATGCATGTGGAATCCCATTATCCCAAGATGCTCTTACAGCTTGGTATGTTTCCAAAAGAATTAAATAGATCCCCAGTCAAAATGAACCATATTTCAGAATGTTAAATGGAGTGGAAACGGTGTTGAAAGGTGCCACAGCAACTGTGTGAGATGATTTCTGATTCAGTTGCCATGATCACAGAAATGGAAACTTAGGGACTGGATGTCCAAACCATGAAGCATTGCTCCTGTGTTGCCTCATTCATTTCAAGGGCATCTGCATAGAACCATTCTCTTTACCCTAGAGGACCCCTTGGAATAAGCATTCCAGCCCTTTTGATGAGGATGTGAACACCCTTCACATCCAGTGGCACCCCAGACAGATCCTTCTCAGACTATTCCCTTGGCCAACAATGAAATTCCCCATCATTGGACATGTGAGGAGCCCTTGGACTGGGGTGCACACATACCCCCCACAAAGCCGATGGAAGATGATCTTCCAAGGGTTATATAGTGCAGAAGTAAACAAAGAAAATCAAAATTCACAAGTATGAACCATCTCCCGGCAAACAGCTATGAGAACTGTACAAGTAGCAACAGAGAAAAATTCACTCTCCTAGCTGGTTCCCAGTCTTCATATCTTTTTCCACCCTCAAACTGCAAAAGAAAATGCAAAACAATCCAACAAGGTCATTAATACAAGTTAACCCTGTCATATCACTGGACAATTGTCAGTGACTGGCCATGATATCAACAAGGACTCCTAAAATCCATCTACCTCATGGCAGAGTCCCAGCTCAATACATTTGCTTGAGTGTCATATATGCTATGGGATACAAGCCCTAACATCACATAGCAGAAATGACCAATTATGTTTTGCCATATGCCCAGCCATCAAAAAATGGGTAACTCCCCTAGATCTTTGTTGTTATGTTACTTTGTTAGCTGTGCTTTACCATATTGTGGACCTGTTTGCCCTGATTCCCTTCGTTCCCGTTTCTGTGATCAGCTCTTCCAGAAGTAGTACTAGCCCCTCTTGGAATCTTTGTCGGCCCTTACTCCTTTGTCTTGGGTTTTGGCCCTGAAATCTCAAGGAAGGGAAGACTGCTGACTTGGCAACCCTATCTACAGAAGAGACAAAGAAAGCTTTAATTCCTTCCTCCAGTGGCATTTGGTGGCTCCCATGTGTCCTCTTTGGACTTGTTGCTTTCACATGAGGAGAAGTTATAGTGATGGAAGGGACAGAATGGAGACTAGTGACCAGCATGTCAGCAGAGCCAGGAATCAGTCCAGACTTTGGAGGAACTAGCCAGGGTGTTGGAACTATTAGGAGATAAGGTTCACCTCCCTGGATCACTCCTTTAATTATCTGATAAAATGTCAAAACAGATTCACTGCCCCACTGACACAAAAGCCACCAGTCTCCACTTCTACCCCTTCTAGTGTCACTTTCTCATGTGAAAGCAACATGTCCAAAGAGGAGAGCCTGTTGTATTGGCAAGCCAGATGATGAGCATCCAGGATCCCTCCCCACCAACTCCTTGTTGATGAGGATATTACAATTTGCTACACTTTTGAACTTGGGCAAACTGTTCCAGACAGTATGGAGCCTGACACAACACAGACAAGCTAAGATCATCTTAATATCATATTACTTGGTACAATACAATAGGTTTATTTATATGGAAGACTTTTTACCCCTCCTTTTTTCACATACTCAGAGCAGCTTACAATAAATAAGGCATTTCAGAGGTAAAGTGAGAAGTTGGAAGCCCCATACATGATTATGCTTGGGCCTCAAGTATCCTCTTAAGAATGTTCCTTCTTGCTACCAGCTTGATTTTGTTCAGATGCCAGCAAAGATTCTGAAGCTAGTCCTGAGAATGGTTAGCTCAAAATAAATAAGGGGTGAGGAAGGAATAGACTGCTACCTTGTGTTTCTGACTGCACTTTTATTATTGTTCGCCAGTGTTGAAGGTGAAGTGACGGTCTTCTATAACATCTAACACTGTGGTTTGTACATCATCAATAGGTCATATGCAAAAGTTTTAGCATGCTCAAAAAAACCCTACTTATTATCATTCCAATAAAATTATATGCTACCCTATATCATAGATCTCAGAGTACTGGAAAGACTAAAGCAATTTAGAATATTTAAAATGTTAAACAATAAAAATAATTTTAACACATTAAAAGCTAATTAAACAATGTAGCAATAAAAACAAATGAAGACAGTTTAAAACAGTGTTTGCTGTTGTTGTTATGGGCCTTCAAGTTGTTTCCAACTTATGGCAATCCTAAGGTGACCTATCACAGGTTTCTGGGGCTGAGAGTGTGTGATACCCTCAAAGCCAAGCAGGGAATCAAACTGTAGTCTCTAAGGTCATAGTGCAATGCCCATTACAACACATTGGCTTTCTTAAAGCTATATACTTGTAAACATTATGAAACCTCATACTTAGCTTAATGACTCTATTTGTGTAATGTATCTCCTCCTTTCTTAATCTTGGGGTACACTATAAAGTACATGAATCATTCTCATTTTGTAAAAATGAGGTTCCCAGGCAGATGTTTTTGGTCCCCACCTTCTCAAATTCATCTTGTAGTCCAACACTACTTAGTCTGGGAACAACTCAGGCATTGGGGAGACACAGATGGCTCTTGATGAGTGGTAAGCTCTTCTTTACAAGTCTTGGTATCTCTTAGTCTGATATGTCGTCCCCACATATCCACATATCAAGTAAGGATGGATTTTGTTGTTAGTTGGTGTGGCTGTTTTTGTTTTGTTTAATACGTTGGTTGCCTGTTAATAGTATTTTCAGATCTTGTTAAGTGACTCCACGCTCTTGTTTGAAGGATGCCATTGAAATTATTGGTGGATACAAATTGTTGATGAGTAAAATTTTAGGTCACCAATAGTTTCTGCCCACCGATAATTTCTACTCATCCTTCAAACAAGAGCCCAGAGTCAGAAAATACTATTAAAAGGCAATCCACTTGTTAAAAAGGATAGAAAAGAGATCATGTTCAAATTCCCCACTCAGTCATGGAAACCCACTGGGTGTCCTTGGGCGAGTCACACTCTCTCAGCCTCAGGGGAAGGCAAGAGCAAACCTCCTCTGAACAAATTCTTCAGGAAAACCCCATGATACGTTCACCTTAGGGTCACCAAAAGTCAGAAATGACTTGAAGGCACACAACAACCACAACATTTTACGTAAGTCGTCACACTGGAAAATTGCAAGCTACTGCTGTTGGACAGAACAGATGGACACTTTTTTGTGTTATTTGTACTTTTTTGTGTTATTTGTCAAGATAAGTCACCTGGTTTTTTGTGCTCTTGAACTGATCTTCTAGTTCCAGGGGTTCTTGGGGGGAACGGATTGTCTAGATCTATTTCAGTCTGACTTTGGATCTGACTAGATCAGAAAAAGCTATAGTTTCTGTCCTATGCCAGAAACTTCACAGCAGTACTGTATCCCTGCCAATTCTGCTGGACCTCTTGGCAGCTCTCCATACCATCAGCCATGTTATCCTTTTGAGCCTCTTCACTGGCATGGAACTTGGTTGTCACTCTCACTGGAGAGTGCATTCTGAAGGTTGTGCTGGGGATGCGTCTTTGACACCTTGGCTTTTGTCCCTCAGAGTTCAATTCTGTCCCCTATGCTGTTTAACATATATGTGTTATCCCAAAATGTGGGTGACATAGGTCCACCTGTGATGCCAGTACTTCCATTCAAAGATGGGGAATTATTCGCTCAAAGTTAGGAGGCCTGCGAGAGAGGGGCAACCTAGTGAGATCTTTCCACCAATGTTTACAAGGTCTCTGCAAGAAGAAACCAGCCAAAGACTCACAAGGTAAACTAAAATTCAATCACACACACACACAAGATCCAAGTGTCATGCACTCACACAAAGCTAACCAAAGGAAAAGGGAGGAAAGTTTGATAGAGAGACTTCAGGGAGTGAGCGATATTTACCGCTCCAGAAGCACAGTGAAGTCGCTTAGATTTGTGTCTAAGGACAGTAACAATCAGGAATCAGAGTGATAGCGTGGCTACCAGCAATCGATGTACTGCAAGCTAACTACTCAAAACCGGGGGTTTATACACAATTTCTACCAGGAGGGCATGGGTGTAAATGGCTTTCTGGCCAAGTAAACAATGGAGTTTGCAACAAATACAGTGAAGTCCAGAATCAGTTGATGGTTTTACTGTTAGGTGACAAAGACCTAATCAATGTCATGATAGTTCTGTAATGGTTGGACAGATGTGAAGACAATGGGGGAGATTCACAGGTTAGTGGAAAGAAGATTTGAATAATAATCAGTGGTTTGGTGGGAACTTCCCCATAATTATCATCTGAAAGCAGAGTTGTTACAGCTTAGCTTAAATCTATTATTTCTGGAGTTACCTAGTAATTTCCTGACTATGACCTTGCTATGCCTAGGGGCGATCTCTGACCTACTTTGCAACGCACATGTTCAGCCAGTATCTTCCTCTTCTCCAGCTCGACCATACAGTCACATCAGGGTATATTTTGTATCAATGTCAATTAATATATATTGTCAATTAAATTTCACCAATTAAACCATATCAAAGTGTGGGGATGTATGGCCTGGTAGCACATGAAACAAATGGGAGAGGTTGTGTGGAGTTTTGAGGTTTGGTGTCACCAGCAAGCAGATTTGTCTCTCCTTTCCATTTATTCCAAGGAAACTGTTTCAGTACTAAATCAGTGTCTGCTGTCAGTAATGAATTGAATGAGGGCAAACAAATTGAAGCTAAATCCAGACAACACAGAGATGTTCCTGATCAGTTAAAAGACATCAGGGAATAGGGGTTCAGTCTGTGCTTGATGGAGTTACACTTTTCCTGAAATCTCAGGTTCTTCATTTGAGCATAGTCCTGGACTCACTCTTGAGGCCCATGTTTCAGTGGTGGCCACTGAAGTGCTGGAGCACATTTACACCATTAAAGCTAGTATGCCAGATGTGTCCATTCCTGGAGATGCCTTTGGTCACTGTAATGTGTGCTTTGATTGTATCCCATTTATATCACTGCAAAGCACTCTGAGCAGGGCTGCCTTTGAAAACAATTAAGAAAATTCAGAAAGTCGAAAATCCCACAGCTAGACTGCTGACCAGGACTAGTTATAAGGAGTATATAACTCCTTTGTTGAAACAGCTTCACTGGCTACCAGCTCATTTACAGGCATCATTCAAAATGCTGGTTATGCTCTATAAAGCCCTATATAGCTTTGGTCCATACTATCTGAAAACCTGTATGAGCCTGCCCAAGTCTTGCGGGCTTTGGGTAAGAGCTTTCTCTCTGTTGCACCACCATCATAGGCTCATTTGGTGAGGACACTGGAGAAATCCATCTTAGTGGCTACTCCCAAGCTTTGGAACACTCTCACTGTGATGGAGGATTGACTGAGCCCCTCCCCAGTTCTTTTTCCACCAGCCAAAACAGACCTTTTTATTTATGCAGACCTTTGGCTCTTGACTTGTAGCAGAAGAATCTTTTACTTGGGTGTGCTGTAGTTTCATCTGTGTTTTACTTAAGTGTGCTGTGGTTTTTACTATGTTTGGAATATATGTTTTAATTAAGGTTTTAATGGGATTGTTTAATTATTTGTTTAACTTTGGTGCTACATATTGTCTTAGATATATTTTGTTATAATGTATTTGAGAGAAAGATGGGATAAAAGATGGATAGATGGACAGACAGAGTTGGCAAGGGACACCATTTGCCACCCCACCACATGTGGCATAACATCTTGGACTTAAAGAGGGATACAACAGACTGAAATAACTATCGGCCCTTGAATTCAGAAGAATCCTTCCTGTCATTTGAACTGCAGAAGGTGGCATATTAGGGAATGGAAAGTACACTAGTTATGGCATATAGTGTCTCCAGGGAGGGCTCCATGGCACCTACTTGTCATTTCAGCTCCTCGCAAGAGCACTTTTGTTTGCTCAGGACATTTATATCTCTAGTTCACTTCGAGCACCTCTTCAATACTGTCTTCTTCAACTATGTCTATGTGTGTTTTGGAATCTGTTTTGAATTCTTGGGTTCCTGTGCACAAATACGCCCCTTGCTCTTTAACAATGTTGGGCAATCCTTGCACTGTCTACTATCTAGTGGCTAATTCTCACTGATGTACAAGCATGAAGTAATACCACTTTTACCAGCTGTGGCACCATCCTACAGGATCCTAGGATTTCCAGTTTGATGAGTTACTTATCTGCTAGGGAGTTCTAGTGCACTCCTCGGAACAACAGCAGAGAATTCTGAATACATGACCAGATTATAAATCCCAGGGTTCCATAGCGTGGAACCATAGCAGTTAAAGTCATATCAGACTGCCTCATCTATGTAGTTTAGATATACCATTTATCTCAGGTGAAGCTTTTTATGCTGTCTTCATATTCTTCTGTAGGCATCTTTTCTATATTTTTATTTTTTAATGGGTTTATTGCATTTTATTAGTATTTTTGCACTTTGTAAACAACTCTAGGTTCTTGTTTGAAAGTTAGAGCAGAAATCATTACTGAATTTTTAAATTACTCACAATTGAAAACTACAACCTACTGCTGTTGGATATATTGTTGAGACACAGGCAAAATCTTACACGGGTTTTGCTCTCCTCCCCTCCACACATCCTCAGCAGGTTACTTCTTATACTAGACATGAGTATGGGTTTCATTTACAGGCTGTGCTATGCTGAAGTGTCCACCTCACTGCTCATCTTTGGGCCCTTTGGGGTCTTCAGTTGATGGCGGAGCTTGGGACTAACATGTTGCAGAAAATAACATTACCTGTAATGCATTTCAGTTGGAGAGAAAACCATTACCAATGTTGTTATTTTGAAAAAGAAACATAACACCTGGTAACACTGTTAATTTTTTTAATTTTTATTTTAGTTTATTGCATAACTAGTAATGTCTGCTCATGACTTCTAAAGCATTACTTTAGGAAGAGATGTGTTGGGCCATGTTCTGTATCTTAAGTACATTCACTCACACACACCCAGAAGGGTAATTAAAAACTCTTGTCAGCAACAGGTAATGTGTTATTCTGTTAATAATAGGTAATGTTAACAGGGAGAATCAGTGTGGTGTACTGAGTGAAATCTAGGAGACTAGGGTTCAAAGCACTACTTTGTGAAGAGATGTTTTTGGCCATTTTTTATATCTTAAGTTTATTCACATACACCTCCAAAAAAGATAATTAAAAACTTTTGTCAGTAACTTACATTGTTGCTGTCGTGTTCCTTCATGTCACTTCCAATTTATAGTGACTCTGAGGCAAACCTATCGTGGGGTTTTCCGGGGAGAGCCTGTGATGTGCCTCAGGTCACCCAGTGGGTTTCCACAGAGTGGGGAATTGAACCCTACCGGTCTCCAGGGTTGTAGTCCAATGATCTAACCACTACACCATGCTGGCTCTCTGGTAACATTAACAGGTAATGTTAACCAGGGTTCAAATACCTGCTCGCCCATGGAATCCCACTGGGTAATCTTCACTGAACCTCAGAGGAAAACTATAGCAAACCCCATCGGAACAAATTTTGCCAGGAAAACACTGCGATACCAAGAAACCAAGGACAGCATAACAAGAAGGCTCAAACCTGGCCTCCTTTGCATCCCTTCCCTTGTCCTCAGCAACCAACCACTGACAGAGTCCTGCAGAGGCTGACAGCAGGTTTAAAAGCAGCAGTCCTATGAAACCTGCTGCCTCAGGGCACATTTGTTCTCACACCTGAAGAACAGGCTATACTATAGACTGGAGACTTGAACACTTTAGAAACAAACAAAAAAATAAAGATTTTTATTACTGACATTTCACCGGCCTGCTATATTATTTGTGTGGAAGTATATTTGCATTACAAAGAACATAGGCAGCTTTGATCTTCAGGATTAACTCTGTGACAGGTTGTTGTTTCTTTCCTACATCATGCATCTTTATTATCTCTATTCTCTTAACAGGTTAGATTTCTGGAAACCTCTCTGAGCCAGCAATGGATCTGAAGCGGATGAAGGACTACATTTACTGGCTATATTTTCAGTATCTCTTGGTCACCTGCAGCTATGTCCTAGAGCCCTGGGAACAATCCATGTTCCACACCATTACACTAACTGTCGTGGCTATGGTGGTCTACACCGCTTATGTCTTCATCCCTATCCATATCCGCTTGGCTTTTGAATTCTTCTCTCAGATATTTGGAAGCCAGCCGGAAAGTACTGTATCACTTACAAACTGAGAGCCATCCATTTTTGCATCCAGTGCAAAATAACGTCTTCCTCATCATTGTCTTCCTCAACTATGCCTATGTCTGTTTTGGAATCTGTTTTGAACACTTGGTTTACTGAGCACGCATGTGCCACCTTCTCTTTGACAACACTGGGCTTGTCATTGCACTGACTACTGACTACTGGCTAATTCTCACTGAAATGCATGAAACTTCTGTTCTCTCGAAGTGACATGGTCCCATTGGGATGTGTTGCTTTGCTAAACCTCTCGATATGAATTGCAGTTGTATGTGGCATCCCACAAAAAGGAACTTTTTGTTTTTATAATGCTTTGTGAACCTGTTTCCTTATCACTTTGGGAATACAAAAGCCGGTTTAAGCGTGCATGCCTTTCACTGTACTGTTTTGCACATCAAATATCTTGAGAATTCTTTTTAAACAATTTCTAGCAATGTACAAATCTGTCAACCTATTTCTGAAAGGGGAAACAGGAAAACTATTACAGTTCCTAGAGCTTAAGCCTTTCCTTTTTAAAACTTGTCTTTTTAAAAATAAAGGTACCTTTTTTCCCCCCGCTTGTGATATCTTTCTCACAAATTTCCTGTTTCCAAGATAACAGAACACTTCACAAGAACTCTAGGCTAAAACAGAGCTTGGAAATGTTACAATACCCAAATCTCCCAGCCAGCAAGGTTGTGATGTTGGGGGCATGGCACCTCACTCCTCTTCTCCCTTATCAGCCTACACTTGCAAATACTAACTGAAAAAAATGCTTCCTTTGGCCCTCTCCTTCGCCTGGGATGACTTTAATTTTGGATCTGAGAGAAATAAAGAGTGTGTGTGTGTGTGTGTGTGTGTGTGTGTGTGTGTTAAGTACTTTGCTCCAGAGCTGTGTAAGCACAATCTCTGCCTTGGGCTTTCTTTCCTTCCCTCAGCTGCTAGAGACCTTGTTTCCAAAAAAGGAACAGGTGAGATGTTGAAATGGGCAGGTGAGAAATTTCTAGAATGATGGATATAGCAGAAGAGCTGCAGGCGTTAGAGGGAAGTGGCAGAAATGGGAAGCTTTAGTGAGTTAAAGCTTAACTCTCATATAAAAGGACCTTTTATATGCCAGCCATGGTGTTAGCAAGACCTGAATTCCAGCTTTTATATTGTTTTATATATAATTTTATGGCAATAGGAACAATGTGTGGGTTCAAGAAGAGGAGAAATTGCAATATTAATGAAATTTTTTAAAGAAAATAACTTGCTTTTTGGCAGCAAGGAAATTCAACTATACTTGATTTTTCCCGTTTCTCCTAAGTGGTTTCAATCTTCTGTAAATAACCAACATAAAGCTGCTTTCTGTTCTGTTAACAATTTGTATGAAGCAAATAAACCATATATGCTATAATAGAAGCTATATCCTAATACTTGCAGAGGCTCTGAAAGCATTTATAAGAGAGTTTCAGTACTAAAGTTTCCTTTTATAAAACTGAAGTGAGTTGTCCTCATTTGATTTGGTTTTATTTTTACTTTCGGAAAGTGCTAATGCTACACTTTATCTAAATGAAATATGAATGCCAAAGAACAAGCTTGCATATCCGTTCAATCTGCTCTGTCCAGTTCACACTGCTATCAGTGAAAGGTGATTGTAAATGTCAAATGTAAATAAGTCTCAAACAGTATTTTCACAACTACATGCAATATATGACAAATTTTGTCTCTTAGGCATGTTAACTGTGTACGTCAACTCCACAAATGACAAGTTACACTGTTTCTGTCACAAAGACATGTCTTGAAGATTTCAGAGATCTGAACATGTATTGTCCTTCACAGAAACAACAATAAACTGGAATTTATTTTAAAATGTGTCTGCATTTTATTTGCTGAGGCTGCAGTACTAAAGGAAGAATCCATTTCCCCCACCCACACTCCAAGCGGCTTGAGGGGGAGGTGACTTTGCTGTCTCCCCTTCGTGGAGAGACCACATCACCAGTGCAGCCGTTGTTGCACTGGCTGCCGGGGAGCAGGGTGGTCCAGGCGGGACCTTTAAACCATGGCTCCACTTCCCCAGCCGGCCTTTTCTTTGTTGCTGGCAAGCCATAAGCTCGCCCTGGAACAGCCTCTCTCTTTCCCTCCACATGGCTGACCCTACTGTGGGCTGCTTTGTTTAAAAAAAAAAATGAGTTTTTCCCCCTTTTGGAAGGGGCGATCGTGTGAGTGATCACAGTGATCTGGCCTGCCGCGTTGTTTTTAAAAAAAAAAAACTGGAAGAAAGAGAGACAAGGGTTTTGCGAGGGCAATCCCCTAAGAAGCTCGCAAGGCACCCCTTCTGACGAGGCATGTGCTCCAACGCATCCCTTGTAGTCTCTGCGAGCCTCTAGCCAGATTGTTCATCGTGGGGCTCCTGTAAGCGGCTGTTGCAGTCTCTTTTTGGCTGCCACCTGGGGCCTCTTTGTTTGGACCTCAGTGCAGCAGCCGCTTTCTGGGCGGGAAGGGCAGGGGCTTTCCTTTCTCCTTCTATCCTCTGGTGCCATCGTGAGTCGGGCATCCCGGTCTCTCCGTGGCTGGGTGCCCCAGTCCCTCTGTGTTAAGTTTCTCTCTGTATTGTCTCTCATTATTAATTTTGTTAAGTTTCTCTCCACTCCGCCCCTAGATTTGTTGGCCACTCTGGGCAGGGGCTGGCTCATTGCCCATCGTTACTGCATCCTCTGGGACGGTTTATTTGATGGTAGCCTAGCCAGCTGTACTTGGGTTTGGCTGGTGTGGGGCTTCTGAGTACCTAAATCCCCCAAAGTCACTGGATCCTGCCTGATCATGAAAGTGGAAAGTTGGCCCTCGTTAGGTTTGGGAAGAGAAAAGAGATTGCACCTAAACCCTAGCAAGAGTTTCTTTATTGTGCAAATTGTCTGACATGGGAATAAATTCCCAAGGAGCTGTACCTTCCTTCTGTGGAGGTCTTTAAACAGAGATTGGATGGGCATCTGTCAGAAGTGCTGTAAAGTGGATTCCTGCAGGGCAGGAGGTTGAACTAGATAGCATTTGCAGCCTCTTCCAACTTGATGATTCTATAATACTAGAATTTCCTGCTCAGAAATACAAATACAGCATCATTTGCACTAGCATAATTACAGCGTTGAACATTAGCAGTATAAAATGAAAGAATAATAAATACATCACTTCAATGTTCTCTTGGTGGTTTTACAAAGTTGCACAATTGGCAAGAACAATTCCAGTCCATGGCTTATGAGGCTATAACATTTGTTTTTCTAGAAGACAGGATTAATTCATTATTTAAACTGCATTATTTTGAAAGGATAATTATCATATTTTCTTTGTTCTTTTGACTCCCAGGTCTTTAAATACTGTTCAGTGTTATCAAACATTCTTGTGTATTTAATTCTAAATGTACTAATGTTCTTTATTTCTCCTAAAGATATAAACTCTAATGCTAAGAAAACTCTTCACACAGAGTGTGAAATGTACCCCAGCCCTGTATGTAGAGTCAACTTAGATGAAACTCTAGTTAGGTGTGGGCAAACTGCCAGCCTCCAGATGTTGGTTGGAGTGCAATTAACATCAATCCATAACCTTGGATAGGTTAGCTGTGACTGACGGGCACTGCGGTCCAGCATCATTTGGAAAGTCACATTTCATCTACTTCTGTTCTGCCTATACTGCAGGAATCAGGACTGTGCCTGTTTCAGTAGTATATAGGTTGCACATCCCATTTCCCAGACTACCTTTGCAGGATGCATGGTCACCCTGTATGGTCATTTACCCACGCAGAAAAGCTTTCGATCTGTATCTGTGGCCTGCTTGTATCTCCAGCCATACATAAATGCCACAGCCACAATACGGATTTTCACAGCATGTGGCTAGGGATCAAGAGGGAGGCATTCACAATGGTGTTACTATGCCCCTGCTTGAAACCAACTCTTAAAATATTATGTTGGCATAAAAGCTGTGCATAGTTTAAGTATGTCCTTTCCTCTTCAAATCATTTTCTACAGACTCTTTTGGTATGACAGTACCTTGTTGAGCCATCAGTAGGACACAAAGCAGTCCTGAAATGTGTTTCCTCTGATTCAAATAATTTTCAAAGGGTCTCATTCATCTCCTTCCTTTTTGCTTGAATGAGACTAACATTCAACTCTGCTCATCCCAAGAATGCAGGCTGAGGCTGCCCAGATGGGTAATCTGAATACTCTGTTGTTCCTCCTTTAGCCGAGTAGTTTCAGGTCGCTATCATATCTTAGTATGTTTGTCCCAAGTAATTTTGTTCTGTTCTCCTTGTTAGATTTTAGGTACTGTCTGGTAGCTGGTAGGTCTTGCTCAGCTGAGCTGCTTCAGGTAGCTAAGGGTAGCGGATCTGCTTTTGGGCAAAGGGTCACGCAGGCTGAATTCCCACCATATCTAGTTGGTGGCGGAGACACAGCAATTTTATATTCCAATTTTAGTTATTTCTATTATGCTTCTTATGCAGAATTAGACACTACTTCCTAGGCAGAATTACACATAGCAAAACAAGCTTATACTTATCAATCAGATGCAGCTTTGAGCAAGTTATACAGCTGTTCCTTCAAGGGTGTAAAGCTTTCACTCTGCATAGGGTAAGATTGTACTTAGCTGGCTCACTAAGGCATTGCACTATTGATAGTATCTCACACTGGTTTGATTCCAACTACCATTCAACCCCACCAATATTGTGCTAGTGGCTCTTAGATTCAGCTACAGTCAGCCCTCCACATTTGCAGGTTTCACTTTTGCGGATTTGATTATCCACGGATTATTTGCTATCACCTCTGCTGCCTCCCTGTGCCATTTTTAATGGGGACTTCAAGCCTCCTGAGACTGAGAAACTGAGATTGAGGCTTGTAAATCCTGATTAAAGATGGTGTGGGGCAGCAGTGGAGGTGCAGGAAGCCCCATGAACCACTCACTTCTGCCTTGTAAAGGAACCCTGATGCTTCAAAGTAACCCATGGTGGGTTGAATATGGTGATCATACTTTTCTGTGTGTTAAATATGGTTTGTGAAGACTTAAGCATTATTCACGTTTTTTTCACTTTCACAGGGGTCCTGTGCCCCCAACCCTAGTGAATGTGGAGGGATGACTGTACAATATTGATGTGCTGACTTCACCCTAGGCATACAGTAGCTTGCACATTTCTGCCTTGGGATATAAGCACTTTTACAAAGCTGTAACTTTTCATAAGTTTCTTGTTTCTCACCTCGTCACCCCTGAAACTGATTGAATCGGGTCACCTTAAGCATCCTTGTTATCACCAGGATGGTGAATCATCAAGTTTATTATAACTTAAACTGGCCTGAGTTCAGGTGGCTCACCTCGTTATGCATCTTGGACTTGAGTATTGTGTGGTTGTGGTATGTGAGGGGATTATCAATTCTCATTCCATCTAGCTTGGATGCAATACTCCGTGCTTCGCAGTCCTGGTACTTTGAGTGGAGTCTCTCCTTGAAGCGTTTTAAGACAGGAAACATTCTAACTAACTGAACCAAGGGGGAGGGAGTTTTCTTGGCAGGGAGATTTTTCACCAACTCTGGGCTCACTCTTTCTTCATTGGGGCCTGCTCTCCCTTGCTTTCTGTGGCTCTGAATGAAGACAGGCACGTTACTTAGAAGTGAGGACGGAACTGCCTTTGAGGCAGATTAGCTCCAGGATGTTAATTATATATGTCTCTTAGACTTTGAGAACCAGGAGTGCTTGTACAGGAGCTTGATCCAGTTGCACACCACAGTCCTTTCAGGGCTCAAGGAGAATCGAGTCATGTTGTACTTGTCTGAGGACGCAGGTCTTCTCCTCAAGAAGTAGCTGTTCTGTGCAACTCAACTGGGCCATGCCTTAGAATGCCAGCACAGAGCTAAATTTTCCACCTGTTATTACTGCCTCCATTGCTTCTGCTATGGGCTCCAGCCCTTAAACAACTAGAATTTTGGCTTTGGGGCCTTCAGCCTATAAGCATTTGAAGCCCTCCACTGCAGAAGTACACAAGTCCTATCAAGGCTGGAGGCCATTTGGCCAACTGACTTTGTTTCTGTTTTCTCTGTCTCCTTGTTGTACTCTAGGTGCTGTGTGGCAAGATGGCCAGTCCTGAGTCAGAGCCACACCATGATTTCTTGGAGGGCACGTGATTTATTGCAAGGTCGTGATCAAGGTTCACAATGGGCTGGCCGGTGTGCTGTGGGCCCTCATGTGATGTTTTGGTCTTTTATCTTGGCGATAATGACCTAGGCCATCTACCTGTTTGGTCATCTAACTTGGTGTAATGACCTGGGCTTGCTGGTGGGCAAGGCCTTGGAGCACCATTGGCCCCCACCTAGTGTTTTCAGGCCATGCACCTTGATGCTGCTGATAGGCAAGGCCTGGTAGCGTCATGGGCTTCCATCTGATGTCTGGTCATCTATCTTTGTGGTAGACCTCATATTTCTGATAACCAAGGCCTTGGAGTGCCAGGGGCCTCTACCTGATGTTTTGATCAGCTACTGTGGTGGCAATGAACTGGACTTGCTAACAGGCAAAGCTTTGGGTGCCATTAGCTTACACCTGATGTTTGGTCATCTACCTTGGTGGTAATGACCTAGGCGGACTGCCTGGTAGGGCATTGGAGAGCCTTGGGTCCCCAACCGATGTTGTTGTCATTTACCTTGGTGGTAATAACCTCGGCTTGCTGTTAAGCTTTGGAGCGCTATGCGGCCTCCACCTGTTGTTTGGCCCTCAACCTGAGGGTTGATCTGCCACCTGGGAGGTAATCACAGAATCACAGAAATGTAGTGTTGGAAGAGACCACAGGGGCCATCCAGTCTAACCCCTTGCCATGCAGGAACACCCTCAAAGCACTCCCAACAGATGGCCATCCAGCCTCTGCTTAAAAACCTCCAAAGAAGGAGACTCCACTACACTCCGAGGCAGCATATTCCACTGCCGGACAGCCCGAACTGTCACGAAGTTCTTCCTGAGGTTCAGATGGAATCTCCTTTCCTGCAACTTGAATCCATTGCTCCTTGTCCTGGTCTCTGGAGAAGCAGAAAACAAGCCCACTCCCTCCTCCACATGGCATCCCTTCAGATATTTAAACATGGCTATCATGTCCCCTTGGACCTTGGACTTTTAAGGGGAAAGGCCTTGATTATACTGGCCATTAATGACATGTGGATCATTCAAGCCAGGTGGCCTGGGTTTAACACCATGTAGTCTGCAATGAACCCCAGGAAGGTATGGGCTGGGGGGGGGTGACCCACGGCACATCAAAGGCACTCAGTGACGAGCCAACCTCAAGATTCGCAATGCCTATGATGGGGCTCGGGCAAATACATCCACCCTCGTAACACAAAATGGCACCAACACAAGCTATACAAGGCAGATGGGGTTCACCTTTCACCAGATGGGCTTGAACTTTTCCTTGGAAACTGGCAGACCAGCCTGAGGAACACCTTGGTGTCCAGTGGGGGTCCAAGGACTAAGCGGACACTTGTCCTTGTACATGGTGGTGAAGGAGGAACATTAAGGCATCAGTGTATATCTTTGGCACAAGATGGTGTAGGATACGCCTCTGGAGCTCACTCTCCCAATTGTCAGGCAGGAGGCAAAGGGTGAAGAAGGAGGGCATCCTTGGGGTGGGCCCACATATTTTATGCCCTTACTTCTGGGCTCTGTGGCAGGTGGTGGGCTTTCGTGGGGCACACCTTCCAGAGGGGGTTGCTGAAGTGGCAACCCAGGATCAGTGGTTTGCCCTTGGGACCAGGTATTTTGCTATCATGCAGCCCCCTCCCCGGTGAGGACATTGTCAAGTTCAAACTCTTGTCCAAGGTCAAGTTCATATCTAAATAGGCAATAAATAATAAAACTGCTCATAGTTCATCCCAAGTCCTGTCATGTGGTCTCTTCATTTTGAGGGGTGGGTAGCAAAGGACTGTAGACTCCTCCATGTGGGACTACTATGATGTTCCTTTTAAGTTGCCACCACACCAAAGACCCTGGGCCAAATCAACCAGATAGTTGGAGTTACTTGGTTCTGTTGTCTGCTGTTCTCATTATTTTTATGTGTATCTTGTTACAGTGTTCACTGTTCATGAATTTAACTTTTCATCACTTTGAAAGACTGCTACTGCTTCTCAGCATTGCCTTTGCCATGTTTATGGGGCTTCTCTGGTTAACTGAGGTGGGTTCCACTGTTCATAAGGATACCTGAATTATTTCCTATGGATTTAACAGACTTTTCATATTGTGAAAGGAATTAGATTTTTTACTCATTTTCTACTTTGAGGTAATAATTTGGTTATACTGATAATCATTCTTTTGTCTTTGTGTTATGCTGAGCAGTGTAGTTCTCTTTGTTGTTAGTCACATTGGGCTTTTCTCTGGAAAAATGGAATGAAATGGAAAAGCAAAATGAAATGTCAGTGAGATAGCCTCGGATGCTTTAAACGCCCAAGAAACTCCTCAACATGTGGTTCTGTTCACCTTCTATAATAATCTGGGGAAGAAGATATTAGCTGCTTCTCCAAAGGAATACTTTGTGTACTATTATAGGCACTTCTCCACATGGGAAGTATCTATGAGAACCTCTCCCCAACCTGTGGTTTGCGTACAAAGGGGCAGGAGTTCTCAGTAGACGTTCAGCCCCATAGATGATTTCCTTCAAATCATGTGATTAGTTTCAAGTGGGCAGAATTGTCTTACTGTTTACAGTAGGAGAAAAACATGTTGTTGCTCTTTTTAAACTTCTATGCTTGCTGTGATCCTAATTAACCACCCAAGCTGATATTTTCTCACTAAGAACACCCATAGGTTAAATGTAAAGATGTATTTAACACCACTTTAAATGTGGCCTGAAGTTCAATGGGATCTACTCCCAGGTGAGCATGCAAGAGATTACCACCCTAATGGGAAAAAGCTTTAAGTGAATTGCAAGAATAGGAGAGTGAATGCAGCTTTGCAAGTGCAATCCCAGTGTATACATATCTGTAAAGATAATGGTTTTCTCTTAAGACAGAGTAACAACCTGTAAGTAAATGTTTTTCAAATGCAAGTGTTAACAGGTTTGTGTTTGACCTACTGGCAGCCAGGCCTGATCAAACTAAGAGTTCAGGTTTGACCTGTATTCCTACCTACCTGAACACATTCCCCACCACCCTGGCTCCTTCCCCCTTCTTGGGCTGCCCCTAGCGAACTAGATAGATGGTGAAATTTAAAAGAGTACATGGGGTGAACCGTGGATGCCTGTTACTTCACACCCCTTTTAATATCTATGTTAATGATCTCATGCGACAAGTAGCTGGAGTGTCCCCCCAGTAATCAGGGACAGAAAGATTTTCATGCCGGTGTCTGCAAAAAAGTTAGAATTCATGTCTCTTTCCCACTTGCATCTTTAATATCATCTGGATGCATTTAGTACATACCAAAAGCATGAACATCTATAAATAAATTCCAAGACCATGGGTTTGGTAGCCAAAGCCCAAGACACACTTGGATTTTAAATCTTTAGGACATAAAACCCACTTATTTAGATATTTGGATGGTGTCTTCAACAGTCTTTCTCGCGGCAACAGTACAGAGTAGCACAGAAGCTGAAAGAAAACAGCAGGGGCATCCACTCATTTGAGGATTTCCCATTTTGTTTTATTTTGCTGTATACCCAACATGACTACCCCTGAACATATTTTCTTCACAGACGCTATTTGAAAATACAGTCGTCCCTCCACAGTTGCAGATTTAACTTTCAGTAGCTCTCATCAGGCCACACAGCCCTTTCAAAATCTGCCTCTGGTCCTCCTCCTCCACCAGCCACTGCCTGGTCAGCTGACAACAACTTGCAGCCTGATTTCTCAGCACCACAAACCCTCTCTCAAAACCACCCACCCACCCAAGAAAGGAGATGGGCAACAGAGAGGAAGTATAGGGCCACCATGCCAACCCATCCCTTTTCCCTCTCTTTTCCCTGACCTGGTTTGGACCCCGGTGCCTGTTCTCCCCACCATGCCTCAGTCCCCTTCCTACAGAAAAACACACAAATATACACATTTTGAAATTTCAGTTTTTCTGCTTTTGTGGGGCTCCTGCACCCCTAAACCTGGCAAATGAGGAGGGATGACTGTAGTTCTGAAATTCTCTCATACTGTTTATAACATTATCTGCTCTTCTTTCTGGTCTCTGTGCCTCACACAATTCGGTTTCATGCCTATGCAGAAGCCTTTCTAGAGCTGAATAGCTTGGCCCTGTCCCCCTTCCCACTGTAACTTGTTGCGCGTGCTCGACCCCCCAAGCCACCATTACCTCAAGAATCTGTCACGGCAACTAGCTAGCATAATAAACTCGGTGATGAAAAGGAAAATACTGGAAAATTTAAAAGTTGTAAATAGAAAGTATGGTAACCACTAGCCAATGATAGGCCACACCAAGTCCAAAGTCACCTGAGCCCAGATGAAAATGAGTTGAGTTTTTGAAGCTTGGGAAGATCATACTTAAGATTCACTCAACTGGACATTTATCTCAACTACACTCTTCTAATATCACTTCTTAAGAAGGGGCTGCTTCAGAAGCGATCTTTGAATTTTGAAAATAGCCCATGACCTGCACCAGCTGTTTTCCCAGTTTAAATTTCACCACTTCCCCTAGCACTTTTCTCCTCAGAGGTTCTAAATACCAAAATTCCTCTCATGTCTAGCAGCTGGAGAGTCTGCATCACAGTAACCAACACAGTTTAATTCATTTGGGTAAAGATCAAGCTCAGATGCCCAGGAAGTGGCAACTATGCCACCATTTTAACTGGGCACCAGGCTTGAAGGAAGTAGGAAAGTTCTCCTTTCCTTTCTGCATCGCTCATGAGTGAATCTTGCCTACAGGAAAACACACATCGCTGAGCTGAGCCTAATGAAGGGCTTAGGGGTGAAAATTTTTACTGTTATGTAACCACTGCCACCATTCTGTAAATGTTATTTTATGATCCATTTCAGCTTGAGGGACCATAACTCAGTATTTGTTCTTTTTGTTGTTTTAACTTCAATTAGTTTATGATTTATGGCAAGCCTAAGGTAAGTCCTTAGGCAAGATTTGTTTGGACGAGTGTTGCCTTTGCCTTCTTCCAAAGCTGAGAGTGTGTGACTTGCCTACACTCAAGCAAGCTGAGAGTGTGTGACTTGCCTACACTCAAGCAAGCTGAGAGAGTGTGACTTGCCCACACTCAAGCAGTGGGTTTCCATGACCAAGCAGGGATTCATATCCTAGTCTCCAGAGTCCTGGTCCAATTTTCAAACCACTACACCATGCTTGTTCTCCTCACTTGATGGTTCAGCAAAAGTTTACATGCAAAAGATCCCAGGCGAAATCCCCGATGTCTTCATTTAAAAGGTCAGGTAGTAGGTGAAGAGAAAGATGTCGATGAGTCATAGTAGACAATGCTAATCTGACTTTGTCTAAGCAACTTTCTGTATTCATAGGAACTACAAACAAAATTCCTTCTCTTAGCATAGTTTGGAGAAAGGGGTACCCTTTGTTCATCTTTCCAGTGAGAGGAGAAAGCAAAGTCAATATGCTGAGTTTACAAAGAGATCTGTTTGGAAACAAAAATTGAGCTTCAAGACAGCTATGGTAGTTGGGGGGGAAACCCTGTAATGGAAGCACAGCATCAGAGCATATTGTTCTGATTTCCAGACAGACCTGGCTCAGACATGTGATAGGCTCTGTTCTCTCTCTCTTCCAGCATGAAGTGAAAGCCTGTACTTTGAAAGTTGCATTTTTTACATCAAAAGAAACCACAATGTGATACGATGGAGCATTGTATAATATTCACCATAGAACAGATGTTTAGAACTGCAATGAAATAATAATGGCCTGATGCTGATGGCAATAGTATAAAATCACTTTAGTTAAGGCAGTATCAACACATTGGTGAATTCATATTTAATTATTAATAATTATTAATATTTAATAATTCATATTTAATGAAATAACACAGAGTCCTTCAGCCTTTTAAAGACAAACAATAATTTTTTTTGTTTTGTTTCTTTCTTTGGTTGCAACAGAGCTGTCTAGATAATGGTGCCACATGTACCTCTCTAATATTTAAACTAATGTCTTACGCTTGGCTTTTGAGGTCATCTTCTGTGATCAGCTTCATGTCCAACTGTTATCTTCCCATGAAAGATGAGTTACTTCAAAACTATGAATTGCCTTGCTGAACAATCCATGTTTTCATCTATTTCTGGGGTGGTAACTTGTGTGGTGCTTCTAAGATTGCTGGATTCTAGTTCCCATCAGCTCTTACTAATGATCAAATGTGAGGGAATCACAGTACAACAGCATCTGGACAGCTACTTGCTCTCAATCTCAACATTGTCTCCAACAATGGCTAATCATTAGTATCTGAGAAGACCACAACAGACCCCTGATGGCCATCCCCCTTGTTCTATCTGAACATCCAGTATCTGTACATTCTTTCTAATTAGGTAGGCTCCATGAAGTCTTGCCATGGCTAACGTTCATTGTTAGTCCTATGATTTTATCTAACCCTTTATAAAAAAACTCATGGCATTCACTGTTTAGTGTCTGCAACCAAATGTCACAGTAAACTATGGTCACAAAAGGTATCAGAGCCTGGGAATTTATTTTTAAAGTAATTAGTTTCAGTTATAGTTGTATAACTGATAGTATACAATTATACAACATCAGTATAACTGATACTTAATAATCACTATCATCATACTTTTAAAAAAACTATACAGGAACCCCCTGCTTTTCAATAGTCCACTTTTGATGATTCAGTCTTTGGCCCTTTTCAGTTACAACCAGAACCCATATATTCAATCCATGGTCTGCTCTTTCTGTACACAGACTGAACAAAAAGGTGGTGTCAAGTCAATTGAGACAGAAAGCAGCGCATGGTCACAAATACTGTATAAGAGATGCACTGCACACAATTCTAAGAGGTGCACCAGGAAACTGTATGCAGAGTCAATTCACTTTTGCATTTCATCCATTTCTGCTTTTTGACAGTGCTCTGATCTCTAACCAGTCAAATAAGGGAGGGGGCTGTACTATTCTGTTCCTCAAGAGTGCAAAACATGCTCTCATCCCATCTGGTCCTTATCTCAGCATTTAGAACAGCATGAGGTAGCAGCAGGGAGCAGAACACCTTAAATGTCCAGTATTGTTTAGTTTCCTATAGCCACTGCCTTATCTAGAGCTGGAGTAAGTTACTCTTTTGGATTCCAACTCTCAGAATCCCCAGCCAACATGGCAAGTAGCAATGCTTCTGAGGGATTCTGGGAATTTTAGTCTAGAACGTAATATTTCCAAGCTGTGCCCTTGGCTGACAAGGGGATATCAAAGTCCAGGAAGCTGCCAGAGTTAAAAAAAGAGAGGGAGAGCAACATTACTTAGAATCCTATTGGTTTCTTGACTGATGCAGCAAAGTCACCTATATTCTCTTAAGATTCCTGCCAGATTTCAACAGGATCTTGATGGATGCAAAACACAGAGTACAGTACACTAGTCCTGCAGGAGGCTGATAATGAAATCATAAGAACACCAGCCTTCAACAGAGCAACACCTGCATCACAGAACTGGAAGGGACCTCACGGGCCACCAAATCCAATCCCCTGCTCAGTGCAGGATCTCTGGCTAAAGTTTCCACAGCACGTAGCTATTCAGACTTTTCTGAAGATGTCCAGAGGAGACGTCACCAACCTCCCTAGGCAACTGGTTCCACTGCCAAACCACTCCTTCTAATGTTCAATTGAAATCTACCTTTCTGTAACTTCAAACCATTAGATCTGATCCTACCGTCTGGGGCAGCAGAAAACAGACCTCTTCCACTTCTTCTTCATGGGCTTAAAAACTACCAGGCTTAACAATATGTGAATCTATTTTATAGCAGGGGGAAAGAACTCTCTCTCACTTAGTAATCCAGAATTCATATGTTGAAATGTTTAGACTGGACTGAGTCAATATTTCTTATCTTATGCCCTAGATATAATTCAGAGGGACAGAAAATGGTATGTTAAACATTCTTATTTCATACTGACTCACTTTTTTTTAATCCGACTTTATGATCTGAAGTGAACACACCCAGCCTTTAGGCTTCCTCCCTCTTTCTTCTTTTGCCTTTGTTCTTTGTTAAAATTGATACACATTGGCAAAGTATTGTACTGGATTCTGTATTTTTATACTGTTTTATATGTGTATTAAATTAGAAAACAGATTTTAAAAACCAGTTAAGAGTCTATATAGTCAATTAACCTTGAAGGCCTCAGTTTTGTCAAAATTGTAACTGCTAAAATGTTTGTGTAAATGTGTTTAGATGGGAATGTGTTTGCTTTAAGCAGGGCACTTCTGCCCTCTGCTGGGAATCTTTCAAACTACTGTACCATCATGCCTGATTATCACAAGAAGCAAACTAATTGAATTAGTCCCAGATATTTGTCCCTGTTCTTTCCAATTTTATACTAAGTTTAAATAAACCAACTTGGTGAGCTGGTATTAAAAATCCCTGATTGTACTGGGAGCTAACAGAAAATATTCTGGGATAAACAAAACATGTATGGATCTTCAAAATAAAATTGGAAGGAACAAGAACAAAATCTGAGACTTTTCTGTTATCTGGATGCACCATTTTCAAGGCAAGCCTAGCCTTCAGAAAGCACTGAAAGACTAGGTCTGGAGGACTGTATTTTGTCACCTAAAAGAAAGTGGATCACTAGATCGTACAACTGGAAGGGCCATATAGAAGCCAATTCCTTGTTTGATACAAGATACTCAGATTTAAAGAATCTTTAATAGATGGCCACTGGCACTGTGAATGGCCAGAAAATAGTCCAGGATAGCAGAAACATCACTGGATGTGTAAATTTAAAAAAAGATACACAGCTACAAATACCACAACCTCTTCATACATTTGCCTTGTCCAGAGGAACTCTGAGGCTCACCCTGAAATGTCTGAGTTATTTCCACAAATTTCATGTATCTGAATCTATATCTTCAAGTCACGTTCTCCATTTATTCCTCTACCTGCTACTCTGGATTGATAGATTGTAGATTGTAGATTGACCTACAATCTATCAATCTGGAACTTCTGGCTAGCCCCATGAGTCTAAAGCAAAGCTTGGAAAAGTCACTTTCTTGGATTACAACTGCTAGAACCTCTAAGGTAGTCCAAAAGAGAAACATTTCTAAATTCTGGTCTACATGAAACAAATATACATGTGGCACAGTCCTGTAGTAGTGCCTACTCATCTCCTTTCCTCATGATCGCTTCTTTCACCTGAAATACAGTAATGACAGCTTTACTAATGGACAGGAAGTCATTAAGAAACTTCAGAATCCATCACCCAATAACTTTGCAACTACATTGGTCCATACTGGACACCACAGCATAACTGTGCAAAAAATATGTAAACATATCTGTTACCACTGACTGCTCTAGTTTGTACATGTTGATGTAAGTATAATTTATTCTATGTAGACATGTTACAATTTATACTATGTAGTGCTACCATTACAGAGAAGGATTGTTCTTGTTGTTGTTAAAGGAGCCTCTGAAGAAAAGGAGAAGCAGAAGCAGGATTCCATCTGGAAGTACAACTGGAAACAGAAGAAGTCTTGGGAGCAAGGGAATTACACATACTGTCAGCCCTCCAAATCTACAGATTCAACCAACCATGGCTTGAAAATATCCCCCCCCCCCAAAAAAAAAATCCAAAAAGCAAACTCTGATTTTTGCTATTTTATATAAAGGACACCATTTTACTACACCACTATATGTAATGGGACTTAAGCATCCATGAATTTTGGTATCTGCAGGAGGTCCTGGAACCAAACCCTAGTGGATACCAAGGGCTCACTATACACACACCACTAACTTCCTAGGCCATGTCAACAGCAGATGCTCAGAAATGAACTGAAATGAGCCATGTTCATGAACCACACTAGAAGGACTGCATTCAAAAAATACAGGATTTTGGGGGATGGAAATGAATTATCAACGGGAACAAAGTCTGCTTTCAGCAGTTTCCTGAAAAGTAAGGGAAATGAGGCAAACAGTAGAATAACATTTGGAACTGGAGTGTGGGTAGTGGTGTGATTAAGTACAACAGAGAAAACCATCCAGCTTGGTTTGTTTAGATAAACCTTCATATTATTATTCAAAAGAAATAAAAGCATTTCTATGATGCTGTCTAACCCAAATCATTTCCTAACACATTCTTGTCACAGTCCAAGCCAGGCGCACAAGTCTGCATCTACCAATAAAAACAGAACAAGTCATGTTGTGACTTAACCAAGGTCGCTATACATTACTATTTGTAGCATAAAGGGAATAGTCTGGCTACAAATTGTTGTTTAAAATCTAGTGCTTTAAAACCTAAAGATTTTACACTGCATTGATTTTTAACATAATATTCAACTGAGTTACGCACCCCCCTCCTTTCTTATGCCAGGCAGTTTTGATTGTTTTACAAGCAATAAAGCTTTTAGAGAAATGTGGGACCCAAGTGCTCCATAGAAAACTACAATTTCAAGCATGATGGGAAATTACTCCAACACTGGAAGATGGGACTGTTTCATGTTTCATAAATTCTCATGTTAATTTTATGCCCTTGGGTTGCCTGCCTGTCTGTTCTGCTCAAAGAAACCATGTCACCTTATTTTAAAACTCAGCAAAATGTTTTTATTTAGTTACAAATTCATCTTTAGGAAACCTCTTTCCTGAAAGTGACATCAGAAAACAACAGTTAAGAAAGTGAATTACAGATTCCTCTGGAACTCCAGGGGACAAAGTCTCAAGTCTCTACTTTCAAGTCTGAAGTCTAGTCTCAAGTCCTTGCAAGATACTTAAAAGTCATATCTCAAGTCAAGTCTCAAGCCTGGGAACCAACTTTATACCCCAACCTATATTCCCAAATTTCTAGACAGAGTCAAATAAAGTCATTTTTAACAATTTAAGTAGAATCAGCCCTCCACATTTGCAAGTTTGCCATTTGCAGCTTCAGAAGTGGGGAATAGGATCCTCTCATTCCCCTTCCCAAAGCTGGAGGCTTTTGTGTCAATGGGCATGAAAGAGTCTGCAGGTTTGGAAGTGGGGAACAGGATCCTTCTTACTCCCCATTACTGAAGCTCCAAAAGCTTTAGAAGGAAGGATCCTTCCTCTCAAGCCCACTGCCTAATACATTTGCTGTTCCTCGCTGAGAAACATGCCCTGCTCACCAGGGCCAAGTCTTGCCTTCTGTTCTTAGGAAAAGTTTTAGAAGGCTCCTCCAATATGCAGTGAGGATAGGCTGCTGAGCAGACCTCAAGCCCATTGCCTAACCCATTTGCTGTTCCCCTCTGAGAAATGTACCCACTCTTTGGGCTTGAGGCAGATCATCATGTGAACAGTAGGCAAAAAGAGATCGAAGCCCTGTTCAAAGTTATAAGATTTCTGGATGAATGTGTTATGTGACTGAACCAAGGGCAGCAAGTCAGTCACTAAAAATATACAAGTCTTGAGTCAAGTTGAGTCAGTGAGTCATTTACTGCCACATTGAGTCACTGAAGCGACTCAAGTCCAACTTGAGTCCAAGTCAACTGAGTCGAGTTTACATCAATTCAAAAGGGACAGGACATTTATCATGTAATTTGACTATGCTGAACCCAGGGAGAAACTCAGATAAGGACCACAGCAGGGGAGAAGGAAGACCTGAACCCTTTGCCCCTGCAGTAATCCTGACTGGAGGGTAGACTTACCAATGGAGCCAATAAGATCTTTCCTTCCACTGAAAACAGCAAGAGTGGAGTAGATGGAAGTTTTGATCAGGGTGAAAGGAAGGGCAACGGGTTACAGTAGAGGTGGACAAAGTACACATGTGAGCCCCAAGGATGATTTTTAAGGCCCCCAACAGCACCTTAATTTGTTTTTAAAATGTTTTAACAAAAATGCCCACAATGGATCTATTTCAAGTCTATGTCCATGTTTTTAAAAACCCTCTCCTCAGAGAAAGTCAAAAACATAGTGGAATTGTCCCCATATTACCTAAGTGGCTTGATGCAGTACAAGAGGAGAAAAAGGAAACACAGGGCCTGTCTCACTGAACTCCTAATTAACAAACCAAAAGAATCGGGGGGGGGGGGGCAAGCAAATCAATAATGTCACTATCTTTAGTGCTGGATTTTACATTTAATATAGGTTAGTGACTGTTTATGTGGATTTACTACAAATTGATCTTTTATATCACTAGAAACAGAGAGCAGAGAAAGCATTGAGTAAAAAAAGGCTATGTCGCTTGTTATTAACTGCTGTTGACTTTGACGTAGGGCAACCCTATGGATGACAGATCTCCAAGTCACTCTTTCATCAACAGCCTTATCAGGTCTCACAGATCCAGGGACATGTCTACTTTGATTGAGTCTATCCATCTATAATGTAGCCTTTCTCTTTCCAACGGCATTCTACCTTACCAAGCATTATTGTCTTCCCATGGTGCAGTCAAAGTACAACAGCCTCAGTTTAGTCGTCTTGGCTTCTAAGGAGATTTCAGGCTTGATTTGCTCTAGGACCCATTCGTCTTTTTAGAAGTCCAGGGTATCTGCAGAACTCTCCCCAACACCACATTTCGAATGAGCTGATTTTCTTCCTATCAGCTTTCTTCACTGTCCAGCTTTCACAACCATATATAAAAATTGGAAATATGATAGCATGAACAATTCTAAGTTTATTATTCAATTTATACTTCAGGGCCTTGTCTAGTTGCTGCACAGCTGCCCTGTCAAGTCCTAGTCTTCTTCTGATTTCTTGACTACAGTCTCCATTGTGATTAACGATTGAGCCAAGATATGGAAAATCTTGAACTATTTCAATGTCTTCATTGTCTGCTTTAAGGTTATGCAAATCATCTGTGGTCATTATTTTTCTTAATATTCGACTATAAACCTGCCTTTGCACTTTCTACCTTGACTTTCTTCAGTAATCGTTCCAAGTCTTTGCTGTTTCGTCCCAGTAATATGGTGTCAATCTACATACAGTCAGCCTTCTCTCTCCATGAATTCTGTATCCATGGATTGAACCAATCACAGCTTGAAAATATTTTTTAAAAAATTCCAAAAAGCAAACTTTGATTTTGCCATTTTATATAAGGGATGGTGCTGTAGCGTACCACTGTACACAATGCAATTTGAGCAGAGACAAATTTTAGTATCCATGGAAGGCCCCAAAACCAAACCCCAGCAGATACCAAGGGCCCACTGTATCTCGAGTTGTTGATGTTTGTTCCTCCAGTTTTCATGTCTCCTTCCTCCGAGTCTAATCTTGCTTTACCTATGGTATTTTCAGCATTATAAGTTAAACAGATAGGGTGATAAAACATAGCCTTGCCTGACCCCCTTGCCAATTGGACACCATTCTGTTTCTCTGTATTCTCTCTTAATACTAGCCTCTTGTCCTGCATACAGGTCATGCATCAGAACAATCAAATGTTGTAGAACATCCATTTCTTTAAGAGCAAGCCATAGCTTCTTATGATCTACACAATCAAAAGCTTTCTATAATCAATGAAGCACAGGCTGACTTTCTTTTGAAATTCTTTGGTATGTTCCATTATCCAACATATATAACACACTTATACTAAAATCATCCCAGTGGCTGCCAATTAGTTTCCAGGCAAGGTACCAATTTTACTTGTCACCTTTAAAGCCCTACATGGTTTGTGTCCAGGTTACCTATAGGATCACCTTCTCCAACATAATCTGTCCCATACACTCAGGTCTACTGGATGGCATTTATTTCAGTCAGCCAGAACCCAGGCTGGCAACTGTTAACCAGAGGACTTTGTTATCAGCTACCCTCAAATTGTGGAAAGACCAGCTTGAATGGATCTAAGAGCTGGATACACTGTCTAATTAAAACAGCATTAAAGACCAATCCCTTCCAGTTGTTCTATCCAGATAGTTTTTACATTACAATTTTTTAAAAGGTGAATTATTTTTAATATGTACACTTTTTGACTGATGCTATGCTTTTTTACGTGATTATGTACTTTTAATTGGTGTTCATATTAACTGCGTTACATGTCTTATTTTTTTCTGTATTTTAAACTGTTATTCCTCACCTCAATCTATAGAGAGAGGCAAGTAAGAAGTAATGATGTTAAGATTATTATGTATTGTTATCACACACTGGTGTTCCAGGTAATATCTTTTATCAGTCAAACACATCACAACATTTTAGAACATTGCTCAGATAATTTTGTACATGTTTAAGTTAACATTTCTAAGAATTTAGAACATTTACTACCTCTATGCAGACTTTTTTCTAAAGCATATCTCCATGTTACTGAGGCCATTTGATCACTTTCTGGCCTTTCCTCTTTACCATCTTCAGTCTCATTCTTCAGTATTCAGATCCCTCCTCCTCCTTTCTACCACCTTCATCCAACCCTTCATCTATTGAACCCACATTCTCCTCATGCTTCTCACCTGATTCTTACCCTTCCCATTTCCCCTCTCTCAACCAACTATCAACTACAACTTCTACTGTCATTCAGTTTTCCTCTAGGGTTGTCAGTTCAGGATAAGCTCAGCTCCTGAGGTCTCCAGGCCAAAACCTGAAAGTCAGTCATGGTCACTGTTGATATCATTGCTATGCATGAAGTACCAACCACAGTTGCTCACAGCTTATGATTCAAACACAGAGAAACATGGAAAATATCTTCTTCTTTATACATGAATAAGTATTTGAGAATTGTATTTGAGTGTATCAGCAACTTTCACAATACGAAGCTTTAGAAATTAGACAGCTGCAGGGAAAAAATTTCCACTTTTTCAGCTTCTAAGCCAACATGTGGACAACTGTTTCTTTATAGTTACAAAGGGCACAGATATAAAAAAGATCACTGCATCTGTGTAATTATATAGACAGTATAAATTTGCATTTGCTAACAAAGGCAGATACTTTTACAAGGAAGATGTTTTTTCAAAGACTAAGTATTATAAAGCAAGTAATGATTTATAGATATGTATATTAAGTACCTGAAGTAAGTGTAGACAAAGTAATTGTCTGTGATCAGTATGAATCTGCATTTATGTATTTGATGCTTCAGACTTCCTTCTAATGTACGGTTACATTACAAATGATGCCTTGCAAGAGAAAAAGACAGGCCAAAAAAAAAAGAAGAAGCTGTTGGCAAGGAAAGTAATTTATCTTCATTTTCTTTCAGTAATGAACCAGAAACCTGTATTTTTCAAACATCCCATGGAAATCCACTCAGGAAAAGCAACATGGGGAAAAAATGAAATTCCATGGGGAGCCATGAAAAATACAGGCATGAAAAGTACAACCATTCAAAGAATCAACATTAATGCAAATGACATGAAGTCTCAGGAATCCAAATTGGCTTGCTGATGCTGTCACTGAGGGATCCTTAATTACTAGAACAAAGTGAAAACTATCACAAATAATGACATTGAAGCAATTGTCCATTTATTATCCAGTCCCCTGGAATTACATGGAGGACACATCCAGTGTTCCTAACTTTAGCATAAATGTACACATCAGTTTTCCAAACTTTTCATGTTGCTGACACACTTTTTAGACATGCATCATTTTGCGACACAGTAATTTAGTAAGTAATTCAGTAGGTGGAGGCAGCCCCTCCACCCGAGCTTGGCCAGCTGCCACCCTCACTGGGGTCTTCCTCGGCGGCAGCGAGAGAGGTAGCCCCTCCACGGGAGCCTGGCCCACCACTGCCCTCTCCAGGGTCTTCCTCAGCCCAGGGCGGTGATGGGAGAGGTAGCCTCTCCACTTGAGCCTGCCCAGCACTGCCCTTGGCAGGGTCTTCCTTGGCCCAGGGTGAAGGTAGAAGCAGCCCGTTCACCTGGGCCTGGCTCACCCTGACAACTCAAAAGGCAGCCCCTCCACCCGTTACATTTGCATGACACACCTACATACTGCAGGTGACACACTAACATGTCGCAACACACAGTTTGGAAAGCTCTGGTATACATCATGGCAAAGGACATCTAGCTCATTCCTACCAATGTAGACAGTTGTCACTGGATACTGTTTCCTTCAAGTAGAAAATAATTCTACATCTTGACACTTAACATGGATTCTCTGCTAAATACACCAGTAGGCTGTTTCAGAGGTTTTTTTGGAATAAAGATACAGTCAGCCCTCCACATTTGCAGGTTTCACTTTTGCAGATTTGATTATTCACAGATTATTTGCTGTCACCTCTGCTGCCTCTCTATACCATTTTTAATAGGGACTATAAGCCTTGTGGGACTGAGAAACTGTGAAGGAAGCTTGTAAGTCCTGATTAAAAATAGTGTGGGGCAGCAGCGGAGGTGGCAGTAAGCCCCACCATCCACCCACTTCTGCCTTGCGAAGGAACCCTGATGCCTCCATGGTGGGTTGAATATGGTGATCATGCTTTGTGTGTGCGTGTGTTAAATATGGTTTTGGGAGGGTCTACAGTTATTCACAGTTTTTCCACTTTCACGGGAGTCCTCTGCCCCTAACCCTATTGAATGTGAAGAGATGGCTGTATTTTATAAGGAATGAGTACAAGGTGATAGTTTTTCTAGAACTCATGTGGCTTGTTCCATCACACCCCACTAGTTTCGTGTGGCTGGAAAATTTGATGCACATGACCTACTCAGAAGCTGGCACTGCAGGGCATGTTATTCTGTTTCAGTTGGTTTCTGAGCATCAAACATTTGTTTATTTAATTAATTTACACACCACGTTTTCCCAGCATGGGATCCAAGAGGACCAAAAAAAGTTTAATGAAAACATACATGACATTTCAATTCTAAAATCATGTTCACATGTACATCCAATGCATCCCCATGTTTGTGGCACCTACCTACCTGATAAAAGGCCATTCCAGTTTTTACCTAGTCTCCAACTATGTTTCAATCCGGCAACTATCAGGGCAGTCACCACCCCCTGTACTTTACACATTTCATTTTCTTCTGAATTCCTATGTACAGTTCATGATCTATCCCTAAGCACATATGATATAGATATGCCTAGTAAAACTGATTACTTTTGAGTATTTCCACAAATTGCCTATATGTACTTTGAATTCTGGTTAAAACTGGTTAGTGTCTAAAGTGCCACAGCCCTTTATACACATGTACGTACATGTATTACTTCTTCCCTCTACATGCTGTCTTGCCTGCACATACAATCACTGATACATTGATAACAAAACCGATTAGCCTTGTTGCTGTGTGCCTTCAACTTGCTTCCAGCTTATGGTGACCCAAAGGTAAACTTATCACAAGGTTTTCTGGGGGCTGAGAGTATGTGATGAGCCTAAGGTCATTCAGTAGGTTTCCACGGTTGAGTGGTGGAATCAAACACTGAGATCCAGGATTGGATTGTAGTCTAACACTCAAAGCACTACACCAGCTTGCTCTCTTTCTGCATGTACCCATCAGAATAAATTTGCCCACTTTTTCTCGTGTATGCATCCAATCCAAGAAAGCATGCTTTTCAAACAAGTCAGAATACAACTTTATGATTTCAGTTGATCTCACAGGGATCTCCTTGGATGTGGGAATCTTTCTTAACGCTAAGAATAAAGCAATGTATCTGTGCTTCTAATGTTGAAATTCATTATCTCCCTCTAAACATAGTTCCACCTAATTATACAGGTTTATTCAAATACACTGTCAGAAATCGCTGAGTGTGTGCCTAAAGATAAACCTACTTAATGAAATGTATCAGTCTTCTCCACACTTACAATCCACTCCATATAAATATTAAACCACCTGCACAATACAAAAAATGGTGACGCATCTTATCTTAGCAAACTTGGATGTGGGATTCTTTCTTAAGGCTAAGGATAAAGCAATGTATCTGTGCTTCCAACGCTGCAACTCTTAACATAGCTCGATTTGTTCAAGTGCACTCTCATAGGCCATTTCCGTCTGGCCCCTCCCTAAACTGCAAACGCCAGGATTCCATAGGATGCTGAAAGTGGAATAATAGCACTATAACAGTCTAGTGCAGAAATGGGCATAACCTGCCCAGCTGTACTTTTGTGTGCCTAAAAATAAACCTCCTAAATGAAAGGTATCAGTCTTGTCCACACCTACGATCCACTCCACATCAATATCAGTATAACATGAATTACACTGCAGACGTTATAAAACAGATGTCTTCAATAAATACCCGCACAGTATGTAATACGGCCCCGCATTTTCTCTTAGCAAACCTGTCCTATTTACGAGTTGCACATAATCACGAACAGAAAAACTTAAAATGACGTCCCGCAACCCCTGAGGCCGGGACTCAAGCTGGCAGCTGCGTGACACGCTCGCAAAAACCCACCTAAAGCCAAGCGAGCGCGTTCCCTCCCGACGGAGATCTGCCTCCCCGCAAGATCTGAAATCTCGCGAGATCCCACAAATCCTATGCAAATCTCGCGATGGAAGGCTACCCAACGCGAGATGAGACGTTTACTCGCAAAGGTTGCTGCTTGGCCGGTGGAAGAGGCGGAAGCGTGGCGGCCACGCGGGCTGCTGGCACGGCAGAGGGAGTCCCGGGATTTTGGTATGTAATGGGATCTTGCCGCACTAGGCTGTTATAGCGCTATGATTCCGCTTTCAACATCCTATGGAATCCTGGGGTTTGCAGTTTCGGGAGGGGCCCACGGGCCCCTCCCGAAACTGCAAACCCCAGGATTCCATAGGATGTTGAAAGCGGAATCATAGCGCTATAACAGCCTAGTGCGGAAGGGGCCATAGTCCGGTTTACTTTGTATCAGATGCTCGCGAGTTGCGTCTTGTATGCCCCCGATTTAGAATGGACTTTGAGCCTCAAAGTGCCGGATGTCCCTCATAAAATGGGACTCCTGCAAGCTTACGTTCCAGCTACGTGTGCGTGAGAGCCTCTTTTCTGACGCTCCGGTATGAATCTCCTTCAGCGCTGGCACCGTGCTGTTTGTTCCGTACTAAAGCCCTGCTCCTTCCTGCGAAATGTTGTTGCTGACATCGACTCCTGAAGCATTGCTTTGCTTGAATACTGTACGCTGGAACTCTTTCAAACCTGGTCATCTTGTTGTTGTTGTTGTTGTTGTTGTTGTTGTTGTTGTTGTTTCCCCCCTTCCTGTCATACCCATATGTCCACAGTGTTTTCGCTAGCGCTGCAGTCTTCTCCTGTTTACTAGTGAAGCCAGTATGTGACAGAACCCGCTTGATGGCACTAACTGTTGAACCTGTTCCCAAGTTTAATTTGTAATTGTGGCCATTTCCGCACTAGCCTGTTATAGCGCTGTTATTCCGCTTTCAACATCCTATGGAATCTTGGAGTTTGCGGTTTTGGAAGGGTCCTCGGAGGCCTCTCCCGAAACTGCAAACCCCAAGATTCCCTAGGATGTTGAAAGCGGAATAACAGCACCATGACAGGCTAGTGTGGAAACGGCCTGTGTAACTGAAATCAGGTTTATTTGCATTGCTTCCCTTCTCCTTTTCTTGGCACCTTTTACTTAACGATATAAACAATAAATAAATAATTCCACCTTGTACTCATGTTGTCTTGATCCATTTTCCATACTTGTTAAGCCTTTTGGTGTGTAAATAACGCAATCCTTGCATCTCAATAGCAGTCACAGTCTAATCTTGGGTATCTTTTCTTTCACAAGGTGCCAGTGTATATATTACCTAATTGGAAGTTGCATGTGGAGCAGGGATGGAATACATGAAGGAGCCTGCAACTGTCAGCCAGGGGAATATGTGAGTAACAGTTTCCTTGAGAGCTAAACCAAATATAGGGTTAGGGTGGTTGTTTAAAAGAACTTGTTCGTCAGTGTTTCCTGCCTGTGGAAGTCTAAGCATTCAGACAGAAAGCTAGGTTAGATGTTTCCACTATTGTATATTAGCTTTCTACCGTAGAGAGTATGTGTGTGGCATTCTTCTGATCATTCCTTCTATGCAGTTTCCAATATGATCTCACATGCAATGTGCCAAATTTTCTTTTGCAGAACTGGGTTGATTTCTAGTTAATTAATATCCTCCTCTTATTTCTATTCTCAAATGTATTCTCAACAACAAAAAATTCAATGGCTTAAGCATTTGTGGGCCAGAAGCTGTTTTTGTAGATGCATCTGCAAAATGCTTTAAAATTTAGTAGACCTAGCTCTCAGAGTATTTATGAATACAGATGTACCAAATTTGTAGCCTTAGAAGAAAAACGAGAAAGCTCATTAAAAGTAGTTGTCATCTTTAGCCTGAGACCTATTAATTTGCCTGGAGATTGTCCACTGAATTGACTCAGCAGGGATGCGAAGATTGGACTCTCTTTATTAAACTGTAGAAAACTTTCCAGAAAACTGTCAAAATACTTAATGATGGCATTGTGTGTATAAACACACACATTTCAAACAAACAGTATGTACCAATGTACTAGGCTAAGATTCTGTTCAACACCAACAAAAGAAGTGCCAGTGGTGTTGTGGATTATGTACAGCAAAGACGATGCTTCCAGCCTGGAGAATTGCCTGTTTGTTCAGCGCTATTTGTTTGAGTCACCCGCTGTCATGAGCTGGCAGCAGGATCTTCTGCTGCTGTTTACCACCACTCTCCATTGTTTTCTCCTCGTTTCCCCTCCCCAGTTTTTTTCCTCAGGCAGTAGGGAGGTAGTTTCTTTCACCGCTAGCACTGGTGATGGAAGGGCTGCTGCTTTCGACACTGCCTCTTATGGAAGGGAAGTGCCTACTTCTCCTGCTGGACTTCTGCTTGTGCAGATATCTCAGCACCTGCTCATGCTACCATCCGTTAATAGAAGTGGCTTGACCTGTCCTTAGTATTGTTTTGTGGGTGAAAATATCTTCTATTTTCTCTTGAGAAGACCATGCATTACATATTAAATGGTGATTTTTGTTTCTTTTATTTTAGCCTGTGCTGCCAGTGTGGAATTGCAATCCCACCAAACCCAGCCAACATGTGTGTAGCATGTCTACGCACTCAGGTGGATATCACTGAAGGAATCCCTAAACAAGTAACTGTTCATTTCTGCAAGCAATGTGAAAGGTATAAACTATGCTGAAGATCTTAAAACACAAAGTAATGGTACTGGCTTTAATGTCCTAAATACTCTAAAGGCACCAGATCCCATCTGATGTTTGATGCTAAGCAGGGTCAGCTCTGGTTAATACTTGGATGGGAGACCACCAGCAAATACCAGGTGCTGTAGGCTGTATTTCAGAGCAAGGAAGTGGCAAAACCAGTACTGAGTATTCCTTGCCTAAGAAAACCCTATGAAATTCATGTGGTCATCATAAGTCAACGGGCAACTTAAGGGCACATTTGCACACATCCATTGGCTTTAGTGTTGTGTAAACAGTAAGATGTACTGTGTGTATAAGCATCTGGATGTTAAAAAGAAAAGACATCAGATATCTGAGGTTTTCCTCTTTACAGATTTAAGTTGAATTCAGAGACATATTTTGTTGCTTATTAAAAAGATCAGACTCTTTGTCAGAAAATGCAGCTGCTCAGACTACCTGCATGTTGGAGTGGCTTCTTCCAGACTACAGTTCTAATGAAGAGAGAAGTATTAAATTATGTTACAGCTATTTTCTTTAAGGAATATTTAGCTGGAACAGATAGGAAAAACCCCTCCATGTGGAAATTTGATCCTTGGCCAGTATGGAAAGAAAAATTGTGAATCTTGTATATAAAATGTTTTATTATTATCTTACATGGTGTAATCTCATTGATTTAGTATAGTCAGTAGCCACTTGGTAGCATCCACCAATAACCTGCATAAGGCAAATTTCAGTGAATTCCTTTTGTATAGGTCCCAGTCACACATAGCAGCTGTCTGACTTAGGGATGTGCAGTATAATTACTATACAGTAGTGTTGTAAACTTCTGTGACAAGTCAGCTGGTGAATACATACAAAGTTCAGAAGCTGATACACATTTATAGTATGTTTCATTCAAAGTAGATGCTGTGTTCAGGTACTAAAATCAATAATTAGAAAACTACCTGTAGTCACTTAGGTGTTGACTTCGCATTCAGTGGTAAAGATAGATACAGCAACATGTACCCAAGTCAAAAACTTTATTGAGATTTTTACTGTGATTCCAAATTTTATAAAGATACATCAATTGTGTATTTAGATAGTTGAGGTAGCCATTGTATATGTATGCATCAGATTATAACCTGTACCTTTTCTGTAAATGTTTTAACCATTTCTCACTGTAAAACTTAGAAAATAAAACACTAATATGTGGTGTTGAATGGTAAAAATTCTGGTATCTGAATTAAAAAAATTAGATGGATCCAAAATAAATGAGGCTGCAAACCTGCACTTAATTTCTTAGGAATAGGACCTTTCAGTGCAATGGGATTTACTTTTGAGATAAACTTATTTGAGTTGTGCTGCAAACTACAGTTTTGTTTTAGGAGTGCACAGTTCTGACCATCCAAATATTAGACTGCAGATTCCATCAGCCATAACTAGCATAGCTAATGGTGGGAAAACCACAGTTGTCCAAGCCTGCTAGTTCCACTGAAATTAAATTAGTCATGGGTAGCTTGAGTCCCGTTGATTTTGATGGGACTAAAGTGTAGCCAACTGAGTCTGGGTCTATCATGGTGGCATCGTATTTAATGTGTGTATTTGTAATACCTTTTAAAAGGAATCTTACTATAATTCACTGTAAATTAGTTCCAATTGGTTTTTTTTAAAAAATCTCCTTTTTGAATTTCAGGTATCTTCAGCCCCCAGGAACATGGATTCAGTGTGCTTTGGAATCAAGAGAACTGTTGACGTTGTGCCTTAAGAAAATTAAAGCTTCACTTAATAAAGTTAGTCTTGTTTCTCTTCGTTGTTCTGTACTGGTAATGCAGGTACATTGTAGCCAGTCCTAAGCATGCATGAGAGGGTCAAATAGATACCTAGATAGCTAAGCAAAAACCTGGTATTATGCAGTTGGTATACATATTATATTAAAAGCACAAGTATATAGCAATTAATGGGAAGCTGCTGTTGAAATAGTTATGTTTCAGAGAGAGAGATACTTACTGTTTGTATCAAGATCCATAAGTAATTAGAAATTTATGATTTGAACAGGTGAGGAAGGTCACAAATAGCAGCCCTTAGTGTTGCATGAGATTGTTCTACATGAGTGTTTTTTTTAAACAATTTTTTGTTCAGTGGATTGGGTGTTGCTGTCCAATAAGAGGAATTTTCAGTCATCGGAAACAATCTGTAATCCATCTAAAGAGGCTGTTCTGACTAATGCTGCTCTGTTAATTAATTTGGCTGTCACACATGTTTCCTAAGAGCCTTAAAACATTTACTGAGGACAGAATATCATAGTATTCATTAGTATTTATTAGTATCTCCCCACTGAGGCAAAATGGAAGGGAGGGAGGATGGGGGAATCCTCACACAGGTGCTCTTTTCAGTCCCTCCCTTTACTGTGCATTTTGCCTTGGCAGGGTACTACAATTTTTTTTCCTTAAAAATACCCCTTGGAAAATGGATGTGTCTTATACACTGGCAAATATGGTATTTCTACATTTGTGGTGATACTGACTGTAGGTGTTATAGAATTTAGATGCCAGCCACTGTGGTGTTAGCCTCAATTTCTCGGAAATATGCATAATAATCATGCATGCACTATTCTTACAGGTACGGTTGATTGATGCAGGGTTTGTGTGGACGGAACCGCACTCCAAAAGGCTTAAAGTAAAATTGACTGTACAAAAAGAGGCAAGTAAAGTTGAATAACGTAGCAATATTATTGTCACAGAAATAAAAGAAGTGTATTATAATGAGGCTGTATTTTGTTGAGGGAGGCAGCATGGTATAGTGGTGATCTGAGGCAAGTCACACTCTCTCATCCTTAGAGGAGGGCAAAAGCAAATTCCACCCCCCAAAACAAATCTTGACAAGAAAACCCCATAATAGGTTTGTCTTAGGGTTGTTATCAGTCAGAAATTACTTGAAGGTACGTGACAACAGCAATATTTTGTAGCTGGAAGAACTCAAGGCTGCTGTTTTTTCACAAATACTTGAGTTGTCAGTGTTTTAAGTTTTGTGTGTGTTTTCTTGGGAGCAAGTCCCATTAAAATAAGTGGGACTAACCTCCAGGACAGTTAAGTACAGAGTTCAGCACATAGCTTGACCCTAAGGGTTCAGTAAAGTATATGTGTCCTTCCTTAATGGCAATGGCTGGACCCAATGATTGTTTTATTCCTTCCATTTCTTTAATTCTACTTCAAAGCACAGTTGTAATAATAAAGAAAGTAAACATTTTGCTAGCTACCTGGAAAAGTTTCTTAGTTTTTCTCTTAGACTTTAGCTTTTTATGTTCATTATTCTGTTTTACAGAACTCTTTTCTGAAAGAAAATAAGCTAGAGAATATTGTCCGTAAAAAGTTATCCCATAAACAGCTTAATAGAGACAGGAGGAAAATATAATGTTACATTTACATTTCGGTCCTAGGTAATGAATGGTGCAATTCTTCAGCAAGTCTTCATAGTAGAGTATATTGTTCAGTCTCAGATGTGTGATGATTGCCATCGAGTTGAAGCTAAGGACTTTTGGAAAGCAGTGGTTCAAGTTAGGCAAAAGGTAAGTGAGAGAGAGATGTGTCTGAATGAAAAAGAACAACCAGTATGCGCACTCTTCTACCGTTATTAAAAAAGATAGTTACGTTAGGCAAGGAGTGGACAACTGAGGATGTGGAGTAATTCCCTGCAGCAACACTGGTTTATGAGTGAGCCCTAGACATGATATAACTTAACATCAGTTCCAGGCATCATTTTCAGTTGGTTCTTGGCTAATAAAAGGCTTGAGGGATTCAGGAGAAACAAAAGTACTGAATTTGCAATTGGTTTTCCTGCCTTTGAGGCCTTTTGCAGTCAAAAAAGTCACCTGGAAACTAACCTGGAAATAAATGTGGGGACTATCATCTGGTTTTGGGAGCCATGGGCTGTACGTTTCCTTTCCCCTGCATTAAATGTTGTTATGGATGAACCATAGCTAGCAGGGGTGACCAATTGTGAGGTTTGTTTGTATGTTTGTTTGTTTGCTGTATTTGTTTGCCACCTTTCTCCTGGCATGGGATCCAAGGCAGCTTCCAGAGATAAAAACAGTTTAAAAACAATTAAAAACATTAAAACATATAAAATCATAAAACACCTAAAACAGTATTTGCTGAAAAATAGGTTAATAGATGAAACTCCCCAGCTGACGTAAAAGGTTGTTTAAAAAGAAATGTTTGCACCTGCCAGCAAAAGGAAAGCAGGGAAGGGGCTAACCTAGCCTCGTGTGGAAGAGAGTTCCACAAGGTGGGAGCAGCCACCAAGAAGGCTGTCTCTCATGTCCTCACCAGGCAAGCTTGGGATGGTGGCAGGTCCAAGAAAAAGTCTTCCCCAGCAGATCTTAGGGCTCTAGCCAGTTTGTACAGGGAGATACAGTCTTTCAGATAGCCCGGACCTAAACCTAACATTATCAAAGATTTTGCTTCAGGAATTACTAAGATTGTAGATATTCAAACAATAACAATGCCGTTTAGAAGCAAAAAGATACAATTTTAATTGTCCCATCCTCATTTATGTCTTTATCGTAAAAATCTATATGGTAACAAACGAGAGGCAGCATGGTGTAGTGATCTGAGCACTGGCCCATGACTCTGGAGACCACGGTTGGAATCCCGACTCAGCCAGGGAAATCCACAGGGTGATCTCAGGCAAGTCATGCTCTCTCAGCCTCAGAGGAAGGCAAAGGCAAGCCCCTTCTGAACAGATCTTACCAGGAAGACCCCATGATAGGTTCACCTTAGGGTTACCATAAGTTAGAAGCAACTTGAAGAGACACAACATCATGGTTAAATAATTTTAAATAACTTATGCAATATTTATGTAGATTACAAATTTTCTCATTACTTAGTTAAGTCTAAACAATAGGGAGTAGGTCTCTGTGAAATCAGTGCAATGAAACATCCATCTTTGGGAGGGGGCGAAAGCATGCTTAGCTTTGAACTGCAGATCTGCTTCAGTAAATTGCAGAGTCCATGGGCTCTTTGATCTTTGAGTGAAATGGCAACCCTATTGATCAGCTAAATATTATCTTATAGGACTTTACAGAAGTATAAAACCCCTTTCACATGCAAATTTTATTTTGATTCTTGCATTTTAGACTCTGCATAAAAAGACTTTCTATTACTTGGAACAATTGATTTTGAAGCATAGACTTCACCAGAACACTCTTCGTATCAAAGAGATTCACGGTGAGCAGTTTTTTCCGTCACCCTCACAGAAAACAATTCATGTTATCTAAATCGGCATCAGTTCTTACAGCATGAAATATTAATGGACAGGGCGACTGTTAGTTGGATTTGTAATTGGTTGACCGACCGAACCCAAAGGGTGATCACGAATGGCTGCTTTTCATCCTGGAGAGAAGTGACTAGCGGGGTGCCACAGGGTTCTGTCCTGGGCCCAGTGCTGTTCAATATCTTCATCAACGACTTGGATGAAGAAATAGAGGGCATGCTTATCAAATTTGCAGATGACACCAAATTGGGAGGGGTTGCTAATACGCCAGAGGACAGGATCAAGATTCAAAATGACCTGGATAGATTGGAGAGCTGGGCCAAAGCTAACAAAATGAAATTCAACAGAGAGAAGTGTAAGGTCCTACACTTAGGTAGAAAAAATGGAATACAGAAATATAGGATGGGGGACACGTGGCTGGATAGCAGTATGTGTGAAAGGGATCTAGGAGTCTTAATAGACCACAAGCTGAACATGAGTCAGCAGTGTGATGCGGCAGCCAAGAAAGCCAATGCAATTCTCGGCTGCATCAATAGGAGTATGGTGTCTAGATCGAGGGAGATACTGGTACCACTCTACTCTGCTTTGGTTAGACCTCATCTTGAATCCTGTGTCCAGTTCTGGGCACCCCAATTCAAGAAGGACATGGTCAAGCTGGAGCAGGTCCAGAGGAGGGCAACCAAAATGGTGAGAGGCCTGGAAGCCATGCCCTATGAGGATAGACTTAGAGAGCTGGGTATGTTTAGTCTGCAGAAGAGAAGGTTAAGAGGGGACATGATAGCCATGTTTAAATATTTGAAGGGATGCCATGTAGAGGAAGGAGAGGGCTTGTTTTTTGCTGCTGCAGAGACCAGGACAAGGAGCAATGGATTCAAGCTGCAGGAAAGGAGATTCCACCTGAACCTCAGGAAGAACTTCCTGACAGTCAGGGCTGTCCGGCAGTGGAATATGCTGCCTCAGAGTGTGGTGGAGTCTCCTTCTTTGGAGGTTTTTAAGCAGAGGCTAGATGGCCATCTGTCGGGAGTGCTTTGAGGGTGTTCCTGCATGGCAGGGGGTTGGACTAGATGGCCCGTGTGGTCTCTTCCAACTCTACATTTCTATGATTCTATGATTCTAACACACCAGTTAGTTGCAGACGTAGAAGAAATGCCAGATTTTGCAAAAGCTGTTCTGTCATATAGTATAGATGACACTGTTTGTAAGTGCAATATATGCATGTGTGCATGTACATGTAGTTTATGTTTTCATGAAAAGGATATGTTCTTTTTTCAAAAGAAGAATTATATTAACTGGGTTCCTACAGGAACTGTCACTGGTGTAAATATGCTGGTGAAGGCAGAAGCAGAAAGGAAAAGATAGTGGATAAGTACAGGTAGGAGAAGCAGGCTGCCAGATCCATGTTGTCCATTTCTAAATTCCTGGCTTCCAGAGGTTCTACAAAGCCAAAATGGGAAGGCTGATTTGGGTGTCTATCCCACAGAACAGGTGATTGCCCAAGCCAGTTTTTTCATACTGCTATAGTTTCTTGGACCTGTTGGAAGCCGGACATTTGGGAAACAGGCACCATGGAGCTTGTAATCTGCTTCCCCTGCTGCCATTGCCTCCTCTCTAGGCAAGTGCAAGAAAGTTGCACAGCTAATGTAATAGAAGATAATGCTAGTGTAGTGCTGCAATAGGATCCCAGTATTATATTACGTGCCATTACATGAAATTGGAAACAGACTTATTTTTATATTATGTGTCGTTACATAAATTGGAAACAGACTTACTGTTTTTATTGGATTTATACCCTGCCTTTCTTTTCAAGGGACTAATTGGTACATGCCTACTTATGGTTATAATAAACTTTCATTGGTTTATGATATATTTCATGGTACAAATAAACCTTTTCTAGCACACATATGCCAGAAGAAGAAGGTTGTGATGAAAGTAATCTGTTAAAGAATGATGCCCAGGCTTCCATAGAAGTCCACAAAGACAGCAAGAAAAATAGATCTTATGGTGCTACCATATCACAAATTTTCATAATTTTAATTCCATGCTTTCAGATGGTCTGGATTTCTATTATTCTTCAAAGCAACATGCTCAAAAGATGGTGGACTTTTTGCAATGTACAGTACCTTGTAGGTAAGATCTCATTATTTAAAATGTACCATCCACAGTATAGCTATTTAAGCGACTTTAGTCCTATTGAAGCTAATGGGAGAGGGAAATTCTCAAACTTCAGACTCCCACTCCTCATTCATCTTTATTTGATATTCTGAGGGTTTCCATATAAGCATCTGTTGTCTTTTCCACAGATGATCACACGAATACTATATGTAATCTTGTGGGATGTATAGTTCTATAAGAAAGAGTGGGGAAAGTCCCATGGGCCATATGTGCCCCCCAAAATTACTTTTGAAGTCTTTAGGACCTCTAAACCCACCCCATTGGAAATATTTTTTTTAAAAAAATGTGATAAAAACAGTGTTCCCTTGTACCTTCAGGGGTCCACGATGCAACCAGTTCTGCAACATCCCATTCAGCAATTTAGGCTTTAGCTTTTCTAACAAAGATGTAAAACAGTGATCAACCTGCAGTTTACTTTCTGGTTAGGATCAGGGAACCTCTCAGCACAGTAGGAGCCAAAACTATAGGGGACAATTTTTTGCGCCCAAAAATACTTTCTGTGTCATTTCTGCATTTTTTTTTTTTTAATTTCAGCAGTGCAGGCAGAATGTAGAACGCTGAAAGGCCTCATGGGAAGCCAGTGCAGCCCTCCTAACCACTGATGGTTGCCCACCCTAGTACTGTAGACCAGAGTACTAAAAGTTAGGAATGGGATAAAATAAATGGGATCTGCCTTTCCCCTAAACCTGTGTGTGTGTGTGTGTGTGTGTGTGTGTGTGTGTAAGTGCCTTCAAGTCACTTGTTGACTTATGGCAACCACATGGATTTCATAGGGTTCTCTTAGGCAAGGAGTACTTAGAGGTGGCTTGCCATTCCCATTCTTTGAAAGATAGCATGCAGCACTTGCTGTTTCCGAACCACTAGAGGACAACATTATAAAGGCAAAGGGCTTCCTTTCAAAATGCCTTATCAAATTAGAAGGTGATAATATGGCAACAGAAGGCCATGATACACCAAATTTAGTATGGGTTGAGGGTTCTCCACCAAGATAGAGCCCAGCAGTCACTCCAAACAGAAGCTGAATCTTCTGTGTGATCCTTACATTCTCTCTTATTGGAAAAATAAAATGGAAGTGGTCTTTAAACTTAGGATCAGAATTTAGCTTTCACAATAGATCCCTGGAAAGCATGTCACTGGAATAGTGAAGAGGCACTTGGTAGGGTTTGTAGATGCTCTACGTAAACAATACAATTTCTGCATAGCTTATAGGTAGAAGGGGTAGAGGCAGTGCTTTTGTATTTCTTTTTGTAGGAGCTTGCAACAGCTTTAATGCCAAAATTTAACTGTTAAGGAGAGGACAGCTCATCAGCCTTGAGATGCAGTCCTTTTCTGGGAATGTCACTTCTTGATTTCAGAACCCCAGGGGAGTTCATTGGATCCAGTTAAGGCTTTCACTTTTCATTTGTGAGTTTTACTACTTTCTGTACACTATACATTACTCTGTAGCCTCTTGTTACAGTTCTTTGTTTTCCTTGGCCAAAGTCCTACAAGGTCCAGCATAGCAAAGTAGTTCTGCATGTGGAACTATGCTTCAGCTGGCCATTCACTGCCTCCTCATCAATCTTATTGTTGCAGAGCTGCTACAACCCACCCCACCTCATCCCAACGGCTATTTCATGCCTGGGGGATTGCAGAGGGAAATCAAAGAAGCATCTGGCTATGTTCTCATAGCCAGATGCAAAATGATTACGTCATCTGTTTAGGTCCACTGGGATTGTCCAGAGGTCTCAGTGCATGTTGTAATAATTTCACATCTAGCTATGGGGACATAGCCAGATGCATCTTCAGTCTCTCCTCACTCTCTTCCAGATGCTGTGGCCAGGAAGGGACTGCCTCAGAGAGGGAGGCTGGTCAGTGCAAAGGGAGGAGGTTGATCCCAAAACCAGACATATGCAGGGATAAGGTTGATGTATGCCTGCATATGCCACCAGCAGGATACCAGCCTTCATGTTCTGCTGTCAGGGGCAGGTTCTTGTTTTTATGCTGTTTGAGCTATTATGGGTAGTTACATTAACTTTAGACAGTCCCTTCTGGAAAAGAATAAGGACAAGGTCTTGTATTACTCATCAGTCTAACTGATTTATTTTATTGTAAGCTTTCACAGAGGTCAGTCCACTTCCTCTGTTATATTGATGTTCATCCATCCGTGCTTCCGAAGATACAGATCTGAAATTCATAAAAACTGTTGATAAAATAGACCAATTAATTCTAAAGGCATCAGTAGGTTCTTCTCCCCACCTCCTTGCTTTTTATAGTGAAACTGGCATAATTATCTCTTTGGAAACTGCATGTTTCCTTAATTGCTCTGGTTTGAATTTGCTTTTTTTCAGGTCTAAATCATCCCAGCGGCTGATCTCTCATGACATTCATAGCAATACATACAATTACAAAAGCACTTTCTCAGTGGAGATTGTTCCAATATGCAAGGTATTTTGACTTTATGGGTTAAAATTTGAGAAAAAACTGTGACTTGAGTTTTTCTGCTATCTGATGTGGGGAACCTCTGACTTACTTAGTGTTGTAGGACTCCACTTCCTATTAGGAATATTTTGACAAATTGCTATGTATTTTAGTGATCCATAAGTTGTTAATGATTACATGTCTGTAAATTCACATAATATATTTTGAAGAATAATTTTTAAAAATTGCATGGTGTTTTGGTGAAAATGTTTTGTTTTTGGTTTTTCCTAAAGATTTTCAAAGTTTTTAAAGAGTTTTTTCAGATGAGGATACATTGGAACATGGATTCTTCTGGCAGTCTAAAATCTGTCAGCTTTCACATAAACTCACTTGAACTAAAAATTGCAAACCAGACTTGCAACAGAATGTTGCAGTGTGCTCCTGTTAAAAGTTTTAGCTAACTAGCCCCCCCCCCTTTCTAGAATAGTGCAAAGTGGTGGTTCTCAAGCTCTGTTCTTCCAGATATTTTAGAGTTTAGAGGCCAAAATTACATGGATGCTGCTGGCTGGAGAGCTTCCAGGAGCTGAACCTGAAAATGTCTGGAAGAGTAAAGGTCGAGAACCACTGCTGTAAAGAGTAAATGGTGTGAACACGCCACTTCATTTCCTTTTACTATTTTTCCTTTCTCCATAACATTCAGTGATTGCTAAGCAGATTCATACTTTGTGAGGTGGGGTGCCCATCGATTAATCTGCGTGTGTAGAAATCACTGTTTCATTTGTGGGGGTGCTGAGGTCCAATTTCGTTGAAAAACTTAGAGGTACTGAGTTCAGTATTAGAGGGAATGGAGGAGACAAATGTATATGATTCTCTTGGAATTTGTGTCTCTAGTATTAAGCAATTGCTTTCAGAATTTTTGAGATGTAATGTTATATTTGACCCTTTGATTACTAAAAAAGACATTTGCACATATATCTCTGTTCATTCAGAATTGCATTAAATATAAAAATGCTCTTTCTGCTTTTCACATGGTTGTGAATATTTTAAATCTTTCAGTGGATTTAAGAACTTTGCAGATTTTCAAAAGATTATATTAATCGTTCCTCAAATAAAGCTTCACAATTTCAGTAATTCTGCTGCCAAAAGATTCAGGAAGGGTATAATAGAAACTTATTGTTATTTTTTTTTTCCTGGTATTTCTTCTCATTGTGCAGGACAATGTTGTGTGTTTGTCTCCAAAATTGGCCCAGAGCCTTGGGAATATGAGCCAGATTTGTGTTTGCATCCGGGTAACTAGTGCTATTCACATAATTGATCCTAATACATTGCAAAGTAAGTTTTTGATTTGTTTTCCCCTTATAAGTGTAATTAACTAGTATTGATATCAAGATATAGAATAAGATTAATTTAAATGTGCCCAAACTTAAGATATTTTTAGCTATATCCAGTTGCTAGTCCTAATTAGAGTAGAACCACTAAATCAGTTACTGAATAGCAAGTCAGTACTTAACAAATTCCACTGATTCAGTAGGTCCAGTCTAGTTGAAACTAGCAGTTCTGTTTATGCCTCTAAATTAAACTGTAAACTTTTTTATTAACGCTGTTGTCTAAAGCTTTTATTCAGTTTGCATAGATACATGGTGTTAAACTGTGTTAACATATAACTATCAAAAATAAATTATGTTTTCAGAGTGTCTAAATTATCTTTAAATGTTTTAAATTTTAAAATAATACTAAATTGTTTGAATTGATTTTATTGTATGCTGCCCTGAGAGCTTTTGATACAGGCTGGAATATGAATTTTTGAATTATTAATTTAACTGTACCATGCTGTGAGATTACTTGTAGGGGTTCCTTTATCCTTGATGTGAAAATATTTCTTTTGTGGTTTGGTGAGGTACACTGGGGAGTAAATTGAGTCTATGTAATTGGCCCTTATTAAACAAATACATTGGTTCCATAGGTTTTTGCTTGCTCTTTCAGTTGCAGAAATTGATGGAAACACTTACTGGCGCCATCCTTTTAACAGTCTGTTCCATCCAAAGCAGTTGGAGGAATTTATTGTAATGGATATCAGCAGGATCCATGAGAGAAAACAAGGGGCTGGCGCAGGCATGACATCTAACAGAGTAAGAATTATTCTTTTATCAGTGAAACCTCTTGGAGTTTGAACATATGTTGCTTCCTGTCCTAAAATTCTTAGAGCATTTGATGTGAACAAAAGAAAATTGCCACAGCAAGTCACTCGTTCCAGGCCCTGGTACTTCTGACTGGCTGGAGAAGCCAGGGGTTGAACCTGGAATAATCTACCTGCAAAGACTGACTCATGCCCCAACCATATGTCATATACCAGCCTTGGTCTCCTTGGAATGAGTTCTGCACTTTGAGGAACTACTTTCAAGAAGGCTGAACCCACCCACATGTATTTTATCGCTCTGACAGATATATCTCTCTTATATGCTTGCTTTACTAAATGCTTTACAGAAAGTGGGTGTGGTTTTTTGGGTTTCTTTAATTTTTTTTTAAAGTATTTCTAACATAAAATTCTTGAAAAGTAACTCATACGTACATACCTATACAAACAAACAGTTCACAAATATATAGGGAGATCTTCAGCAATGAAGCATAAGTATATAAATATAATCATAATAATTTGATAACACAGATAATGTCTAACATAATTTAACATATCTTAAGATATATCTACACATCTTTTTACTTCTTCCCTTCAATTCCAATGATTCCTCTTCCTCTCTGGCTTCCTGACTAGGTTGTCCTTAAGATAACAAATTAGCTGAGTAACTGAGAATCCATTTCCTTTCTTTAAATACATCAGGGCTCTACTGATATTACCTCTTATATAGCATTAAATCTTAACACTCTTAATATGTAACCATATTATTTATGTTACAGATAATTAACTTGAGCTGAATAGAGTTCGTATCTCTCTTCATTTATCCCACTCTTCATGTCTCTAGCTCCCTCTTATTAATGTCGTCATATTTTCCATAATTACCATATCATATAGATTTAATTCCCAGTCTTTTATGTTGGATATATCTGCTTTTTTCCAATTTTTAGCATAGTTAATCCTTGCAGCAGCAGAAAGTGGGTGTTTTTAACCATTTAGGGTTGTAATTGGAATATTGCCTAGGAAAAGAAACAATATTTCCACCTATGCTTTCAGGAAAAGAACAGTCCTTGTAAGTGAAAACATTTATAATCATTTTTATGCACAGAATAAAGTCGCGGAAATTAATTTGTCTGATATAAGCAGAGCTGATAACATCAGATATGTTACTGGAAGTTTTTATTGTGTGCAAGGAAGGCTATGTTAAAGACCAAAATTCTCCTTTAAAATCATCTGTATACTGTGCTATGCATAGCTATAGTTTTTTATTTTTCCATTATTAATTTGCTTTGGCTAATGGCAACATGGAGAGCCAGTGTTGGGAAGGGGCAAGAGGGTTGAACATTGGACGATGACCCTGAAGACCAGGTTTCTATTCCATGTTCAGTCATGGAAACCAACTGGGTGACCTCTTGGGTGCATCACACTCCCTCAACCCCCGAAAATCCTGTGAAAAACCACAAGTCAGTAACAATTTGAAGGCACAAAACAACAATGGCAGCATGATTTTGTACATTGTCAAATGAACTCTGTGTCAGTTATGCAGACAGTGCTATGTAGCATGCACAGTGTAATTCCCGTGACAAGAAACTGCACAATTGGACAACCCCATCTACAATGTTCCTGAACATAACATTGAAAAATTAAGCTGTTTGTGAGGAAACTAAGATGAATTTTTTTAAAAACGTTGAGGATAGTTTTGATTCAGGTCTTAATATTAACCACCTTCTATTTTTAACCTGTTTTCTTCTGCCTTTATTAAGCATACACTTGCTGAAGCCTGGGTGCAGAAGACATCAGAGCTGAATACAGACCATCAGTATTTCTGTCGCACTCACTTGGGACATCTTCTGAATCCTGGAGATTTAGTACTGGGGTTTGTAATGTTCTTTTTTTCAGTTGGGTTTATTGTTTACAAGGCTGGCAGAGGTAGAACCCTTGAGACTGATCTTTGATCACTGATGGTTATTGGATTTTTTTCTAGCCAATGGGAATCTGAAATCTTGGAAGAACTGTGGGAGGCTAGGAAAGTAGGAAGGCTACAGGATGGGCAGAGCAGACCTTTTCTGCAAATACTCTGGTTCTGCATATACTACGTGATCAATTTACATTAAAAGGAGTAGCTTCTGTTTGGGTTTCTTTAGAAAGCAAGCTGTATTGTTGTGGAAACAACACACCTAGAAAACTATTAATGTTTATGCCATAATAAATTTATTAGACTTTAAGTTGTCACCAGATTCTTTGATTTCCCATGTAGTTATGTGTATGTGCCTTCAAGTCACTGTTGACTTACGGCTGGCCCATTAATTTTGTTGAGTTTTCTTAGGCAAGGAGTACTCAGAGATAGTTTTGTCCATTCCTTCCTCTCAAATAGCCTACAGCAGCTGGTATTAATAGGTGGTCTCCCATCCAAGTACTAACTGGGGCTGACCCTGTTTAGCTTCCAATTTCAATGAAATCTGGTGCCTTTAGGATATGTAGGCTTGGGTAGCCTTGTACAGCCAGTGTAAATCACACCAGTGTAAACTACGTGAAGTCCAGTGGTGAGTACTTTCATGTGCCCCACCACTGTTGGCGGTAGATGTTAGTATTCATAGTCCTGAAAGACTTTGAATACTCCTTTGAAAGAGAAGTAATTACAAGTACAGTACTTGTTTCAATAACTATTTGTATTAGAGATCTTATTTTTAGTCTGTTCACTTCTAGCAAGTGACTGTGTCCTGAGTTCTCTGAGAAGTGGAACAGTTCACTGTGAGCTCAGGATTGCTTTCAGCATTGTAGCCACTTTGCTTACAAGGTTAAAGCTGTCTAACGTGATAAGGTAAAGACTTTGTTTTCCATGTGTTTGTTTTAGATTTGACTTAGTCAATTGCAATCTGAATGATGAATTTGCAAATAAGATGAATCCCCATAGCATTCCTGATGTGGTAAGTTTCTAAGATTTCCTCCTTATACAATCTTTTGGTACTTCACAAGTTATTTTATAAACCAGTCATTTTAATCTCACTGCTAGCATATGTAGCATATGGAGATTGCCTCTTATGAAACCAGCCCATCTTCTGAACTCTCCCCTCACTGTCTAAGCTAATGGTTTCCTAAAACACTCACATGTTGCCTTACACCTGTATATTGCATATGCTTACATCCTATCTTTGATCAAACTTAAGGTAGCAATTGATAAATTTTCAGACATTCTGACATCCAGGTGCTTTCCATAGTCAAAACTGCTTAGCCTTAACAAGATTGCTGCACTTTGTGCCCTCAGAACACATCTTTGAAGTTGTGTCTTGTCACTACAGTATGAATTTTTAACCACCCACCTTGCCAGCCAGGCCAGGCTGGCACTGTGTGCTCTACAGGACTTAACATATGAAATAATAGCGGAATTACTATAGATTCTGTTTACTCCAGCAAGACTCACTCTCCCCAATTGCTTCCAGTATCTCCACAGATATTCCACGAGTAGGGAACTCTTGGTGCTCCAGATACCATAGACTTTAGATTCAGTGTATTGTAACAGTTGCAGGTATTGCTAAATTTAATTATTAAGTGGTACTTCTCTTCTTCCTCCTGCTTTTTCCAGATCTGCATCTGTTCATTCTTAAATACTTTATTGTTTAGTCTTACAACGCTTCTCGGTTTATTTATTTTTTTTCCTTGAAGTTAAAAGAGAAAGGTTTCTCTTTTTTATTATTTTTTTGCATTTGTCCCTCCAAATATTTTGGACTTAAGAGTTCCCATCAGCCCTACCCAACATGGCCTGTGATAAGGGGTGATAGAAGTACAGAATATCCTGTAGTCTAAAGAATGTTCACTCATGAGTTGATTGGTTGTAGTCCTAATAGAAACTTGAACAGAGCTGGTGAGTTGATTAGAAGTATGAAAGTTGAGGTCAATCCCTGGTTTAAATCTCAGCTCAACAATGAATTTAAGTACATGTGGATCAGAGAAGCTACTGTCTCAGCCTCTCCTCTCTCAGCCATAAAAATGTAGGGGTAGTAACACTAACCTATCCACTAACCTATACAGGTTTATATATCTGAAATACTTGGAGAAAGTAGTACATAAATATTTAATTTTTGTTTGCCATTTACTATTTGTAAGCTGCTCTGGGGGCCTCTTTTGGCTGAAGAATGACATCGTAAAAAAGTCAAAGTTTACTAATTTAAGTCAAGGTTCCTTCAGTCTAAACTGCAGTTGATCAGTTTCAGTTCTACTCTGCTCCGTGTTCACTTTGAATAATGTACAATTTTTGCAGTTGCTTCAATGATGGCATTCACAAATACTGATTTTAACTGAAATACTGGCTTCTCTTCTAACAATCTTAGTGTACTTTTTTGTTCTGACACAGTACCTCCGTTTCCCCCCTTTTTTCTATCCATAGATTTTGATTAAAAAGAGCTATGATCGCACTAAACGTCAGCGTCGCAGGAATTGGAAACTGAAAGAATTGGAAAGAGACCGAGAGGCCATGGATACAGATGATGAAAGGTTTGGGAGCTTTGTGTGTTCTGTGTCCCACTTTACAAGTCCACATATTAAGATCAGCCTGTTCATATATGACGAGCAAAACAATGTGGCAAAGAAGCAACCTACATTTCTAGACAAATGCTAAAGCTCATAGCTACCAAAAGAAAGAGGATGGCAAGTGCATACTTAGTTAAATGTGGTGCACTTCAGAGTGTGATTCTTCAGAGTGTGAAAGTTACCATGGGCCCTTTGGACCTTCCATGTATGCCTGTAATCTGTGAGCGAGTAATTTCAGGTGCATTTTTCCCTCTAAAGCTGGTCTTTGAAGTAGCTTTGGGGTCACAGGTTGGTTGTGCTGGGTCCAGTTTTGTTCATAGCAATGGCATGAAAGAGAAGAGACTTTTTAACTCTTTATCCCCACATCTTTTGTCTGACTGAAGTGCCTGGCTCCCCTAGCTGCTATAGTATGCATGCACACTATGTAAATATATAATGTTCTGTCACATTTCAAAGCAGTGTACAGTAATAACATCAATTCAGTATAGCAAGATACATCAGATAACTCAAAACAATTAAGGCTCCAGCAGAAGAAAGAAAGGCAAGATACCAGTACCTCCTGGTTTTGCAACATGTATCTAAGAGCAGCAAGGAGAAAAACAATTTAAATGAGAAAGGCAGAGTGCACTAGAAGGCTTACACTCTGGAGAGTACTGATCAGTGCTCTCTTGTGTTTGTATCACTCTTGGTCTTCAGTTCATCCTAACCCTTAATTCTCACAAAAGAATTGTTCTCTCACGCTCCTTGAATATTTGTTTAGGAGTGGGCATTCATGTAATAGCTATAGGACTGACAATTCAGCATAAAATGTTTGGCTTCTGCTTGCCATTGTATACTGTTTCTAGATATGTATATATATAGTGATACAGAACACATGTAAGTCCTAGACTTGCTGATCATTTTTACTGTGGTACTTTTCTAGACAATACCAGGATTTCCTGGAAGATTTAGAAGAAGATGAGACGATCAGAAAAAATGTCAACATTTATAAAAGTAAGTTTCTTACCTGAAGTAGTTTGTTGCTATTTTTATATAATAATGCCCAGAAATGTTGGGTATCTGCGACTCTTCAGTACTGTGTACATTGCCATTTAATTTTCTTTTATTGTAGATATTTGGTAACTAATATGTACTTGCCAAAAGCTGACTTCTTTCCATTTATTCTGTCCACTGGTCTTTTTATAACTACACAAGGATAAATGATTGCTAGGGTGTAAGCCAGCAGTGTCACTGTGGAGGTAGTACCATCTGCAGGGGGAAGATTGGTAACATGTTGATATCACAGAAATGTAGAGTTGGAAGAGACCACACAGGCCATCCAGTCCAACCCCTGCCATGCAGGAACACCCTCAAAGCACTCCCGACAGATGACCATCCAGCCTCTGCTTAAAAACCTCCAAAGAAGGAGACTCCACCACACTCCAAGGCAGCATATTCCACTGCCGGACAGCCCTGACTGTCAGGAAGTTCTTCCTGAGGTTCAGGTGGAATCTCCTTTCCTGCAGCTTGAATCCATTGCTCCTTGTCCTGGTCTCTGCAGCAGCAGAAAACAAGCCCTCTCCTTCCTCTACATGCCATCCCTTCAAATATTTAAACATGGCTATCATGTCCCCTCCTAACCTTCTCTTTTGCAGACTAAACATACCCAGCTCTCTAAATCTGTCCTCATAGGGCATGGCTTCCAGACCCTTCACCATTTTGGTTGCCCTCCTCTGGACCTGCTCCAGCTTGACCATGTCCTTCTTGAATTGGGGTGCCCAGAACTGGACACAGGATTCAAGATGAGGTCTAACCAAAGCAGAATAGAGTGGTACCAATACTTCCCTCCATCTAGACACCATACTCCTATTGATGCAGCCGAGAATTGCATTGGCTTTCTTGGCTGCCGCATCACACTGCTGACTCATGTTCAGCTTGTGGTCTATTAAGACTCCTAGATCCCTTTCACACGTACTGCTATCCAGCCACGTGTCCCCCATCCTATATTTCTGTATTCCATTTTTTCTACCTAAGTGTAGGACCTTACACTTCTCTCTGTTGAATTTCATTTTGTTAGCTTTGGCCCAGCTCTCCAATCTATCCAGGTCATTTTGAATTTTGATCCTGTCCTCTGGCGTATTAGCAACCCCTCCCAATTTGGTGTCATCTGCAAATTTGATGAGCATGCCCTCTGTTTCTTCATCCAAGTCGTTGATGAAGATATTGAACAGCACTGGGCCCAGGACAGAACCCTGTGGCACCCCGCTAGTCACTTCTCTCCAGGATGAAAAGCAGCCATTCGTGATCACCCTTTGGGTTCGGTCGGTCAACCAATTACAAATCCAACTAACAGTAGCCCTGTCCAGCCCGCATTTTACTAGCTTCTTTGCAAGAATGTCATGTGGAACTTTGTCAAAGGCCTTACTGAAATCGAGAAATGCTACATCCACAGCATTCCCTTCATCTATCAAGCTAGTAACTCTATCATAAAAAGAGATAGGATTAGTCTGGCATGACTTGTTTTTGAGAAATCCATGTTGACTTCTCATGATTACCGCGTTGCTTTCTAAGTGATTAGAAACTGACTGCTTAATGATCTGCTCCAGAATCTTTCCGGGTACTGATGTCAGGCTGACTGGGCGATAATTATTTGGGTCCTCTTTTTTTCCCTTCTGTAACCTACATCTCCTGCTTATGAGCTTTCTATAAGGTGTTATCACTGGTCACTGTAGGAATAGATAGGTTCATATTTTCAAATTAATTACAGGCACGTTAAAATAACTGATTTTATATTAGCTGCACCTTCAGTCTCCTTATCAGTCAATGAGGCAGCGAACTGTTTTTTTCCCATGTTTGAGGGGACTTTCTAGGCATGCAAAAGCAAACATTACAGTTTTACTAGTATGAACATGTTTATTGCCCTCAGGGCACAGAATGTTGAGATCACTTGATTTGGAGAGTTGGATGAAAATATGAATGAGGAATTTGTCTGGTTGAGTCTCTCCCATGTTGTTGGACTGCAACTTCATTCAGTCTTTAACCAGCATAGCTGACAATGCAGGATGTTTAGAGTTTTATTCTACGGCCCTTTTCACATGGCGTTTTTAAAGCGTATTAGGCACACTCCCTCCCCCCTTCACGAGCCGCTGTACCGCATAACGTTCTGGTGAACCAGGTGCTATCACAGCCACGGATAATGCTGATAGCGCGTTTTCTTATTTTCGCCTGAAAGGCGAAAATAACCTCCCTTTCACGCATCGGTCGCGTGACCAGAGGGCCTGCGGAGCCGTCATCGGGTGTGCTTCCGAGAAGGACCCGGGAGTGAGCGGGGTGTGGGCAGTCCCTGCTGCCTGTCCCTCATGCAGCAACTCCCAGGAGATGCTCAGCCCAGCAGCAGGCCGGCTGCTGCCCCCATCGCAGCAGGGAACACTGCACAACACGTCGTTGCGAGAGGCCACCCTGGGGGCTGCGTCGCCACTCACACTCGAGACGAAAGCAGCCCCCGGGGTCTGGCCGACTGTGCAGCAACTCCCAGGAGTTAAAAAAAAAACGGTGCTATCGTTAGCACGTTACCAACGTAGTACGAAACAGCCTGTTGGCAGGATCTATCGTGCTAACGTTAGCACGATAGCCGACAAAAAAATTTTAAAAAAAGAAACACCACCACCCAGTCAGGGGCGGTGGGACGGGGACAGGGCCGGACTTGGGCGTGGCCCAGGATGCCGACATGCGGACAAGGCACCGGGCCAGGACTGGTGCTCTCTCGCCAATGCCCTGCTGTATGCGGACTGCAAGGGGGTCTCTACTGAGCCTCTTGCGATATTAGCAATATCGTGAGGGCTCTGGTTCGTCGCGCTATCAAGGTAAGGTGCAGAAAGGGCCATAGTGTCTGTAGAGGGTCACATGATCCTCATCTCTCTGTTAAAAACGTAGGTTGTTCTGTAACTCCAGAGCCTCTCCTGCTTGATCCCCACAAGGTTTAAGAACTCTACACCTTTGGACTTAAAAGAGTTGAAGGATGGCGGATCAATGGGAAAGAGCTTTGTCTGATTCTGATTAGCCACCCATTGTAGGTCTTTGAGCTGTGAAGCAGACAGCAATCCTAACATTTTAATGCATACAAGGAAGAGAAGTAGTAGAAGTTTGGAAAATAATATGTGCACATTGATCCCAATCGTTCCCATGTATCACAAGGAGTTAAAACTAAAGTGTTCACTGTTCCCCACTCAGTGTTTTTCAGGTTCAGGCCCAGAAGGACATTTTCTCACCTCTATCCAAACCTCAGCTTTTGGGCAGGGGAGTGCAGGATATCCCCATGATTTATCTTCCTCATGGACTTCCATCTTGTACCATTTAATTATAGTGTAGGTTGGTAACAACATAGGGAAAAATACTTGGGCATATCAGTTTTGGAGGCAAATATTGTAATGAGTGGTTTTATAAAGAGGAGGAAGTGAACCATGCATTAGAAAACTGAAAACTCTGCATGTGCTCTCCTCTTATTAAAAAAAGATAAAAGAATTGTGGTGGATTAAATCAAAATCCTGTCTAGTCTGGCATTGTATTTACACATATATTGTATTAACATATATAACCAGATGCCTCAGAGAACTCCAGAAGCAGGGCATGTGTATATAGTACCCTCCAGCTTGTGTTTCCCAGGATCTGATACTGTGAAACACGTTGCCTCTGATGCTGGTGGTCATACGGACCATTATTGCTAGTAGCCATTGAACCCAGACAGCATAAAGGCACAAGACTTCACTGTATATAATGATATATAAGTCTAGTAATTTTAGTCAAAAAACTGCCCCCGAAAACCTGGATTGACTTTACCATGGGTCAGTATAAGTACTGTACCTTAACTCTTTTCAAAAATATAAAGGGGAGGAAACATCCCTTTCTCTGAGTGGAGTGGCAAAAGGCAAGAACCTAAAAGAAGCACTGGTCCACCTCTATTCTCTGCATTTTTGAATGCCTGGGTGAGAAAATGGTGCATCCTCTCAGTGGAGCAGAGAGAGAATAGAGGGGGTGAGTGCTTCTTTCAGGTTCTCCCAGGATAGGCTAAGCTCTCACTTTTTACCATGCTACTCAGAAGGGGATGACTCTTTTTCTGATAATACTGTACCTTTACTTTTATGAAAAAAGGAACCATCCCCTTCTTTGAGTAGAGTAGTGAAAGGCCTTTTTGAATGCCTGAACAGGAAAAGGGCAGGGACATGGGCTGGGGCAGTGACAGCTAGCCCCCTGAGATAGTGCTGGCACTTTCCCCTCTGCAGAATGACCCTCGACTTACCCATGGGTCATATCAAAATCCATAATTTTGGCCACAAAACCTCCCCTCAATTTATACATGAGGTCAATTTATACACAAGTATGTACAATACAAGTATATACTTGCTTCCTTTAGCCTTGAGTGATCTACTGCTGGCCTCCTTCAGTCTAGGGCTTGAAATCAAGGAGGAGTATTGAGAGTGAGTACAATAGATGCTGTCAGAGGTCTACCCTTGTGGCTGCTTGAAGAGGATTAAGAAGGATAGGAAGGGAAACCACTTTGTCTAATCCTAATTAATCCCAGTCCTCAAAATGTTCCTTGTACTGTGGTTGGAAGGAGAGCAGCACCTAGCAGCTTAAAATATTCTGGATTGGAGCTGTGGTGTAAAAAGGAGAAGTGAAATGTACATGCCCTCTCCACTTTCTCTAGAATGTTATAAGCCCCTTTAAAGCTAGAAAAGTCCTGGGGACCAGTGATAATTAGATGGAAAGATCTTCTTTTGACCTCAGTTAATCCTGAACAGTGCACTCAGGTACTACACTGCTCTGGGGGCGGGCTGTAACACAAATTGTTTAACTGTGAACTTGGACAATGCAGTTGTTTGGCCAGGGGGGATGAGGAGGTAAAAATGCCTTGCTGTGAAGGCTTGAATTGAAAAATCCTTGTGGAAAAATCCACATTTTACTGTAACCTTCTCACCCCATCCCCAGTATCAATCCACATGTGATTCTGTCTAAGTCAGGTGGGTTTTTTGAGGTTTTAACTTGTGTTTTGGTGTTGCAGATCCAGTCATTCCAGTGGAAAGTGACACGGATGATGAAGGTATTCCTCGGATTAGTCTCGCTGAAATGTTGGAAGATCTCCAGATATCACAAGATGCTACTGGGGGAGAGGGTGCTGATATGCTGACTGAATAATAAGCAATAAATATTACTAATGTGAATATTTTTTTCCTCTTAAGCAAAAAGCAGTAGCTACAAAAACCTGTTAGATTTCAATTATACACCCAATATACAATATTATACAGATGTTCAATAGTAAATCCTCATCGAAAGTATCATTAATGGCAAATAAATTGTTGGAGAATGTAGTAAACCTGGAAGGCTTTCAGAAGATGTGTGTTTATTTTTCAGTACTGTATTGAAGTTTGTATATCACTTCTAAGAGCCAGCACAGTGTAGTGGTTAGAGTGTTTGGATATGCCAAGTCAGCCATGGAAACCCACTGGGTGATCTCAGGCAAGTCACGCTCCCTCAGCCTCAGAGGAAGGCAAAGGGAAACCCCTTCTGAACAGAATTTACCAAGAAAACCCCATGGTAGGTTTGCCTTAGGGTCACTGTGAATCAGAAATGACTTAAAGCACACGGGAATAACAAGTGTCACTTGTAAATCTGCGCATATTGAAGATCATTCCCAGAAAGGTGTAGAAACGTTCTAATATTTTAAGCTGCACTCTTTCGGTGAAAGGGCAAATTTTAATAGGCAAATCAGAAACTATGTGAAGCTTTATTTAAACAGGAAGTGAAAATAGGACCTGTTCTAGAATATTTTACGATGATTTAATAATTGGCTAGAATTTAAGTCTTATGTTTTAACAACCATAATTGAAGTTGTTTTCAGCATGATTAGCTACTGATGCTGATGCTGAACAGCATAGAAGTTCCTCTTGTGATTTCATTGCTAGTCATGCTGTTCTTAAGGTTCTCATTGTAAAACAGTTTCTGTGTGTGTCATTATCATAGCAGTCCTGATGAGGCGAGTTAGTTTCTCTTGGAGGCAGTTTAGGCAAAGGCAACTGCTGCTTTGAACTGGAGATGCATTTCTACATACATATGGCCTATTGGACAGGTAAGGTTTGTAGAGGAACTGATCGGTCTGTGCTAAAGAATGTGCTAACAGTCTGTTTGTTCTACTGAAATATCACTTTAAGCAGCTGGAATTTCTGTGTATATTTGGATAATATTGCAGAATTGTAAGTCACTCTCAAGACCACCCCATGAATATATAAGTTGTTGAGGACATACTGAGGAAATCTTAAAATCTTCCTCATAAATATGCTGTTTTATCACCTTTGTATGGAACTATCTGTCATACTGAATAGAGCACCTGCCAAAAAAAAGTCTGCCTTACTGCTCAGAAAGGCCTGTAACACAGTCACTGAATGGTTGGAAAGCTTTTGCCGTAGCCCTTTAGTACTTTTGTTGCAGGAAATACCTTAAAACAAAAATTATACTGAGGCTGCTGTATATTTTAGGCAGAGTTCTGAAACTAGTGGTGGATCCTGACAGTTATCCTGGTGTTAAGTAAGTTTTTTATTAAGTTACAGCTAGAATAAAGAGCAGTTCAGTGTGCCTTAAAATTGTTCTCAGAGCTATGCCATTGAAAACATTCATTTTATCCAACTCTGTTTTTTAACAGAGCACCTCCTTGCCAGAGCTATGATATAGGCTTTCCTTGTATAAAGAATAAAATTATATCCATCTCTCCCATCATTATGTGATTCATCACTTTGATCTAATATTTTATATTCTTTACAGCAGGTGTGGTCAAATTCAGCTGGTTCTAGGACCAAGGCTCTGGAGCCCTGGAGGATCTGCATGGACTGGCCAAAAGTCAAAAAGGGAAGGGCAACAAACCCAGAAGTGGTCAAAAAGTCCACTTTTAGTTTTGACAACCAAATATCATATTAAGCAAGGTGGGTGGGGAGTGGCCAAGGTCTCTTAAAAGGTGAGTCATCTCTCCTGAAGACTTTAGCCAGAAAAAGTAGAGTCTGAAGAGACCACAGGGGCCATCCAGCCCTACAGTGCAGGAACACACATCAAAGCACTCCCAGCAGATGGCCATCCAGCCTCTGCTTGAAAACCTCCAAAGGAGACTCCACCACACTCCGAGGCACTACCAAAGAGCTCTGACCATCAGAAAGTTCTTCCTGAGGTTTAGGTGGAATCTCTTTTCCTGTAGTTTGAATCCATTGCTCCTTGTCCTAGTCTCTGGAGCAGCGGAAAACAAGCCCACTCCCTCTTCAACATGACATCCCTTCAAATATTTAAACATGGCTATCACATCCCCTCTTAACCTTCTCTTCTGCAGACTAAACATCTCCCGCTCCCTAAGCTGCTTCTCATAGGGCATGGCTTCCAGACGCTTCACCATTTTGGTCGCCCTCCTCTGGACACACTCCAGCTTGTCGATATCCTCCTTGAAATGAGGTACCCAGAACTTCATACAGTATTCCAGATGAGGTCTAACCAAAGCAGAATAGAGTTGGTACCATTACCTCCCTTGATCTAGACACCATACTCCTATTGATGCAACCAAGAATCGTGTTGGCTTTCTTGGCTACCACATCACACTGGTGACTCATGTTCAGCTTATGGTCCACCAAGACTCCTGGATCACTTTCACATCTTATAGGGAGATGCTCACAGATTGCAAAAATTAGTCCAGGAAGTGCATGCCCCACTTTGCACACCCTTTCTTTACAGAGACAATTGGATGAAAGAGAGTTTGTAAGTCTGATCATCAAAAACACCCCTGCCTGGAAGTGACCCGGAGTCCCATTACACCCAAGTTTTTCAGCCCAAAAAACTATGACACCTTTTAGAAGAATTTTAACTTAAGCAGTTGCTCATATGATATGATTAGAACGTGATTGTCTTACCTATTCACACTGAAGCAAAACATTGCCATATCTCCTCAATGAAGGTATGCTGTACCAAAGTCATTACACCTGTGTTTTGTAGTGTAGCAAATAGGCAAATGTGGTCCAGTTGATGCTTTCTATATTTTTTCCCTCTGTGCTCCAGCTGTTCTTTAAAGACGTCCTTTTCCACCTCTTCATGAGCTGATTTTTAAATGCCGAGACAGCTTTTAGAACATATATCCAGGATTAAGTACACCAGTAAATTGGGCAATAAAATTTCACAGCTGCATGGCTGCAGTCCAATAATGTGATAGGGGTGGCATAGCATCTTTGTGAGTGAAGTCAAGATGGAAAAAGGCTGAGAATGAGCCGTTTGAAATCTCCGCTTCTGTGTCTGTAATGAAGCCATTTCTCACATACAAGCAGTAGTTCAGGAACTACTTTGTCATGTCAGTGCTTCTTAGCCTGTTTTGCTTTCATAATGCTGCCATTCCCATATCTGTTTCCAGGGCAGACTTGGATGTGGCAAAGAGGTATTAGTACTCCCATATCAGCATGTACATGCATGAACTTGTTCTCTGTGCGTAATTGGTTTATGCTGTTTGTGTTGCTTTTCCCATGTGTTGCTTCACTGTTTCTAAAACAACCTTGTGTGTCTGCTTATCAGGGGATTTCCTCACTCTAATACTTTCTGATGGCCCAACTTTCAGTAAGTGGATCATTCCATTCTTTCCTCTCCAGTCTGGTAGACTAGGTCAGAAACATGCAAGCTGCGTATGTCCCCTGCCAATTTTTATAGCCACTATGCATCTTGTTTTAAAGCAAAAATAGTTTCATCTTAAAGTTGTGTGTGTTTACAACTGCCACAGGATTTGGCAGTGGTAGGTTGTGATCTACTGGGTGTTGGGATTTGCCCTCAATACACCAAACTTGGCCATATCTATTGCAGGTTATAAACCTAGAACACTTACAATCTCTGTAATTTGTGTGTGTCTATCATTCTTATGTCTCTGAAGTGGCTGACTTCAGTCCTACATGGTCTACTTTGTTTTACTAAAAACTCTTTAATTTGTGTTTAGTTTACAAGTTTGACAAAGCAGGGGTGTGCATAACAATTGCTTCCTCAGCTGAACTATAGCTGAGCCATGCTACTCACTCCTGAAAATGCATTCTTGGTTTAAGAACCAAAGTAGTTTTGATCAATTCCAGGTCCACCAGCTTTAATACGTGCAACAATATCAGCAACTGTTAGATATCAGCTAAGTTCTCCAGGTGTTTTGCTCATCCATTGTATGTAGCATAATGCCTGCCAAACTGATTAAATATGTTGTTTAATATGTCAGTGCTGAAAATGTCTGTGTGCCATTCAGCAGCTGAGTATTCAGAAATCAGTTATTTGAGGCCGAACAGCTCTAACAGAGCTCATGATTTGTATCAGTTGATCCCAGTTTCAAATCTCAAATATCACAGGTAGAAGATTTCAGCAATACTGGGAAAAAAATTTGCGCAACCCTGACAAGTTGCTGCAAGCAGACAGTACAGGTGAGATGTACCAATAGTTTGACTCAACACAAGGCAGCTTCATATGTTTATATACTCTTAAAGTGCCCAAAATATAAAAGCATTATCTTTTATTGGCCTCTTATTTACAGTTGGTCCTCCACATTTGCGGGTTTGACGTTCACAGATTTGATTATTTGCAAGTTTCTTCAACCCCTGCCATTCCCCCCCACTGGGAGCTGCTTTTGTGGAAGAACCTTCCCTCTCAGCAGCTCAGTTCAGACCATGCAGCCCTTTGAAAACCTGCCTCTGCTCCTCCACCAGCCACTGCCTGGGCAGCTAAGGATGGCTCACAGCTCAATTTCTCAGTACCACAAACCCTCTCCTACTGCACCCAACCCACCCAAGGGAGGAGATGGACAAAAGAGAGGAAGTATAGAATCATAGATTTGGAAGAGACCACATCAAGTCCAACCCCCCGCCTATGCAGGAACACCCATCGAAACATTCCCAACAGATGGCCATCCAGCCGCTGCTTAAAACCTCCAAAGAAGGAGACTCCACCACACTCTGAGGCAGCATATTCCACTGCCAGATAGCTCTGACTGTTAGGAAGTTCTTCCTGAGGTCAGGTGGAATCTCCTTTCCTGCAGCTTGAATCCATTGCTCCTTGTCCTAGTCTCCGGAGCAGCAGAAAACAAGTCCATCTCGACATGACATCCTTCCAAATATTTAAACATGGCTATCATGTCCCCTCTAAACCTTCTCTTCTGCAGACTAAACATACCCAGCTGCCTAAGCTGCTCCCCATAGGGCATGGCTTCCAGACCCTTCATCATTTTGGTTACCTTCCTCTGGACACGCTCCAGCTTGTCAATATCCTCCTTGAATTGAAGTGTCCAGAATTGGACACGGTATCCCAAATGAGGTCTGACCAATGCAGAATAGAGTGGTACCATCCCTTGATCTAGACATTATACTCCTATTGATGCATCCAAGAATTGTGTTGGCTTTCTTGGCTGCCACATCATGCTGCTGGCTCACGTTCAGCTTGTGATCTACCACGACTTCTAGATCCCTTTCACACGTACTGTTATCCAGCCATGTGTCCCCCATTCCATATTTGTGCATTCCATTTTTTCTGCCTAAGTGTAGAACCTTACATTTTTCTCTGTTGAAATTCATTTTGTTAGCTTTGGCCCAGCTCTCCAATCTGTCAAGGTCATTTTGAATTTTGATCCTGTCCTCTGGTATATTAGCATCCCCACCCAATTTGGTGTCATCTGCAAATTTGATCAGCATGCTCTCTACTCCTTCATTCAATTAATTGATAAAGATGTTGAATAGCACTGTGCCCAGGACAGAACCCTGTGTCACCCCACTAGTCACTTCTCTCCAGGATAAAAAGCAGCTGTTGGTGAGCACCCTTTGGGTTCGGTCAGTCAACCAATTACAAATCCACCTAATAGTAGCCCTGTCCAGGCCACATTTTACTAGCTTCTTTGCAAGAATGTCATGTGGAACTTTGTCAAAGGCCTTACTGAAATCAAGATATGCTATGTCTACAGCATTATCTTCATCTATCAAGCTTGTTAACTCTATTGTAAAAAGAGATAAGGTTAGTCTGGCATGACTTATTTCTGAGAAATCCATGTTGACTCTTAGTGATTAGAGCCATCCAAGCCAACCCACCCCCTTTCCCTTACCTTTCCCTGATCTGGCTTAGACCCTGTGTGCCCATTCTTCCCACCACAGCTTATCCCCCTTCTCACAGGCACACACATGTTTTGATGTTTGCAATTTTTCCACTTTTGCAAGGGTCCAGCTCCCCAACCCTTGCAAATGTGGAGGGCCGACTATAGTCCAGAAAATGCAGCTACGAAGCAGAACAAATGATTAAGATCAGTTTTCAGTGCATTCTCAGTAGCTTTCCTTCGAAGTATGTTCATATAGAATTTAACAGTAGTTTGTTCCCATACGTGCAGGTTGATGTGGAGGAAATACCAAGCACAGATTAAAAGAATTGATCAGCAAAGTAACATTACAGTTCAACATGTTTAGCTGGAATGCCAATACAGACTAGTAATTATGTAGTTTCAAACTGAGGCAGCCTATTCAACTAGTCATCTTGGGAGTGTCTTTTGTTTCCTACGAGAACTGTATGTGGGTTGAGGAGAAGGGTGCAACCTTCCAGCAAGGCAATTGCTAGTTGAAAACTCAGTGATCACCCCTCGCCCTTGGGCTTTTTTTTCTGGTAGGGATTCTTCATCTTTTATTTTTCTTGTTAATGAAATGCCTACTTTGTTCTAGGTGCTATGTAAAAATAAAATGACAAGAAATTGTCCGATACACTTAACATAGAAGGAAGACAAAAAGGGAAAGATTCAATTTGCGCAAATCAGAGTGAAGGTTTTGAAAGGCGCCTGAGTATAAAGTTGGCATTAGCTGCTGCTTACAAAGCAGAAATTTAGCACCCGTGGAAGGGAAGGGCATGCGCCAGTGGAATAACTTTGGCTGTTGGATTTCTGCCTCTCGGCATACAGAGCCTTGTCAGGGTTACAAAGGGATGTGGAAACTTTACCACTGGTGCAATTTCACAGACGGGAGTTGCCATGAAAGTTGAAATATGATTGCATCATAAGAGATACTGTTGTGAAAAGGTATTGTATGTCTACATTAACACAAATGCTACTGTGTCTCTTGCCTCAAGTCACTCCGTATGTAATATCTGAAGCACATTTTTACAAGGTGCTAGGGATGGGCCAACCAAATCCTCAAATCCTTGGCAGGGATTCAAGATTCACGAATCCGAATCCCTGTGCCAAGACAGGCAAACCAAATCTTTCGAATCCACCACCCAAACAGTTTGTTGGAGACTGGGACGCCTGAAAACTTGGGAGCCTAGACACACAAGGGGAGATGGCAAGTAGGTGAATTTTTTCCTTGGAGTAACAATGGCCTTTGCTAACAATTTCACAAATTACATCTAGGATTGTATTCTAGGATATTTAAACTGAACATTTCATATTTAAGTTCAGCACTTGACTGGAAGCTACAGGCTTGAGATTTCAATGACAGCTGAAACATTCCTTTGCATAGCTCGCTTGCAAACCTCTTTCAGACACAATTGTGAGGTTTCTAGTTTTACAAGGTGTCACAGCCTTCTTTGCGAAAGTGTGCTGGCGCATCATCAAACTACAAACCCCAGGATGCCAGAAGGAGCTATGCAAAGAAAAGCCAGTTTTGACCTGGATTATCTCTCTACTGTAGTGGTCCTGTTTACACAGGCAGGAAAACGTGGGATTAATCCACATTTTCCTTCCTGTGTACAAAGGGCCTTCATGACATTTTCAGTCTGGGGAGATCCTGAGGCAAAACTATGACAATTGTCCTGGCCAGATTTCTTCAGAGGGAGGTTTGCCTTTGCCTAGGCTTTTGCTAATGCTGAGAGAGCGTGTCTTGCCCAAGATTATTCTTCTTTCCCTTGCTTTTCCAAGATTCGTGGATTCCCAGAACCTTCCAGGGATTCGGATCCAGATTCAGATTCAGAAAATTCTGGATTCGTCCCATCCCTACAAGGTGCGATTTAAATGTTAAAATTTATTGGACACTAGGCATAAAACACTTAGGCATAAAACTTGAGAGAAATATCTTCTGTTGTTTGTCTCTCTGATTATTACCCTTTGTGAGAGAGAGCCATCATCTATTGTTTTCAGTAGGAAAATACATTGGTAAAATATAGCAAGAGCCTATACAAAGCATGAAAGCCAAACAGTTCTAATTTTCAAACTGGTGCGTCTCTGGTGCATCTGCAAACTGGTGTATCTCTGGAAATTAGAATACACACATGGAGTAACATATTATCCAGATCTTCTTGTGGTTAAATGGTGATGCTCTTAAGAGACATGGAGACTTAACTACCCTTATGATGAACTCAATTGTCAAAAGTCACCACATCATGGCTCCATTCTGCCCCCCACCCCAAGCTTGAGAATTGTTGCTAGTCTACTAAACTAATACAAAGCAAGATAGATGAGCATGGCACAATCCTGAAATAACTAACCCTTTAGAGAATTTCCTAGTGAAGCCCAGAATCTGATTTGCTTTCAGCCCCCTCCAAAATGTACAAACTCCTTGAAGTAGACCAAAACAATTCAGAAGGCGTTTCACAAAGGTGAAATTATTAAACTGGAAGGTGATTCTCATGTTTAGCAGAAGAAGATACCAATAAACTACATAAAAGAGCTGTTTCCCATATTAGAGATATAACCCAGTAAGAAGTGCACTATGTGTCATGAGCATGAAAATAAACCGGTGCCATGTTTCAATACACATGTATGTGATCAGCAGAAGCAGCTTTCTCCGTATGAGAACACATTTCATTAAAATTTTGCACTTTGCCTCTAATTTGGTAACAGCTTCTAAAAACACACAGCCTTATGAATTATCATATTAAATGTAATACTATACCCAACATTAACAAGAAGCTCAAGTCTGTGTCATCATGTTATATAGTCTCTGGAAGCAATAGGTTGGTCCTATTTCAAAGCTGTTGATGAATGTGGGTGGGGGGAGATCTTTTATTGGGTTCACATCTGTCCTAAGACTATGTCCATCTCTGGCATTTCTGCAAGTCTATGAAGCCTAAACAGCTGAAGCCTGGCATGCATACTAAGGAAGTATGAGGCGTGTACACCCCACTTATTTGGTTTTTTTAATGGATTAATTAATTCAGATCTGTTTGTAGCCTGCAGTACCATATTCCCTAACCAACTAAGAGGAAGTGGTAATTAGCTGTGGTGTGTTGATTTCTCAAGTCTACCTCTAGAGACTTCCACATGGGCCAGTGTTGGATAAGGCTATTCATTTCCTTTGCAAGACCTCTGGACACTTCCAAAAATTAAAAAAGTGAGTACCTCCTGTCTGGTAAGCAATGGGAGAACAAGCAGAAGGAAAGGCTGAATAAGCTCTAGCTTGGAGTGAGTGAAACAAAAAAGGGGGAGGGAAGGGGAGAAAAGAAAGAGGAGAGGGGAATAGAAAGAGTGTGTGGATTGGTAAGAAGAATTAAGGAGCACCTGGGGTGGGTTGAAGGGTAGAAAGAGTGCCTAGGTGAGTAGGAGTTGCATATTGGAACCTCCACAAAAACAAACACTTCCGAGAGTTGTTAAGTGCCTTCAGGTCAATTCTGATCTAAAGTGACCCTATCCAAGTTTTCTCAGCAAGATTTGTTCAAAAGAAGGTTGTCATTGTCGTCTAATCTGGGAGATTGTGACTGGCCCAAGATCACCCAGTGGGTTTCTGTGACTGAGCAGAGATTAGAAGCCTGATCTTCCAGAGTCCTAGTCCCAAATCACTATATCATGCTGGCTCTCTATTACTTAATTAGAATAAATCAGTTGTTCTTAACCTTTCCTTTACTGGGGACCCCCTGTAAATATAATTTGCTACCAGATCCCCACCCTAGATTTAATATTTTAATTTAGCTTTCAAATATTTGTTTATTAAAGACTTCTGGAGACTAGGATTCAAATCCCAGCTCAGACACTGGGTGACTTCAGGCAAGTCACACTCTCTCAGCCTCAGAGGAAAGCAAACACAAACCCCCTCTGCACAAATCTAGCCAAAAAAAAAAACTTGTGATAAGTTCACCTTAGGGTTGCCACAAGTCAGAAGTGACTGGAAGAGACACAAGAGCAAATTGCCACTGACAGGGAGGTTCTTTCTAGCCATCATGTCTGTAAATACACAGCTGGATGCTGCCTGCCTGTCCTGTCCTCCTGCAGCCACTGAATGTTGGGTGTGGCCAAGCTCCATCAGCAGGAAAATATGTTGTATGTGTGATGAGAGCAGAAGGAAGCGAAACTACACATGCAAGAACTTTACCCTCCACCAGTAACATGCAGTGTCTCATCCATTGTTTCTAATGAAGGCGGTGTGTATTATTGACATCATTGCTTATTTTGTCCTCACTCTTTAGAATGAGTAGTTTCAAAAGTTTGCTCCCTGCAGGGTGAGATTATTACAGTTTTTGTGCGTTTTTCAAAGATTTTTCCCATTTCCCCACAGAACTGGGAGGGTATAGAATGAGGCACCACTCCATGTTGGTCTCCTCTGCAGCTCCAGACAGCTGTTACAGTTACCATCTTGAATTAACAGAAGGGATATTACAAACCTCTTGTCCATTTGGGTAGATTTATGGGAAAGAGTTGCTATTTCTCTTTCCTTCCTCCATCTTTCTTTACTCAGAGTCTACATACCAATGGTACATACACATTTGTGCTTTATCATATTCACTCCTCTAATTACGACTTACAACTGTATATCACTTTGCTTAGCAGTACCTGAGATCATGGCAAATGGGAAAGTTAACAAATTTCAATAAATACATGGAATGTGGAAATATAGAAATATCTGCATCTACTACATGCATTGCAATAGGAAAGCACCATAATATTGGCTCTTTTCATACCTTCCAACATTTCACAGAAGAAAACCGGGACACATGAGGCCAAGCAAGATGACAGTGTGGTCAAGATGGCTAAATTGATTAATGAGGAAGACCATCTGAGCTAGAAGAAGCTGCAGCACCTGCTTTTGCCCGAGCCTATTGGGAAGGACAACACTGTCCCTTCCTCCACCCTTCTCTGATGTCTTAATTGACTGCCACCTACTCTGAACACAGTCTACAGCAACTGAAGTTTGCCAGGATGAATGGGAAAGCATGAGAAGGAAAGAGAAACTGGAACATTTTAAAAATAACTGAAAAAATGGGATATTGGGACAGTTGGATGGGTGTGTCATTTACATATTTTCAAGAACTACCAGACTTTAAAACCACAGCTAAGCAAAGATATGACATTGTCTTTCACTTGCTCCAAACACGGCTTTGTGAAATGGGTAGGCATTTTTGCAACTCTTCGCTGATCCACATACCCTTGCCTCCCAAAATGGGTTGAGTAGGTAGATGGTACTATTGCATCAAAATGACCAAAAGCTGGGAAGGGAGTGCTGCTGACCCTTTTCAGCCAAACCCCTCACTTTTTACCTTTTTCTTTCATGTGGCGTTCCTTTTTTTCAGGGTGGAAAGTCTGCCATTGAATGGGGAGGATAACTTCCAACAGCCCAGTTGTACAGCTGAGATGGTTCTGTGCTGTTGCAATAGAATGGAAGGTCCCACCAACATTGTTATACTGCATCCTCTGGCCCACACCTTCCAACAGAGGCTGGTTGTATCTAGAGCAGAGATAGCAAAGTAAAGCCCTCTCCCCCAATGTCATGCAGGTCTCAGAATTCTCCACCATTTACTGTGCTTGCTAGGGCTGCTAGGAGGTACAGTCCAACAACACCTAAAAAGTCAGTTTGCCCATTTCTGATGTAGAGCCATTGATCTCTTTAATGCCTGCCCCTGATAGGGTCTTTGGAGCCAATGCAACTTGTGGGGGTTGCTTGGGGAAGAGTTTGGACCTTGGCTCCAGGGAGCCCCTCAGACAGACTCTGAAGAGATAGATTGTTCTTGCTAGATCCAACTGCCGTTCAGAGGTATGCACAAGGTGGTTGCCTCAACGTCTAGTGGCAGCATCCATGTATTAATGCAATGGATGCCCAGGGGCCACCTGCTGCTTTTCACCACCAGCACATTTCTACTTGTGCAGGGAGGGAACAGTTTGCATGTGTTGGAGTTGGCAACCTTTGCATGTTTATGCTCACTGGTCATTAGATTGCATCTTTCTTTCTCTCTCCCTCTCTGGCAGTTTAGGCACAGCATGTTTCTGGCTACTATCTGTTTATTTGTGTGTTTGTTCACATCCACTCTCTTCCTGCATCACAAAGGCATTTCTTTTGTACTCTTCCCTCCCTTTCTCTCTCTGCCTCTGTGAAGCATATGCTTCCAAGAGTTCTCTCAAACTGAGAAGCTCCAACCTCTGTTACAATGTAGTACCTTTCTTCTTCTCCCTTTCCTCCAGAAGATGAGCCTGTGTTGATGATGCACAAGTATTCATGAGTAAAACAACTTTTATACACTTTATGAAGAAGACTACTGGTAAGTTTGATTTCTTTCTCTGCTACTTAACTCTGTATGGAGTTAAGTGGAGCAGGGTGGTTACTGCTTCAAATTCTGCTTAGCCTTTTTAAATACTTTCCTTGAGAGTTCCACTAAAATCTCTCACATTTCCCAATAGCATACTCTGAACCTGGATCAATTCCATTATGTTAATTTCCATTCTGCTTTGGTAGAATTTAGCACATAGTTAACTCTCTTCTTGAAATTAATAGGATTTAACAGAGCTTAATTTGGAGTAGAGTCTCAGCTGCTGTATCAGAGCTTGGGTAGGTGGGTAACAAAATGTACCTAGCACTGTATTACTTTAATGGATTGGAATTTCTGTCCATACCTCTTTGATTTTCTTCCACTGGCTGCTTCTCCCAACAAGTGAACCATCACAACAATATAGCCCCCTTGTTATCTTGTCAGCAGACTCTAATTTCAGACTCTCTTTTCAGAAAGAGATCCCTAGATTTTTCAGCGATGAAACTGAGGGCCTAATAAGCTAATGGGACTTTTTTTGCTCATAACTTTTCAAGGATCCATTGAGCTGGAATTGGGCAAGAATGCTTCAGCAGGTCAAGAAAATGTCACTGATACATAACCGTTTAATATAAGAGGTGTTCATGTTCCCCCACACACATACATCTGTTTGCTTTTCCACTACAGCTGCGACAATGTGAACAGCAAATCCCTGAAGGAGGGTAGCCTTTCTTTAGGGCAAAACAACAGTTAGGGCAAAACAATAGTTCAATTTGGTAGTTTTCAATCTTCTTGTCATGTGCTGGGCCCACTTTTCATGCCACCTGCAATGAGGAGCCCATCTTTCACTGTTTTTAATCATGCTTATTTGCATTTTGTCCTCCATTATGGCTCCACACAGTCCCCATAATTGGCATGGTTTTAATTGGCAAATAATATTTGATTGGCACCGTACTAACTGGCGTTGATATAACTGATACCTGAGGTGACAGCAAGGTCACACTGGAAAATTTCTGACTGCAAACGTGACATGGCGAGGAAGGTCAGCCCCCCTACCTCTTAGGCAAGAGACCCAGTCAGATCAGGACAATAATGCAGCTGCTCTGAATACAAGGGGCGTGGAATATCTAGTTAGAGCTGAAATGGGGAAGTGCCCACCAAAGTGTGATTGACTTAATCCTGGTCCCTGTGCAACTGAATGTTTTCCTATTGTCTCCCCACCTCTCCACAATATCCAGCTATTATGACAACCATTGTCCCCTTGTCATTCAAACACAGAACTATAACTCCATCCGGACTCCATTGTTTGTGTTGCAACTCCCATTGTGTACTTAGCTGGGAGTGTGAGTCACAGTCGTACCATTGGGACATTTTCCAGGTACAAATACCTCTGATTTTAGGCTGCTCAGATCCAAACGCCACTCTGTCCATCTGATTCTCTAAACAGAACTGTCCTTAGGTTCCTGCCTAAGCCATGTCACTGCTGCCTCTGCTTCTCTCCAGACTGGTAAATATTGTCCAAATCACTAAAAGTCCTCTATCCCAGCCTCCTTCTTTCCCTTTGGTTAGTCCTTGTGCAAGTGTTTGAGCTTTTGCATGCTTGTGTGAATCTTGTCAATAAAACATTTTTTAGTTTACATTTTATTTCTTGGCTGGTTCTTTTTCCTGCAAGAGCTTGGAAACATTGGTAGCCAAAGTCTCACTAAGTTGCCCCCCTCTCACAAGCCTCCTAGTTTTCAGCTAATTATTTCCCACTTTCAAATGGAGGTACTGGCATTGTGGGTTGGCCCTCATGGCACCTATGTTTTGGGGTAACGCTCCTTCTATTCTTTCACTCTCTAGTCCATTGACTATCTTCTTCACTTTCTTTCATCATTACTTAAAGCCAGATGGTCTGTGATGCCCCCCCCCCCTTTAGTCTCCATGATTGACAGATGCAAAATCAGGTGCCGAAACTAGTAAACTCATATAGTAACACAGGGATAAAATAGGAGAAAGACAAGCACATGGTTTAAAATTGTTGTATTCACAAAAATATAGTGAAACGATACACAAAAAAGATACAAGTTTACTCATAAGTACAGGTCAGTGTCCTCTCTGGCTACTCAACTCTTGATGATAGAAAGAACCAAAAAGTCTGATGCAGATGAAGAGGAATGTATATATAAGTTGTGAAGATCAACATGGAAACAATAGTGGCAAAAACAGCATGTGTTATCATTTGTTCCCAGGGCTCCAAGTCAAGGCAGCAAGTGATCAGCATGTATTGAAAATAAAGCCAGTAGATAAAATCCTTTAGGCACTTCATGCTTGTCATTGCAATTAATAGTTGCTTCTGGAAGTTTGTCCTATGAGATCAACACAGTGTAGATAATTTTATTTAAACTCTGACTCAAAGAAAGGTTGTGAGAGAACATTCATTTGGGTTATAGGTTCTGTTGAGTCATTGTTTCCTTAGTGTTTGTTTCCTTAGTTTACTCCCATCAGATTTCCAGTAATGACTATTCACCATGAATGCCTCCTGTACAAGTTCAGTAGAAATAAAATGAGACAGCTCCTAAACCAAAGATATGCTGTATATCAGATGGAACTCTATAAATTGATTTGGTGTCTTGGAAGAGATGCAATAATTATGAGAATTTTTGGTGGAAATGGTACAATTAATTGCAATATCTCTGAAATCCAAGAATTCTAGAAATTCAAGCAATGCTAAGCAGCAAGGCTAACTTTCTTCTTTAAGGGGGTCATGGTCCTATTTTAGGCATCCTAGGGCACTGGTGTTAGACAGCATTAGAGGCAGAATTCACGTACTGGAAAGCCAGGCAAGAATAAAGGGCTTCAATCTCACTGCACTTTCTCTGGCACTTCAGGATTCACACTGAACATGGCTATTTGGGCACTGCCAATATCAGACATAGGCCTCAATCTGACATCCCTGCATGTATGTATGCGTGTGTGCACGTATGCACACGCCTTCAACTCACCTGTCAACTTAGGGTGACCCGATATATTTCATAGGGTTCTCATAAGGAAGGAATACTCAGGAGCAGTTCTGCCAGTTCGTTCCTCTGGAATACAGCCTATAGCACCTGGTATTCATTGGCAGTTTCCCATCCAAGTATGAACCAGGGCTGACCCTGCTTAACTTCCAAAATCAGAACAGGATCTGCTGCCTTTAGGGTATTTAGGGCCTAAGATCCCCTTAGCATAGTGCAGCTACCCACATGTGGACATATGTCATGCAGCACTATGCAACCCCCATGCAGAATAACAGCATTCAGTGACACATGTCAATGACTGGGTGCCACAATGCACAACCACAATATCAAGTATAGGATATGCAACTTGCCAAGGAAAGGTATAAAGGAACATATTGTCTAAGCAATTCTGCTTCCACCATTACCACCAGAATACATCCATTGAGCAGTGGTGCCTTTTTAGCCCCACGCACATAGTTGATTTATACAGGTGTATATTCCCAAATGAATTCTGACCGCAATGAGTTTGCACCACTGAGATGCTGGAATACAGCATCTAACCATCCTCCAGAGAGAACTATTGCTTTGGTATGAGTAGTTCAGGGCTATATTTCACTCTGCTGTAGCTGCAACTAACATTGTTATCCTTATGTGTCGCTTCTATACAAATGTGAAGTAAGCAGGCTATCCACTTGCTACTGTTGTTTTTTTTAAAACAGTTTCTGATCATGTTCTCACAATCACTCTATCTAGGGGGGGGGAAGGTAAAAAGTATTCCCGACAGTGCTTGACGTGGCCCCCTCAGTTAGAAAACAAAGATCTGGATTATATTTCCAAATCAAAAGCTAAGTAACAGAAGAAAGCTATTTCATCAATGTTCTTTATTCTTTGCATAAGATTGTTCTTGATTAATAACTTTGTTATTACCTGATTCTGGTAACAATTTCAAGAAAGTTGATCATCCTCACCACTCCTAGAAAACAATGGAAAAGCATAGGAATCAGTGTAGAAAAGCTGAAAATGTTGCAATAAAGTAACACAACTATTTAGGTTTATGAGCAATGTACTAAAGGATTTAACACAAACTAGAAAGTGAGGAGCTGCCATGTAACTACCTTTATCAGCTAAGACAAGCCAGAAACAACAACATCTTCATGCAATTGGAAGCAGTTCACATACAGTTTGGCTACATTCACTACCAGCAACACGTGAGTAGCTTTCCCCAGCAGGATCTGACTAGGGTGCTCATGTATCTGTTTTACTAAGAACAGCCCTCTATTTCAAGGCACCCTCTATTTGGAGGGCTGCCCCGCCCAAGTCACAAGTCCAAGACAGGAGTGCAGGGATTTGGGAGACATCCATCTACAGCAGGGGTGGGCAAGCGTGCCTGGAGGAGAGAGAGCAGAGCATTTTGAATTGTGCCTGAAAACAGATTAGCAGCCAGTGGAGTTGTTGTAGCAAGAGTGTTCTTTCTTTACATGTTAAGATCTTGTTAATGTGATCCAGTCAGTTAAAAATATACAGGTTTAGAACGACAATCTGTCTTTTGGGGACTGAAGGGTTCTCCCCATGCAAAATACCTTTCCCTGATTTGGGAGTTTCTCCCAACACAGAGACACACTACAGCTCACTTCATTCTGCAACTACTTTTGTGTAGGTTTTTTTTTCTTCCCTAGGATGGAAAGTCTGCATTCCACCAGTTCTATGGCCGAGATGATCCTATGCAGCTGTGACAGAATAGGAGGTCTCACCAACATGGTTATGTGATATCACGTGGCACATCCTTTCCAGCAGAGGGTGGCTTTATCTACAGTAGATAGAGCAAAGTAAAGCCTCTCTTCTCCAATGCCATACAGGTCTCGGAATTATCCACCATTCACTATGCTTGCTAGGGCTGCTGGGAACTACAGCCCAACAACACCGGTTTGCCCATTTCTGATCTAGAGCCATTGATCTCTTTAATGTGTTACCCTGTTGTCTGGGGGTCCCGGGAGGGACGCCAAAATGTGCTCAACTAAAGGTGGGGAAAATTAGCTCAGAGCACTGCTTAGCGTTACAAGAGGCAGGGTAACTTAGCGAGATCTTGAACCCTATGTCTACAGGGTCGGGTCGAATCAAGGAGCACACCAAAAGTTGAAACAATAAATAATATTTTATTAAACACAAGCAAAACAGTGTATGCGACACATTCACACAAGATAACTAAAGAAAATGAAGGTTGGAGGGGTATAGAGGGATTTTTAGAGCGATTACTGGTTTGGGTGATGCTTCACCTGTCCTGAAGCCCGGAAAAATAGAGAGCGAGGCTGGGGTGCGATGTAACTCAGCACGTGGAGCTGAGGGGAGGCTCGCCAAGCAAAGCGGCAGCAAGGCAGGATGAAACTCGGGAGCGATCCGAGGAAGGTCTCAGAATCAAGGGTTTTTATAAGGAGAATTGTGACTGTGCTGTACTTGGGGGAAAACAATAGATTTGGAGTTGGAGACAAAGCCTCTGAAAGGTCAGAATCTGAATGACTGAGTTATTGCAGAGGTTCTCAATAGAGTAGCCAGTATGCAAACGCAGAGTACTTGGGTATTGTATAGGTTACCCATCAAGCTGCCAGCGCGGGGCAGAAGCTCTTTTGTAGGTTGCATGCATACCTGATTAGAGTACTTGCCTGGAGGTCTCCTAAAGCGGCAAGTCAGCTATTTTCTGGCCTGCCTGTATTGTCCAGGAATATTACAGCGATTAACGGCCGAGCTTGTATGCATGCTTGTCCGATGGCCTCGCAAGCACGTGGAGGGGGATAGAGAAGCAAAGCCGAATTGTGATATCAAAAGGATATCTTTTAATATCCCCAGAGCTCGGACTAGCCAGGGCAGTAACAAATGTCTGCCTCTTCAGTGCTCTGCCAGCCTGCGCCCACCCAGCAGGCCACACCAGCATATTTTGGTATAGTCAAAGTGACACAAGATCTGTTCCAGCAACTATTTTGGCAAATTTAAAAAGTTTTTTTGTCTTTTGGGGAGGTTTGGGTAGCTTTGGAGGGTCAGACCAAGCAAACAACTGTGGTCTGGGCATAGTCTGGGCAGTTTGGCAGTCCCAGAGTCATGGTTTGGGCTCTAGGAACTTTACCTAATTCCACATCAAATTTAAACTTCAGTGTTTGCATGTGTGCTATTTCATTTTAATGTATGTGTTTTTTATTCTAGGAATTATAAACCATCTTGAAAAAAATTGAGATTTGAAGCCAGGCTGGAAATGTTTAATATATAAACAGAATTTAAATATGTGGTGGAGGAGTCACTATAAGCAGGTGGTTGCCACAGGTAGACTAAATGTACAGAAGTTCAAATTCTCTTAAAATGTACTGTGTCTTTGAGAAATATGAACTTGAATACATCTGAAAGGAAGCCTTTCAGTGCTGTTGTATATCTCACTTCCAGGTGTAAGATAAGATGTAAAATTGTACTGCTATGTATTAAATTTCTTATGCCACACACAGGCAGAGAAGTAGAACAACACTACAGAAATGGTGAATGATAACCCCTTGTTTGGGGTCACTGCTCATTCCATTTTGCCTCCAGTACCAGTTCCAGTTGCTTCCTATTTCACTACTTAATCCCATAAATTCAGAGTATTTCGAAATTTCTTTTCCCTCATTTTACTACACACACCCTTACATACATGCAGTGCTAATGATTTTTAAAGTCGGGGGGGAAATTCCAACCTTTAGACAGACCTGAGTCTTTTCAGTTGTTAAATGTGAAAAAAGCCAAACAACTCTTCTCTAAAGTAGCTAGTAGAAGTATTTCTTTTCCTTGCCACATTCACTGCCAGACTGACTTGAGCCAACTCATGGATGGAGGATCATGTTCGGAAACTGCTGCCAATCAGATGGGAGCATGCCACATTTTTTGAAAAAGCCATTTCTTCAGAAATAAGATGCAGCTTAGTCTTTGCCATTGCCAAAATATTATATTTATACAGTGGTCTGTTCTTAGGAATGGTTTCACATATGCCCATTGACAAAAAAAAAGGCCCCAAACTGGAAACACTCAATATACATTCCTATCTCCGAAAAGATGACCCGTTTCTGTAGTAGCCATTGAGCTATCAAACTAATCTCCCATGTAAGCAAAGTGATTTGCAAAATTTTACAATAAAGACTTTTATCTTATGTGGAGTGAGAAATGCCAAGCTTGGTTCAGGAAAAAAAAAGCACTAAGATCTATATCACAAACATATGTTGGAAAATGGAGTGCACCAAAGAATTTCAGAAGAAATCAGTGTGTGCTTCATAGATTAGCAAAGCCTTAGATTGTATAAATCACAAGAAATTATGCTTCATTCTATAAGAGATGGGTGTGCCACAACATCTGATTGTCCTGACACATAATCCACAGCATACATTATAGGCCCCTGTTATGCATAACAGGCCAGATACAATATGGAGAAATAGAATGGTTTATATCTGGGAAGGGAGTCTAACTGAAAAAGCTGCATGTTATCTGTTTAATTGATGCACAGAGGATATTATATGGAAAGCAGGACTAGACTCAAAGGAAGGAGGCATGAAAATCAGAGGAAGTAATATCAACAGCAGATGACACCTGTTACTAACAGAAAATACCAAACACTTACAATGACTGCTGATGAAAGTTAAGGAAGAAAGTGCAAAAGCAGAGTTTTAACTGTATAGTATAAATACATACATACACACACACACACACACACCCCTTAGGTTATTGACATAACTTCAAAGCGGGTGATGAAAACTTAAAGATTTTCTATATCTTGGCTCAGTTATTCAAAATGAGACTGAAATCAAGAAATCAGAAAAAAACCAAGTCTGGGAAAGGCAGCTATAAAGGTATAAAAGAACAGCATGGACAGAAGAATTAAAATGTCAGCAAGAAAAATGTGGAGTCAGACATCTTCCCACACCCAGTCATTGGTTATTTGCTGATCTTCTCAATGTGAGGATGATCCTAGTCACATGAAATAAATTTAATAAATGTCACCTATAACCACAGGTTAGAGAAAACCACAGATAACATTCATTCTGTTCATCTAGTTACTAGCCTTACAGTCCCTCCATGACCAAGAAAGAGCTTTGGAAACAAAGTTAAGTTTAACCTCATTAAGATCTGATACAAAGGCAAGCTAAAAGACAAAGTCAAAAGATAGCACAAAGGTAAAGCAATCAGCATCCTTCCAGAGAGCAGATAAAGCTAGAGAAGGTATTCAGAGCCAAGAAGGAGTTTAAAGTTCAAACCAATCAATCCATTCAGAGATCCAACTAGGGTAGTGTCAAGTACAGTTCAGGCACCAAGCACTAAAGCTACAGAAACCATTTCCCACAACTCCTCTAACCTGGACTGAGGCTTTTGTTGCTGAGCTGACTGAGCCCAACTCTCGATCTAGCTGGAGGCAATTTAGTAAAATTTCTCTCCAAAGTAGGACCTTCTCCTCAAGGAGACACCTTACATTTGAGGAGGCCTCTACAGACTAGTGTAGGGAGCGCTGTGTAGATGATGCAGGGGATTGATCTGTAGATGAGTCCCAGCCTCCACAAGTCTCTGCCCTCTTTCTTTTCAGAAGAGGAGGAGAAAAGACCTGTTGTCCTTCTACGGCTGTTCTCAGCTTGAAGAGGATTTCTTCAGCTCTCTTCTCAAGGAGATTGCTTAATGCAGAGAAAGAGACAAGCCTTGAGTACATTCCTGAAGCCAAGTATCATCAAGGACAAAGCTCTCAGGTGTCACCTCCACATTGTTTCTGTGGTTCATCTGGGAATGAGGAGCTGTGTCTCTCTGCCAGTGCTATGATTCTGTGACTCTATATTCAAATGTCTTCAAATAAAACATGTTTTCTATCAAAATTTAACTTTTTGTAGTATATATATTGCATGAATACATTTGCATAGGTTTCTATTTTCTTCAGTAATTAAAAGCAAGGAAAAACATTCTCAGGAGTGCCATCTAATCTTTATCTTGCCTTGATCTTCACAATAAATAAAATTACCTAGTTATAGATATCTCACTTAACTCTTTTCTGTCATCAGTGGATGTAAGAAGTTCTCACAGCAGTCAAGTAATCTTCTCCATTTCTCTATTTCCATTTTAGTATCTTTTCCTGCTCTGATGGCTATGTTCACATGATAGAGGGAGGTAGTAAAGTAGTGGACCTTCAGTGGAAAAACCCACAAGCCCCATGCCTGACATCTCTCAGTTTTAACCAAACCATGGCCAGCCATTGTATGAACAGCAGACAAATTGGGGGATCACAAAGATAGGTGGCAGAATCCCTCTCCAATAAATCAAGTACTACCTAAAGGTTAGCATAATATCGAACTATACCTGGCAGGAGAACACAAAACATGAAGTAACTGAAACTGGACAGGAAAAGAGAAAGGAGCACTGAAACTGCATGAAATCTCTGTTTGCTTCCTAGGTACAGATAAGAGACTGGTAGAGGTTTTCCCAAACAGATGGTAACAGACAGTAAACTTGCTTTATTCTGAGTCTACATAGGAGAAGATATATACCTCCTTTTCTTTTTCCTCCCACATATTTTTAGGGAAGAGGTTCTCCTTTGACTTTCCAAACAAAAAAGGGAAAGAGAAACCATTTCAAAAAAGAGAAGAATAATATCTCACCTTTGTATGAATCTGGATAAGGGACTCTTCCCGATGCACTTTGCTGCACAAGTGCTTGATTAATAACTGAAGCATGAAGTTTATCAACTTCTTTCCCAACCTTGGTGCTGTAAATTTTTCCAGATGTCTGCCTGCCCATCCACTTATGGTCTAAATTGCAACCAGTAGTTAGGCAACTAACCCTTCAGCAGAATCTGTTCCAGTGATCTTCAGTTGAGGAGTCACAACATTAATGTGGGTTGCACAAGAATAATCTTTTGGAAAAGGAAGTCAAGGTCCACATTCCTTTGGGGTAAACTGTGAGGGGACACATGCAGGCACTGGTGGAGCAGAGCCAAAAATTGAAAGAGTCATACCTGGTCTTTTTCCATTCTGATGCTCCCTTCCTCACATTGTCCCCACTCAGCAGGTGACAACAGTAATGGCACAACACTGTTCCCAGAGAACTAATGGATTGCAGAAGGACATTGGAAGAAATTATGAGTGCTCAGACAACAGTTTGCTCACCTCCATTCATAAGAAATGGAGAGAGAGAGAAAACAGACAGTTAAGGCTAGAGCAGTCACTAGGGCATTGATTCTTACTCTTTTCTGGTCATAGAACACTTTTGAGAATCTGATCAAAGCTACAAACCATCTCCCCAGCAAAATACATATAAACAGATGTGCACAAAAAAGTGCATATAGCTGATATTATTTCATTTGAAATCCATTTCCTTCATACTGATCAGTTAGGAATGAGAAAAACTGCAATGAACACTCAGAAAGTGTTAGTTACCTTTTCTGAAGATCCAGTTTCTAAAATTGATAAACCCCAATGGGTTATTAAACAAATTTGGGCAATTTGCTGGTTTAAAATTAATAAATCTAAAAACAAAGATTTTAAGGAACTGTTACCTTGCAGTTTAGAGTGACAGGAAAAATTTAGTGTAACAGGCAAGAGATCAATGGCGGGGGGGGGGGCATTTCTGTACCCAGTACTTGAATCCTTTGGAGCCCATTCATGGAACCCTCAGGGTGTTAATGGACCATAGGTTAGGAACCCCTGCACAAGGGGAATGTTTCTGCAGAAGCTACTCTGTAATGAGCAGGGAAGGAGAACGCAGCAGAAAAGACACCATCCCTGTCCTAATCTCTGGAGAAGATGGCATCCAGAGTATAATTTGAAATGAGGATGTCAATACATGGACAAGTTCATTACAGAGCTGTGGGAAAGACTCTATAAAAAGGCTGGGTGGCTCATCTTCTGCCATTATAACTAGAAATGGAGAAAGCAACATTGGCAAAAATGGGAAGCTCTGAGAACAAAGTAGCCCTCACATGAATCATGTAATCTGAAATGTAACTAGCAAATATGTCATTAATTTAGATAGGGAGTGAGACTTAATTTCACACATAGGCTGCATGTCATTTCCAAGGGGGAAGATTTCATGTGGCTCTACAAGCCGTGATTTCAGCTGAAAAAGTATTTGTGGAGGGATAGTTTTGCAGCTAAATGCTGTTTCAGCGGCATTGCAAAACAGCAAAAATGGCTAGATAATAATGTTTGGTCACAGAAAATGGTGCCCATGGTAGTACAGAGCAGTCCATGTGAAGATCTGAGATGCCAAAGATGACCTCTGACCCCTAGCACATATCAGCTCCTGATTTAGATCACCATAAGCCATGGAATAATCAAGCCCTACACCACCCAGATCAGCTACTTTGGATGGCACCAAGTAGATGCAAAGGTGCTAATCAAGTAACATATCTCCACTGCCATGATTTTACTTCAGAGTAAGTCATAAAATATTTTCTAACACTTGCATATCTAAGTATATCTGGTGGTGTAATTGAAACATCAAGACAGTCTGACCTGTCCCATCCTAATTTCCCATGTCAGGGAGTCCTCATTTAGGGTTGCCAGATAACTAGGAAGAGGCCCTGTTCTTCAATGGTTTTGTAGAAGAGGAAATTTAAGCAAGTATTACTTGTCAAACAGCCAGGTAACAAGCAACACCTGCTGAAATTTCCTCTTCTAAACAACCATCAAAGGCAAGTTCTCACTTGCCCTTTCGGTTGCATGGCCGGCGCGAGTGGCAGCTCGGATTGAAGCTGTGCAATGGCGCGGCTCTGAGCAGCCACCCGCTGGACTCCAGCCGCCTCTTTTGCCACCATAGAGGCGGCAGAACACCCCTCCGGTACGACGGGTGCGGAACGGGTCCGACGGGGACCCCAAAACCGGCGTTTGCTCTGCCCGGCCGGGAGAGCGGAAAGCGCCAGGGGGGTCGAAGGACCAAGACGGAGCCAGCGGGATCGCCGCCTGAGTGGCACAAGCGCCGCCGTCAACTTTTAAAAGAAGATATCAAACAACATGTAAGAATTTAATAAGAGTCATTTAACTTGTTCTGGTCGCAATTCTGTCAATATCGCAGCAGTTCTGGCATGCAATGGCGGGCAGAAGCGAAAGAATGGAGGGGACCCTGAGCCTGAGTGAGTTCATTATGGCTGGGAGTTTTTCTTAAAGGGGTGGCTGCAATTTTAAGAAAAGGCTAGCTGGGAGTGCTGCTTACTCACGAGGATCGAAGTTAATATTTTTTAAAGTATGAAGAAAGACTTATGAATCACAATTATAATTGATCATTTGGACTAATGGATTACAAATGAGTTATAATCTCCATTTGGACATTAAATTTTCTACAGTATAATACTTCGATATTTTGGCTGGACTGAGAAGATCTGGAATTTGATTTATGGATTAGGCGTTTGGATTTTGAATTTTGGAGGAATATTTTGGGATTGAAAGCTATTGAGTTGCACGTCTCCTTTTTTTTTTTTTATTCCTCTGGAGTGACTCTTGTTTCTTGATTTTCTTGGATTGTTGAGACTATGAGACTGTGCTGAAGGTTATCTAACCCAAAACATCCTCATTCTCACGGATGGAGCAGCCTGGAACTTAAGCGACAATGAAAATGCAAAGAATCTTCTGAAATGAATTCTGGGCAGCTTCAAGAGGGGAGGAGGGAATATAAAGCGGATAAAGGCACAGGGTTCTGGATTTGAGAAGGAGCAATGTATTCCAGCAATGTCAAACAAGTTTACTATAAGTGATATATTGTCAGTAATATAAACAATGTGATGTCAAGGTTGAGACTGTGAAACCTGTGGTGGAAGAGACTTGATTGGAAGATCCTTCCTCCCATGGACTGAGCTGCTTGGAATTTAAGCGACAATGAAATTACAGATAATCTTTAGAAATGAATTTTGGGTGGTGAAGTCCAAGATGGGAGGGGGGAACGGGGAGATTGTGATGGCAGTTAGTCAAGTAAAGACCCTCACTCTCCTGGACGGAGCGGCTTGGAACTTAAGCGACTAGGAGCATACAGTAAAAATTCAGAAATAGACTCCGGACCGCAAAGTCCAGGAAGGGAGGGGGGAAAAGGAGCAGATAAAGTCACAGGATTCTATACCCTCCCTCTTGGGTGCGGTGCAGCTTGGAATATAGGCGACTTTAAGAGTACAGAGAATTTGCAAACGAATACCCGGGCAGCAGGGCACCAGATGAGAGAGGGGAACGGGAAGATGATGATTGATGGATTTTTATTTTGACATTGTTATGAATATGAACACTGTGATATTGCTGAATGGGAGAAGGGGTTTAAAAAGTACTTAAGGAGAAACAAGACATTTTAGTATAATGGAATTCAGGGTAAGAAGATGGGGGATTGTTGCAGTAATAATTGCTTAGACTGCCAGATATACAATGACAGAAATAATTAAAAATTTTAAGATTTTGGGCCGTAGTTAATGGAGAGTTAAATGAAAACATACATACATACATACATACATACATACATACATACATATATATGGAGAAAATAGAAGCTTCAAGAGAGTGATATGGAAATATTTTGGAACAGGACGATTTGAGTTAAGCAGAAGAGAGTGATAGTTGGGAACTGTCTAGCCAGAACGACTATATTATGATTGTTAGGAGAAGGAAATGTGTGTTCGAACAGATTAGATAATCAATTTATTGTGATGCACTAATGTAACAAGTGGACTAAACTGCGGGAAATGTTGACCAGAACAGCGTGGAAGAACAGAAGAAAATTCACGTAACAAGTACAAGTCAAATAATCCTTTTTTTATATTTGTGAAATTTAATAAAATTATATATATATATAAAAAAAGGCAAGTTCTCACTTGAAAAGACAGTTTTCACTTGGGCAATCTGAACACTCATAGTATGGAAAACATCAGAGATAATCCCTAGTTGAAGAGCAAAGAATGAAATGTGGCAACAGAAAGCCAGCTAAATTAAATACCAAAATAAATAGGTGTGGCATAATAAGACTACAGTTAGAGAAAAGTAACAGATCCTCAGGAGGTTTGTAGAAAATTTTATTGCTCTGAATGCAAGAGTTTATCACATAGAAGTATCTGGAATCACAGTATGGAAAGTTGTGCATGGAATTGTACCTTATACCTCTTCTCCCTGTATGTTAATATGTCAATAGTGGAGTTAGGTGACTTTAGACTCTGGAGTTAATAGTTTGACGCCCTTGTCTCAATTTGGAAGGGAATATTTCTTCACTTATTTCAAAATATTAAAATCCACCCTGAACAGTAGTATAGGTGCAGTGGCGGCAGGAATCCTGCCCTGATGAAATATACTTCTACTCTCCAGATTTCTAGCCTTGTAGTAACTTCAAACTTCAGTTAAGCATTTAAAAAAGGGGGGCAGGCAATTACCAAGGGACTGTAAACACAGCAAATACAGTTGGTCCTCCACATTCACTAGGACTAGGGGCTCAGGATCCTCGCAAAAGTGGGAAAAAAACCCATAGATATCAAAATGGTTGCGTGTCTATGGGAAGGAGACCAAGGTATGATGGGGAGAGTGGGCATCCAGAGTCCAAACCGGTTCAGGCAAAGGAGAGAGTGAGGGGATAGATTGGCATAGTGGCCCTTTACTTACTCTCTCACACCCATCTCCTTTATTGGGCATGTGTGGGGCATTGGGAGAGGGTAATGTGGGGCTGCAAACTGCCCGTATCTGACCAGGCTGTGGCTGGTGGAGGAGGAATCATAGAATCATAGAAATGTAGAGTTGGAAGAGACCACACGGGCCATCCAGTCCAACCCCCTGCCATGCAGGAACACCCTCAAAGCACTCCCGACAGATGGTCATCCAGCCTCTGCTTAAAAACCTCCAAGGAAGGAGACTCCACTACACTCCGAGGCAGCATATTCCACTGCCGGACAGCCCTGACTGTCAGGAAGTTCCTCCTGAGGTTCAGGTGGAATCTCCTTTCCTGCAGCTTGAATCCATTGCTCCTTGTCCTGGTCTCTGGAGCAGCAGAAAACAAGTTCTCTCCTTCTTCTACATGGCATCCCTTCAAATATTTAAACATGGCTATCATGTCCCCTCTTAACCTTCTCTTCTGCAGACTGAACATATCCAGCTCTCTAAGTCTATCCTCATAGGGCTTGGCTTCCAGGCCCTTCACCATTTTGGTCGCCCTCCTCTGGACCTGCTCCAGCCTGACCATGTCCTTCTTGAATTGGGGTGCCCAGAACTGGACACAGGATTCAAGATGAGGTCTAACCAAAGCAGAGTAGAGTGGTACCAGTACCTCCCTCGATCTAGACACCATACTCCTATTGATGCAGCCGAGAATTGCGCTGGCTTTCTTGGCTGCCGCATCACATTGCTGACTCATGTTCAGCTTGTGGTCTATTAAGACTCCTAGATCCCTTTCACACGTTCTGCCATCCAGCCATGTGCCCCCCATCCTATATTTCTGCATTCCATTTTTTCTACCTAAGTGTAGGACCTTACACTTCTCTCTGTTGAATTTCATTTTGTTAGCCTTGGCCCAGCTCTCCAATCTGTCCAGGTCATTTTGAATTTTGATCCTGTCCTCTGGCGTATTAGCAACCCCTCCCAATTTGGTGTCATCTGCAAATTTGATGAGCATGCCCTCTATTCCTTCATCCAAGTCGTTGATGAAAGTATTGAACAGCACTAGGCCCAGGACAGAACCCTGTGGCACCCCGCTAGTCACTTGTCTCCAGGATGAAAAGCAGCCATTGGTGAGCACCCTTTGGGGAGGAGGAGAAGGACCAAGGGCGGGTTTTTAAGGGGCTATGCACCCCGATCAGAGCCACCAAGAGGGAAGTTTCCCCCAGAAAAGAAGTACCTGAAGTGGGAGAGGGCAAGGGTTTGGGAAAATTGCAAATAATCAAATCCATGAAAGTCAAATGTACAAATGTGAAAGGCTGACTGTAGAAGACCTCTATGTATGAATGATTTTCAACGTCCCACTCTCTGCAGTACTAGAAATTTGGGGAATTTCACGGGGAGCCAAAATTCTTACTTGGGAGGGCAATGTTCTCGTTTCACAGTCACCCACAGCGACACCTCCCCAGTCCTGCTATCTTTGGAAGCCCTCCTGCTCGTTCTGCTGATTAGGGCCCAAGACTTCTTGGCCCACGGTCCTGCCACGTTAGCATGTGTGTTCAGTGTAATTTCTGAAGAGTGCCTACATGCAGGTAAATTGTTGAGGGTCCTGCAAGACCCCACTTGCATGGGAGGTACCGTTTTCTATACTGCACATAGATACGTAAGCTCTGCTCAGACATTTTGCTGAAGGCACAAAAAGAGGAAATAGAGACCTCTGATCTGGATTCCATCCAGTTCTCACTTAGAGAAGCAGTACCCCCACTCCCCTCCCACACATACATCCAAGTCTTACCTGGGCATCAAACTGCAAATCCTCTCTTCTTTTCAGAGGGTTTATTTCCAAATCAATAGGCAGAGATTTTTGTTGTAAAAATCTGACTTCTGTTTCAGTCAAAGCATTAATGATTCAAGAGTTCTGGCCTTTTTTTTTTTAATAATTTTTATTAAATTTAAAAAAAAACAAAAATTAAAAAGATATCTGTACATCTTTTAGTAATACAACATATAGTGGCAGTATCTTCTTACAACAATTTCACATATGTGCAATATTTCTTCCTAGCTTCCTTATAAAAGCTAATAAATATTATTATTCGTCTTACAACGTAAACCTTTTATCTGTCATCAACCACTTCTTATATATTGACCCAGCATTCAATTTATTTTGTCAATTAACTGTATTCTTATATCTTATCATTATTCTCATAATTTAATCTAGCTCTAGTTTTTAGTTTACATTAGAAATATTTACATTTGTTATATTTATTTGTTTGTTTATTTGTTCTTTTACGTAGAGAAAATAGCTTATATTACTTTCCGGTTCAGGAAATAAGCGTTTACAGGACCCCAGTCTTTCACAATCTTCTCATCAGATTGCCCTCTAAGTCTCTGTGTTAAGTTATCTGTTAACCTGGCCCTTTTTAATGCCTGCTTGTGCCTTATGACTGTATCCAGGGTACAGCCAGAGGGTGTACCACCCTGCCTTGAAAACTAGTTTATCCCACCCTGTCTTTTATTGGCAAACAGGCTTTTAAATTTGTTATATCAACACTTCTCTGTACATTTAGCTTAGGAAAGGGCTAACTGGAGGGGGGGATTGCTGTTCTTTGAGTTCAAAGCAGATAGAATTGGGTTGGACTGGATGGCCCGTGTGGTCTCTTCCAACTCTACATTTCTATGATTCTAGAAGGAATGGGTGGAGTCAAATTACAAGAACGTCTGTGGGAGAAGGAGATTTAATGTTTTCCTAGCTCAATCATGATTGCCTAAGCTAAATTGTCCCACTAGAGGTGCTATGTAATCCATAGTTGCTGAAGATGGGCGGGGGGTTGGAGATGCCTGTACTTGTTGAAACTCTGTATTCCCCCCATATTAACATGGGCTACATAGCAGCTGAGGTAATTTAGACTGGGAAAACTGCATAGAGATATACTCCCTTCAGCAGTTTTCTTCCTATTCAGAGGTGATCCAAGTTCTCCTGCTGCTTGATGCAAGAAGCAAGACTCATCCACGTCAACATTTCACTGCACACCCATACCCCTCCTGGAGGCGGGCTGGAAACCACCTGCAATTCCACCTGGCTGCCTGAAAAGGAGAAGGACATTGCACATTCATCCCGGCTCACATGCAAAAAGAAGAGGAGATGTGCCTGCCAAAATGAGAGAAAATGTGGTGGTGGTAACATTCTCACAAAGAAAAAAAGAGTTGGGGGAAGTGGCTGCATAGGCAACCCACAACTGTAGTACCTGCACTCCTAGATGCCAGGATTCCTTTCACACAACACAATTACAGGGCTATGATTCCATTTTAACTAAGGAATTCCGGAATTTTAATTTGAAGAGGTACTAGAGCTCTCTGGCTGAGAATTTTACATACTCCTTCCTAAACTGCAAATCATAGGATTCTATAGGATGTAACTGTCAGTAAGAGTGGAATCATAGTGTACAGAACAGAACACAATTGCATAAAATGTGTACATGTTAATACCTGCGTACAGACTCGGATACAAGTCCTATCCTGTGAGGACATGACCTGCAGTCTAATAAAATATATATGATGCACATTGAAGTTTGCACCTGGGAACGACAGTGAATGATGTAATCCCGTGTCACTCTTGCTGAGTCATTGTAATATGTAACCTGGGCAGAGGGTTGCATCAGACATGGGGACATGCAGAGTTGGCTAGAGTTGCATCAGCAAGGGATGTATATAAGGGGCTGAGTCCTAGCCAACTGTCCTGTCCATTGTCTGATCGTGCGGCCGGAGGCTACATCGGATGCATATCTCCACTTGCTGTGAAATACTGAAACTCTGTTGGAGTACTGTAAATGTATTCAGTATTGTAAATCTATTCAGTATTGTAACTGAAGAGTAAAAGCCTCCAAGCTGGAAGATAAAATTGCATGGGCGTATTTTGTGGCTTCAGAGCATTGCTGCTAGTATTTAAACTCTGGCACGCTTCTAAGCTGTGTGTACAGTCTCTGCTGTATGGTGGTTTTAGATACACTTGACTCTGGTTCAGCGTTTTTGCCAGAGCTCAGTGCAGGAGGGAAGTGCTATCGCGGTTTTTGCGTAGCTCCCATCATCCACCAACCCTCCACATATTCTGGGGAGGGGCAACTAGGATGTAAATGAAGTAGTTGATTGATGCAAAATGAATAATAATTATTGCAGTTGAAACAGAAGTACAATGATTCCAGGCTGAATATATTTAACAGTCACCTTCCACAGGTTGAAAAATTATTTTAATTTTTGGTCCAAATGTACAGCTCACTGAGCCGTTCCTGCCAGGAACGGGCCAATCCCAGGACAAGCAGGCTGTCAATTGTGCTTTAGAACAACAAACAAGAGTAACGTCGAACTCCAAATGTTGATTGTTCGATTGTTCAACAAAACAAAGTAAGTCAGGAAAGTAACATCATATGGCATGGGTTAACTCATATGGCTCTCCAGCTGCGACTCCCATGAGCCCTCACCAAACAGCCAGTGGTGAGGAATGCTGGAAAATGCAGTCCAGCCATCTCTGGAAGGCCACATGCTTCCCATCTCTGGTATAAAGTATTTTAAAAATTGCTTCTCAGTAAAGTATAAAAAGAACTGTACCTATGTAGCTCTTTGCTTCCTTTGATGTGATAAAACCCTTTGTCTCTGGACATCCTTTATTTTTTACCACACAGAGTATGTTGAAACATGTTTGGCTGGTACCAAACCCTTATGTCAGTAATAAATTATACAGCTGTTTCAGACTTGTGAAATATGTGGACGTCCCTGTCACTAACACTGATTTGCACAAACGATCTTTCTGCGCCTGCAGCAATTTATGTAAAGCTGTTTTAGACTTATGAAATGTTTGTATGTCTCCATTAGAAATATGAGTGAGGCAAACTTTGAATTAAGTGGTTTGAAGTAATACATGTGTGTCTGAGAGAGAATGAGTGTGACTGTATGTGAGTGTATGTCTGTGTGTGTTTACTGTTTGAATTGTGGGAAATGTGGTTAGGATTTATGCTGTTTTAGGCAGAATTATTTTTATTCTTTATTAATAGATAAGTATTATTTTATACTATATATGATTGCCTTCCTGACTTCCTTTGTTCGGTTGAAGATTGATGTCTATTGCCAATATCCAAAGCTCACTTTTGTACTTCAATTAATCAACATTCAAAATGACCTGGACAGATTGGAGAGCTGGGCCAAAGCTAACAAAATGAAATTCAACAGAGAAAAGTGTAAAGTCCTACACTTAGGTAGAAAAAATGGAATGCAGAAATATAGGATGGGGGACACGTGGCTGAATGGCAGTATGTGTGAAAGGGATCTAGGAGTCTTAATAGACCACAAGCTGAACATGAGTCAGCAGTGTGATGCGGCACCCAAGAAAGCCAACACAATTCTCGGCTGCATCAATAGGAGTATGGTGTCTAGATCGAGGGAGGTACTGGTACCACTCTACTCTGCTTTGGTTAGACCTCATCTTGAATCCTGTGTCCAGTTCTGGGCACCCCAATTCAAGAAGGGCATGGTCAGGCTGGAGCAAGTCCAGAGGAGGGCAACCAAAATGGTGAGGGGCCTGGAAGCCATGCCCTATGAGGACAGACTTAGAGAGCTGGGTATGTTTAGTCTCCAGAAGAGAAGGTTAAGAGGGGACATGATAGCTATGTTTAAAGATCTGATCTGTTCAAGAATAAATACTAATTGCCCATTCCATACAACTAGGTATGTCCAGTTCTTGAGAGGATTCCCAGCTCCTCAGAAGGCTATGAAGCAGCTCAGCTCCTGAAGCGTCATAGCAAAGACTTAGATAGAGGGATGACCCCTTCTGATGTCACAGGGGCACAGCCTGGTGATGTCATTAAGCATATTCATTAATCATCAACCATAGTTGCTGACATTATGTAATTCAAATAAAAACCAAACAAATGACAAGTTTAACAAAGAGACAAAGGCGGGAGGGGAACAGATATTTAGAATCTATCAGCTTCTCCGAAGCAAACTGCAGCTGCAGAAGCCAAGAATATAGGCAGAAAAAAAAAACCCATCTTACAGGACTGTTCTCATTCTGAGATTCCTTCCCTCATCCTGTAGCCCAAAGAAGAAGAGCCAGCTGTTGAGACCTGGGAACCCTACTTTTGTATCTGAACTCAGGACAGGGGTAACCAGATGGGGGACTGCTATCTCCATTCCCATTACCTCGTGCCATTGGGTAAGGCTGATGTGAGTTTCTGCCCAACAGAAGGGTCACAACTTCTTAGAACTGGGAAGAGTTACTTTTTTACACTACAACAACCAGAAGCCCCTAGATAGCAAAGTTATTGGTCCCCCAAGGTAACTTTCCTAGCTTTGGTCATGCAACTATAAAAGAGCTTCCTTCGAGCAAGAAAAAAAAAAGGTAAACTCAACTTCTATTTAGTGCCTACCAATGAGTCAGAATGCTAGGCCTACTAATGCTTAATTTCTGCCTCACCCCTCTGAGTAACAGATTGATTTGCCTGTTACTGCGTTCTGGTTTTCATGTTCTGTTCCCCTCATGCCTCAACAAGCCTTCAGAGAGAGGTATTCTACGAAGCTACATTTTGTAATCTCTGTATTACTTACCTGTCAGTAAAGGTTGTATCTTTTGCTATTGGTATTCAGATGTGAAGACATTCCCTAGTACCATCACAAAATTTATCTTGATGCAGATGGCCTCTCTTTCTTCTAAACCATGCTTCTCATCTTTTTGTATAAATGTTTAAATAAGACCCATTCCAGCCCCATGAAACCATGTTCCACTTCCCTGCTGCATTTTCTTTTTTCTAACATGATTTGGGTGGGCACAGGAGATGAGATTTTTAGGTGTTGTGTACATAACATATGTGTCTTGCTGAGTACAGGTCCTTCCATGGAAGTGGAATGTTGGACAGATTTGAGCAGATACAGGCAAGAAACCCTGTTCCTCCTTGCCTGTGGAATACAGTCACGACAAATTATCAGCATTATGGGAGGCATCCAAACAGCAGAGGCATTTCAGGTGCCTGTCCAAGGGAACATCCTTGTGGTTGCGCATTATGCAGTGCTCAAAAGGTAGTTATGAGGCTATAGGCCCATGCTTGCTCCAGTAGACCTAGCTCCTCACATAAAGTAGGAGAAGAGAAGAGAATAAGAAGACTAAGAATAACAGAAGAGAAAAAATAGATGAAACTGCTAGGGAGATATAAAGATTTGGTTCCTCAGCTACCCAGGGAGTTCCTGCTATGGCAGACAAAGCAGAAGCGAGGGGAAAAAATGCATGAATGTACATGTTAAGGAGGAGAGGCAGGACTACCACCAACATCTCAGCTTTCTAGAAGGTTCCCTATGATTGCTCTTTGCAGGTACAAATTCTTCTATGTGCTGCACAGAGACTACAAAGAACACTTTTCTTGCTGAGGGCAGGAACAGACCCAATAGGTCATTATTTAAATTTTTGGTCTTCATGGAATGCTATTGCAACCACTTCTCTGCTGATGAATGTCTGAGAGTCTGCCACTGTCTGTCTGGTCCATTATGTCATATTCTCTGAGGGCATCATGCATTTACTTATCCAATGCTGTCATACAAACCAGTCTTCTACAGTCAGATCAGTACACCGCCTACACTGCTGGTAGCAAGTCTCCATGGTCTCTCTTCAGATCCCTGTTGGTTAGATTGCTACACTAAAAGTCACCACAAATGCTGGAACATATCATCCTTGCTTCCTTGATTTTCATTAGATATGAGGATTATTAGATTAACTTTACCTATATGTGGGAGACAGAATGGTAAGAAACTAGTAATTTGTGCTAGAAGCAATATGGTCTAGCTGCATCAGCTCATGCAGCCTACTTATATTTCAATATGCCTCAACCCAAGACATCAGTTGACATCTTTTGCTGCTAATTTACATTTACACTTGTGTTTCAGATACAAAGCAAGCTTCGAATATTGAACCAGACATCTTAACACCTGCTCCTTCCCTCAGCCTGAAAATTCCTTGCTGCCTTACCAGCTTGCACTATAGTCTGTTGATTCTGTTACTGAAAGCCAGGTTGGTCCAAAAACCTCTCTCATTTATGATTTAGTAGAATATTGAGAGAGGAGACTGAGAGCTAAGAGGGGCTAGTTTCTCCCAAGTGTGCCTCCTGGGTACTTGGTGCAGCACCAGCATAAACTTGAGAATTGAGGAGGATGCTGTGTATCTCGTGATCTACAGGAGTTCTATCTCTACCTGAATCGCTGTGGTCTGCAGGGATTTTATCTCCTTCTAGCCTTTCTAGAGCAGGAGATAGAATGGTTTGCAGGTTGTCCTATTACGGAGGATCTCAGTTTCCATGTTAAAGCTGCCAGGACAACCAAAGTCTGTCTCAACATGTTGGTCTAACACATGTAGTATGCATATTTGATTCGGTTTTCTCAACTGAACAGGAAGATGGTGATCTGAAAATGGGGGAAATAACCCTGGGTTTTTTTTGTATCACTTCAAACAGGTTCACTGCCAGTGACTTTTCCCCTGTACAAGAGTTAAGGACCTCTCAAAATGGTTCACACATAGAAGCTAATGAATTCTAAAGGTCAAAGGGATTTCCCTGCTGATATTGTAAATCTTTTTGTCAAAGCCCTGGCAGTTGACATAGTAGCACTGAAGTGCCATCTCCCTTTGAACTGAGCCTTAAAGAACTTTGGTATACAGTTTAGCTGAGACAAGGAAGCAAGAGGGAAGACCAAGAGAACTCAGGTGAAGGAAGATTCAGGTCCAGTTCACCCAAACACAATGAAAGATCTTGTATAACAGTTGCAAAACAACATGTGTTTGAGCATACATATGAGCAAGGAAAGGGTGACCTTGTACTACCTCTGATATAAATATCACATACAACATATAGATGGCCAGAGGTCCAGTCCTATATAGATCATACCCTCCAACTGTCCATTTAACAAGGACAGTCCTGATTAATCCTGTGTCACCCCATTTTTCAGCTACTCTTAAAATGTCCCAGTTTCTCTCTCCTTCCTCCCATTTCACCCCTTTGTCCTCAGCTTACTTCCATTATTAAAAACAAAGTTCAAAGTACAGAAATTGTTTGCACTCAATTAACTCAGATGGGAGGGCAGGAGAGGATGGAATTTTGTGTTTCCCTGTACACTCAGATAAAAGCAAACTGCAGCTTCTCCTAGCTTCTGTCTTCTTCCTCATTAATAACTTTTGCCATCTTTACCCCAGTCTGATGTTGCTTGGATGCGTGTGTCCTTGTTTTCACCTGTGAAATGTTGGAGGGTATGGAATAGGTTCAGCTGTAAAAATGCACCACATAATTCATTGTCTATTCATTCCGCGGTGTTCAACAGAAGGGATTTTAGGTTCTTCCTCGTTTATAATTTTTGCCATCTTGACTATACTCTGATGTTTGGTCACACTTAACCTGGTTTTCATCTCTGAAATACTAGACGGTATAGTAGAAGGTGTATATATTACCTACACTGATAAATGCATAATGTTAGTGTTCCAAAGATCTGTGAAACAAATATGCAGTTGTTTCCTATATATTGTCCTCCCAAAATATTTTATCTAAGTACACTCAGATACAGTGGAGGAGGAGGAGAACAATCAACAGGCAAGAGATTGGAGAGACAGGAATTCTTTCCAGGCCAGCTGATTATGGAAACAGACGGGAAAGGGCATGTGGAGGAGGACCCAGATAAACAGGTCCCAAATCCTTGTAAAACCAAGCTAACCAAATAATACTGTAATGTTTGGATCACACCCAGGCTGAGTTCATTATCTAGGAGTTATTTTTGTTCTATTTTTGTTTCCAGGAATTTCAGATTAGCAGCCTAAGTAGCACTGTTTTTTGAAGTTCACAAACCATAGAAGATAAGCAACTGTGAGAGAAACTACAAAAGGGATTTATTAGGTCAGTGTCTTCCACAACGTATCCCGGTTCAAAAGCGCTGGGAAGCCTTTCTCCGTTGTCTTTCCTCATGGTTAGTCCAGGGGATGGATCAAATGTGTGGCAGCCACAAGCAGTTCCTGAAGCATAGCTTGAGAGCATTGTAATAGGTACCACTGCAGCAACTGGAATGTACTGCTATAAAGCAGTGGTTCTTAACCTGAGACTATTGACCCCTGCGGGTATGCAGAGCCCTCACAGGGGTCCGTGAAGTCCTGCTGCTGAAGACCAACAGCAGCGACAGCAACAGCAACAGGGACACGGCAGCGGGATGGTGCAGATCCCGAGGGAGCCGTTTCAACAAGGGACCGTTTTCAGCACCCACAGTTCCCAGCTATGCGTCCCTGACAAAAGGGAAACGGCAGCAGACATGTGTGCGTGCCCAAACAATGTCACTGGAGATCAGGGTTTGAATCCACACTCAGACATGGAAACCCACTGGGTGCCCTCAGGCAGGTCACATTCTCTCAGCCTCAGAGAAAGGCAAAGGCAACAAATCTTGCCAAGAAAACCACCACGACAGGTTGCCTTAGGGTCACCATAAGTCAATGTTCAAAGGGGAGAGATATGACAGTTAGAAAGAACCTCCCCCTGTCAGTGTCACTTTGTTGTTGTGTGCATTTCAGCCACTTACAATTTACGGCAACCCTAAGGTAAACCAATCACAGGGATTTTTTTACAAGAGTTTTTCAGAGGGAGTTTGTCTTTGCCTTTTTTCTGAGGCTGAGAGAATGTGACTTGCCCAAGGTCATCCAGTGTCCAAATGGGGATTTGAATCCTATTCTCCAGAAGATTTTAACAAATAAATATTTGAATATTTAAATGTAAATTTAGATATTTAAATCTTGAGTTAAGTCTTGGGGGTCCCCACCAACAAATTATATTTACAGGGGGTCCCTAATAAAGAGAAGTTTAAAAACCACTGCTATAAAGCTTCAAACAGCAGATGGTAGCAGGAAGGCAAGATGCAGGGTTTGAGAATACTGTTTCTCAAATGAACAGTAATCCCTATGTCGTTTATTTCTTACACAGCTTAGATCCAGACTATTTTACAGAATATATCTCCCTATACGAGCCTGCCTGGACCCTGAGATCAGAAGGAAAAACCTTTCTTCCACTTCCACGTCTCCACAGGTACCATTGATGGGAGATTAGATAGGACAGGCTCTGCCCTTAGGCTTTGGAAATCCCTTCCTAGAGAGGCTAGAATGACCCCCTCCTTGTCTTTCTTTGCCTATCAACCATCTTTCTGTTGGTAGGCACAGAATTATTTTCATTCCAACAGTCCTTTAGAACTGAAAGTTTACAAGGAAAAGGCATTTAACAGAGTGCTGTATTGTTTTAAATTGTACTGTTTTTAACTGCTTTTCACCCTTTAACTGTATGTTTTAAACTGTTTTAATATTGTTAATTGTTTAATTCTATTTTAATGTTTTTTTTCACTATACTATAATAATTTTAATTTCTAAGATGATTTTAGTCCCAGTTCTGGGGAAAAGGGTGAGGCATATATAAAGATGACAACAATGACGATGATGACAACGATAATGATGTTTTAGTAGTCCAACAGGAGGCAGCAGTAGCTCCGATGCCTCACAAAGACTCTAACCAGCAGGGGGCAGTAAGAGATATTCTAAGATTCCAGTTGGTCTTTGCTGTCCCAGCCAGTAGGGATTACACTCTATTTCAGCCCAGGAGGACAAGTTATTGGTGATTTTCACCCAACAGTGAATGATTCAGTATAGGATTCCTAGCTACACTCTAATTATTAACAGAAACCATTTACCTCTTCAGTCTCCTCTTCACCAGATTAAGAATGGTCCCCAGTCATCTTCTCTTCTTCTCCTATCCCTGCTCTCTGCCTCTTTTTCCCCATCTCTACAATCCCTATTCTCCCACAGCCAATTCTGTTCAGGGTAAAAACACAGAGCAGACCTCTTCTTACTGAGGGTGACTGGCAAGAAGGCTCAAGCACCCCAAGGACCCTTCTGGTTCTTTAATTTATCACAAACTATAGGAAATATAAGGTGCCACTATACCTAATATGCAAATTAGGACTGAATGCTGTGCTTTTTCTTTTCTCTTACAATCTGCACTATCTGCTTCCACTACTAGGCAGAGGGAGTTCTTTTCTTCTACACAACTACAATAAAACCCTAGTCCAAACACGGGGGAAAAAATGACCTGTTTTCAACTAAAATCAGGACCAGCAGCTGTAATGTCTGTGTTAGGCTTAAAATTTGGGGCTCTGTACTTCGCTACAGAATTGATGTGTGTTAACAATTAACTGTAATATTAATTGGCATTTTAGACACTCAGAGCTCATCAAACAACCTTGCTTTAGCATTGTTTATTCTGCTCTGCTCCTGTTTATAATCAGTATATACAAGCGAAGACCTCTTGAAACATCAGCGATATCTTTGAGAATGACCTAGGATGTAACAGCGTCATGTAGACTTGGGAAGCTAAGGGTCAGATAGACTGTAACACGTGTACAAGCTGTGATTTCTGCTAATGCTGATGCATTAATCTTTTCTTTTCTGTAAGCATTCTTTAATATAAATGTAAAAATGGTATGAGAAGGGAAGCCTGAAAGAATAAATCATCCTTCCTGGGATCCTTTGGCCAAAGTTGTGTGTGTGTGTGTGTGTGTGTGTGTGTGTCTTTCCTTCTCTTTTCTACCCTCCTACCTTGTGTTTGGGGGTTCAAGCCAGCCCATGTCCACCTGGAAATATGATGAGGTATGGTTTGTTTATCCACCCTAACAGCTGTCACCATTTCCAGACAAGCCTACCCATAGCTAAGTGGGGATCCTTCTCCATCTTTGTGCTGCTGCAGGAGCTTGTGGAAGCCTCACTGCCAGCCCACTTGGGACATTCTCCCAGGCTCTCATCAACCCATCAGCTTTTCCCTCTTCCCTCCTGTGAACTCACTCCTGGCCTTCTGTGCCAAAACTGCACCCCTGCAAGATACATGCTTTAAAAAACACATCCAAGTGCAACACACATACTGAGCCCACTTCAAAGTATGTACTACCCAGAACCTATAACTTTGTTCACGACTTGGGGGGGGGGGCAGGATAAAAGGACCATATTCGCCTTTACAGGCTTGCTCAGGTTTTCAGATCTTGAAGAAAGGCGCTTCCCTCAATACAACTGCCCTGAGGTATGTTTGATAGTGAAATGAAAAAGATTTTCTTGATGGCCACGCTTATGTTCTGGGACCTTGTGCTGAGGACAGTTAGGCTTGGACCCCAGGACTGCATTAAGGTTTTCATAGGCCCTAGGCACTCTTGTATTTGACTCCCCACCTCACCTTGACATATCACTAGGGACGTTTTCATAGGCCCTAATTTTTTTGTAGGCCCTAGGCACTGTGCCTAAAGTGTATAATGGATAAGGCAGCCCTGCTGAACTCTTTTCTGCTGTCTTTCTTCCATAAACAAAGACCTTTTTATTCAAACAGGCCTTTGGGATCTTAGCTCGTGTTACAGCTAGGTGAACTGTTGTTTACTTTTATCATACGTGCATGATGTACCTTCAAGTCAACTAGGAATGTATATTGATTTCGTAAATACATTTCACATAGATGGGCATGAAGCTAAACTCCTAGTTATGTATAATAAAATGTAAATAACTGTGCAATCCTACTCAGACCATAAGTTACATTAAATTTAGTAAGGCTTTCTTTCAAATAAGCGTGCATTGAACACAGTCTAAATCTGAATTGGGTCCATAGTGTAACACAGTATTCCAGAGTTAATTCCCAGAACTTCTAAAAGAGAATAAACTTTCCTCAAGGTATGCTACAGAGAAAAACTATTCCTCTTTGTCCTTTCTGCTTTTTTCCATTTTTTATTCTCTTTTGACAATTGGTCCTAGAAAACTTCTACATAATGAATCGGAATAACATTTCAGTAACAACTGTGTTGTGAGGCAGAATTTTGAGAACAAATGAACATCCCAGGAAATCTATTACAGAAAAAGAACTTGAAGAGAATAAATGCATCTGGAAAAAAGAAGATTTTCAGGTAACATTCCACTCGCCAATTTTTTTCAAACATGTAGAGATAGTCAGTAAATGGTATAAGAAGGATAAGTACCCATTGTGGCTTCATTGAGGCTTTTTTCAAAAAATGAAAAAGTTTCACATGTTTGTACAGATTCCAGAGTCTCCATTGGTTGTACTCACAACACTTGAACAACATGCAACATATGTCAGGAATAAAAAAAAAAAGCCAAGTCAATATTACAGATGACAAGTTCACATCACAGCTGAAATGGTACTTTCCGTTTGCAAGCCAAACAGATGACCAACATGCCCGAGAACCAGGTGAATTTGAGGAACAACAGCATAAAAAACATATGCTGACAGCATAAAAGTAACAAGAAGAAAACTGTGGAAGACCCACCATTCAAAAGGATCCATGAGGTAAGTCATTGTGACCAGCTGGAATTGCCAGTAGAACCAAGAGATGTTGTTGATCACACGCTTAATAGCCATCATTTTCTTAAGGATTTCCAAATGTTACCTAATAGTAAAAAACCAAATTTAAAAAAAGACATTTAGGAGCTTTTGAGTCAATACACACATCAGCTATGGAAGAGTACATAGTTACATGAGTAACAGCAAAAAGAATTTAAAGGGACTCGAGAAGTTCCATTTTCTTTGACTGCGGGGAGGGGTTTCAGCCCAGGGACTCAACTCCAGTTTAAGAACAATCTCAGGAACTACGTTGCAGCACATGGTTGGAGCTAAGGGCAGTGGGTAGGGCCGAACCACAGCGGAGAAGACCAGATTCAATTTGTACTGAATATGGACATTTTCCAATGAAGTGCACATAGCACAACTCAATTCCATGCCTATTTAAAAGTAAGCTAGAGTGGAACAGCTTTCCTGCCTGTAAGCACAGCTCAGCCCCCTGGATGCAAATCTAGGCTCAGCTATGTGCAAGTAAAGTTCAAAAAGCTGTGTTATCCCTCATCATTGATCACAGGTAACAGCAGATGGAGGTGTCTGTCTGTCTGAGGAGCCTCTGCGGAGACAGCTTCTTCTGTTCTCTCTAAGCGCTGATCAGAATAAGCACTGATCACCAGTGATCAGAGATAAGATGGTTTTTTACTTTAACACCTAGAGCAGGGATGGGCTGTTGTTGGAGGCATTAGTCCCCCAGGAGATCTTGGAGAGTTGCTCACACACACACACACACACACACACAATATTTTTAACAAAAATGCCCCAAATTCCCTCTAGAGGGTGTGGGTTTAGGCAACCCTGGGGCACTTTAGGTCAAGGAGAAGGTTTTTGTTTTTTGTTTTTTGTTTTTTGTTTTACAACAGGAAGTGACTGTGAGGTCTTCAGCTAAAGGGAATAGCCACCAAGAAGCTACTTGGCTACACAACCACTGTGTGGTTCTCTACCATCCGAGGGTGAGGCAGGTCCACCTGAAGTGCGCGCTACTTGAAAACCCTCTATCCTCACTCTCCCTTAATGAGATCCTCCCCCATTAACTAATGGTAGTCTGCAAAGCCCAGCTCCCTGGCACTTGAATCTTACCCCATGCCACAAAGCCCTGAAAGTTGTGAGAAAGGATTAACCACAACTTAACAAAGCAAAAGATGACCATACACGACCACTTTGGCACCCTAGCCAGTCAGCCATACAGGATGGATGGGAAGAAAGCCTATTGAAACTGGCGTGCCCAGCCAAGGGGAGTGCTTCCTGTAAAATACTGCTGAGGTGGACCTGAGGGAAAACTGCCTCTCGCAGGTCAGGTGCCTGAGAAGCACTTCCCAGGCATGCAAATGGCACAAGGGAGCCTGGGAAGAAGAAGCCAAGTCATACACAGAAATGGCAGCCTCCTGACATCTGTGCTGACACTACAGCCAGCAAACTCCCCCCAGGTAAATCTGAGAGGCCCCTCCACCTGGGGATCTAGCATGCATCACGAAACCATGTAAGCGACACCTAGAATTCACTCAACAGGAAGACTTTTAAAGAGTGACAGAGTGAAAAGAGCATGTGTGTAAAGGAGCCACTTACAATTTTCTCCAGCTTTCACCACCACTAGTGCATGTATTTGAGGTGCAGGCAAGCCAAACTGTCCCCTAGCAGTCTGCAGTTTACTTTTTTGTTTACAGAAAATTTCAATTAAATGAACAGAAATAATTTGCAATCCAGGACTACCATCAGTCAAGGAAGACAGACAGAGACAGCCCTGTTCGGTAAAGCAAGACACCAAGAGAAATAAACCACCACTGTCACCATGCCTTTCCTTGATACAAAAACAACTGTTCAATCCATTTCATCTAGGAACTAGAGTTTTGGCCTGAAAACCAGTTCATTCTGAAGCTATGAACTTTGACTGTCTTAGGCCCTGCACATTACTTATTAAGATATCCAAACTGTCTGACACTCATTATGTGCTACATTCACAACAGGTACAATCATGCATTTGACCATTTCCAGATTAGGATCTTCCACATGATATAGGGTTGTTCAGATGTTCTGTTTCTTGAAACCTGCTGGCTCTAAAAGCAGATCCTGGGGTCAAGCTCTGGTTGGATCTATTTCAAATTAAGCCTGATTCTTTTGCAGGTTTTATTTCAAATAAAGTCTGATTCTTTGCAGGGCATTGAACAAATACTTTTTGGGACTACCACTCCCAGAATTTCCCACAGCATGGCTACTGGCAACATTGACTGAGGGATTCTAGGATAGATGTCCAACAATGCAACACTTCCAAGCTCTGACTCTTTGCCTAATTAGGCACAGGAACCTCATTAGTAGCTCCAAAAATGTGCAAGATCATTACACGGAAAGGAGTGCAATTTCTGATCCAATGTTCCCAATCCCAATACACTGATCCAAAGGTCAGAACAGAAAATGTTCTCCTAATGACAGAATCAAGAAGGTGACTTTATTTTCTGATAAACATGAGACTACTCGAGTTCTAAGAACCTCAAGGGAGGCACTTCTCTCTATCTCACTGCCTTCACAGGCACATTCAGTGGGAATGTGGGAGACAGCCTTCACTGTGTCTGCTCCCACTCTTTGAAACGTTCACCCAAAGAAAGTTAAAATGCCTCCTTCTTTGCAGTCTTTTCAGTGCAGTTTAAGACCTTTCCGTTCCAACAAGCCTTTGGAAAGTGATTGTTAACCAGAGAAAGACTTTTTATGGTGCCATACTGTTCTTAAGCTTTGTTTCAAAATAATATTTTAAATGGTTTTAATGTTGCTGCTTTAAAAAGGCCAGAATTCACCAAAGCAGTTATGAATGTGTAAATCAAAATGAGGCAAGCCTGTGAGTTAATAAAGTAAAATTGAATGATATATGCACCAATATTAACAATATAGAAATGAGTGGAAATAATTTTACTCTGCTGTTAACAACTATACTACACAACCAATAACAACTGTAAACCCTAAGGGCACTGAATAAACAATACAAAGATTTATAGTAACCCTATCAAGAGCAGAAATGATGGTACAAAGGCTTGTTCGTATCAACAGATACTGGGAACAAAACTGTGAAGGAATCCAGAGGATCCAATGTATTGTAGGAAGGCTTATAGGAAATGTATCAAATACTCCAACCCATGCACAATCGTCCATAAACTTCCACTGGTAGATGAAATTTCTTGAGTTGCTGATTTTGAGAAGTATTTGGTCCAATTATATTCATGCAGTATACATCCACTGATAAACAGAAATTCTTAAATAGCTGGTAGCTAGAGATTCCACCCAATTATAACAGCTAGGGTTCTGATGAAAAGAAGTTGCTCTGAGCTGCTGAAGTCAAGGATTCATCCCAAATTTTAACAGCACAGCCAAAACAGCAGACAATAAAGACTGCAGTGTTTCCACAGTTTCATCTCGGGGCTTCTTCAGGCTTAGAAAACATAAATGTCTCTAGCTTCTTCAGGCTTTGTAAATGTAAATGCCTCTACACCAATTAAACAATAACAGTTCCTCTGTTTCAAATAACCAGTGCACATAACAAAAAAGAATAATAATGTAAATATCTATCTCAAAACAATTAATTAATATATCAAAGTACATTCTTACCTCAGTTACAGATAGTCAGTGTATATTCTTTCAAAGTGTGGGTAAATGTCACTCTACTACAGGCGTTTTTATACTAAACAACTTAATTAATAGGCCAGAATCAGTTGGATGGAAGAAAGGGAAGACACAGTAGTAATTAAAGAGCAAGAGATTCCATTAAAAAAACAGAAAAAGTCAATTTTGAGGTTTAACCCATTAGGGATGGTAGAATGTAATCTATGAATCCATCGTGCTTCTTGTTGTAAAAGTGCACCTTCCACATCTAAGTGTTTGCTAGGATGAATGACCTCAAGTCCACAAAAAGTAGAGGAGTTCTAATGGTGATTTGCCAATTTGAAGTGCTCAGTGGTGAATCAGTGGCTAGGTTTTTAATCTTGCTTTGTGCTCAATGATTCTTACTTTTAAGTATGCCCATTAAGTATGGATTGATGGAGTTTCACAGTCCCATGTATCCCTAAAGTAGAAAACATGTAGAGATCATGAATAAGATACAGTCACAAATGCATAAATTAAATCTAGGTTACACACTTGTAACTGCCTTAGCGAATTCCAGCCATACTGTTTCAATCTCAATTTTTGTATATCTTTAACTATATGTACTTTTGTTATAATTTTCTGTCTTAAGTCCTAGTCTGGGAGAAAGGTTGGATACAAAGTAAATTAAAACCATAGATAATATGGATTGTTAGGTAAAATATAAAGAGATGTTCATCAAGTCCCTCTCATTAGAACAATAGAATTGGGTTGATCTTAAAGCGCATTGCCAGTATCTCGGTATATTTTTTGATACCTCTCTCTCTCTGATCTTAACAGCTGATGACAGAAATTCAGTCATATGTCCTCCAACAGGACTTTTACGTAGAATTTTTCTGAGCAGCCCGGCATACAGCTCAATATGCAGCTCAGTTATACGGTTTTATGCATTTATGTCCTATTTTTATGCTTTTATATCCTGTCTATAGTCTACCCTATTTATATATTTGTATACTATTTTCAGTAGGTGTATTTTATCTATACCGTACCATTGGATGGTTTTGCTATGCTGGGTCTATGGACCGTAAAATGAAGTTTGAACAAATCACAAGGTTGGGTATAAATTAAGTGATGGATGCATGGATGTGGCTTCTTTAGGAACATTCCTAAGCTTCTTAAAGTATTTTTATGAGACTGGGGACTAGACTAGAAGATCCCTCTAAATTTGGTGAGAGTTTTTTCTTCGTGTGAAGTTTAGTTATCCATGTGGCAAGTCTATTCAGGACAACCAACAACAGCAACTAATCCATAACTGTCTACTTTAAAGCTGGTATTGGTTTGTGCCACTTTAAAGTAGATATGGACTTGAAGATGTACAATATCAACAGCAGCAACAATACTGTGTTTTTATAAGCCTGTGATAAAACAATATAAAAAAATAATTTACGTATTTGCAGGAGGAAATCGATGTTTCAATAGACTTTCTTCTATGGTCAGGTTTCTGTTGATGTCTGAGAAGATGAGAACAAAAGTCAAATTAGCAGAGGTAGACAAAAGATAGATATGTTGTCTTTCCTAACTCCGTACATCTGCACTACATATTATATTGGCTTCATAGCCATTTAACATCTTCCAAAGATGGACAGCCAAAATGGTATATGGTCTGGGCATGGGACTAGGACTCTGGAAGACAAGGGTTTGAATTCCTTCTTTGCCATGGGAATCCCCTGGGTGACCTTAGGCACTCTCTCAGCCTTAGATGAAGACAATGACAAACGTCTCCTGAGTAAATCTTGCCAGGAAAAAGGATAGGGTTGCCATAAGCCACAGTTAACTTGAAGGCACACAACAAAAACAAACATAGCTTCTTCCAAAGAATTCTGGAAGTAGTATTTCCATGAGAATGCTAAAGAGCCTTCTGTCAGCAAATCCTAGCCCACCATTTCCAACGTTCCCTGGAGAGAGATAAATTACTACTCAGTATATGCTGTGCTGATGAAATTGCTATCTGTATTGAGTGAAAGAAATGTACATTTGTAAAGATTTCTCAGAAATCTCTTCCATTCTCAGATTGTGACCATTTTTCCCCTATCACCCATCTCTTTTGGCCTACTCAGGGGATTTCATAACTGCCCCAGGGTAGGACAAATATGTTTTGAGCTTGCCAGAAGGTTGGGTATTTATTGCTTTAGTCTTTTCTTTTTTAAAAAACTATCAAAATGACATTTCTGTTCTCCTGGACATTTTTCTGGTAATTCCCAGAACCAGTTCCAACAGTTTATTCCCACATTGTTTCTTCTTTATTCTGTTGGGCGGGGGGGAAGTATCCTTCATTTTTCCTTTCTCTCTCTTTTTTAATTGCTACAGTGCATCAGTGCACTTGTGCACTAACACTATAATGCTATAAGAGAAAAAATTTTAAAATTGAGAGGAGAGGAAACTTGCCCTTCAAGTCAACAAATCATGAAACAGCTTGTTTGTTTTTTTCTTAAAAAAACTTTTGCAATATCCTTACTGCAAATCCAAGAAATGGCTACAAACAGTGCCTGCCCACCCACCCACGAATGTGGAGATGAGAACTGGCAAAATCCGAAAGGCTCTATCATGAGAATATATGCTTCTTTAAACCAATCTAGAACACCCCAGAGAAACTGCAGAAAGGAGAAGAAAAAGTGTCATGTAATACAAAGGTGGACAACAGTGGATTTCAAAATATTCTCAGCTTACAATTCCCTTGCCAATACTAGTCAGCAGTGCCAATAAGTGATAATGGGAACTGCAGTCCAAAAATATACGGAGGGCCACAGTGCAGTACCCTGGCATAATGGTTGTAAAAAGCAGGCTGCAATACACACAGAGCATTTAGGGTGTGTGGATCTGAGGGAGGAGAAAATTCCTGAGCTCATAATAGTTTGAAAAAGATACTTCAGTGGAACCTAGCAGTCTCTGGGGGATCAAGCCTCCAGCTAGCAAGCTTATTCCCATAAGAAAAAAGAATAGACTGAATTTTAAATCATGCCTATGCAAACATATTTCCTATTATCTATTATAGCATGCCCTGGTCTTGTATTTTCTGTCACTCAATGGTTTTCAATTGATGATCCTCTAGATGTTTTGGACTTCAGCTCCCAGAAACCCTTGCCATCAGCCCAGTTAGCCAGGGTTTCTGGGAGCTGAAATTCAAAACACCAGGAGGACCTAAGTGTTGCAAACCAGTGTTGCAGTCAGTCAGGAGAGCGCTGGAACAAAATAAGACAAATAATTTCTATAAGTGTGTGAGGGGGAATCCAGGTTGCTGGCACCATCTCCTGATGCTACCTTCCCCCTCAATCCTCACTTGTTGGCCACGCTAATAGTAGCCCCATGTTAGTATTCAGTGTTAGTGTGGAAGGCTACATGACTAATATAACAATGTGGTAGGCTTCCATTAACACATGACCACAGTGGTGTAATTCATTAGGCATGCACAGTGAGCAAAATCCACCCTCGCACCTTGTCTGTACTATGGTGCCTGTTTGAATACACCTCCAGATTGGTTTCATTTATGATGTAACCTGAAGGGATATTCTTCCCTGTTCTGTGGAAGGGAGAACACACTTGCCCTGTCTCTTCTGCGTTCTGCACAAACTAAGGCCATTGCTGCACTAGTGCTATTATTCCACTTTCAACATCCTTTGGAATCCTGGGGTTTGCACTTTAGGGAGGCGCCTTTGAGGAATCCAGCACCAGCCTCCAGCTATTATTGCATGTTCTTCTTCCAACAGTTTGAGGACTCAGGGGCATTTTTCACAGTGCATCATTGATTTCAAACTCCATCCACCTATTGTTCAGTTTTCCCCTTTGAGGCCCCTCCCTAAACTGCTAACCCCAGGATTCCATAGAATGTTGAAAGTGGAATAATAGCACTATAACAGTGTAGTGTGGAAATTATCTAATACAGACATGGCAATTTAGTTAGTTAGTTGGTTACATTTAAATACCACCCTTCCTGCAATGAGTTTGAGGCCCTCTTCCTATTCATAACAACCCTGTGAGGTAGGGAAGCTGAGAGTACAGTAGGAATCACCCAGTAAATTTTATGGCTCAACGGGGATCCGAATGTGGATATCCCAAGTCCTGACCCAAGATTCTAGCTGCTATCTATGGTACACACACTTTTTAAAAATCATCATCATCAATACCATCTCTATTTGTATCCGACTTCCCCCCACAAAAGGATAGTCTATGAATTAAAACAAATACAGAGGAAACACACATAAGATTGAAAATAAACTGCAGGTAACATTGGAAATAATTTAAAACATATGCTTTTAAAAAAATAAAATAAATAAAAAGCAGCTTAAAAACAGTACAATTTAAAGCCATAAAGCACCCTATAAAATCCTACTGCCCTAGGCCTCTTTCCTCTGCTCACAAAACCTTCCTCAAGTGGCGCTCAGAGCGGACGGAAAAGTCTTGCTAAGATGCGGAGAGACGGATGGTCCTAAACAAAATCCCCCCAGCAACCAGGCCCGAGCCGGCCGTACCCCTGCGCCACCAGCTTTCCTTTCCTACTGGGGAGACCAAGCTTCCTGTCTCAGGAGACTGCAGTGCCAACCTTTCTGAGCATCTAATCAGCAGATTCACAAGAGCCAATCCCAGCTACATTGGGCCTTGTAAAGCCCAAACCTCAGGTCAACCCCCTCAGTTTGAGCAATCCCATTGAAGTCTGAGGGGTTTGCCTAGTTCCCTTGGATTTTTGCCTTGGATCTTGCCTTCAGCCTGCTGTGGACCATGTACCCCCTTCTATCTCCACTGCTCTTTGTTTTCCTGTTCTAGAACTCAATTCATTCCAATCATACAGTTCCCTTTGGCCTACTGGGATGGCCAACCAGCTCCCCGCATCATGAAGAAGCTATCGGAAGAACTACAAGTCCCAGAGTTCTTTAGTCGTACCAGTATTTCCTGTACAGAGATAGATGGAGCCAATAGGGCATTGCAGGGTTCTGGTAATGGAAGCAGGGTACATTAACAGAAATAAAAAGGTACATTCAGATTGCAGGTGCGGTTAAATGGAATGTTTCCATGGGAACAACAGGTACTAGAACATATGCAGCAAACCAGGTAGAATCTGTAGAGGTTCTGTTGTTATTGTGTGCTTTCAAGTGGTTTCTGACTTATGAAGGCCCAGGGTATTCTGAGGCTGAGAGTGTGTGACATACCCAAGATCACTCAGTGGGTTTCTGTGACAGAGGGGAATCCAACCCTGGTCTTAGTCCAATGCACAAACCACTACAGGGCAACTCATATAGTTACCAATAGGGAACAGGCTCATTCTGTACCAGCCATTTTCTAGTTGTACAATATTGATACAGGTCAGACTTTTTTCTTAGGCCTTGTGTTATGTCTATTTGGTGTTTTTGCCTTTTCTACACTGGGTTTGTACCAGGGAAGTGCGGTGAGGGAAAACAGTGGAAAAGGGGCACTTTGCATCACTTTGCACAAAAGGGGGGATTCCAGTGGAGGAATGCAGCTGAGCTGAGGACATTCTCAGCAGCTATAAGTCCTGGAGCTTGTTTTCAGAGCCCTGAGTTGAAGCATTTGTGGTTATTCTAAAATCAGGACTCTTCACTGTATAGATGTAAGATAGCTTTCCCACAGTATAAAGGACAACTTCAGACATTACAGAGGAGATACGATGCACCTTTGTTTTTCCTACGGAATATCTGAGCTTCCACATAATCCTCCCAGTTAAATGGATAGGACTCGGCACTACCAAATTTACACATGCAAAATAAAACAAGCAGGGGCCCATTCACATTACAGAATTATAACATTATTGTTCCATTTTAATCACCATGGTTGCATCCTGTGGAATCCTGGGGCTTGTGGTTTGGTGAGGCATTGCAGCCCTCTGTCTGAGAATTCTAAATGCCCCTCCCTAAATGCCAATCCCAGGATTCCATAGGATGAAACCACGGCAGTTAAAGTGGAGTAATAGTGCTTTAATTCCGGACTGTGGTCATTTCTACACTACACTGTCGTAGTGCTGTTATTCTACTTTCAACATCCTATGGAATTCTGGGATTTGCAGGTTAGGGAGGACCATTTAGAATTCTCAGCCAGAGAGCTGTTTGGCCTCAGTAAACTACAAATCCCAGAATTCCACAGGATGTTGAAAGTGGAATAATAGCACTATAACAGCGTACTACAGAAATGGTGTGTGAATGGGCCCAAGTCAGACAAGCTTCCCATAAGTGAACAAAAGCATTTTGAGCATATACACCAGTTGCAGGCTTCTTCCAAAATGCAAGATAGTCTGCCTTGACTTTGCTTTTTCCGTTATCACATGGTATCTCAGTGTAGCAATCTAAATGAGCACAGGTCTCTGAGCCTTGTGTTGGAGGACTCAAGTTATTTCACTGAAAACTTGAACACAAAGGGTTAACCTATATACTGCTGGGATGGGAGAAGTCTTTGAAAATCCTTCATAGCCAATGCCTGTTTCTCTCCCCATTCCCCATGCTGTAACTGTTACTACAGATAGGGATCTGATTCATCACAGGGCTTCAAGCCTGGTGTATGGGGTGGTACTACTGGGAAGCTTTTCCGTTCCACCAAGTCAGAAGAAGCCCCATGTGTGCCGAAAAGCCTACATAAAGGGAAGCTTCATTCCCCTACTTTATTAAGTAAGGTATGCTTCTATATGGATACAAAGGAGCTGGGCTCAGCCCAGGCCTTCTCAGAGGGACATTCAGGTTACTTCTTGCCAGGTAGAATGGACTATTGTATGTCACATTGCCAAGTTTTCAAAATAGCAATAAAGGACAGCTGAAATTCATGACCTGCAGTGTTGACACTCAGGAATTAACTATTAACAGTTTCATGTTCTACCTAAGTACCAGATGAAAATAATAATTTCAGTTAACCTAGCCATATTTTACTTTGTAAAACTGACATATTGTCTATATGATGCACACATTTCTGACTTTGTGAAGGGCCTGCACTCCAAATTAGGGATTTTTTGGCATCTTTCCAACCCTTTAAATAGGAGACATCCCTTATAAAAAGAGACACCTGCCAGCCCTGTAGCGGATAAAGTGTCCAACCCTCAAATAAGGGGATTCCTTAAAATAAGGGACACCTGGCAAGCCTAACTCGGATATGCCAATTGTCTCTTGTAGGCTGTTGCAGCAGCAATATGCTTTGATAGGACAATTTAGGCCTGTCAATAGCGTAGGTTACCAGGAGCCATAGTGCCTAGGGGTGTCATCCATGAGGCACTGTGCTTGCTGTAAATACATGTTCAAGATAACTGAGTTTGTGGATTATAATATCCCCAAAATATATACTTTAAAATATTTTTCAATTTGTAACACTTCCTTTGAAGTTTATGTCAGTGTTACTGAAAAGCAATAGTCCATGGACCAGTGGCAGTTCCTAAAGTATCAGCTGCCAGTCCCTGAGAGGTGTCCGGGGGGGGGGGGGGAGCAATTGTAGCTGATGGATGCAGTTATGATCCCAGTCCCTGGAACACAGGAGTGAAAAATTGCCAGTCCTTCACACAGGTACCTTAAGAAGCATTGGCCTATGCTATCAGATGTCTTTGTGACAAATGATGCAGGGGAAAACATCTAAGGCTCTGAAAATTAATACAGGAGAACATCTTAGTGATATTAGGCATAGAAAATTAAGTGTTGCCTTGGCTGATCTCTTTGTAAAGCACAAGCATTTTGTTAAAGATCTGTGTTTCTGGGCTCAGTGGCCCTTGTGGTCTCTTCCAACTCTGTGATTCTATGACCGTCCAGGTTCCCTTTTTCATTCCCTCTTTCAGAAGCTATATCCACTCTTCAGACCAAGATCCACAGAGAATGTGCTGCATGCTGGCCTTGTTTACTGATGAGTCATGAAGGAATAGGGGATCTTTTCACAAGACACTATTATACTACTATATTCTACTTTAACTACAAGCCTCGGACAATAAAGCTCCTTTTTACAATGGATTTTTACTCCTGGTAAGCCCTCCCTTTTCCTTCTTATCTTCTGTCTAACTGGAAGTTGGCAGCATTGGGAGAGATTGGGAGGATGAAACCCAGCATGATCCAAATTTTCCTTTAAAGTAAAGACTTTTTGCTGTTCAGTTGTAGCAGCATGTTTGGAATGAACAATGCGATAAAGAAAACAGAAGCTGGGAAAGAACAGGTTTCTGCTCTAGCCAATTTTACTGTACCAATGTTTCCTTACCTACAACAGGCAAGGTAAACTTCAGCTACCTCCAGAATCTCTTATTGAGCATGTGTGAACAGCAAAACAGAAAAAAGAGAGCAAAAATAGTAAGCCTGCTCTAACTACCCCAATATGTTCAAAAAAAACCATACATTTATGTCTTTGGCCACCAAAATGGAAATCATAAGAAAAAGGAGTTAGTGAAAGAAAAAGTTATCACGGGATGCATTTTGGAAGATGCCTTCCAGTGATCTCTAGAGGATTCAAAATCTTCTTGTTTACTTTTGCAAGGCTTACCTGATCTGGTTGTTCGATTTCACATGTACATATTGGTTGTTTTGAATAAAAGGTTTGCTGTAATGTGTTGCACTTTCTTTTTTTATGGTGTAGGAACATATTATTATTCTGTTCATGTTCTTTTGGACTCGGATACTGAACTTTGTGTTATTAAAGAAGCAATGTCCAGGAATAAATCTGCATTGTTAACTGCACACTCTGTAGTAGAAGTAATTGGCTCTGTCTGAGATGACTTTGTTTCCGCTTTCCCCAAGTGTACCAAGCACTAACTGCTTCTTAGCATTTATTATGGTTCAAAACTGTTTTACATTTCTATATTAATGAACTATTTGTTTTACAAGAGAGCTAATAAGGAATCAATCAACATCACTAATATAGATTATAAACTTATTGCTGGGGTGTGTTTTTTTCTAAACTTTTCTTAGGAAAAAATTCGAGAAAAACCAAACTCATGGGTCCATCCGCCCCCAGAATTCCTGAACACATGGCAGCAGTTTTGCAAGGCTTCAGATGGAAGTCTTTTCCCTAGCCTGGCTCTTTAAAACCTGTTGGTGGTGGTGGTGGTGGTGCGTGCCTTCAACTTGTTTCCAACTTACAGCAACCCTAAGGACAACCTATCACGGGGTTTTCTGGGGTTGAAGTGTGTGATGCGCCCAGGGTCGTCCAGCAGGTTGCCATGAAAATCTTTTAAATCTCATATATTCAGTTTCATACATGCAAAGCATGTGCTTTACTGCAGTTTCATCTATGACACTCACTTCCAACTTGGTGCCTCCAGGTGTCTTTGATTGCAGCTCCCATTATCCCAGCAAGCTCTGCTGGCTTTGCTGATGGGGGTGCACTTCAAAAGAATTGGAAGGTACTAAGTTGGAGAAGACAGACCCCTTACATCCATCTGCCACATTTCCCACATTTGCTCATATAATAGAGGTAGGGGAGTGAGTGTCAGTCCGCCACACTTGCAGATGTGACTTTCATGGATTTGATTATTTGTGAGTTTCGCCAGCCCCTTCCCCACACCAACTTCAAGTGCTTCTTTTCAGGGGGGAAATTCCCTCTCTGCAGCTCCACTCAGGCAGTCGTGTAGGGATGGCGGGGCGTGATAGTGGCAGTTCGCCCCTGGCGGCAATGTTGCAGTGTCTCAGCTGGTAGCTGTGCCCTCACGCACCATGACCCCAACCCACATACCATGGCCACGCCCCCACACATTGTGGCCACACCCACCTACACCATGCCATACTCCCGCACCATAGCCCCCGCACCCACCCACCCCTCCACATACGCCAAGCTCTGCCACTGCACTCAGGCCATGCAATCGTTTTAAAACCTGCCTCTGGTCCTCCTCCTTCTCCTCCACGAGCAGCTGCCTGGCCAGCTAAGAACAACTTGCAACCCTATGCTTTCTCAGCACCATGAACCCAGGGAAGGAGATAGGTGTGAGAGAGGAAGTATAGGGCAACCATGCCTCTCCTTTACCTGACCTTGGTGCCCATTCTTCCCACCATGCCTCAGCCCACTTCCCACAGACAAACTTGTTTTGATATTTGCAATTTCCCCACTTTTGCAGGGGGCCTGTGCCCCTAACCCTAGCAAATGTGGAAGGCCAACTGTATAGATAAATAATAATCTCAATTGCTTAAAAAATCAAGTATAAGAAAGCATTTTATAAACCATGGCATGATCAAGATAAAACCATGACAAAGACCAGGCCATGTATTTCTTCTATTGCCTTTGAAACAAAATCACATTTATAGATTATAGGTGATACGTTCTTATTGTTCTTCCCCGCAGTGTGATGTAGTGGTTTAAACATTGAACTACAACCATGCGGACCAGGGTTCAATGCCCCGTTTGGCCATGGACACCCAGTGGGTGACCTTGGGTGTGTCACATACCCTCAGCCCTAGAAAATCCTGTTATAATTCTGCCTTAGGGTCTCTTAAGTCAGAAATTGACTTGAAGGCATACAACAACAACTGTAGCAATGTCATAAAGAAGAAAGCGATATTATAAAGAAAACTTCTAAAAGTATTCATTATTCTAGCACAGATACTCTCTTTTTTAAAAATCAATGCTGCTACTATATGAGGAAGTTCAGGAAAAATGTGAAAATGAACCAGTCTTAATTTTAATCAGTAAAAATGTTCTTCCTAAGATATTCCATGTGTAAATCATCTTTGGTAATCATTCATTCTAACTTAAAGTAAAAACTGTTTTTGAAAATGCATTCATCCCTCCATATTCACTAGGATTAGGGGCACAAGACCCCCATGAAAGTGAAAAAACTGTGAATAACTCTCAGCCCTCCCAAACCGTATTTAATACACAAAAAAGTATGATCACCATATTCAACCCACCATGGATTCCTTTGAGACATCAGGGTTCCTTCACAAGGCACAAGTGGGTGGGTGGTGAGGCTTAATGCCACTTCCACTGCTGCCCCACACCGTTAATAGGGAATTATAAGCCTTGTTTGCAGTTTCTCAGTTTCATAAGGGTTGCAGTCCCTATTAAAAATGGCATAGGGAGGCAGCAGAGGTGACAGCAAATTATCTGTGAATAATCAAATCTGTGTAAGTGAAACCTGTAAATGTGGAGGGCTGACTACACATTAATCTGCCATTGATTTTTTAAAGGCAAAAAGTAGACAGTTACTTTTCAGACTGCCTCAAAAGACTTTGCCCAAGCTCCATTCAGTATCAAGAAGACTTACATCTCAGATCTTGGTACCTCTGATCTTGAATGCTTAATACAATTGCTCGTACAAGGACCTCATCTATTCCTTGATATTTCACCATCCATTGCATGACAGCTCATTAAATAAATTACAGAAAGGCTGAGTTATGATAATCGTGTGCTTGTGTCTGTAGGATGAGAGCCTTTGGAAAACTTGCCTGTACCTTGGCTTCAATGACCATTCGTCCAAACACTGAAAAAACTGGAAGCTGTAGTGATTGCCAGGATCTCTCAGGAGAATGTGCCATGTGGTTTCCTCATCCTTTGGCAGCATGCAAGTGCCATGAGTTGCCAGAAACTGTACACAGCTATTCACTGCCAGCACTCTTCTGCTTAGGTGGAGGGGTTCTGATACTTCCCCGCCCAAGTGACACAACTGTTAAACCACTCATGAATTGAATACATGAGTGGCTTAACATTATACAGTTCTATCTCAAACTCTTAAATCTGCATCAATATCATTAAGTTAAATCTATTGCTACATAAACAGTAGCATTTTTATAACTTTCTAGTTGAAACTGATAGGACTTAACAGAATTTAACTTTTGAGTTGAATCCAACCCAGTAAATTATGTCCCATCACAGTCTGGATACATGTGCAACATGATGAAGCTATTGCTGTGTTACTTTAACAGGCAGGAATTTCTGTACACTTGGCACTCCACATTTGTGGGTTTGACTTTCATGGATTTGATTATTTGCAAGTTTTTTGAACCCCTGCTCCCCCACCTCAGTCACTTCTTTTCCAAGGGAACCTTCCCTCTCAGTGGCTCCGAACAGGCTACACAGTCCTTCAAAAACCTCCCTCTGGTTGTTGTCGTCATCCGCCTGCTCCTCCACCAGCCAGTGCCTGGCCAACTGTCATGCCCTGCCTTGGAGACTGTGGCAGCAAGGAGGAGAATTCTGATTCCAAGGCAGAAGCTTCCCCAGAGACTGAAGTGTCCCCAGAAGCTGGTCCACAGGGAGATAATACACAACAACAACAAGGGCCCGAGCCAGGGGAACAAATGGAGGAAGACATAGCTGACACGCCTACCTTGCAGCAGAGATGTCGTGAAAGAGAGGGCTTGTGTCGCTCGGCCCGTTTAAGTAGTAAGCGAGCCTTAATGAGGGAGCACCTGTGGCGACTGCAGCCATAGATAAAAGAGGGCTTCAGCTGGCCTTTCCTCCCAAGGTCAGCAATTGGTCTCTTTGGCTCTGAATCCTTGTACTATGCTCTTGGATCTGGTTTTCTTGGACCTCTGCCTGTTTGGACTACAGTTTGGATTTGTTCCTTTGGATTTGTTTGCTCTAGGTTCCTTTCTGTTTGGACATTCTTTGACTCTTGCCTTGTAAGTAGGAGCTGTGCTACTTGAGATTTACTGCCTGCTTGCTGTGGACATGACACCAGCTAAGGACAGCTCACAGCCCAGTTTCTCAGCACTGCAAACTCTCTCCCAATACACCCCACACAACAAGAAAGGAGAGAGAGAGGGCCACCATGCCACCCCAACTTTGCTCTACCTTCCCTAAAATGGTTTGGACACTGGGTGCCCATTTTCCCTACCACGACTAGGCCCCTTTCCTACACAACACACACACATTTTGATATTTGCAATTTTTCCACTTTTCTGAGGGTCCTGCGCCCCTAACCCTAGCAAATGTGGTGGGCCAACTGTACTTATCTTCTTTGATTTTCCTCTATTGGCCATGTCTCCCTGCAACTGAACTGTCACAGAATCTAGCCTTGTTTTTACTTTATCAAGTAAAGTATGTGCCTTTGAGCCACCTGTCCATTTATGGCAACCCCCTGAATATCATAGGGTTTTCTTAAGCACTTAAGTACTCATATTTACCAGCATATAAGATGCACCTGTGTATAAGACTCACTCCATTTATACACCCGTGTATAAAACACACCGGCTTATAAGATGCACCCCATTTTCATACAGTATTTTTTGGGGAAATAAGTGAGTCTTATACACCAGCAAATACAGTACTTGTTCTCCTTTTCAAGTACTAATAAATCCTGATCAAACACAGTCTAATGTTAGACTGTCTTTCCAGAAAGAGACATGATCCCTCTAAACTCCAGCAATGGAACAGACATCCAAATAAGATAATAGCAACTCTTTGTTCTGAGGTTTTCACGGATCACCCAGAGATGCTTCAACAGGTCACAGAAATATCATTATCAAATGAAGATATGGCATATGTAACTGTCTTTTCACACATGTAGTTCCCTGTTTTTTCACTATAGCTGCAACAGTAATTCTTTAAGGTAGGGTAGCTTTCTTAGGCAGAAACAGTAGTATTCAATCTTCTTTTCAGAATGAATAAACTTTACAGTGAAGCTCACTTTTAAATGCTTTCAAGCATGCACATTACAGTTTTGTTTCCTCTATCTGTTTTTTTTTCTATCTTTCTCTCAATATGTCATTCACTTTCTTTCACCTTAAACCTACACGGTTTAAGTTAAGTCTCTTTTGTATCCATGACACACAACTGTAATCTCAATTGTTAGAACTGACAAACTCAGATAGGAGTGCAGGGAACAAATTGGGAAGAGCAGGTAAAGAGAGAGGCACATGCTTTAAAATTGTTCTGTTTACAAAACAATACAGTGAAATTGTATAAAGACACACAGGCTCAGTCAGAACAAATAGAGGGGAGTATCTTCTTTGGGTACACAGTTAGAAGAAAAGCCAGTAAATTAACTTACAAATGGTAAATATGAACATAGTAAGAAGAGCAGCAATAGAAAGATGCGTAATTATTTGTTCATAGGGCTCCAGGTCAAAGGTGCAGCATAAACCTATGTAGAGATCATAAAGGCGGCAGACCAATTTCGTCCAGGTATTCATGTTTGTCAGTGCCATCAGTCGTTCATGGAGGTTCTTCCTATGAGATCAACAGGTATGGATATGATAATTTAACCACTGATTCAAAGAAAGGATGTGGTAGAACATTCTGTAAGGTTATAGTTACTTTGCTGCAATCTCAATGGAGTAAATTTACCACTAGCCAAGTTCACCAGGAATGTCTCCTGCACAACTGAATAGAGCCATGTTCTAGAGACCCTTCCCCAACAATCTGGCCAAGCAAAAATAATGTTAATATATCAGACATGGTAGGTGGGAGTGAAAAAACTGAGACTTGAGTGCTATTGGATGTCTTAAGTAGAGCAGACCAATTGAATTTAATGTTGATTGATGATTCACTTATGTAAATACCATTGATTCGATCAGTCTAATCTAGCTAGACTTCCAATAAAATCCAAGCCCAAGTGTTTTGGGACAGAATATTTCCTGAAGCTCAAATATGAATCATTCTGAACACTTAGTCCTGGAAGTATTCTCCTGTACATTTTTTATATTCCTCTGTTATTCCTTGTATCATGGCACAGCGATCAAAGGCCTCCGTTCCTGAGACAATGGTGCTTTATGTAACTGTTAAAATATTGTAGGTGCTTTGAGTCTTACATATCTTTGTGCATGGAGCTGTAATGAAAGCTTTTTGATGAAATCTACAATCAGGGGTGTGGTATATATTTGCATTTAAGAAATGCCATAGCATCATTGGTCCCTGTCATCTCCAAAAGCAAAAAGAAAAGTACTACTCTTCGAAAAGGTCACAGGCTTATTTCAGCCATCCTGTAACACCAAGGAAGATTAGAGGACTCATAGGGTCGGTGTGAGCAGCAGAATCCATGGGCAAGATAGCCAAGCAGGACTAAAACTGCATTAGTCCCATTGCACTTTGCTACTTCTGGATTCACATTGACATGGCCATTTGAAACACTGCCAATGCCAAGCATACAGGAGTTGCACCACGAGAATTTATCTAGACAGGAAAAGATCCCTGAAATATTGAGGCTTTTGTTATTGCCCTGGCTAGTCCGACCTTTGGGGATGTTAAAAGATATCCTTTTTGGTATCATAATTCGGCTTCACTTCTCTATTCCCTTCCATGTGCTTGCGAGGTCCCCGGACAAGCACGCATACAGGCTTGGCCAATTATTACCGTCATATTCATAGACAACACAGGGAGGCCAGAAAATAGCCGACTCGCCACTTTAAGAGACCTCCAGGCGAGTACTCTAATTAGGTATGCATGCAACCTACAAAAGATCCTCTGTCCCACGCTGGCAGCTTGATGGGTAAACTATGCAATACCCAAGTACTCTGCGTTTGCATACTGGCTACTCTATTGAGAACCTCTGCGATAACTCAGTCATTCTGATTCTGACCTTTCGGAGGCTTTGTCTCCAACTCCAAATCTATTGTTTTCCCCCAAGTACGGCATAGCCTGCAGTCACATTCTCCTTATAAAAACCCTTGATTCCGAGACCTTCCTCGGATCGCTCCCAAGTTTCATCCTGCCTTGCTGCCGCTTTGCTTGGCAAGCCTCCCCTCAGCTCCACGTGCTGAGCTACATCGCACCCCAGCCTCGCTCTCCATTTTTCCGGGCTTCAGGACAGGTGAAGTATCACCCCAACCAACTCCTCCTCTAAAAATCCCTCTATACCACTCAAACTTTTATTTCTTTAGTTATCTTGTGTGAATTTGCCGCATACACTGTTTTGCCTGTGTTTGTAATAAAACATCATTTATTGCTTCAACTTCTGTGTGCTCCTTGGCTCGACCTGACCCCGTAGACATAGGGTTCAAGATCTCGCTACGTTACCCTGCCTCTCGTAACGCTTAGCAGTGCTCTGAGCTAATTTTCCCCACCTTTAGTTGAGCACATTTTGGTGTCCCTCCCGGGACCCCCAGTACACAGGGTAACACTTTCCCGTTCTTTTTGTTTTGATTTCAACTGCATATTCCTGGTTTCCCGTCCAAATTCTTCCTTGAAATATTTCAGGTTTCCCCTACTCCCCCTCCCTTCCGTTCTTTCTCCTCCCCCTTCCACTGATCACATGTCACATCTAGACTCACTGAGACCTTATTAATTATTATTCAGGAGTTAAAATGTTAAAGTGCTTTAGCAATATTACACTAGATTACACTACATTACACATTGGGATCATTTTCTTTTATTGCTAGCATTCTTCTTTCCCTTGCTTGATCTTTGTTGCATCTGCTGTCCTGGGAACAGTTGCTATGTTTCTTGGTGGAGGCCATATTAGCTGGCTCCAGGGTGACAGAAGCAAATGCTGGTTTAATTTAAACTGATCTGGAGAGTTGGAATTTAAAAAATCCTCATAAGTGCTGGGAATTCCCTGGGAATACTTCAGCATGAGGAAGAGATCATGTAGTCTTCCTTCCCTGCAGAAAAATCAGAAAGGATAGGAAGAGTGTTTTTCTAGTGTTTTCAGTTCATTTAGATGGGCCTTGAGATATTGGAACAGAGTCACTGGCCACATCCTAAATTCTGCCACCTGTTACCAGTTTAATGATACTCCAGGGCTATATTTCATTCCAATTTCTTGCTTGTTCTTGGTTCCACTGTAAATCCTGATTCAAAATAAGAACATCCTCACCAATACTATTTCCTCACAACTGTATAGAAATGTGTTTTAAGAAGGTAGTCTGTATATATTTGCTACTGCCTTCAAACAGACCTCTGACCAAGTTCCTTCCTTTGCACATTTGAAAAAAAGTAGGATGGAAAAAGCTTGTCTAAAAGGCTTAACATTTCACTACCTCTGGGAAAGAAAGAAAGAAAGGGAGGGAGGGAGAGGGAGGGAGGGAGAGAGAAGTTATAGTTTTATGCTTCCAAATAAAAAAATAATAGAATAAGCCTGTTGATAAATGTTCTATATTCTTTGCACAAGAATATTCCTACCTGTCTCCAGTGACAACTTTCTGAAGATTAGTCATTTTCACCACTCCTAGAAAACAATGGAGAAGTATAGCTATTAACATGTAAAGACTAAAACAAGATTGCAGAAAAGTAATCCTAGGTTTATACACAAGCGAACTAAAGAATTTAATGCCAGCTAAAATTGAAGAATTTAATGCAAAACGGGAAGTACCCTACAGCTGTCTTACCAGCAAAGAAAAGCTAGAAACAATGAAATGTTTATAAGGTCTGGAGGTGATTTATGGAAAGGTGGGCTCCATTCACCATCAGCTGCATGTAAACAGCTTTCCTTAGCATGATCTCACTAGGGCGCCCATATGTCTGATTAGTAGAGACCAGTCCTCTGTTTGAAGAAATCCTCTATTTCAGTGATGGTCAAACATGCTTAATATAGAAGCCACATATGATAAACTTCAGATGTTTGAGAGCCACAAAACATAAAACAATATGACACACATTGTTATCATTACTGCATTTTGTTACAAAAAATATGATCAATGTTAAGAAATACACACACATAATATTTATTCATGTATGTAGTCTTTAGACTGTTGATATTAGTTTCAATAATTACAAAGTGTGTGTGTATATATGTGTCTGTATATATACACACACACACCCCAAATGTTTTCAAAATCTTGATGAATTAGTGTTTTAACTATATTGAGCATATTTAATACACTAATGAACTACAGAAACATTGAAAAGAAATATGCAAATTTGCATTTTGTTAATATTACATGCAATTGCCAAACATAAAAGGGATAAAAGGCCTTGGGAAAGTTACAGTCTCTCAGTCTCAAAGCAAGGCAATAGCAGCACCTCTCTGAATAACTCTTGCCAAGAGAACCCTGTGATAGATTTCCCTGAGAGTTGCCACAAATCATAAACAATAAACAAAAATATCTTTAATGATATTTGTCTTAATCCCTCACTCAAATCTAGCATTAAAATTAGGATTTAAATTCTTAAACATATTTGCTCACCATGAACATTTAACTTATTTTTTAATCCAGTGGGCTCTCAGTTTATACCCAGTAAATAATTACAAAGTTTGAAAAAAATTATTTACCTTTTATACGCAAATCAGAGCTCGATCAACATATATCCACAAGCCACACATTATATGTCAAAGAGCTGCATGCAGCTCATGAACCACAGTTTGGCCACCCCTCCTCTATTTGCAGGGCTGTCCAATCCAAGTCTGCTTGAAGATAAGAACGAGGACAGGGACCTTGAAATCCTTTACCCACCCTTAGCAGCCAGATGGCCCATTACTCAGGGCACCTGTGGCCACTAGAGTGCAATGTATTGTATTACTACTGAAAATAATGTGTTCTAAATTTGTTTTTTTTAAACTACGTGTTCTCATTTGTCTTCTTCTCCCACAGTTCCTAAGTGAGGGAAATCTCTCACACATTTGTGGCAAATGTTTCCAAACCAGAGCTATGTAGGCAGGTTCAAAGCCTTCAGTTTTTCTATAGGGACCTGAATTACATATACAACAGATTGACATTCTATGATTTTTAAACTAATAGGATGGATTGGAGACACGGACTCTGTTTTTGAATGCATTCCTCTCTAATTTAATCATCATCGTCATCATCATCCCTTCAGCTTATAAATTTACACAGCAATAGGTTGTGCTAAAATATCTCTTTTCAGTGCAAGAGATTTTCAGGTTTTTGGTTTTACACATGCAGGAGAATTTTTTTAAAAAATGTTATTTCACATTTGAAGTCTGGTGTATTCCATGCTTTTAGAATTCTATCACTTTATTGTTATTACTTTATTATTATTTATCAGTACTAGACTGAACAATAGTAATCACTCAGCCTGCAGCCTGTAATGACTAAGGATCATTGCAAGGTAATGAGATTTTTCCTCCAAGATACAAATAATGAGTAACACATGTAACATGCAACCCTGACAGCCTGGAAAGCTTACACGAAGGCTGAATATTCAGTCAATCACAGTAGATCATGGCACGTGCCTGCCTGGAAAATAATGGCAATCTAAAGATTCTAGATTGCTTGTTTGATTGAATAATTAATTAATCATAGAATAATAGAGTTGGAAGAGACCACAGGGGCATCCAATCCAACCCCCTGCTATGCAGGAACACCCATCAAAGCATTCCCAACAGATGGCCATCCAGCCTCTACTTAAAAACCCCCAAAGAAGGAGACTCTACCACACTCCAAAGCAGCATACTCCACTGCCGGACAGCCCTGACTATCAGGAAGTTCTTCCTGAGGTTTAAGTGGAATCCCCTTTGTTGCAGTTTGAATTCATTGCTCCTTGTCTCTAGAACAGCAGAAAACAAGCCCGCTCCCTCCTTGACATGACATCCCTTCAAATATCTAAACATGGTATCATATCCCCTCTAAACCTTCTCTTCTGCAGACTAAACATCCTCGGCTCCCTAAGCCGCTCCTCATAGGGCATGGCTTCCAGACCCTTCACCATTTTGGTCGCCTTCCTCTGGACACGCTCCAGCTTATTGATATCCTTCTTGAATTGAGGTGCCCAGAACTGGACACAGTATGCCAAATGAGGTCTAACCAAAGCAGAATAGAGTGGTACCATTACCTCCCTTGATCTAGACACCATACTCCTATTGATGCAACCAAGAATCGCATTGGCTTTCTTGGCTGCCACATCACACTGCTGACTCATGTTCAGCTTGTGATCTACCAAGACTCCTAGATCCCTTTCACACATACTATTATCCAGTCATGTGTCCCCCATCCTATATTTGTGCATTCCATTTTTTCTACCTAAGTGCAGGACCTTACATTTCTCTCTGTTGAAATTCATTTTGTTAGCTTTGCCTTTATCCCAAATTGAAACCCAAAATGGCTCATAAAAGGAATCAGCTAAAAACAATAAAATTTGAAGCACAGTTAAAATCATTGGATAAAATCATAGATTATATACAGTGAGGCCAAAGATATCTCTGGCTGAGAATTCTAGATGCCCTCCCTAAACTGCAAACCCCAGAATTCCACAGGATGTTGAAAGTGGAATAATAGCACTGTAACAGTGTAGTGCTGAAATGGTCTGTGTCTCCACACAGAATGGTGATTATCCACTGTGTCTTTAAGACACTCTGTATGATCTAGGAGGGGAGGGGTAAAGACTGACCCATCATTTAACTCTACATATGTACAGCCGTTTCTGCACAAGGTCAATACGTTGTAGTTGCCTCAAGTTCTCACCCTCCCATCTGCACATTGTACTGGTTTAGCTTTGTAGTTTTCCTCATGGATCTGCATGTTTTCAGCTCCTAGCACGGTTCAATGTGACGAGAAACAGCTGTATTGTAAAAGCAGGAAAACTCTGATGCAAATCTCCCAAACCATTTCTACTTCGTTTTTGCCAACATGCAGAACTGTTACATCGATTCACAGAGCAAAAGTGGCTAGCTAGGGGCATTCCCAGGCTGTCATTTCCATCCCTGTCTCTCCACCCATCAAAGGACAGGCTGCTGTCATATGGACAGCAGGAAGAGAGTGCTAATGGACCGTTAAGAGGTCTTCTTTTTCCTTGCATCAATTAATATACATACCGCACAAACGTAGCAAAGGAAATCTGTGGAAGACATGCTCTTGCTTGATGAATAAAGGTAATTGATTAGAGGAAGATCTTCAAGCAACTTTGTTTCTTTTTTGTTTCTCTTTCAGGCTATCTCTCTTGCCGAGGAATAGCCTTTGCACTGCAGCCTTAACTTTCACTTTGCGAAATAGCGAACTCAATTTGACAGTTTAATTTGACAGTAATTGACAATTTAATTTGACCACTTACTTTGAAAGACCAGTTTGGTGTTGTTTAGTACGGCTTTGCTTTTCAGATGTTGCCAGTGGATCTTTTGGATACTGATACTTATTTTCTTCCCTTTTTGGACTCTTGATGCAGTTTAGCCTGGATTTTGGAGATGTTTGCTTTTTGACCCAGGCATTTAAAATGTGTTTCTTTTTCTTTAAGAAACAAATCAATCAGTGATGGTGGGACAGGATGAGATGAGGGAGGGGAACGGGAGTGGCCAGGGTATTCCTGTGTGGATGCAGCAACCACTTTTCTCTGAGGTAGTACAATGTAAATGGGGTGTGTGCAAACAGCACAGTTTCTGATTCAGAGTATAAAAACACTGCTCCTGACACATGGTGAACCACTCCTCCCCTTTCATGTGGAAATGGCCCAGATCTACTTTTATTCGTTTATTAGGGTACATACCCAGAGTTGCCCAGGATTTTATTTTTTCATAGGTAATACTTGTTAGAAAGATTTGAGATCCTGTGTCTCTAATTCCCCAAGCTGTCTTGTGCAGTACCTGTAACTTTTCCCCATATTTCCCAATCCAATCTGTATTCAGAGTTATTAACATACAGAGGTTGGGTTCCTGAGGGAAATACACTGGCCTCCTCCTTGCTGCTAGGCCTCATCTGCATAGCAACCTGCCTATTCAAGACAGGCCCAAGAGCTTTCTGGCTAAGAATTCTAAAGGCCCCTCCTTAAACTGCAAATCCCAGGATTCCATAGAATCCTCTTAGGCAGCCAATCATATGAGTTCAAGACTTCGCCTGACACAAACACACAAACTTTGACTTTTATATAGCAGATAACAGGGAAACACTGCCAAAAATACTGCTAGCCAACCAAAGGGGAATCTTGATGAGTGGTTTGAGATAGTTTTTCTGGGTGGATGTGTAGATTGTGCGTGTAGGTATATATACCTTTATCTGTGTATTGCCAGAATAAGTGTGATTTGGAAGGTAAGGTTGCCTGGATGGGTTGGATGGATGCTATCTGATATGGTTTGGTGAGAAGATTTGCATGTGTCCTCTAAACATCATCAATTTTGAGGGAATTAAAAGTTTGGGGAGGATTTTTTTTTTTACGTTTTTGTGAGGTTAGCTATTTATTTTGAACCAAAGACACAACCTCTACCTTGAGTGTCTTGAGCAAGTTACCCATCTTTCGTAACTAGCCAGGCCCCTAAGCACCCCATTCTGTGAGGTTCCCCACTATGAGCTTCTCATAATTTGAAATATGTGCCCATTACAAAATTACTTGTAATGGTTATTTAGTTGATGACCAACTTTACAGTAATTGAAGCTACATATGGCATCTAGAAAGTGTCCTAAAATGGCATCTCCAGATCAAGCTCCCTATTAAAAATAGCAAAGAATCTTTATTGCTTTTAAAGTTTGTTATCAGAATGCAAGAAACAAGAGTCTGCTACAATATCTAGACCATCTACAATCTGTGTTTCTGTCTGGGTTTTGTTTTTTCACTATCCTATACTATTAAATTATTTATCTAATTATAAAACAGCAGAAGAATGCTAAGAAAATGGAACCTGCGGGATAAAAAAGCCAAGAATCCAAAGTCACATTTAGCAAGAGTATGTAAATGTATGTTACTGTTTAGTGTGGACAGTTCCTCTGAATGGAAGAACCTGTTCCAAAGTAGGATTGACTTAAGCAATAAGCAGGAAAAATTGCTGTCAGCATAAGGAGGATAGATGTGGGTACCAGCCTCTTATTTACAGATTAGGCAAATTGCATTTTGACACACCCTGCCAGCAGTCTTCACGGTGACAACATGCAAACTTTCTTCTTAGAGCTCAGAGGTTGGTATTTGGACAACAAATCTCAGAATCCCCTAACTAACGTAGTCAGCAGCTGTTAAGAGGCTGGTGCCCAAAAAGGAACTCCCCCAAGTTCTGGTTTTAGTCTCATGAACTATATGCATTGCAATCTATCTAGTTTACATGTTAAAAATTCCTAAAATCTAATCCTTGAAGCAATGTAGGAACAGTGGTCTATCTTCTGGGTGACTGTTTGGCCTAAGTGTCACCATAGTCCTAAGCCACTATTTGTGCTGTATGGGTTTTGATATATTGGAATACTCTTCCATACACAGAGTTCCCACCAGGCAGATATGAGTGAGAAGAATTCAGCCCATGCTGTCGTCTTAGAGTAGGAATCAGGATAGGGCAAAGTACGTACCCACTTGATGAAACACATCTGCCCCAGAGGCTATGGATATATAGATCTAAGATTGGTAGTCAGCAAACCAGGACATACAGGGATAGAGCAGGCCTTCCTTTCTTGTGTATGCCTCTGCACCATGAGGTAACATGCTGCTGGCTTCCTCTTTCTGGTCCTTTCTCCACCAGTCTTTGCTGCCAGTTGCATTTTGTTCTGTATGTCCCAAGAAATACCCGTCCAGAGTGAACAAGGAGGGCCATGAAGTCAGAGGGATGAAGCAAATATAAACACTACCACCACTATTCTGTGAAACATGTCCTTAAAATAGTTAGGATAAAAGGCATTTTATGTTCTGGTTCAAATAGTAATTAATATTAACACATTCCAATCTCTTCCAGTCTCTGGTAATTTGCACTAGGCCATTGCTCCCTGAGCCCATGCTGAAACTTGCTGATGAAAGCCTCTGCCTTCCATTACTTGGTGACTAAACTGCTTCGCTTATTTAGCTTTCTAACCAGGAACAGCTGCTATAAATTTCCTATAGCTTGTATTTTACAATGGTGGAAAAACTGATCATATGTGCAAAGCCAGCATTACAATACATGCTTCAATGAAAGTTGATTTATTTATTTTCCCTTTCTCTCCATCCAACCCTACTAAATTTGTAAATCTGCAAAGATATTCATATCCATAAAGCAATTACTGAGACTCCAAAGTTCTCTCTTCTGGAATAATCTGACTCTGGGAAAAATGCCCAAGGTTCCCACTGATGGTAAGAATACCAGTCCGCATATTTTTATCCCCAGTGGCCTTTGATAATTTGAATGCCTTTCTGATTTAATTCAAGCATTAGATCATGATCCAGTTGCAGTCAAAGATCAGCCCACTTGCTGCATGTTTCTCTTGTAATTAGCAGTCAAATGTCTATTTTAAAGAGATCGCATTGGATATTAAAGTAGAACAATGTGAATAAAGCTGTAGTTTCAGATATATTTGCAGATTTACAAATTTAGTAGCGTTGGATGGAGAGAAAGGGAAAATAAATAAATCAACTTTCATTGAAGCATGTATTGTAATGCTGGCTTTGCACATATGGATGATCAGTTTTTCCACCATTGTAAAATACAAGCTATGGGAAACCTACTTAGTTGGTCCCATTTTCCTTCCATTGTCATGTTGTGCAACTAATCTCATAAGAGCTGGTCCAAGCATTAAAATTCAGAGCTTGAAAAAGTTATATTTTCAGACTACACTTCCAAGATCCATCAGTGGTAGTCACACTGGCTGTAGGATTCTGGGCTTTCTAAATGAAAAAAAAAAAAGAAAGAACTTCTCCAAACTCTGTCAAGGCTTGCTAACTGGGTCCAATCTGCATTTCATTGGAACAAAGGAGTCATCTTCTACTGTTGTTATAGCAGAGCTTTGAAAACTGACTTTTTAGACTACAACTCCCAGAATTACATGGTCAGACTAAGAACAGTGGCATGCCAAGACCAAGTACTTTGGATTCATCTCCTCCTATGTGTGACCCTCTTTGCCATCTGTCCTCTATTGTGAGATGTAGAGGCATAATGGCAGCTGTAGGTGCTCAACCCACCAGATGTGAAGTGCTCACTTTGACAAATTCTCTTCTTCCTCAAAGTTCTCCCAACAGTAGAGCAGCAGAGGTCTGAAGAAACTGAGCCAAGGGGCTCTTACTGCTTGAGGGGTGCAAGGACTTGTAAAGATCCCTGAAGAACCCCTGCCTTGTCTACCATAGCTTCCTCCCCTGACTTCCCATTGACAGGAAGAGCTAGTTGATCTTTTCATGCACCATTTTGTGGTGCCACAGTTTGGAGTGATTGGCTGCTTTTTCCTTGGAAGTCAAGACCTAGGCTTCAAGAAGACAAGATAAAGACCAGCTCTTGCAGTCGCCTTTTCTGTCACAGAAAGGCAGCCCCACCACCACCATCAAAAACAAAACCTTGTATTGTGTGTGAACTGTGCAGGAACCCAAGTGTCATGCAGTGAGCTTCCCTCAACCCTCAATTTCATTGGTCTAATTCAGTGCAGACCCCAAAACGAGTTCTTTATAGTGGCTTTTTTCCAAAGTTACTCCATCCAAACCCCATGTACAGTAGTAGGTGAGGCTGAGGGAGAGTGACTGTCCCAACAAATTCTGTATAGTGCCTATCTATCAAAGCTATGATAATATAGACTTGGTAAAAGCTATTTGCTGGGAGAAGTGTATACTGATATTGTGTAATTGGGTTCATGGTCAAATATATGTGTTCTATATGTGTGATATTGGTTATTATTAAGCATACATGTTTGAGATAAAAGCATGTGTATGCAGTCATAGTCTAGTGCTGGGATAAGTCAGAAGATAAATGGCAAAATATGCAAAAAAAGAAAGCAGTACACCTTCTACCAATATACTGGTAGGCAAACCTTTTCTCCTCTTTTCTTTCTGTACCATGCTAGCCTCTGGAAACAACCGTATATTTCCCTATAGCTCAACTTCTCTGAAGCCTTAGAATGGAAGTGCCAGAATTGTGCTGCCTGCATTTTCACTCCAAAACAGAATAAACCAGACTTTAAATGCAACAAGTAAACACATCTGGCAAATAAATATTAATGTTTTAAGTTAAGATATACCAGTTCTGTAACTTCATACTCTAGATTCTTTGCATGTATTTAGCTACTGTCAACCACTTGCTTTTGTGGAATAATTCTGCTTCCTAATTAGGTGGCTTTTTCAAGGAAAACCCAAAGGATAAGATCAGTGGTGGTGGGTTTGGTCTTCAGAATGGAGAACCTTGCCAATAGAGCAGCAATGGGGAACCTTGAGGAGTTAGCCGAAATCCTTCTACAGGCAGGATGACAGAGCTGCCCTCAGTGATGTCATTGGGTTCCCAGAGCTCAGAAAAGTTATTTTTTTCACTACAACTCCTAGGATTCCCCAACCATAATAGCTCATGTTTTTCCACTTCAGCTATTGTCTATTAGCTTCATCTAACGGTTGGGAGGTTCTGCTAGTTGTAGTCCAAAGAAATAACTTTAAAAAAAAATTAACATACATGTTGAAAATATCTAAAACTACATATAGGGATTACAATACAAACAAAAACAAAAAGGAAAAGGAATAACACAACAGATAAACACATGACAGGTAGCCATGTTTAAATATTTGAAGGGATGTCATATGGAAGATGGAAGAAGATTGTTTTCTGCGGCTCCGGAAACTAGGATGTGGAACAATGGCTTCAAACTTTCGAAAAAGAAATTCCACCGAAATATTAGGAAGAACTTCCTGATAGTAAGAACAGTTTGAAAGTGGAAAGCACTGCCTCACAGTGTGATGGAATCTCCTTCTTTGGAGGTTTTTAAACGGAGGCTGCATGCCCATCTGTTGGGAATGCTTTGATTATATATTCCTGCATGGCAGAGGATTGGACTCAATGGCCTTTGTGGTCTTCTCCAGCTCTACGATTCTATGATTCTACATACATTTTTCAGTCAAATGAAGTGAATTGACTAACAAATCTCAGAAAACTTATCAATCAAAAGCACTAGTCCAACTGCCTCTAGTGTTCCTAAACTACAAAAACAACAGTTTTTCAGATCTTCAAACAAAAGTATTTCACAACTTGGCTCTTCAAAATCTTTTAAACATCATATACAACTGACTGAGTTTAAAATATAGAGAATATCTACTTTATATCAACTACATATATTAACAGGCTCTCCTAGCTTGGTGCCTCACAGATTTGTTAGACTGCACCTTCAGTCATCCCTGACCACTAGCCACAATGAAGACAGTGGTCCCAAACAATTGGAGAACACTAGGTTGGGGAAGGCTAGCTTCTTGCATTAATCTGTTGTCATATTTCCCACAACTTGAGTGTTAGTTGCTAAAAAAAATATGTAAGTCAGCTTATGAAAAAGCTTTTAACTATGGCCCTTTTCACAGGATGTTGTCATCCGGCAATCAGGACAGGAGAAAGACAGAACCATGATGATGGTTATGCATGACATCCTTGTGGTCCCATCCTCCTGTCCCCAGGGTGGTGCAATCATGCAATGAATCATTGATGGGTTTTACCCATCAGTGACCCACAATTGCACCACCATCCCATACTTACCTAGTATGCGAAGGGTCTGGAAGCACATTGGCTGAGCTTCCTGCCCCAGTTCAACTTAGGAAAGTACCCGGCTGCGTTACGGCAGGAAGAGGCAGAGCCATCGCACTTCGTGTTTCATGGAGGCAGCCGATGTGGAGAGGAGTGCTCCTGTCATGTTCCCCTCTCGGCAGAGCAACTGCCGGGATCCCCACAGGACACTGCCAGGGTAAGGTAGGGTATGGAAAGGGCTTATATTAATCATGGTAGTACCCAGGTCTTAAAAGGCATTTTGTTACTTGAACCATAAAGGGAACTTGGAACCATTTCAGTTAGAGTGCTGTGATTCCAATTTAACTTCCATGGCAACATCCTATGGAATTCTGGGATTTTGCAATATTGGTAGGAGTATTTAGAATTCTCAGCCAGAGAGCTCTAATACCTCACTAATCTATAAACCCTAGGATTCCACATTTTAGAACCAGCTCAGTTAAAGTGGAATCATACTTGCATAGTGCAAAAGTACCTGTAGTTGCTGTGGTTTCATATACTTCCCTTATGATTCCCTTATTATTAATTATTTTCTTTTATTTTAAAGCATCACAGCAATACCAGAATGGAAAGTTTTTTAAAAAAAAAGATTCATTATTCCTGGGGCCCTTTCACACTACACAATTCTAGCACTATGAGTCTATTTAAACTGCCATGGCAACATCCTCAGGAATCCTTGGATTTGTCATTTAGAAAGGGATATTTAGAATTCTCAGCCAGAGAGCTTTAGGGTTCCACCAAACTACAGACTCCAGGATTCCATAAGATGTTGCCTTGGCAGTTAAAGTAGAATCATAATATTATAATTGTATACCTTGAAAGGGCTTCAAGAGAGCTTCTTTTTTTAATCAGCGCTACTCATACGTGAAGAAATGTCGAGCCTAGTTACATTTTTAAGCTTTTTATTCACTAGAAATTCCATATATAACATTATCTTTGCTAACTACTCATTTCAACTTAAAGTAAAAAGCATTTTTAAAAAGACACTGTACAAACATTTGCTTCTGAATTTCTTTTAAGTCAAAAAGCAGCTTATTCCCTTTAAGACCTGCCTAGGAAAACTGTATAAGCCACATTCAAAGTCAAGAAAACTTACCTCTTCGCTCTCAGTCTAGAAATATCAACACAAATTGTTTCTACCTTTTGCTGATAGCTGTTAGCTGCTAACTGAGACTGTGATCTGGGTGTTTAATACAACTGACTTTATAGAGACCTTGCCTCTGCTTTAGTGTTTCACCACACACACCATAATAATGTCTGATTTAATTACAAGGATTAATTTAAATAAATCAATTAAACTTTCCAACCACAATGTATGCTCAGTACTTCCTTTAGAGTGCTAGGTAGATGAACATTCTATACTAACTGAACTACAGTCTTGTTTTAGGAGTGGAAGATCTACTGTTGGAAACTACTTTGCTTTTTGTCATCTGATAATTGAATTCTTGACAAAAAGTGGCCAGCTTTTTGCTGCTGAGTGCTACCTTTGACTCCATAAATAGATGGCATCTATGGGCTACATTGTTAAACACCAGTATATATCCAAGACTTTTGTTTAAAATGAACTTTTTCTCTCTCTCAGAAGTGCTTGAAGATCCATATTGGTTTACACCTGGCCTTTTCACATTTCAACATTTGAAGGTCTGTTTGTCTTTGATTTTTATATCAATGATACTGTTGTGTTTCTGCACATTCAGACTTACCAAATACCCTAAACAGAACAGTAAACATTCTGTACTGTGTTGATGACTTGATCTTACTTTCAACATCACAAGTTTGATTTGACAATACTGTTCAGACAGCTCATCTCCTACTGAACAGAAAATGATTTGGTTATCAACAATATCTGAAGTACACTTAGCCCGCTAGATTTGATTATTTGTGAGTTTCTCCAACCCTTGCCCCCGCCACCACCACCGTGCTTCTTTTCCAGAGGAACTGTTATCTCACTGGTAAACCCTGTCCCAGGGTCTACAATTTTGATATTAAAATATAATTCAATGTGCCTGAGAGATCATCCGGGTGGGCACGTAGGAAGCAATGGTCAAATGATCGAAAACCAGGTCAGGCCAGTAAAATCCCCAATCACGTAGCCCAGGAGACCTCAAGCTGTGCAAACCCACAGTAAACAAAGGGTCCTCAGCCATTGAGAAGCCAGCTTGAGGGGATTAACACGTTTGCCCCAAGTTGAGCAAATATCCCATCAGGCAAGGACCATTTACGTGAAGTCACACCACAACCAAATGCAGCCAAAGATCCTGAGACTTTGTCAACACCTTGTAATCTCATCATGCAAAGGAAGTTACCATTGTGGAGCTTCTTTCTCCTTGCAACACTCATCGTTCTCCCTGGAAAAGGATTAGCCCACCAGGTACTTTTTCCCCTACAAATAGTCCCAGTTTTTGAGCGGTTCTTTGGATCACCCCCGGTCATCCCAGCAGACCATTGCTCCATCCATTGACTGATCCCCTCAGCCCTCTCTGTGCTGAGCCCCACTTCTCTGCTGTTTTTCCCGGACCAAGGACTTCAGGACAAAGGTGCAGTATCATCCCATCTACGACCCCTTCAGTATTCCCCCATGCAGTTTCCTCTCTTTGGCTTCTTAATAGGTCTTGAGTGAGTGTGTGAGTGATTGCGTTGCTGCATGAGACTTTTCCTTCAATAAAATTATTTATTGGACATTTTTGTTTGGTTTTTGGCTTGGCCTGACCCCGTAAAAACTGGGTAAAAAGACCCCGCTAGGGACTTCCTGTCGCATGGCGGATGCAAGAGGTAACCTGAAGCTTTAGCTCTGCTTCAAGTTGCCACACGAAGTGGATTAACCGGGAATTAAGTCCTCAAACCTGGTGGAAGTACCGTCCCAGTAAAGAGGGTTCTAGTGGGGTTCGGAGGGGGTCCGGATGCTGGCTCCCAGCCCCTACAGAAGGCCTGCGAAGACTCTGTAGGAGCGAACAGAGTGCGAGGGGACCGAAGAGCCTTCCACAGCCATGTCGTTGTCACCAAAAACGGCACAAAGCACCGCTACCGACTTTTAAAAGCAAACTTCAGTAAGCCTCATCTAAAGGATTTAAAAGAACCTTGACAAAGCAATAACATTAAGACTCACCGGATTTATTCACAGTGACTGTTTGCTTATGCCCTGGACAAAGTAAGTTACTTTCATTCCAGTCCTGAACACAAGACTGTTTTTTTTTGTTTTCTTGTAAGCGTTAATACAAAAAGCCATAGGAACGTATAGACTACACAAGAACATCTCTTTTCTAACATCTGATACACTAAGAGAGGAAATCTATTGAAGATTAAAGACTGGAGTCCATGCATTAAGATCGTTAGGCGGACTTTTGAACTAGTAGACATTGGGAAAATAAATTGGTAGAACAAGTTTCCCTAGTCTGTTCTCTGCGGCCACGTGGTGTGCTATCTATTGCCTCCGGATTAAAAATACAAGAAAGGGAAAACGGGAGAAAGCAGGACTTATAAATATTTTCTTTCATGAGCATCTGAGGATATCCTTGGATTAGGCTCCATTCGGGTTTTTTTCTTCGGGATTGTACAAACCGTGCTAATTTGGGAGGTGTAAGGGGAGAGAAGAACAGAGATCTGTACCTGCTACAAAGCACCATTAACACCATTGAGCAACAAATGAAGAGACCGCAAGAGGCTAGGCAGCAGACAGACTTTGAATCCAGCTAGAGTTGGAAAACAACGTAAAGACTGCCGTAAAACTTCGTGACTACAGACTTTTTGCCTTAATTTAATTTGGATCAGTTGTCAAGATTTGCATAAAAAAGAGACAGATATTTTTTCGAGGATCGAACTTTGTACAGACTCAATACGTGAGGTTGAAAGCGCGTGATCTCCAAAGTCTGATTCTTAACGCGACTGGTGGGTTACCCTCCCCCCCTCCAAGGACAAGCGTTCATGTGCTTTTTATGTTTATACTTTTTATGCTTTTTATATTGGAAATAAGAGTTGATTGCTAACTGATTTATTCAAATATTAACTGATGAATTAACTGTTTAACTAATAGGTTTTCTTTTTTATTAATTGAACAATTGATTACCCGACTGGATTTAAATATCATATATATAGCTAATAGAGAAGTAACAAATTGTTAGAATTAATAGTGCATATTTGATTGTTACATATTGCTTATCAATTCATATATTTATTTATAAGCTGTCTATTTATTAATATATATACTTTTCATCTACATACACTGCTCATATATACAAAGACATACATTGCTTATACATAAATTGTCTCTATTGATTAATAAGTGTTTATAAATAGTACATAGCATACAGACGAACTGGATCGAACTGAACTGAATGGAATGGAATGAATTGGATGAAATGGAATGAACTGAATTGAATATTGAATGCTGAATTGAATTGAATTGAATGAGCTGAATTGAACAGTGATTACTGGATTGAAAAATCGATTATTGAATAGCGAATACTGAATGAACTGTTTGTATTAGAATATTGAGTGGACTTTATATATTTGAAGTACCTGGTTATATATTGAATTATTTGTTTTTTTTCCTGAATGAATTGACTATACCTAAATGAACTGTTTAGATTGAATATTGAATGAATTGTTCAGAAGAATGGTCCACAAGAATTGTTTATAATAGGTACTAAAATTGTATATGTACCACTTATACACGAGTAACTAAATTGGTGGAGTGGACATAATTTGGATATTGACTCCCGAGAGAGTACTCCAACAGTGAGACAGTACCGAAACAAGCTACTAGTGAATCATATTAAGATGGATTAAAGAACTAGAAAAGGATCAGCAAATGTTGCAGCGGCTGCTACCACAACTGCAACCGCTGCGAGAAGGACATCAATAGATGCATCTACAAAATCAACTGAATTGATGATGCAGATGCTGGAAGAGTTCAGAAGTTTCAAAGCAGAGATCAGGGTAATTCGGAGACAAGATTCGAATTACCTGCAGATATGAAACAAGAGTTGACAACTATAGGTAAGAAGATCGATAACATAGTTAAAGACATAACAAAACTAAAAAGAGAAATGAAAAACATAAAAGAACAAACAAAACAGTTGGAGGAGTCAATAGGAACGCTCAGCAAACAACAAGAAGAGGACAATTACTGGATTGAAGCTCACAAACTTCGGTACTGAGAAAGATGCATAAAATTGAGAGGACTTCCAGAGAGCACTTCGGGAAACCTTTACCAGATTTTGATACTGGCATTGGCAGAATTTATCGGAATTTCAGAAGGAGATTTGGAGAGATCATTAGATCGGATGTTCAGAATTACATCTAAAACCGCGAGAGAAAGAAAACTACCTCGAGATGTAGTTGTCTCCTTTACCAGAACTATGATAAAAGAAAGGATAATTCAAACCGGTTACGAGAAGAAACTAATGGTGGGAGATTTCGAACTTAAAATTTTCAAGGATATACCCTATCAGATTCTCAAAAAGCGGCATGATTATAAGCCTCTAGCAAATGTTTTGGCAAGAAATAAAATTACATACAAATGGGAAAAAATCGAGGGAATCTCGTTCTCTTACCCTCAGAAGAGGTATAAAATTAATTCAATACATAAGGCACAAGAAGTGTTGGAACAATTGACAAGAGACATTGAACATACAGAGGTACCCGAAAAAGAAGAGCAACCAAAAGGACAAAGTACGGGAAAAAATTACGTGAAAAGGTCCGAGGAGAACAAGTCAACTGATGAAACAAATACGGATTCAGGAGCAAAAGCATTTGTTGAAGATAGCGAATATCAATCAGAAGACGAGGTACAAGAAACAGAAGAAGAAGAAGAAGAACTGGAAGAAGTAGAATCATAAGTTAAAGACAGGATAATTTATCAAGACCTAGATATCTATTATCATGCCTTTTAAAATTCAATCTTGGAATGTTAAAGGGATAAATTCGGAGTTCAAAAGAAGACAGATATTTCACTATCTAGAAAAACAACATCTTGATATTATATGCCTGCAGGAAGTGAAAATAAGCACAAAAGATCTGAAATATGTAAGAAATCTTAAATTGGGCCAATGCTTCGTGTCAACCATCGATAAGAAGAAAAGAGGTGTAATAATGTATATAAACAACAAATATCCTGCAAAAGAAATCTTTAAAGACCAAAATGGACAGTATATTGGTGTTGAAATCAGCAGTTTACAAAATAAGATTTTAATCATCAGAGTATATGCACCTAACGGTGCAAAAGGAGACTTTTTCCAAAAAATGCACCAAGAACTTATTAACTATACGCAAAACGCCAACCAAGTCAATCTTGTGATTGTGGGGGACATGAACGGTGTCATTAATCCCGTTAATGACAGGTCAGCCCAAAAAAAATCGATGCGACAAAATGGAAAATTACCAAAGAGTTTTTTTACATTGATGGATGACTTTTCCTTGTTGGATGTATGGAGATATAAAGAAGGAAACACCCCAGGCTTTACATTTTACTCGGAGCGACATAAGACAATGTCTTGAATAGATATCATACTAGCATCATCAAATCTTCTTGGAAAAATAATCAATATGGAAATTTTACCAAGACTATGCTCCGATCATAATGCGGTTCAAATAGAATTGAAATTAAGAGCAACTGAGAGATTCTGGAGACTAAATGAAGAGGTATTATGTAAGGAAGAATATATCCATCGAGCTAAGACAGAAATCAACAATTACTTCCAAGAAAACATTACATCAGATGTCGCTATGAAGTGGACTTGGGATGCAGGCAAAGTTGTATTTAGGGGTCTTTTCATAAAATGGAACTCCGAATTAAAGAAAGAAAAGAACGTGAAAATGCAAAAAACTTTAGATCAAATGAGGGAAGTTGATAAACAATTAAGAAAAGACCCATCAAATGGGAAACTAGTTAAGGAATTTAAATATCTCCTATCTCCAATCACTACTAAACGAACAGAACCTTCAAGAATTAGAACGACAAGTTATACGGGCAAGACAAGCGTTTTTTGAATACGCTAACAAACCATCAAAATGGTTAGTGCATAAACTGCAAAAAGAAAAAAATAAGAGAATGATTTTGGAGATTAAAAAAGGGGAAACAAGAATTATCCATCAAGAAGGCATTAAACAAACCTTTTCTGAATATTACAAAAACTTTTCAGTGCAAAACCAGTTTCACAGGAAGAAACTGAGAAAATAAGCAAATACTTGGGAAAATGTTCTATAAGTAAGATTTCTGAAGATAAACAAGCTATACTTAAACCGTTCAGTATCTATGGTCGAGATAGTTGAAACAATAAAATGACTGAAACAACACAAGGCCCCAGGGCCAGATGGTTTCCCGGCAATTTTTTATAAGACATTCGAACATGAACTCGCCTTTCTGCTTCAAAAAACCATTAATGAAGCTTTACACACAGGAATACCACAATCTTGGAAAGGGGCAAATATAATGCTTATACCTAAGGAGGGTAAGGACCATACAGACGTTAAAAATTATCGACCGATATCTCTATTAAACACCGACTACAAGATCTTTGCAGTGATATTGGCAGATAGATTAAAATGTATATTACCAGAGATAATCCATGATGACCAGAACGGATTCCTTCCAAAAAGATCTTTAATAGAAAACATAAGAACAGCAATCGACATAATCGAGTATTACGAGAAACATAACGAAAAGAAGCTTGCAATGATATTCATAGATGCCAAGAAGGCATTTGATATGCTCAAATGGCCGTTCTTAAAAGCGGTACTATGGAAAATGGAAGTTGGTGCGAAATTTATAACCTGGATAGAGGCGATTTATCAACAGCAAATAACTCAACTAATCACTAACGGAGAAAAAACAAACTCAAACGGTCACAAAAGGGACGAGACAAGGATGTCCACTTTCCCCGCTTCTCTTTATAACATCAATGGAAATACTAAACAATGTAATATGTAAAGATCAAGGAGTGAAAGGCCTACAACTTAAAAAATACCAATTCAAACTAAAAGCCTTCGCGGATGATCTTGTACTCTTAGACGAGCCCCTAAATAGTATTAATCGGATTAATGCACTGATGAGCGAATTTGGTGAATTATCTGGATTCAAGGCAAATAAAGAAAAAACCGCAATCCTGACAAAGAACACAACCAAAAAAGAAGAAGAGAAATTAATTGAGATAACGGGTTTTAAATCGGTCAAGAAGAGCAGATACTTAGGAATTTGGATTTCTAAACAAAATAATGAACTTTATGAAAATAATTGTGGAAGAAAATGGAAAGAAATTAAGAAAGACCTAGTAGACTGGACGAAACAGAAACTTTCATTTATGGGAAGATTGGCTGCCATTAAAATGAGCGTGTTACCAAAGATGATATTTCTATTTCAAAACTTACCCATTATAAGCAATAAAAAACCATTTATGCAGTGGCAAAAAGACATAACCAAATTTATCTGGGAAGGGAAGAAACCACGAATCGGTTGGAAAATTCTGATGGATTTAACATCTAGAGGAGGAGCAGGAGCCCCAGACTTTTATACGTACTATGAAGCCGCTGCAATGTCTTGGATAGCAGACTGGATCAATCTAAGCAACGAACGACTGCTAACGTTAGAGGGTTCAGACGTAAGAATGGGATGGCACGCATACTTATGTTACGATAAAGCCAAAATAGACAAAGATTTTTCACATCATTATGTCAGAAAATCTCTCTTGTCAGTTTGGAACAATTATAAGAGAATATTCATTAATCAAATTCCAGGCTGGGCTTCTCCGCAAGAAGCGTTCTACGGAAGATGGAAGAATACAAATAATTGGCTCAGATATGAAGACATAATCACTGAACAAACAAATGGAACTGCAAGAATCAAGGACAGATCTGAATTGGAAGAGGAGGGGATAAAAATAAATTGGTTCCCCTATCGACAGCTTAAAGAGAGATTTAACATCGATCAGAAATTGTATGGCTTTAATTTGAAAGAACATCATGAAATAATAAAAATTATAAGAGAGAACCCACCAAGAATAATTGCCAAATTATATAAGTCACTACTACTCTATAAGAGAGAAGATGAGACTGTAAAAATGGTAATGATTAAATGGGCTCAGAATATTGGCCATACTGTGGAGTTTGAACACTGGCAAGAAAGCTGGAAACTAACGCATAAATTCACAGCTGCTCAAAATCTCAAGGAAAATTACTTGAAGAGCTTCCACAGATGGTATATGACTCCTTCTAAGCTCCAAAAGATCTATAAGGTAGGATCCGGTAAATGTTGGAAATGTCAAATTGGTACGGGAACAACATACCATCTTTGGTGGACTTGTGAAAAAGCAAGAAAATATTGGAATGATATCCATAAAAAAATAGAGGAAATTCTTCAAATCAAATTTGTGAAGTTGCCTGAAACATACTTATTAAATATGCTACATATGATAGATCCAAATATTAAGACGAAATATGCTAGGGTATTGTTATACATGATAACCCTAGCAAGGGTAGAATATGCTAGGTTGTGGAAAAAACATGAAACACCAGATATTGAGCTCTGGATTCATAAATTGCAAGAAATTAAGTTAACAGATAACTTGACACAAAGACTAAGAGGACATATAGAGGGGAAAATAGAGAGAGAGTGGGCTCTGGTAAATTTGTTTCTCCAAAACTGGAGAAAATCTTGATATAAGGAAAGAATTCTAACTTTATTGTATGGTGTAACAAAGACGGATCGAAAAGAGAAGGATTGGAATGAAGCTACTATAAATAGTTGAAGATATCATGATCACATAAGGTAATGGATAAAAATGATTTATGTATATAATCTGTATATGTTATATATGGAATTTACGTACAAAGCAAAAGTTACACTGAAGTTTATAAAGTTGAAGTAGTTATACTACGTTAGCCAAAAGATCTGATAAAATTTAGTCTGTGAATAACACATTGGGTAAAAATACTTAAGGAATAGAGCACAAGGTATAAAGTGCAAGAATAATTATTTGCTCCGGAATAGGTTACATGGAAGAAAAATGTATATATGGGATAGGATTGTAAACTGTAAGCAAATTCTCTTTCTTTGTGTTTATTTTTTATTTTGCTGAAACATTAATAAAAATATATATATAACAAAAAAAAAGACCCCGCTAGGTTACCCTGCCTCTTGCATTGCTATTGCTTGTGCTCTGGCTAGTTTCCATTCCCCATCATGTGGCATTGAGGTGTCCCCCAAGGGACCCCAGAAATCAGGGTAACAGAACCTTCCTTCTCTGCAGCTCCAATCAGGCCATGCAGCCTTTTAAAGATCAGCCTTTGGTCCTCTTTCTCCACCAGTTGCTTCCTGACCAGCTGAGGATGGCTAGCAGTTCAGTTTCTCAGCACCACAATCCCTCTCCCAATGCCTCACACACACACCCAAGGAAGAAGATGGGCAAGAGAGAGGAAGCAGAGAGCCACCATGCCAACCTTTCTTTCCCTCTCCTTTTCCTGACCTGGTTGGACCCTGGGTGCCCATTTTTCCCATCATGCCTCAGCCCCCTTTTCCATGGACATGCACACACATTTTCATATTTGTGATTTTTCCACTTCTGTGGGGTTCTGCCCTCCTAACCCTGGTAAATGTGGAGGGCTGACTGCAGGTTGTTTGTTTGTTTTGCAAAAGATGAAACATCCATAAGTTGTTTATCAGATCTACAGAATTTGAACAGGTGAAATCCTATTGCTATCTGGGTATAATTTTTTCTGTCCAGGGTCCTAGAAACAACAAATTTTAAATCTCCTGAATACAAAGACTTACATAAAATCCATATGCAACTTGCTGAATTGCAGGAACCCAGGGTCAATATACCCAGTTCTAAATATTTTCAAAGCAATGTTGATTCCAGTGATAACTTCTAGTGGACAAAATTATGGCTGCCAGGACCTCAGAAAAGTTTGTCAATATTGGCAGGCAGATTTTTATTAAGCCAGTTCCCCATTATGGTTTTTTACATAATGAAAACAGAAGTCATTACTTTAAAACAACAAGAACAACCACCAGCTGAAATGGAAAATAGTCTTGAGTACCATGAAAGCAATGGCAATATTATAAATGAAATACTACAAAATTATCAAAAAAGGGAAAATATTATACCTTATTAAGTGAATGTAACGGTGTCTGTAACATCATCTATTGTATCATCAATCATCTATTGTACAATCATCTATTGTATCTATGTATTCATTACAGTTCTTTAATAGCAAAAGGTCTAATGATTCTAATTGTATCTAATTGTATCATCAGTCATCTATTGTACAATCATCTATTGTATCTACATATTCATTACAGTTCTTTAATAGCAAAGGGTCTAATGATTCTAATAGATTCTAATTGACTGTAACAGTTAGATACAGGACTCTGCACACACAGTACTCTTATAAGAAAATGCAAAGCATGTTCATCTATCAAGCTTGAGCTGAAGAGAATTAGATATGTGATGAAATGCCCAGACTTAGGCATATATAATGAGGTGATCACATTTGTTGATGACAGTTATTTTTTTGATGACAGAAAAAATGGAAATAAAATGGAAAATGAAAATTCAGTGAAGACAAGCATAAAGTGATGCATATTAGGGTATAAAATCTTCACATATATGTCTTCACATATACACTGATGGGATGTGAACTGGCAGCAGCTGACCAAGAGATCTGGGAGTTTTTCTGTGAAAATGTCAGCCCACTGTGTGGTTGCCAGGAAAAAAAAAAAAGGCAAATTCCAAGTTGTGCATAATTAGAAAAGGAATCAGATATAATACAGATATAGTATATCTGTGGGCAGCAGGTAGATGGAGGCCCTTCCAGCCTCCTGCAGGCTGGAGGGGCGGGCCATTTCTGGGGAGGGAGGGCCTCAAGGGGATGCCCGGATGCCCGTGAGATGGCAGCCAAGCAGAGCGCACCTCCCATGCTCCAATAGGCTGCTGTGGCCTGTTGCGCGGCCATAGAGGATCACCTCCCCTGCGGCCACCTGGGAGGCCAGCACTCCGGGTCTGCGCTACTTCCAGGCTCTTCATTCCACGCCACTCCTGGGCTCCTTGAACGGTGGCAGTGGCGACAGCAGCGAGCAAGGGGCAGAGAATGAAGGCAGCTGACAGCATGGCCTGCCGCTGGAGCTTGGAGATGGCACGGGTCTGCCACTCCAGGCAGAGGCAGCAGCAGCAAGCGGGCTGCAGCGATCATCTGGCTCCTGGTGGCAGTGGCGGTGGCAGCGGCAGTAGACAAGTGGGGCCGCCGGTCAGACCTCACAGTGGCGGAGCGTTGCTCTGGAACAGCGGCTGGCAGCAGCAGCAGCAGCGGTCAGGCAGCAGTAAGCAGGGTGCGCGGGAACGATCGGGCCTGTTGGCGGGGCTCCAACACAGCGAGGTCAGTCGGGGCTGGGCCTTCAATCCCCTTGGGCCTGGGGGACTTGGGCTGCCTGTGGGTGGCAGCAGTGGGGGCCGGTCTGCTGTTCTGGGGTGGCAGGGAGCAGCAGCTTAGGTCCCGGCCAGTCCTACCCCTTGCAGTAGAGGGTCGTCTGGGCCAGGATGTCACCTTGGAGTGGTCTGCTGGTGTCCGCCCCTCCCCTTCACCCCCCACCTGTGTTCCTGGGCTGCCTTCCCCCCCTCACCCTCACCAGCGCGGTCTCTCAGTCCCTTCGTCCTCTCCTCTTGCTTCTGCTAGTGACACCATCCTCCCTTGTGCCAGAACCCTTCACACTTGCAGCTGTTGAACATGCCTCCCAAGCATATGCCTCCTGTGCAGGAGCCTCTGCCTCACACTTGGAGCCAGGCTGGGTGGCAGAGAAAATCCTGGGCCAGCCTAATCCCAGCCCCTAGGTGGGCCCAACCTGATGGAGCAGCTGGATGCTCTTTGGAAGCAACAAGGGACTCTGCTTCGCATGGCAATGCAGTCTTGGCTGGTCTTGCGCAGATCATTGAGTTATTGGAGAAAATGCAAAGACTGGAGATGCGGTCTGTGCCTGCCCCCCTGCCCCCTGAAAACTGGAGTTTTGAACAGCCCTGGGCACGGCAGGGCCGTCAACAGTGAACCCTGTCTTCATCACCTTCCAGCACCTCTTCCTCATCAGACTCCAGCTCTGATTCCTCCAGCCGGGAGAGGCGCAGCAGGAGGAAGAGGAGGAACAAGAACAAACGGTGCAGAAGGAGGAGCGGAGGGTATTCAGACAACAGCGGGGCATTGAGTGAGTCCTCAGCTGATGGGCCTGGGCTCCAGAGTACTGAAAGGCTGCAGCCCATGTGCTGGGGCTCCCTGCATGGGCCATTCGCAGGCACTTGGGTGAGAATCCAGAAGATGTCAGGTCTAGGGCCAGTGGGATGAATCATCAGGTACCGGGGGGGATCCTCTTGCTATCTTTGGGGATCACGAGGACCCCCGTGGGATTCATTCTGACAAAAAGACTAGGCAGCATGTTCTGGATGGATATTATGTGGACGTTTTTTCCCTCCTCAAGCCCAAAGGAGAGGAAGGGCATGTACCCAGGTCCAGTAAAAAGCATAAAAAGGAGGGAAAAACCGAGTTGGCTGAACACTCGTTCAGCAATTGGTTGGTGGGCTACAAAGTTTTCATGGGGGTAGTCTTAGCGGCGTATCCCAAAAGAGGTTTGCACCTTTCCAACTACCTGGGTAACGTACTCAAGGCCAGGTCTCTTGCGGGGGAATCCGTAGCCATTGAATATGACTGCACCTTCCGCAAGCGAACCTCGGAGAGCGAGTCCACATACTGGGACTTGATCTATGACAAGCTCTGGCTTGTAATTGTTGGTCCACACATCAAGGGCAGAATGGAGGTTAGCAAGCTTTTTTGTGGGCAGGGGAAAAAGGATTTGAGATGGCTGGTGTGCTGGGAGATCAACCAGGGCAAGTGCCAATGGGCTCAGTGCAAGTTTGAGCACAGCTGCGAAGGCTGCCTGGGTTCCCACTCCAGGGCGTCCTGCCCCCGCCTCAAACCAATTCTCTCGTCCAAGCTGGGGTAGGGGCACTCATCCCAGCAGGAAGTATGCTCCCCCGTCCACTTCCCCCACCAGCAGTGCAGGGACCACCAGACATTAGTTTCGCTCCCTCCCATTCCCCAGTCTGCCTGCCTGCGCTCCGCCTCCTCCTGGCTCTTTATCTGGACCAGAGAGCAGCTCATTTAACTGAGTGTGGATAGACAGTGGGCTTCCACATCCCGGCCATGGGGTCTCAGTTGGCCTTTGAGGCTGGTAACCTGAAATCTGCCTGTGATCTCCCACAGGTGGTTGCCAATAAAATTGCTAAGGAGGTGCAGGCAGGCACCCTCCTATGTCTAATCTCAAGGTGTCTCCCCTCAACATGGTCCCCAAAAAGACCCCAGGCGTGTTTAGGCTCATCCATAACCTGTCCTTCCCAAAGGGTTCGTCTGTTAATGATGCCATTCCCCACGTTCGTTGGTTCGTTGTTTCTCTTTTGATCAGGTTCGTTGTTCCTCTTTTGATCAGGCTGTCGACCTGGTGAGGTTGTGCGGCTGGGGGGCGCTTATGGCCAAATGCGATATCCAATCCACCTTCAGGCTACTTCCAGTTCATCCGGATGATTACTGTCTGCTGGGAGTCAAATTTGGTGGGTTTTGGTATTACAATAGGGCCATGCCTATGGAGTGCGCCGTCAGTTGTGCTGCCTTCAAAATCTTTAGCACCTTCTTGGAATGGGCGGTCAAGCGCAGGGTGGGGTCCTCCCTGATCATCCATTACCTCGACAACTTTCTATTTGTGGGGAAGAGCGGGTCTGGGGATTGTGCCAATTTGTTGGAGATGTTCCAAGAATTGGCACATGAGTTTGGGGTTCCTTTGGCACAGGAAAAGACTGAAGGCCCTTCCACATCCCTTCCCTATTTGGGCATCCAGCTTGACTCAGTCCTGGGAGTGTCCCGCCTGCCAGCTGACAAGCTTGCGGGAATCAAGAAGCTCACCACTTCCTTCGTGCAGTGGAGCAAGGCCTCCTTGAAAGACGTGCGGACCTTGCTGGGGCACTTCAATTTTGCCTGCAGGGTCGTTGCCCCCAGCAGGGCTTTCTGTGCCAGGTTAGCGAGAATTACATTGGGTGTCAAGGCCCCCCATCATCACATCAGCATCACCAGAGGTGTTAAGGAGGATCTTGGGGTATGGCTATCTTTTTTTGATAACTTTAATGGGGTATCAGTTTGGCAGGACAGACTCGAGCCTGGTCAGGCACTCCAGATCCAGTCCGATGCAGCTGGGTCAGTTGGTTTCAGAGTTTTCTTTCAAGGGCGCTGGTGCACTAGATGTTGGCTGCAGGCATGGCTGGCGGGAGATGTGGTTAGGGACCTCACTTTTTTGGAATTTTTTCCGATCCTGGTAGCGGTGTCCATTTGGTCTGAGGAGCTCAGCAATAAGGTCTGCTTTTGGTGTGACAACCAGGCTGTGGTGGCTGTTATCAACTGCCAGTCATCCAAGTCCAACAGAGTTATGAGACTGGTTAGGAGGTTTGTTCTTGTCTGCTTGTCCGCTAACATATCCTTCTCAGCTAGTTGTTTTCCAGGGTTGGACAATGTGATCACAGACTCTTTGTCTCACTTCCAGGAAGAGAGATTTCGATCCTTGGCCCCAGAGGCGGATCCCATGCCAGCAGCATTCCCAGAGGAGCTTTGGGACCTTGGGAATGACAAGTAATGGAAGGGTTGTTCCAGTCCATCGCACCTAGCACCTTTCGGGCTTACCGCAAGGCATTCAGCAGGTTCCAGGACTTTCGTCAGCTCCAGGGGTATGATCTTGTGGGCCAGATCCCCGAGTGGCATGTGTTGTATTTTATGTCTCACTTATGGGACCTTGGACTTTCTCCCCGTTCACTGTCGGCTCATCTGGCAGGAATCTTCTTCTTCTGCAAGGCTGGAGGGTAGGGCGACCCTGTGCATCCTTTTCGGTCAGAAAGGTGCTGGCAAGCTGGGGACACTCGCGTCCCCATCCCAGGGACACCAGGAGGCCTATTTCATTCAACCTGCTTGGGGACTTGATATAGTCTCTGCCTGGAGTTTGCTGTTCTCGCTTTGAAGTAGCCCTGTTCGGGGCCACTTTCACCATTGCCTTCTTTGGCACGTTCAGGGTGGGCGAGCTGGTGTGCACCTCTAAGTTGGATGCTTTCAACAGGGCATTCTTGGTTGAGGATACCACCTTCCATGGGTATTCTCTCACCTTGCGGGTGAGGTGCTCGAAGAATGAACAGCAGGGGCGGGGGACCATGGTGTGGCTCCATGTATGACGTGGGAACAGCCCTTGCCCAGTCAAGGCCTTGACCAGGTACCTGTGAATGAGACCCAAGGGCCCGGACCCCCTGTTCATCTACCAGGATCGTACTGCTTTGTCTAGGTTCTAGTTTGTGGCCATCCTACAGGCAGCCCTAGCCTGCCTCGGGCTACCTCCCACACAGTTTGGGAGTCACTCTTTTTGGATCGGGGCAGCTACCATGGCTTCGGAATGGCGTCTGTCTGGCGGGGACATAATGAGGGTGGGGAGATGGAGATCCAGGGCCTTTGCGGGTTACATCAGCCCAAAATTAAAACTGTGACTACCCCATGCTGGCTTTCATCCTTGGCCCGCTTGGGCTGTTGAGGGGGCCATTCCAGGCTGACACAACTCTTCATTGGCTGCAGCTGCGGGGTTGGCGATAGGCAGTCCCCTGGGGCAGACCCGCCTTTTTGGTGGTCACATGGGTGGGTCAGGACCAATGGCCTTTTGGCAAGGTTCATTGGCCCCTTGCGGTTTGGAAGGGGGTGCAAGGAGGTGGCGAGCATGTCCGGCTCAGGGGAATATGCCTTGCTTGCACCTCCTGGTGACAGGGGATTCCAGAGGTGGGATCCCCGGGTGGCCATTAGTAATTCCAGCAACAGGTTGGAAGCTTGGGTACATCAGTCAGCAGCGGGCTGATCGATGAAAGGATCCAGATCCATGTTTTCGGCCAACCCATTGTATGCTGTAGCCAATAAAGTTGTGACCTTTGTTCCTCAATTTTGGTGTGTTGTCTTATTTTGAAGCCCCATCACCCCTACTCACACAATTATGCCAATTAACTCTAACTATTTCTTTATTTCCTGGAAACTAATCAAAGACTGGTAGCCAGTGGCTCAGGGACCTGCACTAGACCACCATTGGTCATTATTTTTGCCTTCTTAATTTTCAGCTTTAATCAATCCTCCCTCTGCACCTTTTCCTTTAACTTTCATTAGCAATCATTCCAAATCTTTGCTGTTTTCTGTTAGTAAGGTGATGTCATCTGCATATCTTAAATTGCTGATGTTCCTTTCTCCTAATTTTTGTGCCTGCTTCCTACAAATCCATAAATCCTGTTTTCCATATGATATGTTCAGCATACAAATTAAACAAATGGGGTAAAAAAAGCAGTGTTTTCCAACCCTTTACCAATGGAAACCATTGTCTTTTTTCCATAATGTGTTCAGACAGTGGCCTCTTGTCCAGAGTAGAAGTTATGCATCAGGACAATTGAGCAGAGTAGAAGAGCTGAACAACTTCTATTCTTCTATGTGGTGTGGGGTGTGGGCACTAAGGGACAGGGTGGCAGGTGTGTTTGTGTCATAAACTGCTCCCTTGTTTGAAATGAGGCAGCAGTTTCGGCACCCACACACACCCATTTCCTGACAAAAAGGACACAGTGGCAGGCATCTACACATGCTCAAACTGCTCTCTCATTTGAAGACCCCTGATGAGCAACTTTAAATAAATACTTGAATATTTAAACCTAAATTTAAATATTTAAATCTTAGGTTAAGTCTTGTGGGACTCCAGCAAGAAATTATATGTACAGGAGGTCCACAATAAAGAAAAGGTTAAGAACCACTGGTCTAGAGTTCTTCTGACTCCTGGTCAATCAGGCTTCATAATGCAGATCTATTTTTTACATTCTCTTTAAATTCTATGGGGATGTTCTTCAGGTAGTATTTTAGCATGGTGGTTAGTTTAGTGTTCTTCTTTAGCTCCAGGTATAATATATATTTTTATTTAATGCGTAGACCAAAGGGCATTTGCAAACAAAGTATTAAAATACAATACAATACAATACAAAATGTTAGTATAAAATAATTTAAAATACATATATAAAGACAGCATAGCAAAAGTACATCATACATTAAGCTACATAATGGACATGTGTGAGAGAAATTTAGAATTTGGTTTAGTTAAAAGATAAACAATAAAACTATAATTAAGTGAACGCGTCTCCAGAACAATCAACCGCAATATCGGCAACATATCTGGCCTGGATCTTCATAGCTGCCGGAGTGAAAAGAGAGACCTTACAAGTTACCATGGAGTCAGTATCAGTGAGGAGATAAAAAATCTTTTCTAAAACAGTATTAGATTCCAAATGAGGCAGGATAGATCCCAAAAATTTGGCTCTTGGATCAGAATATAGTGGACAGGAAAACAAATAGTGAGGCAGATCCTCTATTTCAGGGGCCCCACAAATGCATAAACGGAGAGCCAAAGGGGTATGCGAGTATCTGCCGTCAATCACAGCAGTAGGCATACTTTGGAAATGAAGGGCTGTAAAAGCTTGCCTAAGCTTTGGAAAGATGAGCTTTGTCAAATAACTGGCCCTTTGATGGTCAAGTTTATAAAATTTGTATCATTTAGAAAAATTAGAATTATTGATAGCCTGTCTGTCTAATTGAGATGGAAAATATAATCCCAGAGCTTCTCTTTGGAATTCAAGATGAAAAAGTTGTCCGGTGGACTAGAATACCATTCAAGCAACTTATAATATCTTGAATTCCATACTTTACAATTAGATAGCTGTTTGAAACATAACTTGGGAAAAGCTCTGACTGAGGAATCTTTAACTATTCTCCAATAATTAAATAGAACCAAATGAATGCGGGCTCTGATGGATGGGAACCCGACCTCTGCCCGAACCAAAGCTGCCGGAGTGCCCAGGGGGAGTCTTAGCAGTTTCTTAAGAAAAGTGTTCTGGAGAGATTCCAGTTTAGATATGTGAGAGTCGTCCCATCCCCATACAGCGACACCATAGAGAATCTGAGCAATAACTTTGCTTTGGAATATTTTTAGTGCTGGAACAACCAGGTGACCCCCAGCAGTAGTATAGAATCAGAGAATTGCCCCAATAGATCTCAGGGCTGCTGCTTTGGTGGCTTCTATATGGGGTTTCCATGAGAGATTTTCTGTGAAATGAACGCCAAGGTATTTGAATTCTCAGCATTGTTCAATCTGATGGCCGTTAATAGACCATTGAAAAGGAAAATGTCTTTTCCCAAACACTATCACCTTTGTTTTAGAGTAGTTAATATTCAGCTTTTCTTTAGAACAGAAAACACTAAGCTTCGAAAGCAACCTTTTTAAACCTACATGGGTGAGTGATATTAGAACCATGTCATCAGCATATAGCAAGATAGAAATCTTTTTTGAACCAACAGAGGGTGGAAAAAATTCTGCGCCTGACAGGGCTGGAATTATGTCATTGAGGTATAGATTAAAGAGTAGAGGTGCCAGTAGGCAGCCTTGTTTAACTCCTTTATTTATGTGAATAGGAGCTGTTAATGAACCAGAGATACCTACTCTTATTGTAGCAGTTGTGTTAGAATAAAATTCCTTAATTAGGAACAACAGGTGAGAATCTAAATCAGTGTTAGCCAATTTATGCCACAACAGGTTTCTATCAATAGAGTCAAAGGCGGCTGCTAAATCGACAAAGGCGACAAATAAATGTTTGGTGGGGCCCAAAACACTTTGCTGTGCTAGAAAGAAGAGGGCAAGGCAGTGGTCGATAGTGCCTTGACCTTTCCTAAAGCCCGCCTGTTCGGGATGAATGACATGATTGGTAGTTTCCCAATCTTCTAATTTATTTAACAGATATTTGCTATATAACTTGGAGTCGATATCCAAGAAGCTAATAGGCCGGTAATTATTGGGATCCTGCCTATCTCCCTTCTTATAGATGGGGACAACTATACTCTGTTTCCAGCCTGTTGGAATTGTGCCTGTATTGTTAATCTGGGTAAACACTTTTGCTAATATAGGGGCCCACCACTCGGGGAAACATTTAAAGATTTCAGGGGGCATCATATTTTCCCCTGGTGCCTTACTTAAAGTGAGAGCTGCTATCAACTTCTTTACCTCTAACACAGACATGGGTGGCCAAAAAGGCAAGCTAACAGTCTTCGAAATAAGTGAAGGGTGGTTCTCTATGGGTATACCTCCATAAAGCCCACTGAAATGAGTATGCCATTCTTGCGATGAAATTTGTTCAATAATAACTGGTCTAATCACGTGCCTACCAATGGAAACAATGTCCCAAAACTGCTTCTCGTTCTTGGTCCTCACAGCTAGGGCCAAATGACTCCATTGTGTTCTATTATAAGTATCTTTTTTTTTGTTTGTTTTAGGAGTGCCTTATAGGATGACCTCATGGCCACTAAAGTGTTAAGGGTACTAGTATTCTTGTTTTTAAGTAACTGATGGGAGAAATGCGTCAATGCTTTCCGGGCACCTCTACATTCTAAGTCAAACCATCTATTGGTTGTTGCCCTATTAGGATTAAAGTGCTTGTTGCAAACCAATTTGGGTCTCAAATTTTCAATGATAGTTTGATAGACATGTAAGATGTCTGACTTAGCAACTAAGATGTCTTCACAGAGGGCTTTGAAAGTGTTGCTCTCAAATAGTTGAACTAAAGAAGCACTCAGATTAATTGACCATTGTATTCTTTGCTCTCCCAATCGGATTCCATTTAAATTTCGAGAGAGATATGTGGGGGGAGATATTTCCAAAATTAAGTAACAATGACAAAGGAAAATGGTCACTTTCAGCCCTGCTGATAACTTCCAAACTATGAATAATAGTAAGCAGGTTAGCAGAAACCGCAATATAATCTACTGTACTTGCTCCTCTATTGGTGACATAAGTATAAGCATCCAACATTATGTCATGCTGAGATCCGTTCAAGCATTGCAGGTGGTGCAGTGAAAGGATCTCTAAAAATCTCAGACCTGACTTGTTTGTTTTAGTATCTTGGGTGACCCTGGCAACCAATGTATCTTGCGGAGCCTGATCAGAGTTGGTACCTTCCAAATGTTTCAGCCCCTCCCCGGTTTTCGCATTGAAGTCTCCGCACAGCAGGGTTCTTGTGTAGGGATATTGATGTTCTAGAAGGCTGAGGGTTTCAGATAGACGGTTCCAGATGCTATTAGGACCTGAACATTTAGATAAACTGGTAAGCTGCTCCTTGGGTCATTATTCCTATTCTTTTCACACTCCAGCTTGTCTTCCTTGTTGAGCCTCGAGCTGCTGGGTTGAGCCAAGCCATCTTTTAAAGATGTATATTTTTGTATAAAGTTGTCAAAGGAAAGTTTGAGAAGCTTCATTTGGTTATCAATTTTTTCCAAACGTTCATAGATTGAGATAACAGTATGGGCTGTTAGGAGACATTGTTTGGTCACAAAATCTGGAGAATATAAATGATGTTCTGTGGGTTGTTCGTTCTCGGTAATGAGCAATTCCTCAAGGACAGGTTTACCTGCCTCTTTTGGCTCTACGGATACTCCCTCCTGATAGACTGACAAGTCATTGCCAAGATTTTTAAAAGACGCAGATAAAAACTCATCCTCATTACCCAAAGCCGAAAAACTATTGGTAATGGGAATTGTAAAGTCTGAGATACTCACATTTCTCTCACAGGCATGCAATTCATCTATCTTAAGTTGTTTGGAAGCCTTGCTGTACTTGACTGTCTCTGGGCTTGTTCTGGAATGTTTTTTCTTTCCCATTTAAAACTGTCGTGGCTTGTTACAAAAATGAACAAAAGCCCAAGTGAGCTCAAAGCCCATAAAGCGTTAAATTCCCAAAAAAAAAAAGTAGTTCTTGGCTTTCATTTCAAACTAGAAAAAGTGCTAGTAGAGCAAAGCATCTAATAATAGGCCTGGGGGAGGAGATAATGGGAGTGCAAAAGTTTCCCAAAAGAAAGCAAATGAAGATAAGCAATGCTGCACCGCAATACGGCAACAGTCAACTAAGAAACTAAAAAACATTACATTCCAGGCAAGACACAGTGGACGAATTAAAATTCAAGATAAAAGACTAAAAGCTAAAAGCTAAAAGTAAATAAATGGTAACAGAGCCAGTTAAAACACCACCTCTCGTGCCGGTGCCATCTTCCTCCCTCCAACCTCCACTCTGTGGCAGCTATTTCCCCCTCCTTTCTTACCCATGCCAAAATCACCTCTTCTTTAGTTTTACTCTAACTTTTGCTATTAGTAATTCATGGTCTGTACCACAATCTGCTCCTGGTCTTGTTTTTGCAGAGAAAATGGAGCTTCTCCATCTTCTGATTCCAATTATGGACTCTGTTTAGTTTCTTTGTTGGCCATCAGGAGATGTCCATGTATGCAGTCACCTCCTTGGTTGCTTGAAGAGTGTGTTTGCGATGAAAAAACTGTTGGCCTTGCAAAATTCAGTCAGTCACTCTCCTGGTTCATTTCTTGATCCCGGGTCAAATTTTCCTACAAAGCTGAATAGAGTGGTACTACGACTTTGCTTGACCTAGACGCTATATTCCTGTTGATGCAGCCTAGAATTGCACTGGCTTTCTTAGGTGCTGCATCACACTATTGAATCATGTCTACTGACACTGCTAGATCCCTTTCTCATGTACTGTGGTTAAGGCAGCCGTCACCCGTCTTATATCTGTGCATTTCATTACATTGGTGGAGGCTAGTAAAGATCTGTCTTGGACTGGACAAATAGGGGCTAGAAATACTATGAAAACTAGCTCTAGAGAGACAGAAGACAGAGCAACAGGCAGTCTCCCATGTACCAACATAACTGTACATGACAACTTCACCATTCCTATCTGATAAAGACCTGGCTGATAAATACCCAAATAATACTAGTAACAAATAGGCTATTATAAGAATATATTTCCCATTATGCTTATAGATGCTGCAGTAATCAGAGGGCAGTGCCAACAGAAAATCATTGCCTTCCCTGGGTACTTGTGTGTTTTCTCCATAAATTATATATAAGTTAGGACACTCCAATATTGTGTAAAATGTCTGATGTGTTACCTGCAATGTCACGTAGTGAATGTAATGTGCCTAGACAATGAAAAGTCTATTTTGCTCCTGGAGTGGGCTGTGAATGTGACTGATACTAGTAACTCAGTTTTAGCTGCTTTTGTCTATGCACTGTTTCCTTTCTTTTGTTTACTGCAGTCTCCTTCTGGCTTTCCCGAGGCTGACACTAAAAGAGACAGGGGCAAGTTACTGAAACTGTGCTTACAAAGAGATTGAAAAAATTAATGTGCTTATCTAGATAGTGATGGTTTACTTAGTTGCTTCTACCTGCTAAGCACCTGCTGGCATTTCTTCATTACGCCACATCCAAAAAATATTCATTCAATGCCAAATGAATAGAATAATAACAACAGGTATCATTGTCAGCTAATACCAAGCAATATGTGAATGGAATGAGGGAAAGGGTTTTGGAAACTACACTTAGTAGATTACTAGTAATTATCATATGATTATTTTTAGGAAAAAAGATGAGCTACTTACAGTTCCTATTTGGCTTGAAACTGATTTTTTAAAAACACTAAGACCCTTTCTGCTCCATCCTCCCATCCCACCACAAGGACGGGAGAAGGATGGAACTGCAATGACACTTATGCATGTCATTACAGTCCCGTCCTTCTCCTGTCCCCAGGCAGTGCGATTGCGCTGCAAATAATTGACGGGTTTTCCTGTCAATGACTGGCGATTGCACCACCATCCCACCACTTGCTTTCACCTTCACTGCGAAGGCCATGGAAACACAATGGCCGCACTTCCTGCTCCAGCACAGCCTGGGACAGTACCTGGCTGCACTGTGGCAGGAAGAGGCATGGCCATCATGCTTCCTGGATCCCAGAGGCAGCCAGTGCAGAGGGGAGCACTCCTGTTGAAGTCTTCTCCCAGCAGGGACAACGCCTGGACCCACACTGGATATTTCCGGGACAAGGTAAGGTGCTAAAAGAGCCAAAAATAATAGCAGTTTAATTGAGGTCATTTCTGCACTAGACTGTTATAGTGCTATTATTCCACTTTCAACATTCTGTGGAATCCTGGAGTTTGCAGTTTAGTGAAGGGCATTTAGAATTCTCAGCCAGAGAGCTCTTCGGCCTCAGTAAACTACAAACCCCACAACTGAAAGTGGAATAATAGCACAATAACAGCGTAGTGCCGAAAAGGCCTGAGACGGGGTAGTTGATCAGTTTATTACATGACAAGGACTCTTGCAGCCACTTAGACCAACACTTTTTATTTGGCATATGCCTTTAAGGACTGTCATCCCTTTCAGCAAATAATTCCTTGTACTTGGGGGCCTATACTACAGAGTACTGTAAAATTATAGCACTGTTATTCCACTTGAACTACCATGCTTTTATCCTATGGAGTTTGGAGCACTAGAATTCTCTGGCTGAGAGTTATAAATCACCATTTTTGAATTGCCCATGCCAGGATTCCATAGGACGTAATCATAGCAGTTGAAGTACAATAAGAGCACTCTAATTCTGCAGTGTGAATGTGTCCTCGATGAAGTGGAATGCAGACCACTAAAAGTTATCCTAAGTAAAACTATATACTTTAGGAGTGGATAACTGCATGTGGACAAGAGGCCACTTTTGTGTCTTAGGACCCTCTGGGGCCACATGGGCTACCAAAAAATAAAACAGAAAACTCAAAGTGTTTAATATGTTTTTCGGCTTATTTAAAGTCTTCTACTGTTTTACACTGATTAACTTAATGTAATGTGGTCTCAGTATCCTAAAGGAGTTAGATCCCATCTGATTTTTGGAAACTAGATAGGATCAGCCCTGGTTAGTACTTAGATGAGAGATTGCCAGTGAGAGACTGCCAGGTGCTAGAGGCTATATTTCACAGGAAGGAACTGGCAAAACCATCTCTGCGTGTTCATTGCCTAAAAAAGCCATAAGCTGACAGTTGACTTGAAGGTATATATATATATACATACACATAAGCTGCCCTGAGATCTTTTGATACATGTGGGGTATAAATATAAAAAAATGAGAAATATGAAATAAACTTTAAAAAATACATAAACTGCCTAGGAATCAATTTCTTGTTTTCAAAAAATGGGCATTTTAAAAATGTTAAAACAATACAAGTAGGCTTTGCAAGCTATTAAAAAGTTAACTTTTTGCACCTGGAAGCTTCTAGGAGCAGCAATTTACTTTCTTTTTTTGACCAGAAAAAAAGAACAGTCTAGAGATTCTGGACAGGTCAAGGACATGAAGGCCTACAATTGCATTTTGCCCACCCCAATCAGTAATCCCTTATACTGTGCTTTACGGTACAATCTGGTGTTACCTTGATTTCTGTGGTCCCATGGGGGACACCTCAATGTGCTCCAAATAATGGGGAATGGGAATTAGCGACAGCACAAGCTGTAGCACTACAAGAGGCAGGGTAACCTAGCGAGATCTTAAACCCAATGTTTACGGGGTCAGGCCGAGTCAAAAACCAAGCAGGATTAAGTTATAATTGTTTTCTTTATTTAAAAGACAGTCACTGCGCACTTACGTACTCACTCACACAGACCTAAGAAAATAAAGGGAGGAAATTCGATAGGGGATTTCAAGAAGGATTTTCAGGGGAAATGCTGCACCTGATCCTGTAGCCCGGGTAGCCAGAAGAAATTCAGTAAGTCTGAAATGGAGATTCTCAGCGCATGGAAGCTGAGGGGAAGGCTCAGCAAACAGAGCAGCAGCAAGGCGGGATGACAACTGTGAGCAATCCGAAGAAGCGCTCAAAATCAGGGGTTCTTATAGGGAGAAATGTGCCTGTAGGGTAGTCCGTTCCTGGGGAAAACAGTGGGTTTTGGGTTTGAGACAAAGCCTCCGAAAGGTCAGCACTTAAGATGATTGGATTTTGACGGAGTTGTCAATAGCGCAGACAGTATGCAAATGGGGAGTGCTTAGTCAGAAGTGCTAATCTCACCAAGCTGACTGTTCGGGGCAGAGAGTCCTTTGTATGCTTGATACATACTTAAGTTTTAAAGTGTACTTGCCTGGAGGTCTCCTGAAGCTGCATGCTGGAAAATTACTGGCCTGCCTGGGATTTTTCAGCCGTTTGGCCGTGTCCGTGTGCGTGCTTATCCGGGGGCCTCACAAGCACGTGGAGAGGAACAGTTTGGGAATGGCCAATCTTTTTATATCAAATTATATTTGGCAAGCCTTGGGCTCGGACTACAGACCACAGTAACACTGGTACCTGTCCGGTCAAAAAATAAGGCCGATTATATTCACTAGGTCTTGCTCCCAACAGTGGTTATAGGAGGACAAAGTGGGCTTACTTTGCCGTTTTCTGTATTTAATTAATGTTGCTGTTTAATTAGCTTATGTAAGAGTTTGCATGTTCTTGAAGGGAAGCTGTATCAAGGGAAAGCAACATAAATCTTAGTAAACCACAAGCCGAACATGAGTCAGCAGTGTGATGTAGCAACTGAAAAAAGCCATATGCAATTCTGGGCTGCATCAGTAGGAGTATAGTGTATAGGTCAAGGGAAGTGATAGTAGCACTGTATTTTGCTTTGGTCAGACCCCGCCTGGACTACTGTGTCCAGTTATGGGCACCGCAGTTCAGGAAGGATATTGACAATCTGGATTGTGTCTATAGGAAGGCGACCAAAATGGTAAAAAGCCTAGAAACCATACCTATGAGGAGTGGTTTAGGATGCTGGGTATGTTAAGCCTTGAGAAGAGAAGGTTAAGAGGCAACATGAGAGCTTTAGTTATTTGAAGGGTTGTCATATGGAGGATGGAACAAGTCTGCTTTCTGCTGCTCCAGAGACCAGGACACAGAGCACTGGCTTCAAACTTCAGGAAAAAGGATTCTGTCTAAACGTTAGGAAGAATTTCCTGACTGTAAGAGCAGTTTTATAGTGGAATAAGCTCCTAGGAGTATGGTGGAATCACCTTGTTGTTTTGTTTTTTGTTTGTTTGGTTGGTTGGTTGGTTGGTGGGTGGGTGGGTTTTTTGTTGTTTTTTTCCTTTGATGGTGCATGACAGGGGCTTGGACCCGATGGACCTTGTAGTCTCTTTCAGCTCTATGGTTCTATGATTCTGTGATCCTATGATTCTATGAAATCTGTGATCTAGAGAGAAAGCAATCATTGCTGCTACAAGCATGTGTTAAGAACAAGAAGTTTTGCTACAGGTAGAGATAAGATATGACTCTTTGGGATGAAATGAAACACCATCACAACCACCCGATGTGAGGTATAAGCTGGAATTTGATTTTATGGTCTAATTTCATAAGCAGGATGCTCAACGTCTAGAGGTAAGAATAAGGACATGAATGGATATTTGAGCTATTGGATACTTGAAAAAGATTTATGCAACTAATAATGATCTTCGATAGAAACAGCCAAGTTGTTCCTGTTTCCCTGTGCTGTAGAACTTGATTTCCCAACTCAGCAAAGGTTGTTTTTTGTTTTTTGTTTTTTTGCAATAATGAATAATGAATAATGAATTTTCCATGATGCAAGTCCTTTTTTTGGTTCAGTTTTGTAGATGTGTTCGCAACTTGAGTTTGAAGAAGGCAACACTGATCACTTCAGCATTAGGCAATGGACTAGCTACATGGAATGTGGAAGCATTTACTGAATATATGTTTGTTAATTAATTTTTATAAATTATTATTATTACTATTATTATTATTATTATTATTATTATTATTATTATTATTATTATTCAGCACACCATATAACGAAAGACTTGAGTAATTAAATATTAAAAATGAAATCATCTCATAAAGGCTATTTGTTCAGGATGCACTTTGGCTCAGTCGAAGCGAGTGCGCCACCTGTGCCTGTTTCTAGATGTTAATTAGCCCTCATTAGATTATTTCACCACATTCTGTGTAAGCTGGCTTTGAAAATTATTTGGAAAGTTCAGCTGTTTTGGAATGCTGCAATGAAGCTGACTGGGACCAATTGACTGGGACCAATTTTAGGAAGAACGCAACTCCGGCCGATATGCTGGCTGTTTTTCCAGTAACGTTTTGTTTAACAGATGGTTCAAAAGTCTTTGTTCTCTGTTTTAATGTATAGGTTGCATCCGTAAAATTAAACGCTTAGGCCCTTTCCGCACCCTACCTTTTTGCAAGGATGTCCAGTGGGGATCCCAGCATCAACTTTTCTGGGAGAGGAGAGTGATTGGAGTATTCCTCTCCACACCAGCTGATTCCATGGTGAAGGAAGTGCGATGGTCACACCTCTTCTTTCCCCAGTGCAGCCGGCTACTTTCCCAGACTGCACTGGAGCAGGATGTACAGCCATTGTATTTCCCAGGCTTCCACAAGACAGGTAGGTCTGCAATGGTAGCGCAATTGCGGGTCATTGAAAGGGGAAACCCATCAATGATTTAATCCATAATTGCACCACCTGAGGATGGGAGAAGGATGGGACCATGATGACATCATGTAGAACCATCATCGCTGTCCCCTCCTTCTCCCATCCCCGTGGAAGTTTGAGGGGGGTATGGAAAGGGCCACAGTCTCAGAGATCTTCCACCCTGGTCTATTATAACCACACAGCTCCTCCTTCCTTCTATCTTCTAGCCTTTGGTTCCAGTCTCACAGAATGTTTACTTCCAAGATGTAGGACTCCTTTAAACGTATACTGCCACAGATCCTTCTTCTTATGGCCAATAAAGTCCCAAATGGCTTGCAACCAGTCTTTCTGAAAGAAAACTTTCTCTCATAGAAACTTGACCAGGAGCTGAGATTTTCTGAATGCATCATTCACACAAAGGATATGTTAGGAAACAAAATGGGAATGGGGATGTGCTGTTGCTCCCTACCCTGTTTACAGGCAGCAAAGGGATCTTGTGCGAGCAGCTTTGAGACTAACTAGGAGGTGGAAGTTGGTAGCATAAGCTTTCATAGGCCTAAATCTATTTCATCAGATGCGTCTGATGGAGTAAAGGCTTGTATCTGATGAAACAGACTTAAGTCTACGCAAGTTTAAGCAAACAGCTTCTTTCTCTCAGTTAGTCTCAAAGATGCTACAAGATCCCTTTGCATACTGGTCTAGACTAACATGACTGTTGAGTGTTAATAACAGGCAGGTTGCCTGGTTCTGCTTATATATACTGTATCTTAACATTGACATGTTCAGCTATTTGTGGGGCAGGTTCCATACATTCAGCACATGTGCATCTATAGAATGAAGCCAGCCAGTATGCCTTATGCAGGGTACAGGACCAAGAGTTCAACACAGTTCTCCATTACTTGCATGAACAATGGGGCTTTCCTATCCACTAGCATCTTTTGTGAATTTGGTAGGAAGTTGAGAAAGGACCTTCTCAGTTTCTGTGCTCAAAACTCCACAAAGGAAGGCTTGTATATGACAACAAAATTCTGTTTATGTAAACTGCTAACCTGATCTTCTCTGCTATTTTAAAATTACATTTTAAAATTAATTATGTTTCTTACTGGTCTATCTTTTACTTGTTTATTTATTTAATCTTATCTTATATTTATATCATTTTCTTGTATTGATTATTATTATGTTACAAGGATTGGTTGGATATTTTTGCTCTGGATGTTACTGTTCTTTGTTGGCTTGGTCTTTTTTATGTTTTCTGTCATAGTTGATGAAAAGGCCAGGTAGAAATTTAACAAACAAGCAAATGAAATATTTATGTGAATATTCTCCAAATCTTTCAGTATGTAGTCCTCTTACAAGGATTGTTGCAACAGATCTACCGTTCTGCCAGTAGTTGTTCTACACAAAACACCATCAGCTGTTGGACTGGCTAGACCACTTCCCTGGGCTTCTATCCAATGGAAGCCTCCTGCTCTGTGCCCATGTCACATATGTTGGTGCCAACACCTGGCTTTGGGAAGTCTATTTGTACTTCTTCTCTCTTGGCCTGAGGCATTGAGCTATGCCCTTGCTGAGGCTTGTGGTGCAACACTCCCTACCTTTTTATTACTTGCTAGGAAAGCTGCTTCATTTTTAACTAGCAACAGCTGCCATGAATTTCCCATAGCTTGTGTCTTACTGTAGCAGAAAAACTGGTGATCCATCTGTGCAAAGCCAGCATTGCAGTACATGCTTCAGTTGAACTAAAATTTATTGCTATTCAATGAACTTTGATTTATTTTCTGCCTCCATCCCTTGTGCCAGCTGTTCTTACCCATCCAACTCTATTTAATGTGTAAATCTGTAAATAAATTTAAATCTACAAAGAGATTCCAAAGTTCTCTCTTCTGGAATCATCTGGCACACGGAAAAATGCCCAAGGTTCTCTTTGATTGGAAAGATACCAATCCCTACATTTTTATCTCAACTGAGCTTTGATAATCTGTATGCCTTTCTGATTTAATTCAAGCATTAGATCATGATCCAACTGCTGCCAAAGATCAGCCTGCTTGCTGGATGTTTCTGTTATCATTAGCAATGAAATGTATATCTTAATGTTTAAACGCATCAGATTGAATATTAAAATAGAACATTCAGAGCAAAGCTGTTGTTTCAGACCTGCTTAGTTGGGCAAACTAAATCAGATGCTTGAGATAAAAAGATTTTAGTAGAACTATATCAGCAAAGCTGGAGATTAAATGTCAGATAATGTGCTAGGTATAAATTCTGATAGGATCTGATCCAAAAAACTGAAATACAGATTTTGGAAAAATTATCATTTCAGATTACGTCTCCAAGATCCATCAATGAGTAGTCATGATGGCTGGAGGACTGCATTTTAATGGAACAAGGCAGTTACCACCTGCTGTTGCCATAGCAGCTCTTGGAAAAGGGATCCCCCTGCCCCGGGTCTAGAATTCCCAGAAGTATGTTCCCAGACTGGGACTAGGCATGCTGAGACCAGATCTTTTGGGCTTATCTACCTCTGTATGAGATCCTCTTTGCTGTCTGTGCTTTCTTGCAGAATTAACAAAGAACACCAAAGAATTCATAATAGGCAAAACCAAAGTGATATAAGCTAAGAAGACGAAGAAGCCAAAGTGTCAATATGACCTGGCATGTGTTACAGGTATGAGCTAAAGGAAGAAGGTGTGCCAATGAGGTGATACACTTCTGAATTAACCAATCAGGTTTGACTTTGGGGAACCAATCAGGTCAATCTGGTTTGGGTTTGGGGAACCAATAAAGTAGTATGTCCTAAACTTGTAACCAATCAAATAATGCTAGCAAAAATGTATTTACAGGACTGTAAACTCTGTCTGGGTTCTAGATTTGCCTTAACACCCAGAATCTTTACTGCACATTAAATCAATAATGTTCTCTGTCGGAAAACACTCAATTGGTGATCAGTCTTTCGGACATGCCAAGCATGAACTTCAAAGAGTCTTTGCTTGTTTGGTGTGGCATCTTGAAGAGACATAATGGCAGCTAGAGGTGCTCAGCTCATCAGATGGGATGTGCTTATTCTGGCAATCACCAAAGTCTTGTCCTTTGGAGTAGGTGAGTTGGGAAAGACTGAGACAGGGGGCTGAACTTCTCTGTTTGCTCCACAATGGATACAAGGACTTGTAAGATCCCCTGACTTATGTAGCATAGCTTCCTTTCTTGCCTGTCCATCAGTTGGAGTAGCCAGCTAATCTTTTCTGACACCCTTTTGTGGTACCATAGTGTGACATGATTGGCTTCTTTTTCCTTGGAAGTTATGGCCAAGGCTCAAAGAATACCAGATAAATACAAAGCTGTTAAACCAATAAACCACCTCCTGCAGCAGCCTTTTTTAAGATGGAAAGGCAATCCACCACCACAATCCAACGCAAAACCTTTGAATGTGAACTGTGCAGGAGTCCATACGACATGCAGTGAACCCGTCCCCAGACCTCAGTTTCATTCAGTGCAGAGTCCAAAACAAATTCTTTATTGTATCCATTCTCCAAAGGCTTTTCACCCAACCTTATGTGGTAGGTGAGGCTAAAGGAGAATGACTGATCCAAGGCAATCCAATAGGGAAACACAAGTTGGATCCTGTATTCACTCCACTAAGACAACTTAGTAACCTAGGGCTTTATCACACAAGACAGGCAAATCAGAATTACAGAAGGATGCTAATGTCTTTGGCTGGGACTTGTCACATTACCTTGATCTTCTCCTGTTGTTCTACAAGTGAGTGAGTGTTTGGAAAAAGTTTATTTTAATCTGTTAATGACCTCCTTGGTAAAAGAAATGCTTCTAAATGGTCTCCCACTGGGAAAACAATAGAAGAGGAATGACATCTTGTGATAAGTCCCAGTTAAATGTACTATTGTTGTTATTGTTGTTGTGTGCCTTCAAGTTGTTTCTGACTTATGGTGAATCTAACATGGGATTTTCTCGGACTGAGAGGAGGTGACACACTCAAGGTCACACAGTGGGTTTCCATGGCCAAATGGGGAAATCAAGCCTAGTCTCCAAGGTCATAGTCCAGCATTCAAACCACTACACCATGCTGGCTCAAACACACTACTATCCTGTTGTAATTGCAACATATCTGCTTTGTGTGATGAAGTTCTAAGAGAATAGTGGTGTTCAGAGGTCCTTACACCAACTCCAACCTTATCCTGGATATGGCTGTTTAATAGATGGCTCACATCCAGATGGAAGAAAGCATGCTATTGTCCTCCACCACTAGATTTGCTGTCCACAACTGCATGTATTTACTGTCACCGAAAACTTCTTCCTCACCTGGTCTCTAGCAGCCTTCCCTGCTCTACTGGACCTTGGCTTAAAATGCGCCCTACTATAGCTCGGTAGTAAAAAGAGAGGGACATACCATTTACATGCAAATACCTTTGTCTGACCACCTCTGAGACAGCCAAATATTGCAGCCACTGCTTTGTGTAATGAGCAAGTTTGACGTGGGATGAAGCAATGGACAACTTGTGCACTCATGTCTGCCCACGTTGCACAATTAGTTAAATGCTGTATTACAGAGGAACCACCTCTAAATATTCCTTGCCTAAGAAAACGCTGTTAAATTCCTGGGGTTGCCATAAGTTGACAGGCAACTCAAAGGTAGATATGTACACACACAAGGGAGTGGTTAGTCTTCCTCTAATAAATGTAGCTCAGCAAAATGCTGCATTTAGTCTTTCCTTGGGCAGAAACAGTTCCTAGAGTTGGTTTGATATGTGGGCATTACCCTTTTAAACACTATTAAATATGGTGAAATTATATATTCCGATATATCTTTTGTTGCTGGATATTTTATATCTCTTCAAAAAAGTTTCTTTCTCCAAAGAATGAAACTTGATTATAATTGAACTAGATGAACGCTGTGTCTTGAGAGAGTTGTGCTCCGATATTTTCTAACTATGTCTATGGTTGAATGTGTATGGTATTGTATGACATATATTATTATAAAGCACATCCCTCAAAACGTGTTTGAGATAAAAGTATCTGGTATGTAACATTAGTCTTGCATTGTGTTGGGATACGTATTTCAAAAACTAACTTTCAGAAGATAAATTGCACAATCTGCAAAAAAAAAAATGACTACATTTTTTATACCAACATATGCTGATCAACTCTTTCTTTCTTTCTTTCTTTCTTTCTTTCTTTCTTTCTTTCTTTCTTTCTTTCTTTCTAATTACCAGGCCAGCCCTTGGAATCAATTGTATATAGTACTGTGGCCTACTTTCTCTGAAGCCTGAGAATGGAAATGCCAAAGCTGTGTTTTCTGCATTTTAATTATAAAACAGAAAGAGCCAAACTTGAATGTGACAAGTAAAAGCCTGCAGCAAATGAATATTAATTAAATTTTAGAGTTACGATACACCCAGTTATGTAAATTCAGATTCAAGCGTCTTTGCAGGTCTTTAGCTATTGTCACTCACTAGCCTTTGCAGAAAAATTTGTTTCCTACTTGAGACCCCTTTACAGAGCTAAGATCAAAGTTGTTGTTTGGTGGGTTAATTATTAAAGAAGGGTCACAGAAGGGACAAGTGTACTTCATTTTTACTGTTATAGAATTATGTTGAGGAATAAACTACACTTTATGTGTAGTTCTGTTCCACCCCATATTTGTTAAAAAAAATGCAAAACAACCAATAATTTTCCAATGCAAAGTAAAATCAGCAAGGGGAAAGGTTAAAGGTCAGTCCTTTCCCTGTCAGCCCTAGTTCTACTTACAAGCTGCTTTCACTTTCAGCAGGGGCACTTCCACACTACACTGTTATAGTGCTGTGATTCTGCACTTATACTGCGCTTTTTCTGCATGAGGCTGTTTCACACTACACAATTAGAATTTTACTCTTGAATTTTAATGACCATGGTTCCATGCATGGGATGTGCTGTATAAGGAATTTCAGAAGGAGCAACTAGAATTCTCAGCCAGAGGGCTCTAGTGCCTCACCAAGCTACAGATCCCACCATTCCATAGTATGCAGCCATGGCTGTCAAGTCATATTGCTCTAAGAGTGCAGTGTGGACAGAGCCACAGTGACCCTTGTGCTAGCACATTTGCCCTCTATTCTGCTGTGATCAAATCTCACCTAGAATACTGTGTCCAGTTCTGGGGGCATATGCTTTTAGCTATAAGGAATGGTTAAGAGAATTGGGTAGATTTTCATGGGTGGAGTTGGGCAGATTTAATCTGGAGAAGACAGGTGATATGAAATTGAGAAAGGATGCAGTCACCGTCTTCAGATTTTTGAAGGGCTATAATTTTTCACTGGGTGTTCACTCAACGAGGCTTTTCCTAGGCCCTTTTCACATGGCGTTTTTAAAGTGTATTAGGCACGCTCCCCCCCCTTCACGAGCCACCGTACCGCATGACGTTCTGGCGAACCAGGTGCTATCACGACCACGGATAGTGTTGATAGCGCATTTTCTTATTTTCACCTGAAAGGCGAAAATAACCTCCCTTTCACGCATCGGTCATGCAACCAGAGGGCCTGCGGAGCAGTCGTCCGGTGTGCTTCCAGGAAGGACCTGGGAGTGGGTGGGGTGTGGGCAGTCCCTGCTGCCAGTCCCTCACGTAGCAACTCCCAGGGGATGCTCCGCCCAGCAGCAGGCTGGCTGCTGCCCCTATCGCAGCAGGGAACACTGCATGACACATCGCTGTGAGAGGCCACCCTGGGGCTGCGTTGCCACTCACACTCGAGACGACAGCAGTCCCCGGGGTCTGGCCGACTGTGTTTGTTTTTTTAAAAACCCGACGCTATCGTTAGCACATTAGCACGTTACCAGTGTAGTACGAAACAGCCTGTTGTCAGGATCTATCGTGCTAATGTTAGCATGATAGTCGATGAAACAATAAAAAAAAGAAAAAGAAAAACTACCGACCAATCAGGGGCGGTGGCACAGGGACAGGGCGGGACCTGGGCGTGGCCCAGGAGGCCGACATGTGGAGAAGGCACTGGGCGGGGACTGGTGCTCTCTCACGAATGCCCTATCATGTGCAGACTGCAAGGGGCTCTCTACTGGGCCTCTTGCGATATTGGCAATATCGTGAGCTCTCTAGTTCGTCGCGCTATCAAGGTAAGGTGTGAAAAGGGCCCTACAGTTGGTTAACCCCTACCTGTCCTGAGAGAATATCACTTCCTTGTCAGCCCTCACTGTTCTAAATAGATATCAGTTTAACCAGCAATTTTTACATAATGCATACAGAGAAGTCTCTGAAGATTTGTTGTGCAAAGGCAAGCATTTCAGCAATAACCTACAGCACCACCTCATCCCTCCTGTCAGGTCATGCATGTTTAGGGTTAGTGCTAGTTGTAGTCAACACACCTAGAGAACCATATGTTGGAAAATGCTGATGTGGGCACACAGGGTTAAGTCTTCCACAACAGAAGATAATATGCAGCATCCTCAGGTTTCCCCACCCACTGCATGAGAATAACAAACAGCTTCCACTTGCTCTTTGCAGAACAGGACAAAGCAGAGATAAGCAATATTATAATTCTCACTGGAGTAATTTTGCAACAGTGATACAGTAGAACAGTTTATTGCTAAAGTTAATGTGAGAGGAAATGTCTGTCTTTTAAAAGAGAGAAGTGAGTTCAACCCCATTCACCTTCAGAAAGTAATGCACGAAGGAAGCCATCCTAGAGCAACATTTTACTTGATTAACAACGTGTGATTCTATAGGGAGATTTCATTCATCTTTAAAAGAAGGTCTAGTATGTCAATCACATTGGAAGGCATGTCAGGAACAAATATTTGATCTAAAAATTTATGAAACATGAAATGAGCTGTAATACTGAGTCTTCCATACACCTGAATCAGTGGGCCTCTGTGGAGTATCCGTGTCCAGAGCACTTTTATGATCTTTTGGCAGGCTGACAAAGGAGGGGTAAGTTAAATGGAGGAGAGGAATTTCAAAGTTAATTGAATAGTGGCTCATAAATTTGCAAGGATCCAGAAGTTCTAGGGTAGCACTTACCACAAATGTTTCAGCTTCACTGAATTGCAAAGGTTAAGTGTAAACAAAATTGGAATGGAATTTAATGTGGAGCAATATTAAACAATCCACACTGTAATGACATTTTAGACATTTAGACATTTCCTTGCCTCCAGTTTCCTTTCACGTGTGTGTGTGAGAGAGAGAGAGACTGTGGTGTTTTCAAGTATTTTACACTGTGTTTTGAGTGAGGTAGATGTTCTGATAGTCCATCTTAGTCAAAATGTCTGAAGCTAATATTGAATGAAACATTGTTTAAAGCAAGAGTGGAGAATATGGGCCCTCCAGATGTCCTTGGACTGAAACTTCCAGCAGCCCTAGCCTGCAAAGCCGTGATGATGGATCATGGGGGCAGTAGTCCAATTACATCTAGAGGGACTTATGTCCACCAATCTTGGTCTAGATCCTGGTTCAGGAATTTAACAAGCTCTGACCTGCTGCTGCCAGCTACTTCACCTGCAGGCATGGTACCCAGAACAAGGAGCTAGTGGGAGCTGAGTTTCCCCTGAAAATATCGGACAAAATTGGACCATCAACAATCCTGTGTAGCTAAATCCCCCCAGGAAGTATCAATCAGGAAGTATGCAAAATTAAGAAGCAGAAAAACATTTGAGACTGTTGTTGTAGTTGAGCCACCTGGTCATAGGTAAAGCTGCATTCCATCTATCCTTACTCAGAGCGGGTAGTCGCACTGAACGTATGGAGGGGAATTCATTGTGTTTATAAGAATGTTCTTACTTAAGACTGACCGAGTGATGGTGGAATGGGAGATGTAATTTGCTTTCACCCTGACACTGCCTTCACATACTATGATAGACAATGTGATGGCCTGTCTGAAGATTCCAGAACACAGCAGAATGGAGTCTGTCCTGCCTCCAGTGGCACTAGGAAGCATCTATACTTAAAGAGGTGTTTTACTGAGCCAAGGATGGGCTTACATCCTCGAGTAGAAGAACAAGGAAGACATGTGTTGTCAGCAAACATGGCCATCTCACTACTTACCCTTTTTTCAGCCTTTTGCAGTTTTGCACCTTACATTTTTTAGATATACACATTTAGCATTTTCTTTTGAGATTTTGTCTTCAATACTATACATGCCAACATATTTTCTGTTAAAATTCTGGGCTTGTGGGAAGAGTATGTTAGAAGGCTTCATAGCTATCTTTGCATTTAAATAATAGAGTGTAATTTTTCCCTTGGCTTAATATATTAATTTTATGCTATATTCTAGGAGCTCTTAATCTGGAGTCTGTGGATCCCAGTGGTGCACAATGTCCTCACAGGGGGTCTGCAAAGGTTTAAAGAAATGTTATGAGCTTTTACAGTTAAAACAGAATGAATGAATGGAAGAAAGAAAGACAGATGATCACACGGACAGTTAGACATTGATTTTCAAGAACAGGAGTTCTTTGCTAGTGACAGACATTGTACAAATTTTCATTACGATATCTCAAACCATTCAAAAGTTATGAAATTGTTTGATAGCAAAAAATGTACTCAGCACTTGCTACTTTTGCACACTGTGAGAACACGCAATGGCTGAGCAAAAGCATGTGACATTTCTTGCTACCACACATACAGCCAGAAGCCGCCCTGAATTAAGTTTTGGCGCTCCATCACAACAAAAGATATTTAAAGGAGGTCCGTGGTAAAGAAAAGTTTAAGAACCATTCCTATAATCAATGTACAAATATTTCAATTATTATTTTGTTATTGATTTCATGGTGGTGACACTGTTAACTGTTGTGGCTGGTGAAACAGAGAGAATTCCAGAAGAAGGAACCTGCAACTCCCTCACATAAAGGGATGGGGTAGGGAACCATGGATATTTCACTCTTCCTTCCTTTGGTAATTCCTTCAATTTTTTGTTGGGAATGAAGATATGGTACACTCCCTTGTAAAGACCTTCTACTCACTCAAGGAGCATTGGATTTGTATGTACCTTCAAGTTGTTTCCAAGTTATGGTCACCGTAAGGCAAACCAATCACAGAGTTTTCTTGACAAGATTTGTTCAGATGGGTTTGACATTGCCCTCCTCTGAGGCTGAGAGTGTGTAATGCACCCAAGGTCACCAAGTGGGTTCCCAAGGCCAAGTGAGGAGTTGAACCCCAGTGTCTCAACGTCCTTGTCCAACACTCAGACCACTATACCACAGCTGGCTGTCCATGCAGGACCATCCATTTTGTTCTATATATCACTGAAAGTATTTCATCCATCCAAGATAAAAATTTATCCAGTATTAACATGCCAATAGATAATAATGTCAGAGAGTTCAGAGTATGAGAAAACTTCCTGCTGTGAAGGCCAAAGGACTTTCTCCACTATGATGAAGTAGCTATGTTGTTAAGATCTGGATATGCTGTTACATCAGAGCCAGTGTTGTGTAGTGGTTTGAGCACTGGACTACAACTCTGGAAATTGGGGTTCAATTCCCTGACTGGCCATGGAAACCCATGGGTGACCTTGGGCACATTACAGACTCTCAGCCCCAGAAAACCTCATGATAGTTTCACCTTAGGGTCACCATAAGTCAGAAATGACTTGAAGGTATACAACAACAACATTTGGCTTGGAGAGACCAACACTTCTGTCTTTTTTAATGCAAAAAGTGTATTGTGTTCTGTGACTTTGCCTAAGTTTTTCCCTTAAAATTCACCATGACAGGAAAAGTTCAAAAATTCAAAGTAACAGGAAGGAAATGAAAGAGGGAGGGGATCTTTTTTAAAACCTAATTCATAGATCTCACTAGAAGCCAGTACACAGGCCCCAGGTTAAAAAAAATGAATTGAAGTATCTGGGAAACCAGCACCATTGTATGTAGATAATACAGCACTAGATGGTGTTATAGTCTGAAATGGTACATAGTAGATGCACATGTACTCACAAACTCTCAATTAATAATTAGTCAGTAACACTTCGATCATAACAAAAGGGTGCTTTTTTTATTTTGTTTGTACAAGCAGGGAGTAGCTGTGCTTATGCACCCAAGACAAACCACTCCAAAGAAACGGTTGCACTCAGGCAGCTATATACCTTGCTAAGCATGGCTGCAGAAGCAAAAAAAAAAAAGCTAGTTAATTGGCTAATCCAAATACATACATGTAGGAACTATGTCATGAATGTATTATTATGTCAGCATCCAAACATTGCACATGTCCATATAGGTGATCTCAAATTATAATACCAGATTCCATCTTGGGGGGGTATAAGTTAATGTTCTAATGAAACATAATTAAGCTGTAGGTAACTAAAGTTGATGGCTAGCTGCTCTCCCCTTCCCCTCAGTCTGGTTTCAACTGCTTCTTGATTACAAAGTTGCAAAGCTGATCATATTCCACACAACTCATACCTGCACATCTGTCTGAGACCTACAGACTTCCATTGTTCTCAGTGTTGTTATCAACACTGGTAAGAATGCATTTCGAAAACCTTCATGGCCAACTTCTCAGATCTTAAAATGTACAACAGTATCTTTTTCTTTTAACTACAAGGATTAAAATAACCTCAAGGCTGGACTTTACTTAGCATAACTTTTAACATCTCACTTTAACTGCAACTTAACAGATTTCCCCTCACAAAATCCATATTTTTATTTCACACCATAATAGTTTCTCCTCACATTCAGATTATACAAATGTACTTTTATTTCACACCATGCATATGTTTTCAAAGGACAGTTGAGTTTTCACTGTTCTTCCCCTTCCAAGTCATGATATGAGTTAGAATTACGGAAACTAATTATCTTGCTTTCATTATCCTAGAGTATTAGTGAAACTAGGGCAGATGTGGTAAGGGAAGCAGATGAATAAAAAGGAGAAAATGCTGAGCTATGAGATGTCTTACGAACAGAGGAAGAGTGTCATTATAGATTATCTTCATGATGCAGAAGGCCTACAGAGACAATCCTTTTCTAATTTCTAATCCAAATAAAAATAATTTTCTATTTTAATCATTATAGGAATAACATAGAAAGGCAGCTCCCGTGTGTATGATGTTTGTAATTAGACTGAGTAGATGGTACCAAGATTTATTTAGCAAATGTTCACAAAGCAAAACCCTGCTCAAAAAAAAAGAAAACCCCCTCTGTGCCCTGTACACACAGAAGAAATTGCTACATTATTTAAAACCGAAGTTAGTAGGGAGCCTTTTTTTAAAAAAAAGCATTCCATATGGTGTTCATTCCACCCTCTCTGTTTTCAGAAATTTCAGTCTGTGGCAGCCGGTGGTTCCTCTTTCAGTGAGACTGTGGGCATTTCTGCACTACAGTGTTACAGTGCTATTATTCGACTTTCAACATCCTGTGGAATGCTGAGGTTTATAGTTTACTGAGGCCAAAGAGCTCTCTGACTGAGAATTCTAAATGCCCCTCCCTAAACTACAAACCCCAGGATTGCATAGGATTTTGAATGTGGAATAATAGCACTATAATAGCGTAGTGCAGAAATGGCCTGTAAATCTGCTCTAGGTTTTAAGAAGGACTTTGCAAGAGCTATCCAAAGTGATAGACCCTATTTTGCAGACTGGGCTCAGCACTTTGGCTAGCTTCTTTAAAGTTCAAGAGTTAAACCTAGATTCACTGACCCAGTGTGACAAGGAAGCCAATAGATGCCACTGTTCATTATATCCACCATGCATAATCCTGTTTCAGCTGTATGGATCTCATTTGGGAGAAAAGCAGGGTATAAATGCAATCCATCCATCCATCCATCAATCAATCAACAACAAACAAGCCCTAAAACACACACTGGTTTGTCAAGTCCACGTAAAATTAGAAAAGAAGCAACTGCTAAACTACTTGTAGTGGTTTACAACAAATGAAACTCCAGGTGTCAATTCCTAGAAATCTTTACTGCTGGACATGCTGGCTGGAGCTTCTGAAAGTCCAGCAATATCTTGAGACTCACTTAGTTTAGAACCACTATTAATTAGAGGCTTACAGTCAATATTTAACTAGTCATTTTAAACTAGTATGTGCAAAGGTCGGTATTTATTCCCTTCATAACTGCACATTATGTTCAGCTCTGCTCTGCCCTTCCTTTTTCTCATTTTCCTTCCTCCCTAGATCCTGCATACTTGTTTTCTGTTTTCCCTTTATTTCTCTAGAGCAGCTTTTCTTCTAGGCCCTTTCTGCAGCTTACCTTTTTGTGGCGCTGGGATGCGAGGATCGCGAGAGCAGCGTCTTGCGAGAAGCACTCGCGTCCCCATTGCTTCAGCTCTGCAGCTGCCAGCTGCTCGCGCGAGAGCCCCGCCTCTTCCTTCCACAGTGCAACCTGGGAGTTTCCCAGGCTACGCTGGGGCAGGAAGCGTGAGTGCCACAGCTCTGGAGCTCCGCAAGCACAGCAAGTGCACGCGGGGCCCTGGAGCAATGCGCGATCGTGCACCATTTTCGACTTAAAGCTGAAAATGAAAAGGTACATGAGCAGCACCTGCCAGACCCTGGAGCGTCGCACAATTGTGAGTGTGTCATGTGGACCGCTCCTCACATTTGCGCGATGCTCAAGGGGCCCTTTCGCATGGCAAATGCCATGTGAAAAGGACCCTAGTTATGGAACCTTGTTTCTTTTACCCTTACTTTTTGCTTTGCTCAGAACTCCAGGATGACATGCTCTCCCATCCCCACTACCAAAAAAGGAACTCCAAAGAGGAAGAAGGGGGCTCAAGTCAATCAATGGTAACTATAAATTGTAAACTATATTCACTATAAACTGAATAACTATAGCCACTATATGTCCATCCTTCATTTCTCAGATTTAATATCAACTTGTCCATCAAAGGCAGAGTCCAAATCCTAGATCTCCAGTGTTAAAGAGTAGGGCCCTTCTTCATCTCAAAGCAATGCTTTTAATTAATTTTATTTAGATTCCTCCTGGTTATGTCACTTTTTCAAAACTGCTGTCATTTTTCTTCTGGTACAAGCAGAGATTCACCACCATCATAACTTTTATAGACTTTTATTATCAACTACTGTACATTTCTACTACAAATACATCTAGCATGATTTTACTTTCTTTTTGCCAATTTCTCAACTATAGAACGTCCACTCAGGGAAGTCATATCTAGCAAAGTTAGCTGTTTGATCACTGGAACAGTATTTTTTATATTTTTAAGAACCCATATGCTTAGTAAACACTGATTGAAAAGTTAAATCCTCATGACAGCCAGTGTGGTGTAGTAATCAGAATGTTCAACAAGGATCTAGGAAATCAGAGTTCAAATCTCCACTCAACCTGAAGAAGAGAAGGTTAAGAAGCCAAAGGAGAACTATGTTGAAGTATCTGAAAGGATGTCGTGCGGAAGATGGAGCAAGCTTGTTTTCTGCTGCTCCAGAGACAAGGACACCAAACAATGGCTTTAAACTTCAGGAAATGAAATTCCACCCAAACATTGGGAAGAACTTCATGATTGTAATAGCAGTTTGATAGTGGAATATGCTGCTTAGGGTGTGATGGAGTCTCTTTCTGTGGAGATTTTTAAACAGAGGCTGGATGGCTATCTGTCAGAAATGCTTCAACTGTGTATTCCTGCATGACAGACCATTAGACTTGATGGCCCTTGTGACGTTTTCCAGCTCTTTGATTCTATGAGTGTTGGATTTTGTCTCTGTGAGACCAAGGTTAGCCATGGAAACCATGCTTAGCCATGGAAACCTGCTAGGTAACCTCGAGCAAGTTAGGCCCTTTCCGCATGGGGGGGGGGAACGGCTGAAAACAAAGCTTACCGGCTTTGTTTTCCAGCCGGCCGAATCCGTCGCCACGAGGAGCAGCGCGAGTTCGCTGCTCCGCAGTCCTCCGCGTCCCAAATGGCGGCTTCCAGTTGGTGGAGGCTCTCCACCAACCGGAGAAGCTCGCCAGCCGGAAGCCCGCCCCCGGCAGATCTGCAGGCACACACTTGCGCATGCCTGCAAATCTGCTCCAGAGCCGGGCGACAGAGCGGCATGGGGTTGCACACTCCGTCATTTTTAAAAAACTCTAAAAAGAGGTTTTTAAAAAACACGCCACGCGACCACTTCCGGTCGCTCCGGAGTGGACTGAGGTACGGAGCTACAGAAAGTAGTCCACCCCAGTCCACTCTACGGTGCAGAAGACCTCCGTTAGAGGTCGCTCTGCACCATTTTACTAGCCCGGTGCAGAAATGGCCTTACACTCCCTTAGAATTAATGTAAGTGTATTACCTTCTTTTCCACATAAACATAATTACTATATATTTTAAGCTTTTAATGTTAATAGCAGCACTTTTTCATTACCTTTCCTATCTCTGATCTGAAGGGTTGCTCAGTCTAAGTCCACCTTAAAGGCAAAGAATCATAAGCTGCCCTTCAATTCATGATCTAGAGAGCAGATTGAACAGGAACATGCATTACCATCTCCCTCACTATAGTGAGATGTGTCATATTCCTATTTAAATTAAAATGTCTCTTTCACAGTTTTATCTATACATACAAAATTAGCAAATGCAAATTCCATACAAATCTTTAACCTGTTTTCTATCTTTGGAAGTGATCCATTTCCTTTTTTGAACAACAGCTGCCTGAAGTCCAAAACTAGATGTATGTCTTTGTCTGTGAGCAAAAATCTAGCCTGTTTCAGCAAAGAGATTAATTTACATTTGCACAATGGTGTTGTTTGGAGGTTTAAAAGGTGACACTTAAACATGATCTGTATTTTTGTTGAATAACTTTACTAGGCAATGGAAAGGGGGAAAGTGGCAGAGCAAATGGAGGCTTCTGAACTGTCCAGTTTTGAAAGAGGTTGTGGGGATTGCCGGAAGGTGATGACATTAGATTTGACAGTGGCATGTGAAAGATTGGCTGTCTTTGTTGCGCAGGTGACCTCTGCATATTGGCATTTTTCCTATTTTCACGTTTCATTAGTCCACACAGCCAGAATAGCCACGTACAGACAGTACATGTGCTAGTGGCCGTACAGCCCCCACATTTGATATGGCTTAATTGATACAAATCACACACTGCTATGACTGAAAGCCAGGCTGAACAAGAGGCATGTTGGCTGGATAAACAGGTCATGAGACCCCTTGCAGGCTTATCTAAGTCATACCAGAAGCTTTCAAGCGCTAACAAACTTCCAGATAGCCACTGAGACAAAGGGATGAGACAAAAGAGTCACCAGTGTTCACGTGGAAACATTGATTGGCATTTTCCATCACCCCCTCCCTTCAACACCTATTTCTATATACCCTTTCTTGCCCAAATGATATAAAGCTATCAAACCAGCTATTGACTCTTTGTCACCTACATGCTAAGACCATCAACTCATATCCCATTGTTTGAGGTGTGAACTCCTTTGTTTGCTTTACCAGAGAGCCATTTACACACATGCGCTCCAGACATGTTTTTGGATATAAAAATCCTTCATTTCAACCAATTAATTGCAGTACCTAAAATGCTGAACACCAGTATGTCACTCTGAACCCTGATTGTACTACTCTTGGGTGCAAGTCTAAGCCACATTGCTGTTTCTTCACTTTTCTCCTGGACTGGCAATTATAACCAGCTCCCTAAGTCTTGCTGCCCACCTTTTCTTCCTTTCCTTCCTTTCCTTCAATTAGCTCTTGCATGAGTGCATGATTGGTTGAATCTCGTGTGTGTGTGTGTGCTTGAATTCCCTTCAATAAACATATTTTTAGTTTATTTCTGAGTCTCTGGCTGGTTTTCTGCAAGAATGCCATAAACATTGGTGAAAAGATCCTGCTAGTTACCCTGCCTCTTGCCACCTTCTTGATAAGAACTAATTAGTTCCCCACTTTAGGACTGAATTGCAGGTACCGCTGCAGGACCTCAAGGGGTCCTCCACCTTTTGGGGTAACACATGCATATGGTTGAATGGATAGACTATCTTCTTTTAAGGCTGCCCATAAGATTATGGAGGGTTTTGAGCAACAGTACAGTCAGCACTCATTTGTTGTGGCATGACAGAAAATGGATTACAATAGATTCCTTCACAAAAGTGTTTTGACTGCTTTATATTCACAGCATTCAGCATGCAAAAAGTACATCCCCTGACTCACCAGGAATATCCATTTGCAGATTGCAGCAAATTTTGAATTTTATTGAGAGTGACAACTTTTGCATGCTTAATTAACTGGCTAGTTTGTTTGCATATTTATTGTAGGCATAGAGAGATAGCCTAGAGAAAACTTCCTGTTTGTTTTGGTCAACACCTCTTCCTCCAGTACGTACACATTCTTTGGTCTTAAAAAGGTTCTCCTGCCATTTACTCCTTCCTTTTGTCTTCACCCTTTGTCCTGAAAGCATGCCCTGAGATCTCCTAACAGGGATTATTTTCAGCAAGCATGTGAGTGCTTAATTTTCTTCCTACCTTCTTCAAGAATTGAACCTGTGTAGACTATGCACAAGATTTTGTGAGTAAATTCTTTTATATTTTTAACCAAACTGTTTTTTGTGTTTATTTTGAGCTAGGTTAAGTGTGTTTGGGGTGGAGTGATAGAAGTGGGACTGGTAATCTGTTCGACTTCCGTTTTTGTGCAGTTACTACTAAGATACTCTGCTGATTGAGAGTCTCATTACCAAAAATCTCTCAATTCCCCAACAGGTTATGGGCCCAGAACAGAACAGTTACCAGATTTTTCGGGTTTTAGTTATTTTTTGCATTGTGTCTTTCCTTTGAAAGCAGCTGTTTTTAGTTTTGCTTTTTTCCCCTTCCTCACTTTTTGGAAACACACATCTAACTAGAGAATTTTTACCTTTTACCTTTTTGGGTGCTGATTTTGGGGGGGGGGGGAGTTGCTAACTAAAGCAAAAATGCTGCATGCAGATTTAGACCTAGCTTCAAAACCCAGACTTGTGCGACTCACCAATGAGAGCTATACAGAATGGAGACAAAAATTAAATTTAGCCTTTAATCACCATAATGTTCTTGATGCAATCGAAAAAGAAAAATCAAGTGGTGAAGCTGCAGAACAATGGTTGAGAAAAGATGCCACAGCACAGTACCTAATTGGTAATGCATTGGAGGCTAATCAGCTACTTTGTGTAAGAGACTGTATCACTGCAAAGGAAATGTTAGACAAAATTAAAGAAGTTTATGGTCTTTCATATGAAAAGTCTCAGTCAATTTGGATGAGGGAACTTGTACAGCTTCGCCTTCATACTAAAGCAGGCTGTGAAGCTTATATCAGCAAACTGATTATGATTTTTGATAAGTTGAATTCCTGTGGATTCCAGTTTTCTGATAGACAAAAGGTTTGTTTCCTGACTGGAACTTTGGGATGAGAGTTCAATCCCTTCATCTCTCTCTTACAAAACTTAAAAGGGCTAACCTTTAATGAAGCTATCTCTAAACTACGAGAAGAATGCATTGACCAAGGGGCCTCCCCTTTTGATCATACACAGAGACCAAGTGGATCAAATTACCTGGCCACTAAGAAGAGCAGACCCAAAGCTCTGCCTAGAGACCAATCAGAGCTCAGTTGCTATAACTGCAATAAGAAGGGTCACATTGCAAGAAACTGTACCCTTCCCAAAAAAATCCTCAGCCAATGGTAGCTCTCCAACTAAGAAATGTACAAGACAAAGGCAGCATGAAGTAGGTGAATCAAGCAAACAGTCTTACAGAGGAAGTAATTTTCTTTTAATGGGACAGACTCTGGCAGTTAATGACTACAAGCAGAAAAATAATTGTTGGATTATAGATTCTGGCTGTACCAATCACGGCACATTTTCTGATGCTTATTTTGATAAAATTGATCGAGATGCAACAGGAAAAATTCAAGCTGCAAATGGTGAATCCATGCAGATCCTGGGATCAGGAAGCTGCACTTTAAACTGTCTATTGCCTAACGGCAAAGTTACCCAGAATGTAGCAAGTGATGTCTTGTTTGTTCCTGAATTACACTGCAACATGCTCAGTGTGTCTGCTTTGGATAAGAAAGGATTTGAAATACTTTTCAAACAAGGAAAATGCACAGTTACCAAAGATAATGTCCTTTTTGCAGAAACATTTGAGAATAATGCTATGAGTTACATCTTTCAGCTCAATAAGCTAATGTTGCTAGAGCACAGATGAATGAGAACAGCCTTGACCTATGGCACAGATGTCTTGGACATCGTGATCCAAAGGCAGTTCTTGAACTACAGAACTAGAGTTTGGCCACAGGAATCAAGGTGAATCAATGATACAATGAGAGTACTACCAGGTGCGTAACTTGTGTTGAACAAAAGTCAGTCAGACCCTCATTTCATCCAAGGACTGAAAAGAGAACCACTAAGGTACTGGATCTCATTCACAGTGATTTGTGTGGTCCATTTAATGTTCCTTCACTTGATGGAAACAGATATGCTTTAATTTTTGTGGATGATTTTTCAAGGTATTGTGTTACTTATCTTCTGAAAGAGAAGAGTCAAGCCCAAGACATGCTACAGAAATATGTTGTCATGGTGAGAACCAAGTTTGAGTTAACACCTAAAGCTATCCAGACAGATGGTGCTGGTGAGTACATTTCACATCGCATACAAGCTTTCCTGGAAGAGCATGGCATTTTGCACAGGAGGAGCGTTCCTTACACTCCTGAGCAGAATGGGATTGCTGAAAGGAAACTGAGATCTCTCCTGGAGATGACAAAGTGCATGCTGGCAGATGCTTATCTTCCCAGTAAATTTTGGGGTGATGCCTTTATGACCGCAACGTATCTCCAGAATAGATTGCCAACAAAAGGCACCACACGAACACCATTTCAATTATGGCATGGCAGAGTACCAGACATGAAACACATTAGAACTTTTGGAAGTATTGCATATTCATACATACCACAACAGAAGCGACACAAACTAGGTGCAAGAGCAGAACAGACTATTCTAATTGGCTATGCTCCTGGAAGCAAAGGCTATAGAGTAATGAACTTAAAGACTGGTGAAGTTGCTAACAGGCATGTAGTTTACTTTGATGAACAAAGTAGAGTTGATAAGAGAGGAACTGTCGTAGACTTTCCAGATGAACGAGGGACTATCTTAGAATCACTGGAAGATGAAGAGCAAGATGTTGAACCTCTCTTAGAAGTGCAGATGTTGCCTTCATCTGAAATACCACAAGAAGCTACACAACCTGATTCTGAACAAAGGACTGAGATATATGCTGCAGAAAGCAAGCTAAAGGCACAGAGCAGTACACTAAGAGAAGGGGATGCAGATGGCTCTGACCTGAGCACTGGACCGGAGGATGCTGCAGAGACAGACCAGGTTCCCAGATGCTCAATGCGACCCAACAAAGGTGTACCAGCTCCATGCCTGTCCTACCTCGCAACATCAGTGTTAACAAATGAACCATCAAGCTTTGAAGAAACTGAACAGATGCCTGTGACTGAGGCAGCTCAGTGGAGAAAAGCAGCACAAGAAGAAATAGATGCACTGCATAAGAATAGAACATGGACACTTACTGAACTTCCACCAGGAAAGAAAACCATAGGATCCAGATGGGTCTTCAAGCTGAAACTGGATGCACAAGGAAAGGTGGAACTCTACAAAGCAAGGCTAGTTGCTCAAGGCTTCTCACATAAATTTGGAATAGACTTTGATGAGACATTTGCGCCTGTTGTCAAACACAGTACCATAAGACTGCCTCTCAGTCTAGCTGCTTCCAAACAAATGGATGTCAGACACCTTGATGTAAAAACTGCTTTCTTGCATGGACAAATAACAGAGGAACTGTACATGCAACAACCTCCAGGCTTTGTAGACCGGAAGCAACCACATCTGGTTTGCAAGCTTAACAAGGGTTTGTATGGACTTAAACAGGCTACTAGAGCTTGGAATGAGAAACTAGCCACAATGTTGAAACAATTAGGCTTTAAGCAAGGAGAAGCAGATCAGTGTCTATACACCAGAACCAAAGAAGGTTATTCAACCTTTATCCTGACCTATGTTGATGATTTGATTATAGCCACCAACAGAAATAAAGACTACTCAGAAGTTGTACATCACTTGAACAAAGAAGTGGAATTGAAAGAGTTAGGAGATGAAAAATACTATTTGGGCATGGAGATTCAAAGAGAACAAGATGGATCTTTTCTACTAAATCAAAAACAAAAGATTGCTGAACTTTTAGAAAGCTTAGGACTCCAAGATGCCTACTATGTAGCAACGCCCATGACCACAGATTTTCTTAAAAATACTGAAGAAAGTGATGTTTTACCAGATAATAGGCTCTACAGAACAGCAGTAGGAAAACTTCTATACCTGTCTACCAACAGAAGACCTGATATTGCATCTGCTGTAGGGATTCTGAGCAGGAAAGTTAGCTCACCCACAAAGAAAGATTGGACTGGAGTAAAAAGGGTAGCTAGATACTTAAAAGGGACTATCAACTTTAAATTGAAGCTACCAGCTAGTAGCAATCCTAAATTAGTATGCTACACTGATGCAGATTGGGCTGGTGATACTGCAGATTATCACTCAGTCAGTGGTTTCCTATTTTTGTATGGAGACGGCCCTATTTCTTGGGGCAGCCACAAGCAGAGTGTGGTGGCTCTATCCTCTACAGAAGCAGAGTATATTTCAGCATCAGAAGCATGTAGAGAATTACTATGGCTTGATCAATCGTTGTCTGATTTTGGAATAAATGAAGAAAAACCAATTCAAGTTATGGAAGACAGCCAGAGCTGTATTAAACTTTGTCAAACAGAGAAGATGACACCACGCAGCAAGCACATAGGAAGAAGATACCACAAAGTACGTGAGCTGACAGAGAATGGAATGATCAAGATGATCTACTGTCCAACCACTGAGATGGTAGCTGATATCCTGACCAAACCTCTACCAAGAGACGGCTTTGAGAACCTGCGAGTCAAGATGGGACTTCAGGGGTGCATGCATGGTTGAGAAGGGGTGTTGGGAGTGGCAACCTTTGCATGCTTAATTAACTGGCTAGTTTGTTTGCATATTTATTGTAGGCATAGAGAGATAACCTAGAGAAAACTTCCTGTTTGTTTTGGTCAACACCTCTTCCTCCAGCACATACACATTCTTTGGTCTTAAAAAGGTTCTCCTGCCATTTACTCCTTCCTTTTGTCTTCACCCTTTGTCCTGAAAGCATGCCCTGAGATCTCCTAACAGGGATTATTTTCAGCAAGCATGTGAGTGCTTAATTTTCTTCCTACCTTCTTCAAGAATTGAACCTGTGTAGACTATGCACAAGATTTTGTGAGTAAATTCTTTTATATTTTTAACCAAACTGTTTTTTGTGTTTATTTTGAGCTAGGTTAAGTGTGTTTGGGGTGGAGTGATAGAAGTGGGACTGGTAATCTGTTCGACTTCCGTTTTTGTGCAATTACTAAGATATTCTGCTGATTGAGAGTCTCATTACCAAAAATCTCTCAATTCCCCAACAAATTTGACAGCACTGTCAGTGCTCATGTGAATGCCGGGTGCAACACAATGGCATGAGTGATGATGATCAACACCATTTATTTAAAATTTAAAAAAAACACCTTTCTATAGATGAGTAAATCCTCAGTTTTACAGTTCTGAGGTTCAGTTCATACATTAATGAGAGAGGCTTGCCTGGGACATCCAAGAGTAAGTGAAAGAGAGTAAGCCTCCAATGAGACATGTAGTTCTTCCTTCTCCCAAATATTTTCTCTCTCCTTTTCCTTTTAAAAGTTTAAGATGAGAAAGAAAACTCTTTAGCTTATCTCTACCCCATGAATTCTTATCTGGTGCTATCGCTGCCTATGGGCTGCTCCTATACAGCAGGAACCACATTAGGTGGGAGATCTGGGGAGTTTTAGTCCAAGAAGGTAACCTGTCTCAGCTCTGTGAAATAGTAAATGATCTGGGGAGATCCTATAGCTGGTCAAGGCTAAACAGCAATTCAGTTGCAGTTGCTCATACTGTCACAGTGGGTTCCATTGTTATTCCAATCCAGAAGGCCATACTTTCCTTCAAATATTTGCTTTTGCTGTTTGTTGTCTTTCCTCTGCATCCCAGGATTTTTTTTAAAGAAAATATTTATATTTCCCCTGTATCTAAGGACTTCATAGGGGATTTGTGAGGTGACCTCAGCAATATCACAAATTGTGTCTGCTATGTCAGTGCTGATGCCTCCCAGAAGTTAACATACTTTCACAACTCAGATCAACGATGGAGAAGATATGACCCTCTTGCTATAATCCCCAAAAGAAATAATCCCCAAAAAGAATATAATCCCCAAAAGAAACGTTTCCACACACCGAGAGTTATTCTTTCTTGTCTTCTTCACCAGCTAAATTTCACTCTGCTGAACAGCTGCTTGATAGAGTATGAGGAGACTCTTCTTTCAGGTCCCTCGCTGTCACAATGTGGTTCTGGCCAGCCTGCCAAACAAACCCACAGAAAGAGGGATTCTGGGAATAGACAGAACTCAGACAGGAGAAGCAACAAGTATCTCATTTGCTTGTAACTATTCCCAGTTTTGTTAGGGTGTGACAGCATTACATTTCAAAAGTAGCATAACAAATAGCAGCGATGTATTTAAGTCTTGTACTCCAAGTCTCAAGTCCAGTCTCAAGTCCTTGCAAGATACTTTCAAATCAAGTCTCAAGTCTGAGAGCCAACTTTAACAGAAAAAAGAAGAGGAGTGGGGGGTGTCAGTGGGCATACAAGGGTCTTCAGCTTCTGAAGTGGGGAATAGGATCCTTCTTGCTCCTCATTACTGAAGCTTCAGCAGAATTGATTTTGGAAATGATCCTTCCGCCTCAAGCCCGTTGTCTAACACATTTGCTGTTCCCCTCTGAGAAATACACTCTGTACTCTGGGGACAAGTCTTGCCTTCTGATCTTAGGAAAAGTTTTAGAAGGCTCCTCTGACAGGCTGCTGAGCAGACCTCAACCCTGCCTCAACCAACCTCCATGACAGTCTTGAGGGATCTTTTCAAATTTCGTGCCATTCTCATCAGTCCTAAGGTGTTCCATGCCCCTCCAAAAAAGGAGAAACAGGTAATGAACACAAAGCAATGTTACAAGTAATGCATGTTAAAACCTTGCAGTGAATAATGAGAAATAATTACAATTTGACAGCAAATAGTGGGAATGAATGATTTTGAAGAAGTAACCTTGCAGGCACAAAGCCTGCATAAACTGCAAGGAAGTTAAAAGCAGCTAAGGCTTCCAGGGGGTGCACAAGGCATTCAGGCTGTGGTCACTCAACTATATCTCAGATCTAAGAACAAGTCAGTAGATTAATGTATATAGGGTGAGAATTCACAAGACGTAACTAAAATGTTCTCTGGGAGGAAAGTATTTTTGTTGGACTTCGCAGTCTCAACCAAGGTGGTAAGGCAATGAAGGTGGATAGAGTAAATGTAAGGTTGCTTTGCTAAATTGCTAAACTGATTGATATTATTAGTATCATTAGTTTGCTGAAGTGGTTAATAAGAGCTTCGCTATAATAGTCCATACAGAAACTGTAAACATGGGTTCATGGGAAGAATCATGGGAAGGACACATAGAAAAGGAAGAAGCCAAGAACTAGTTGGAAAGCTAATGAACCGTAACCACCAAACAACCACCTGGAAAAGTCAATGAGCCAAGAAATCAGATCAGGCTTTAGCTGACTAAGGGATAGGTAGTACTTTATAATGAGGAACATCAAAGGATTCTTTAGTAAATGAAGCCAAACTGTTATGACTAAAAAGAGGAAGTCAATATCTCAGTGTAACCTGTGAATATGTTACAAAAGAAGATGTAAGCCAAAAATGATGAAGTAACCTGCTAGTGTTTTGACCAATCAGATTGGATTTTAAAGAAACAATCAAGTGATGCATCCTAAACTTGTAATCAATCAAATAATGGTGGCAAAAGCATATTTAAAGTATTGTAAACCCTTTGTCTGGGTTCTGGATTTGCTTTAGGGCCCAGGACCTTTACCACGCAGTAAATCAAGCAGAGCTTCTATTGGGAAACACTCAACTGGTGTTCAGTCTTTTGAGCGTGCCAAGCATGAACCCAGGAGAACTTTTACCTATTTAGGTGTGACAGTAGCATTTTTCACACCTCCTCAGCCTTACTGTGAGAAACCTGTACAACCCGCTTCTAGCAGTCATATGTTTGTGAGATTTACAGGGTGTTTCTGAGAAGTGCACACAGAACAATCAAGCCTATTTTAAAATGCGAACAGTTTAAATGCACTTAATTGGAAAATCTAATCCATGGGGAGATGCTGTGTAAATTAGGTGAATTACACAAATAAATGTGCACTTGGGCAAAAAAAAAAAAAAAAGATAAAAAATATGTGTGAAATTTCAGGATGACACTCAAACATGAAATCTTGCAACCCAATACAGTACAAAACAAAGACAACGGAACACACACAAACCATGCAGAGCTAGATTTATGTACAAGCTCAGCAGGCTTACCGTTAGGGCCTCGGGTTATGAGAATCCTCTAAATACAAAACAAAAAAAATCTCAATTTCAAGTTTTTGATATTTTTGGTAATATTAGTGGGCTACTTAAATAACTTAGGGGCTGAACATGGCGTTATCCTGCACATGTGCAAGCACCACAGTCACATGCGCATACTCATACCTATTCAGTATATCTGCTGTGCCAAGTAAAAGTTAATGAACAAGAAAATTAACTTGCCTTCTGGCTGATAAGCTGCAAAAGATAAAAAGAGAAAGTTGCCTCTTTGTGGATGATTGAAAGGGCTTATAAATTGTTGTTTTCTTTTCTTTTTACTTGTGTACTACAATTTGTGGATTTCCTTCTGTTATTAGGCTGTTTTTCATCCATTAATCCAACCCATGCTGCTTCAGGGCTTTCCAAAAGATTTGGCTCAGCATCCCAGACTATAAACATTTAATGAGATAGCACACTGGGAAAATAGGTGGTCAGGCTATACTATCCTGTTCAAGATTTCAGATTAGCTGAGACTTTATTAGAAATTAATCAAAGCTGGCCAAAGACATTTTGCTGCCTAAGGGGGAATAACAATGAAATTTCCTCCAGCTTCTAGCTACAAGTCAAAGGTGGCAGTTGGGCCCCACTCTGGATTTCTTGTTTGAACTTTGGACATTACACACGAAAGAGATTGAGGAGTCTTAGTGGACCACAAGCTGAACATGAGGTAGCAGTGTGATGCAACAGCTAAAAAAGCCAATACAATTCTAGGGCCCTTTTTGCACGGCATTTTGCAAGCAAAAGGGCCCCTTGAGCATCGCATAAATGTGAGGAGCGGTCTGCATGATGCACTCACATTTACGCGACACTCAAGAGCCAGACGCCCAGCACATACGCATTTTTTATTTTTGGCTTTTAGCCGAAAATGGTGCATGCTCGCGCACCGGTCAGGGGCTTGGGGTGTATTCATCTGCCGTGCGAAGCCTCCTGAGCCGCGCCGGTCGCGCTTCCTGCCCCAGCGCAGCCTCCAACTCCCAGGCTGCACTGTGGAAGGAAGGGGCGGGGCGCTCGCGCGAGCAGGAAGGAGCTGTGGAGCTCAAGCAGGAGGCTTGCGAGAGTGTTCCTCTCAAGCCTTCGTGCGCAAGCCGGGCAGCCCAGCAGCGCGAAAAGGTGAGGTGCGAAAAGGCCCTAGGAGTATAGTGTCTAGGTCAAGAGAAGTAATAGTACCATTCTATTCTGCTTTGGTCAGACCTCAGGTGGAATACTGTGTCCAGTTCTGGGCATCACATTTCAGAAAGGATATTGACAAGCTGGAACTTGTCGAGAGGAGGGTGACCAAAATGGTAAAAGTCCTGGAAACCATGCCCCATGAGGAGCGGCTTAGGGAGCTAGGTACGTTTAGCCTGCAGAAGAGAAAGTTAAGAGGTAACATGACAGCTGTGTTTAAATATTCGAAGGGATGTCATATGGAAGATGGAGCAAGCTTACTTTCTGCTGCTCTGGAGACAGGGACATGGAACAATGGGTTCAAACTTCAGGAAAAGAAATTCCACCCCAACATGAAGAACTTCCCAACTATAAGAGCAGTTTGACAGTGCAATACGCTGCCTCAGAATGTGGTAGAGTCTCCTTCTTTGGAGGTTTTGAAAGAGAGACTGGATGGCCATCTGTTGGGAATGCTTTGATACTGGGCCTTTCCGCCCAATACCATCAAAGTGCTATTATTCCACTTTCAACATCCTGTGGAATTCTGTGGTTTGTAGTTTACCGAGGCCAAAGAGCTCTCTGGCTGAGAATTCTAAAGGCCCCTCCCTAAACTGCAAACGCTAGGATTCCCTAGGATGTTGAAGTTGAAAGTGGAGAAATAGCACTAGTGTAGTGCAGAAATGGTCTGTATATTCCTGCATGGCAGAGGGTTGGACTCGATGGCCCTTGTGGTCTCTTCTAGCTCTATGATTCTAAGCACCACAATCTTCCTCGGTCTGTTTCTTTTAATTTTTTAATTCTTCCTTTTTCCCTTCTGACATTTGCCCATGGTTGTGTTGTGACTCTTAGCGGAGCTAGTCCTTCAGTTAGACAGAATGAGACATAAACTGCAGGCAATAGATTGTACATGTCATGGGAGGGTACAAAATTGTTCCCTGCACAATGTTATTGTTATTGCAGTTCTGCTTCAAATGGTGCCTCGCAGTTGAGGGATTTCTTCCCTCTCTGCTAAAACAACTCGGTTGACCTGGAGTACTGTGCTCCATAATATGTGTTAGGAGGGTGACTTGTGCTACAAAATGTCTTGGCTGACAGGAGTTCAACAAAGTTACTCTTTGGGACTACAGGTCCCATAATCTCTCAGACAGCATGGCCAGTGGGGGATAAGTTAATTCTGTACTCAAGCATGGATTAAATATACTCATGACTTTAGAACCAATCTAGATAAGTCACAGAGGTTATATGATTATGAGCTGATGATTTTCATTTCATTTTATTTTTTAATTAAAAACCAGATTTTGGGTGATTGTGCTTTGGATCAGTGCAATCATGTGGTGGAAGGAGTTGCTGCGTATTTTTCAGCATAGGGCAGACAGTTTCAGGAATCTATGGTTTCTATCAATCAAAAACAGGGTTTGGAGAATGAGTTAGCTGCCCTACAGTCCCCAGAGTTGCTATTCCATTCTGAACTGTGAAGGATCCCATTTATAAATCTCTCACATCACCTATGGTTTGGTCATTAGCTCAAACATCATTTTGGGATAACAACACTTGCTCAGTTCTGGAACCAGTGAAGAAATAAAGGAGTACCTCTTAGCATACACCACGTAGTTCATTTCTTACCACTGTAAGTGGGTCAACGTTTGATTTTTTTCTCAGCATTTCCAAAGGGGAATTGAATCCATGAACTGAATCCATTGAGGGGTATTGCATTCAAACTAAAATCAGACAAAGTGAAAACTTTACCCACGACCATGAATTTGTCATTGTTCATCTGTAAGTCGCCACCTGTTCCTATCATCAACTGGTGTGCATTTGTAAACCACTTCTGAAATACCACAGCCAACACCTGACTACCTGGGACTCAGGATGAGCCTTTCCGGGTGTGAGGTGTGGCATCCAAACAGGATTCAGTATGGTTTCAGTATCTCCACCCTTTTCTTTGCTTATTAATGAAGATTAAGATAAGAACACCACTCTGAAATTATGATTGCAGTACCAGACAGTTCCCATGGTCAGAATTAATGTGGGGAGAAACTTTTAGAGCACTCTTCTTCAGACCAGTCTATAACCACAGCTTGGTAATATATTTTTTTTAACCACACTTCCCATAATCCTCAATTGGGCATATGAGTTGGGAGATTTTGAAAATAGCAGTCCAATCAAAAAAATTTTTTTGTATTCTAACTACAGCTTCATGGTCAGTACCTGCACTAGTTAAGGATGATAGGGGTTGTAGTCTAATATTTCTAGAGAGTGCTGAGCTAGGAAGGGTGCTTTTCTGCAAGATTCTGTGTGTTCGAAGCAGTAGCTGTGACCGCTGTTATTTTAGCATGATAACCTTTCATGTAAATGCTGTGATCCAGACAAGGCGTACAACTCCTACAGTTCTTTTGCAGTAATGCTGAACCATAAGATGGTAAACCAGATTCAGACCATTTGTATCTGACATATCAGAATACAATGGCTTTGCCACACCAGCTGTTTATCTAAACCACCTGAAGGAATAAAGTTTGTGTTCCATTTTTAAAAATCCTTTAATAGAAGAATTTAGACACAAAGGCACAAAAAATTAAGGAAAGGTAAGTTAAGGTGCCCATCCTTAATCGCTGCATCATGTAAACGCAGTAAATGCATCTTACATCTTCAGTGCATTCACAGTTTATCTTTACTGGGTTTTTTACTGCTCTTTGAGTTTGGGGTACAATAGCTTTTACAGTCAACTGAATATAGTGTACAAAGTATATAACTGAATATGCAAGTAGAAGTCAGGTGATTGTTAATGTCAAGGCTGAGGAAACCTTCACTCTGTACCTCAGGGTGGGCAGGTGCCAGAGCTTGGAGGGACACAGTGACTGACTTTTGGCTTCTCTTGACTGCTGGAGGGCCATAGGCATGCCATCCCAGTTGCCATCTTGGTGATAAAAAGGATGATGCATTAACTCTCCGAGTTTCTCTGCAGAGGGTAGCTATCTTGGAGCAGGGAGTGGCCAGAAACAACAAAAGTGTTGTTTCCCTTTAAAACGTGTTTTCAGTCACACAATTCTCTGCTCTTCATTAGATATTTTATAATACAACTATCATAGTCCCTTTTGCTGGTTGAGGCTTCTAGCAATCAAAATCTAAAATGTCTAGAGGGCTGAAAACTTCCCCCTGTCCCTACGAAGAGGATTCTGTGACTAAGCTGGTAGGGTTTACTTCATGAAAGTTCTGCCTCGTACCTAATCCAAGTGAATAAACAGCTAGAAACAAATAGCAGGAAGCCTTACACTTTTGAAATATTAATGATTTCATGGACGGCTTGATCTTGCAAGCCAATGGAAAATCAATAGTGTCTTCCAGATAAAAGGACTACATGTTGTGATATCAGAAAAACATATTGCAGGTCAGAAGCATGATAGTTCTGCTATCGGTTTCATCAGTCTTTCAGGGTACCCTTCTGAAGTTCTGTTCAGACTTGCCTAATTGAGGTGTTGTAGCCCTTATATTTGTTGCTATGTGCCTTTAAATCATTTCTGATTTATGGCAACCCTAAGGCAAACCTATCTTGGCAAGATTTGTTCAGAGAATCTATATTCACAGATAAACAACTATTTGATTGAAAAAGTGTTTGTAATCAGGGCTGTTAAGTAAGTTTAATAGAGATGACCTAGAGAGTTGGACTCAAGACAGATTTTTCTATCCCTCTTCTCCCCTAATCTTCCTGTTTCCCTGATCTCCCTGTCTGTTACATGCCTAAGGGCAGATAGTTTATGGTTGAATATGGTATTTATTCCAACTCATATTTAAAGAGTGCTCCATACTACCTTTCCTCCTTTTAAAAAAATAAAGGTAAATGATGGACGAGTAGACAACCTGGCACCTTCTGGATCTTCTCATCCATGTGTTACCCTGACTTCTGGGGGTCCCCATGGGGGACGCCTAGATTTGCTCCAAATATAAACTGGGGAAATTAGCGGAGCACTTGTTTTAGCAATGTGGAGGGCAAGGCAACAAGGCGAGATCTCTAACCCAGCTTTTATGGAGTCAGACCTCACAAGAACCAGACCAGCGTTCAATCCTGATGTTTTATTATGAAATACTCCCACATATACACCCACAAGAAACAATCACTCATGCAAGCATGCAAGGACTGTTGAGGTTAAAAGAGGTGGAAAAATGACAGGAGAAAAGTAGAGGGAATTAGAAGCGGTGATACTGTACCTGATCTTGAAGTCTTCAGTCAGAGAAAAGGCAAAGCAGAGGAACACTGAAAACTCAGCGCAGGGAAGGGGCTAAGGGGAGTCTCAACTAACAGAGTGATGATCTGTTAGTCTAGTGTGGGAGAGCTCCAAAATAGGTCTCAAAAAGGGGATCTGGTTATAGGGTGAAACATATCTTGGGGGCAGACTCTTTCCTGGAAAGGGACAATAGCTGAAACTGAAGGATAATGGTTGCTTGATAGTTGCCTGATGGCTGTATGATGGCCACATGATGGTCACATCATGCAACTGGACCTTGCCTTGGTATGTCTCGCTTGTTGCAAACATTCCAGAGGAATCAGACAATCTCCCCAAAGTATTGTTGTGGCTGATGGGCCATTACCTGTGCAGACCTGCCTTTCCCAGGTTTCCTGTGGAAGCATGATGGGGGAAGTTTCTGGTCTTCAATCTTTTGTCCGATCGTTGGCCTGGCTGTCTACACACCAGCATGGTAACCTCTGGCTTAGATGAATTTAATTATTATATTATACTCCCCGGGGCTGGGTCTGCTAACAGGGGTTAAACATACCTATTGGGTACACTGAGTGAAACTTATGTGACAGAAACCAGAAAGGTGTGAGATGGTTTACCTCTGCTCTAGAGTTCCAGTTAGCAAGTAGTTGTATAGCATACCCTCCAACTGGCCTTGATTTGGAAGAAGTAGTCTCAATTAATATTTGCTCATCCCATTTTTTCAGATGCTTCTAAAATGTCCCAGTTTCTCTCTTCTCTTCCCACTTTCCTCCTTCATCCTCAGCTTAATTCGGTTGCTGCAAACAGAGTTCAAAGAGCAAAAGAAGCTTGTACTCAGTTAATTTAGCAGGAAGGAAAGAAGGGGAAAGAGCAGACTCTTGCCCTTCCTAGTAGACTCAGGCAAAGCAAACTGCTGCAACCTCTCCTAGCTTGTCTTTTCTTTCTCATTAATAACTTTTGCCATCTTAACCACACTCTGTTTCTTGGCCACATGTTTCCCAGTTTTATCTGTGAAATGTTGGAAGGTATGGTATTGGAAGATTATTTTGAGCAAGAATGGAGAGTGGCAGGAAAAAAGAGGATTGGCACTGGTGTTTGTTTTGTTTTGTTTTGTTTTCCTCCAACCTCTGGGTTGGCAGCTAGAAAGTCCTGTTAAACCTTTCACTTCTGGATTTTTCTCTAGGACTTCAAGCTGTTGATTCACTGAAGTGGCGGTGGAGAAAGTGTGCCCCCAAGACCTCTCCACAATTTTTGTTTGAACATTTTTTTACCCTCATATTCTCCCTAAGGGGTATAAGAAGTGATGTTGGCACGTTTCCTTCCCCCACCCACAGCTGCATTAGGCCCTAGAGAGGTCCTTCTGACTTCTAGGTGGTTTTCCTGTTGGGAAAAAAAGGCCTCTCTTGGCCCTAAAATGGCCCATTGTTGTTGTGTGCCTTCACGTCATTTCTAACTTATAGCACCCCAAAGGCAAACGTATCATGAGATTTTCTGGTGCTGAAAGTTTGTGATGCACCCAGAATCACCCACTGGGTTTCCATAGCTGAGCAGGGAATCAAACCTTGATCCCAGGATCATAGTTCAATGCTCAAACCACTACACTACACTGGCCCATAGAAGACCTCAAAAGTGGCAAATTTTTTCCTAGAGGAGAGCTGGGGGGTGCACTGGGAAAGTGTAACCCACCGAAGTTCTCTGAGGGGCCAATATGGCCCTGTAACCCCTAACAGTCATCTAGAAAAAGAAGAAAACAATCTGGAAGTGATGGCACTACATTAGGAATCCACCGGCCTCACAAAACAAGAATTATGAGAGCCATAAGTCACTAGTACCGTGTCCCTGTCCTCCTTAGATATTAGTACAGTTTTCCCTAACCTAAAAGCCTTGAAAATATGTTGGATTACAACTCTTTTTATTGCAATCTGGCACAGTGATGGGCTGCATTGCCTGGAAAATATGGAAGTTCTGGAAGATAACACAAATGTCTTGTCTGAGTCTGTTGAAAGTGGAATATTCTACTGTATAAAAGTCAAAATTTGCAAGTGAGTTTGTCTATTTGTCTGTATCAGGCAGGCGAAGACCTCATACGATTGGCTGTATGAAGTGAGAAGACCTCATATGATTGGCTGGCTGTGAACATTCTATGGAATCCTGGGGTTGGCAGTTCAGGAAGGGGTCTTTAGAATTCTCAGACGGAGAACTCTTGGGCCTCAGGCTGGTTGCTACGGAGACAAGGGCCACAGCAAGAAGAAGGGCAGCCTATTCCCTCGGAAACCAAACCTCTGCTCTGTTAACAACTCTGATTACAGATTGGATTGGGGAATATGGGGAAAAGTTACAGGTACTGGAATAGGCCAGTTGCTATGGAGATGAGGCCTAGCAGCAAGGAGGTGGTCAGTGTATTCCCTCAGGAACCCAACCTCTGTATGTAAATAACTCTGAATACAGATTGCATTGGGAAATATGGGGAAAAGCTAGAGATACTGGAGAAGACAGTTTGCTGAGTTCTTAAGAGGAAAATAAAATCCCGGGCAACACCGGGTAAATATGCCAGCAGCACTATAACAGTGTAGTGCGATAGAGCCCTTTATCTGGTTTGGGATTGAGTTTTTGAGTTTGTTTGGGTTGCTTTGGAGGAGAAATGCATCTCACAACCTAATTTCTTTTAGGAAACAGATGCCCTTAATGATCAGTTAGTAATACTGTGTTAAATCTCATTTTTAAGCACAACTCATTTCCTTAGTAGTCTTGCAATGTCGCGAAGCCTTAAAAGAAATGTAAACATGACACATTATCAACAATCCAGATATTATTTTGCACCATGATCCTCCTCTAGATGTCTTTGTTTCTTGTTACAGAACTGATTTGGTCATGATGTTAAAAAAAAATCAGTATGTAAGACTTGTGTTTTTAAAGACTGAATACATAAACTGCTTTACTGGCCTTTCATGTTATCCACCTAGCAGTAAAAAAAATATGCATACTGTTTTGTCTTCTTAAGAAATGTTCTGAAGTGGAACCTGCAACAAAACGTTGTAGTGTGTACTTCTGTTCCAGATTCCTGCAGTCATTCCATTTCCTTCACCCCATATTTCATTCTCTTCCCATAATCGTCAGTATTCTGTTGCTATGGAGTATGGTTAGTTGTCATTAGGCTGTTGTGGGGGAAGAGGAGAAGTAAGTCATCTTAAATATTTTTTTCTGCTTTTTGACTATTAAGAACTGGTGTGCAGAGAATCAAGATTACTCTTATTATGAGATGAATCCATACTAGTTCAAAAACGTTATGACATGCCTAAATCATAATTTTATATCCTCAATGAAATCTACTGCTATACCATTATAGTAAGTGCAGGGAACCTGTAAAACTCTACCTGCTGGTGAACTAACTCCCACCATCCACAGCAAACTTGGCCAATGGTCAGGGATTATGGGAGCTGGAATATGAAAAGCAATCAGGAAGGGGCTATGGGAGTCCCTATGTGGCTGGAGAACCTTCACCTCCCAGAGTGCCTAAGAACTCGTCGTGCTGGCTGCAGTTTGGGCAGATGAAGTCCAAAACATCCTGGAAAGCTAAAAGTTCTTCTTTCCCCCTAACTATATCTCTGTTTTGCTCAGTTTCCAAAGAAGGATGGGTTATAGGTTTTGACATAGAAATGGTTTTATAAGTTACTAGCATATTTACGCAGCATTGCCTGGGATTTTATTTTCTCATAGGTAATTCTTATTAGGAATTACCTTACTTTATCTTAGGAATTAGATGTGATTGAAATACACAGATTTGAGATCCTGTGTCTCTAATTCCCCAATCTGTCTTGTCCAGTACCTGTAACTTTTCCCCCATATTCCCCAAACCAATCTGTATTCAGAGTTATTAACATATAGAGTTTGGGTTCCTGAGAGTATACACTGCCCTCCTTCTTGCTGCTGTGCCTCATCTCCATAGCAACTGGCCTGCACTCTCTGGCTGAGAATTCTAAAGGTCTCTCCCTGAACTGCCAGCCCAGGATTCCATAGAATCCTCACAGCCAGCCAATCATATGAGGTCTTCTCACCTCACACAGCCAATCATATGAGGTCTTCACCTGCCTGACACACACAAATAGACAAGCTCACAAACTTTGAATTTTATATATTAGATGACGTATTAGCGTTCTATGAGCCTGGCCGAATTTTAAGACCTAGTGGGCTTTCTCTTGGCCCCACCATTGTTAACAACCACATTTGGTGAGGACGTAGGATAGGGCCTTTTCAGTAGTTGCTCCCAGATTGTTGAATTCCCACAGGAAGCTTGATTAATTCCTGCTGTACTCTCTTCTCAGTGGCAGGCAAAGACCCTTCTATGCAAATAAGCTGTTAACTCATTGTGGCAGACAGGTCTTTTAATGGGGAGTATAATACTTTTATTTTCTATATTATATTTTAAATAAGAGTTGCTTGTTTACTGGTTTTTAAACTTTTATATTATTAGGTTTTTAGATCACTTTGTTTTAAACCGTACTAAATAACAAATAAATGGTCCATATTTTGTCACATCTTCTTTCCAGATCAGGGTGAGAAATCATGTTGTTGCTGCTGTTGCTGTGTGCCTTCATGGCAACCCTAAGGTGACCCTATCATGGGATTTTCTTGGCAGAATTTGTTCAGAGGGGGGTTGCCTCTGCCTTTTTCTGAGGCTGAGAGATTGTGATTTGCCCCAAGTCACCGAGAGGATTCCACAGCCAAGTAAGGAATTAAACCCTGGTCTCCCAGTGACTTAGTCCAGCACTCAAACTGCTGTACCAACTGGCTTTCAAGGAAATATACCACAAGTGAAATCTAAAGGGTGATGTAATGCTAGTACTTTCATGCATGCCACATTAATTTATATATGCAAAATATATGCATATTTTGTCTACCCACACTGAGCTCGGAGGAGACAAGCTGGAGTATATGTTGGGCTCAGTAATTTACCTAAGCCCATAGGCTTTACCTAAGCCCTTTCCCAACCAGGTTATCATTAGCAATTTATTTGCCATCTCTACGAGGTGGGATATTGGCCATTTATGGGTAAAGAGAGATAACCTCCAGATGTGGAAAGTAAAGGAAGGTCAGAAAGGTACAGAAAAAAAACAAGAGTGGACATCATCTTTCACACATGCTCATTCTCCTGCTGTGTCCTCCCCACATGCACACTCAAGGATGGGGGATAATGGTAGAGCAGAGCTAGGAAAACTATAGCTTTCTAGATGTGTTTAACTATATTTCCTACAGTTCCTGACCATTGGCCTGGGTCTGGTGAAAACTGGGCTCCAATCATATCTAGACAGCTTAAAGATGCTAAATCAATTTACCCCAAATGTTGGTATGTACACTGTTGGGGATTCCATAAATATATACAACTGAATGAGGACTGTGTAAAAACTGTCAAAATATACCAGAATACCCTGCTTTCTACTTGCTCTGGCAATCTACATTAGTTAGAACATGCCCACAAGTTAGCATTTTCTAAACTGGATTCCTTATCATCCAGAATAAAGGAATGTCTCTAAATTATAAACATGACCACCACCACCCCGCACATATATTCATCTATACAACTCCCACTAGTAAGAACTCTCAGGCCTCGCACTTTTTGCCTTTTTCTGAATACTTTTGCCCTCTGGCCCGTCTCCTTAATTATTTTGGCATTTCCCAGTCTGCATTCTCTCTTTTTAAATCCTAAAACAGACAGTCCTGGTATCTGCATTTTTATTTAATCCTATGTGTTTACTGACATTGCCCCCTGGATATTTTGTCAACACCTTACACTAAAGAAGGACTGATCTTAAACCATTATAATGCATACAAATACTACAATTGATTTTAGCAGAAATTCGATTGCCTCTTAAGGTACATTCCTAAAATCTTAACATCCAAACTTGCTTGCTCCCACAGTTTTACTTTCACAGTAGATTATAATATTGTCCTCTGCTTAGTAGTGCAGTGGTAAATGTGGGACTGCGAGACCTCATCATGTTAATGTATATATTCATAAACATCCAGCTCCACCTGTCAGACAGAACCTGTATATAGCATAATGTCCATGTGTTGGAATCAACGTGACTGCAACCCCATGCATAATTACCTGGGAATAATTCCACTGACCTCAGTTCTTCCTCATCAACAGACTACTCTTGCTTTTCATATTCCCTCCAGAGGAAAGCCATATCCAAAACCTGCTTTTCCCCTTCTTCTCTTTCCCTAGACAACTATTGTGTCTAGAAAGAACAAACAAAGTTACCTCTTGCAAAAGAAGTTCCATGCTAGGGTGTGTGTGGTTTTTTTATGAAAAATATTTTTAAAATCTAAAATCTTGGTACTGTAAAGCTCTTATACAAATCTATGGCATGGCCACATGTGGCATATGATATGCCACCCTGGTCACCCCTTTTCTGTGCATATCTATCAAAGGATGTCATATTGCAGGGAGGGATATGAAAAAGTACAAGCCAGATTATCAGGTAAATCTTCTCTACTTGGAAAGGCTAAATGTTTGGGATGGATGCTGTTCAATTTAGGGAAAAATCAGAAGAGAGATAATAAAAGTTAGGGATGTGTGTTAGATGTTTGGGAGACAAAACAGGCTATATACTGAAGCCTTTAGAACAGATATTGCATATCCTCCAACATTTCACAGGTAAAAGCCATGCCACACACCACCAAGGAACATCAGAGTAGAGTCAGACTGGCAAACATTCTTAATGAGAAAGAACACAAAAGCTAGGAAGTTTGTCCTGAGCTTACAGAGAAGGACAATACTTTGCACCATGAAGGGGGAAGAGAAGAGAAGCAAACTACTTCTGCACTTTGAACTCCATTTGCAGAAACTGAAGTAAACCAGGATGAAGTGTGAAAATGGGAGGAACAGAGACAAACTGTGGAGTCCAAGCAAAGGTACATTGGAAGAACAAGTTAGCGCCTTTACGAAGCCTTTATTTTTTCTGTACAAAGACACAGAGTGAATGAAAGAAGACAAATGAAAGAAGTGGAGGTGACTGACAAATCCATCTTTCAATCCTAGGGTATGTTTTATGTTGGTATCCTTAAGCACTATGCTTTGGAAGAGGGATGTGTTTCCTTAAAACATTTAGATTCCTAGTCTATCGCAGTTTGCTATTTTCTTCTGAAGCAGCAAGAAGTGTTTCCACATCAGTGTTGGACTGCAGAGTGGGATTAGGTGGTAGCATGAGTTCAGGTGGTAAGCACAATCTTGGTGGGCTCTAGTCAGGCAAAATAACAGATTTCATTTTGTTGGAATGAGAAAGGCTGCAACTTTATTGGTTATATTTTAAGAGGCATGACCCAGCGTATGTCTGGATCCAACCATTTAAAAAATTGGACAGTACAGTGGAGACTTGGTATCCACTAGGGTTTGGCTCTAGGACCTTCATGAATACCAAAATTCATGGATGTTTATGTCCCATTATGTACAATGATGTGGTAAAGTGGTAGCCCTTAGATAAAATGGCAAAATCAAAATTTGCTTTTTGGATTTTTTAGAATATATATTTTAACTTTTAATTAATTAATTAATTAATTAATTTGAATATTGGTTGGTTGAATCCATGGATACAGATTCAGTAGATACAGAGGGCCAACTGTACCTGTGCACCTGTGCCTGTCAAACTATAGGATATGCAATTCATAAGCCATGTCTTGGACCTTTTACTTCAAAAACAATTCAGGCAGTTTGAGTGTCATGAAAAAGTAACTGATTGTAACTCATTCAATTCATTATTACGGTAGGTTTCTTCCTAGGAGGAGTATGTGGGATTTTCTGCCATGAGTGCCAAAATAACATGACCAACTTTGGGTAGTGTTTACTTTAAATTGAGGAGGGGTGGAGGCTAGCATTTGCTGTTTTTCCTCAGGCTGAAAAATGTCTTGGGCCAGGGCTATCATAAAGGCTATCCTGTTGGCTGATAGAAAACAGCAAAGTGATATGTGTGTCTGTGTGTAGGGCAAGGTGATGTTAACTGACAGGTGTACTTCCTTGAAGTGAATTGGACAGATGGCTAAATCCATTTTCTAGTCTCAACCAGAAATAGGCACATTTAATCAATAGCTAGATGATGAATCAACACTTCTGTAAATTCTATTTAGTCAGTAGGTCCAGAAACTTGACTACAGTCAAGAAATCAGATTCAATTTCTTGACTGAAATCAGAAGTTTCTTGACTAGGCAAGATCTTCTAGCATAAAGATATATAATTGAATACCAAAGTCAGGATTGTCCTTGCCATTGTATTTCTGATTTCTGTGTATGGTTGCAAAAGCAGAACAGTGCAGAAAGCTGGCAAGAGGAGAATCAATTCATTTGAAATGCGGTGCTGGTGGATTGTTCTGCAGATACCGTGGACTGCCAAAAAGACAAATGAAAGGGTCTTAGAGCAAACTAACCCTGAACTCTCTGTACAAGCTAAGATGACTATGTTCAGACTGCTGTGTTTTGGACGTGTCATGAACAGAATTAACAGAAAAGACAATGATGCTTGGTAAGGTGGATGGCAGTAGAAAAAGAAAACAAGACCCGATTACAGGTAGATAGGCTCAATCAAAAAAGTCTAGGCCCTGAGTTTGCAAGACCTGAGCAGATGTTGATAATAGCACATAATAGGTGCCGTGCCCCTATCCCAGGACCCTTCCCAAGAGCCACACCCTAGAGACACGAGGGGAACAGTATTTATGTCGGCCAGTGCAGGGGGAAATAGGAATGCCCAGGATTCTGGCAGCGTTTTATTTAAGAAGGACTTGTTAATTAGGTCACACCTGGACAGGAGGATGAGACTATATACAAGAGGCCAGAATAGTTGGAGCCTACTGATTCCATCAGTGGTAACAGCCTCGCTGACTCCTGTATTCCTTTCTTGAGTTCCTCAAACCTCTGACCTTCACCTGGACACAATGGATTCTGTCCTTGAACACCCTCTCTCCGGATTCATGGTAAATTCAAACTCAGTTTCTCTAAACTCGCTAAGAACTTGGACTGACTAAGATGACCTTTGCTTGCTAGCTCCTGGTAACTGTCCAATGATACACCTGGAGGCCTTGGCAGGCTGCCAGCACAGGACAATAAGGTTGCTGTACATCAGAGTTGACTAGACAGCAGTTAACAACAACTAGAAGCTTGGCACTGTGGCAACAGATGGATGGGACACTTTGTTCATCCATGACATAGTGGCCTCTTCAGTTTTTAACCTGTTTGTCAGTGCAAAAATTCACTGTATGAAACTATAATTCTCATTTCGATCCATTGGAGAACTTTCAATGAAGGATCCAGGCCTTTCAGAGCCTTAGATCTCTAAGGAGCTAAGGACTGGTATTATTATTCCACATAGAACAAAGTTTTCATTGGGCTCCTGTCAGTTGATTTTCATCAGTCTCAAATGTTGTACTGTAATTTACAAAGATTATGGATTTCACTTTCACAAGCCTTCCCCAGAGTGAAATAATCCTATCCTCAATGAGCAGGCAGTGTAAATGAACAGCAACTGAATTATTTTTAATGATTATGATTATTAAAATTGCCTTGAACGCCCTTTAATTCATATTCAACACATCAAAACCCATGTCTCAGCAGAGCACATGCGAAAGCAGAGCACAGATGGATTTGTGTTAAATATTAAATAGCAAATTGTCTCCATGCCTTTCTTAAGGCAGCTACTGGATTCTGATCATCATCATCAAAATCAGCAATGAATTACGATCAGTTCCGGAAATCAAACTGTGTTAAAATGAAAAATTGAAAGTGTTAAGAGATTTTGTCTCTTCTGCCAATAACAAACATAATGAAAGGTGGCTTCATTGTGTCTGCTCGCCAAATGTTTAATTATCCCATAAACACCATCAGTTAATAGAAATGACTGTTCACAAAATTAGTAAGAGAAGCTATGAAGTGGGAAGTCCCTGTCTAATGTCTGTTAACTTAATTATAGAACAAGTATTGCTGATTAATGATGCAGATTAATACATAGATCTTCTTGCCAAGCAATTTTAGATTTTTACAGTTTGCTAATGCTTTGGCACTTCTTTCTGAAAAGGGTGACGGCAATATCAGACTTTCACAGGAAATAACAGTATAATAGGACATAGTCCTGCGTATAGATTAGAACTCGGATCCTAACTCAGCTACTGAGTTAAATAAGATTTTGGTATACTTAACCAAGAGACACTATGGCAGCCCCTCAACTTTTGTGAGGGTTTACGGCTCAGAACCCTCGTGAAAGTAAAAAAAAAAAAACTGGGAATAACTCCACTCACCCACTCAAGTGAGTGTTCCCCCTCTCATTTGCTTCCAGGTCTGCCTTCCAGGTGGCTGGGAGATTGACAAGTGAATGGGAGAGGATGGGAGCCCCACGTGCGCATGCTTTCCCTCCCCCATTCACTTGTGTTTTGCCTGGGTGTGCTGCCATCCAGGCGCTCAGGCAATAGGCAAGCGAACAGGAGGGGCTGGCAACTGCATGTATGCATGCTTCCCTTCCCCTTTTATTTGCACTTCGCTCCCCATTCACTTGTGTTCCATCCACGTGCACTGCCATACAGGCACCCAAGTGACAGGCAAGCAAATGGGAGGGGGCAGCATCATGACCAGACAAGGCACACACATGGGGCTTCCCCCTACCATCTGCTTGCCTTTTGCCCATGTCTGTGGAAGGAAGACATGCATGGCTGGGCTAGAGGTAGAGAAACGTGAGGGGGAAGATGAAGAAGGAGGCAAGCAAGCACCTTGTCAATAATCAAATTCATGAAAGTCAAACCCACGAATGCAGAGGGGGGACTGTACTTAACTAGGTAGCATCTCCTGGCCTGTCCCCTCATCCTACATTAAAGGTCGCCAGCTGCTGCGGGTGACATTCTCCTGTCTATCAGAATGCAGCACACTGATGTTCCCATCTCCCTCCCACAAACAATCTCTGGTGCAAGGAGGAATGGTAATATGGATCCTGTTTCCGATAGTCACACCAGAGATCAGTGCTGGGAGACATATGGAAATGTCAGCATCCTGTGTCCCAGTTATAGGAGAACAGACCTCTGTCATTTGCATTGGTTTGGTGACCATTAAGATAGGGTTGAGGGACTTTTACAAATTGTGACAATAGTGCAAAGATTGTGAATATGAATCAGTTACAGATCTGTAACTCTAAGTTACGAATCCATAACTGCAATACTGAATACCAGCCTAGAACTTCAGAATGTCTTGCTCTTCTGGCAAAGATGAAGTAGGGGGATAGATTTCTTTCTCATAACATGCATTCTAAAGTTCTCTATGCATTTTCAATTCTTTTCAGAAAACTGAATTTCTTCCAAGCATATAATATTTTCAATATGACTCCTTCAGAATTTCTCTCAAGTAAAATATAGTAATGAGCATTACACATATACACATGCGCAGAGGCAGACAGGCAGACACACACACATACACATACACACACACACTGAAATGGAGAATTTGTTGCATTTCATGTTGTTCTATCCACCAGGCAGCAGTTATAATTAAAGTTTCTAGCCCAGTGGGTATAACTTGTTATGTCATGCACCATTAATAACTTAATGTTACCAACAGTGTTTTTAAAAATATTATACACACCACCCCCCAGGGCCTGGTTGGAATTTGTTATGGGTTTCTACTGCCCCTACCCCTTGAAAACTGGCTTTCCTTAATCTTTCTTAAACAGTGTCCTCCCCCATCTTCTACCTTGTATTTTTTAAAAAACCCAAAATCCAAGTCACCTTTAACTTGTTTGTTGTTAACTTGTTGTTGCAGCCCACAGGGACTGGATGGGGGGCAAAACAGGTATCCAGCTGTAATGCTATAGAGCTATAGTTCTAATGCCAGTGAAAGATCATACCATTAAGATGCTCTTCCAAATATTTATTTGAAAATACTTTTCCTTTAATTTTAACCCACTGGTTAAGATCCTGCCATGTGGAGCAAGCAGAGAGCAAATCCACCATCTATCACAAATGACTGCATCATCCATGTGACAGCTCTTCAGATGTTTGAAGATGGTAACTCAAGAGGCAGAGTGGTGTAGTGGTTTGAGCGTTGGACTATGGTCCTGGAGACCAGGGTTTGATTTCCTGTTCAGCCATGGAAACCCACGGGGTGACCTTGAGCACATCACACACTCTCTGCCCCAGAAAACTCCACGATAGCTTTGCCTTAGGGTCGCCATAAGTTAGAAATGATTTGAAGGCAGACAACAAAATTATAAATACACCTTAATTGTCTCCAGTGCACAATAAACATAACAAATTCCTTCACCCTTTCTTCATAGCATCTAACAAGAATACATTCACCTCTCTCCCCACTCACAACAACTTCCCAACAGGTGCTGAAGTCACATGGCACTGTATGCACCAAAGAAAAACATTGTGGCAATTTTAGCTGCTCTCCTCAGGACTCACAACCACATAAGCAGCGCATAAAATAATTGTGACTAAAACAGTTCAGGGCAGTAATACATAAAGCATATCTTTTTTTTTAAGCCAGTTTCCTCTGAAGGCCTGGGAGGATGGGACATAACACATTCCAGTTGGCCTTGTGTGCCATTTAAGATGCCATGTCACTAAATAAATAAACACTTTTACCTTTTGCTTGCCAGCCTGCTTGGTTCTCAATGGTGGGCATTTGAGTACCGTTGCTGAGCCAGGTGTCACCCATCAGTAGCACCTGGTGGTTTCCATGTCACGGGTGCAATGAAGCCACCAGGAGTTTTATCCTAGACTCTAAAGGAACTGTCCAAGGTGCTGAACTCCCAGATAGGCTCAGCACCATAGATAGCTTCCTTAAAGTCCGGAATAAAACCCAGGGTGGATGCAAAGCACCCCTGACATAGAAACCAGCTGTTAGGAATCTCTCCCTGCCGGGCCGCAGCCAGCAAGGGAGGAGAGAGGTCAGGAACACTTGGGGAGTCCGAATATACCAAACACCAGGAAAACACAAGCCAAGTCAGGTCGAGGTCCAGTCCAAAGGTTCAGGAGGCAGAGATCCATCCAGAGGGTTTCAGGGAGCAGGAGACACAAAGGTTGTGAGGGCTTGCTAATAATTTGCTGCAAGCAAGGAGCAGCCACGCCAGCAGACTTAAATAGCCCCTGTGAGCAGGTGCTGCTCGTTATTGTTTCCTCAGCCTAGTCCAAGCAGCCTCCCTCTCAGCAGCCTGTTTCAGCCTTCTGCATGATTGAAGGCTGTTAGGCACAGCTGGCTGCAGCTGCTCTGCATCACTGCTGGTTCCCTCTCCATCATGAGCTGGCTGGGGCAACTCAGTCTCTGTTTGACCTTCCAGTGGGGGGGATGTTTGCAGGTTGACTTGCTCACCCACTGGCTTGGCCCCCTGCATAGTCGGTTGCTCCTCAATCACAGCATCATCATCTATCACACCAGCAGCTGCCACTGTTATCTATACAGTCCTCCTTCCACATTTGCAGGTTTGACTTTCACAAATATGATTGTTCACAAGTGCATGGGCCTCCCCCACTCTTCTCCTCTCATTCCGTTGCAGAGAAGGGGGGCAAGCACGCCCAGGAAAAAGGCAAGAGAATGGAGGGAGGTATGTGCATATGTTCTCACCTCCGGAGTTCCCCTTTCCCAATCCCATGCATTTGGCCTGGAATAAGAATGGACGCTGAGGCAAAATGCAAAGGAATGGAGGGAGGCTCATGTGAGCCTTCGTTTTCCCCTCCAGAGCTTCCCCCTCCCATTCCCATGCATTTTGCCCCAGCACAAAGAACTCACACCAAGGCAAAATGCAAAGGAATTGGGGGGAAGGCTCACATGAGCCTTCCTTTTTCCCTCCAGATCTTCCTGCTCTCATTCCCATGCATTTTGCCCTGGTGCGAAGAACATGTGCTAAGGCAAAATGCAAGAGAATTGGGGGCAGCACCAGAAAGGAATGGGAGGGGAGCATGGTGGGGGAGTTATTTGCTGTTTTTCCACTTTCTCAAGGGTTCTGCAACTTGAAACCTTGCAAAAGTGCAGGGGCCACTGTAATGTTTGTGCACTGTAATGTTTGTGCATCTGATTTTTCCTGTCTCAGTGCAGAACTTTATCTCTGTTGAAGTTAATTTTCTTAACACGTTTACTTTTAGCAGAGAAAATCTGTTAAGGAGTAAAGAACAGAATAGTTGCATACTGACTGACTATCTAAGAGCTTTCTGTCATGACACATCTGGTATGGCATCAGACTTATCTGTTATCTTAATAAGTCAGGGATTTTGTGACTCTGACAGCTCATTCATGCAAAAAAAAAAAAAAAACTTTCTCCTTCTCACTTTCCCTCCCTGGAAATCTGCTCTGGAACATCTTCCAACTCTCTGGAGCACATTGTGAGAGTATGCAGGGGGTGACCAAAGGGTGGGAGAACCCCACTATTCCTAGGTCTGTTGTTAGGCCTTTTCTGCACTGGGCTATTTAAACAGTGTAGAGTGACCTCCAACAGAGGTCTTCTATACCGTAGAGTGGACTGGGGCGGACTACTTTTCGTAGTTCTATACCTCAGTCCACTCCGGAGCGACTGGAACTGGTCGCTCGGTGTGTTTTTTAAAAACCTCTTTTTAGAGGTTTTTAAAAACCACGGAGCCCGCAACCCCGTGCCGCTCCGTCGCCCAGCTCCGGAGCAGATTTGCAGGCGCGTGCAAGTGCGTGCCTGCAGATCTGCCAGAGGCGGGCTTCCGGCTGGCGAGCTTCTCCGGTTGGTAGAGAGCCTCCACCAACCGGAAGCCGCCATTTAGGATGCCAGAGGAGTGCGGAGCGACGAGCTCGTGCTGCTCCTCGTGGCAACGAACTCAGCCAGCCGGAAAACAGTAAGCCAGTAAGCTCTGTTTTCGGCCGTTTCCCCCACACACACATGCGGAAAGGGCCTTAGAAACAGTTCACCAGTGGGGAAAAAAAAAACAAGGATATTGTCTACACTTCATAAAGTTCTTGTCTGGCTCTCTGACTGATGTATCTTCTTAAGATGTTCCTGACAATCTGACAGCTGACATCCAGTATTTCTGTGACAAGAACAGGATTTTTAAATGCTTTTTAAATGGGGAAAGAAAGACTGGGAGAAACAAAACATGTGTCCTTGGATACAGAAGGTCCTAGGTAGACCCCATTTGAATCCCTGCCAGTCATTGTGGACTGGGATAGGGATTAGGTAGCCAATGGTCTACGCACCGTCCCAGGACATCTTTTTTGCTCCCCTGGAATCCACATGGAACATGGCAGTCCAATTTTGGTTCCAGTGGACCCTTGGCATGCCGTAGAATTTTTTCCAATGGCAACTGGAAGTAATTTTTAGGAGAACCAAAACTATACATGTTCCCTTTTAACTGAAAAAAAAATGGAGACAAATGAGTTTGAAGAGAGAGCCAGGAGGATTCCAGCACACTCTCAGAGGACCTCATGCATCTTGCTCACTACATGGCTGTCATCCCTGCTCTATACCATGCTAGATGCAACAGCGATATTCCAGTCTAAGGTCCCATCATGGAAATGCTACTGTGCTGCGCAAAGGAAAAATAATTGTTTCCACTATGGCAAAATTCTCCCAGAATTCAGCGGATTCTACGGCTGTAGTTTGTTTGTTTGCTTGTTTTCAATTAGTATTTCTGACCTTTGCCTTTGGAGGGGGGTCAGAAGAAGAATACAGAAAGTTGCCTTATCCTTGATGAAACTATTTGTGTGTGTAACCCAGTACTGTCTGTTCTTCTGAGTGGGAGCAACTCACTATGGTTGCAGGCTAAGGTCTTCTTCCTGCCCAGCTCCAAGTCTTTTTAAAAAGGAGATGCTGGAGCTTGAATGTGGATGTGGCTGCAAGTCAGTTATGGGCTCTCAAGAGGTTTAAAGTAACAAGTTATAAGCAACATAGTTACTGGCAACATGTTACTCTTTTGGGCAATGGGTTTCTTTCAAAAGAAACATAACACACAAGTGCTAAGTTATGTTTATTGATGTGATAAACAACATTAGAAGCCTGGACAAGTATTTTTCAATTTCTTATCATTTTCATTTTTTTTTTCATTTTCTTATCAACCCAAAATTTCCCACTCAAGAAAAGCAATGGAAAAGTTATGACCAGTGCAATAATCAATACAATGAATCACGTTTTCAACGCTGCAAGATAAATGATCCCTGGTTACTTTCCAGGTACAGCACACATAATGGGGACAAGATACTTTTAAAAATAGAAGGAAAAGGAAAATTTTCCAAGTAAAAGGTAAATGGAGTTCTAACAGCATTTTTCAGAAACAACTTGAAGGCACACAACAGCAGCATTTTAACCTTTGTCTATCTCTCTGGGGACAGTCATTATGTCAGCAGGGCAAGTTAACATCGCCCTCAGGCGGCCAGCAAAAGTTAGTGCTGTGTTTTTCTCTAATTTCATGAACAAGCAAAAATAAGTATGTCTTAGAGAACAGTCAATTATGTGTGTATATGTGTGTGTGTATGTATATATATGTGTGTTTTATATATATATGTATATATTCTCTACTAACTTCATGCAATCAAATAGTAGGATAAGTAAAAGTGACAAAATGATATACAGGTATACGTCAGTTAAGGAAGCAGATGTATATCTAGGCCACGGCCTTCCAAACGGTGTGCCACGACACGTTAGGATGTCGCCTGAAGTGCATAGGTATGTCGCCTACAATCTTGGAAATACATGTTATTATTTATAAACCATATATTTTTAAAAATATATGAAAGGTTTGCATGAGATATGTTGTGTCTCCATACATTTTGTTATTAAAATTTATGTATGTGTCTGTATCTCTTATAAGGGGTTAGTTTAACCTCCGGTTTGCTAGTAAAACTGAGTTACTGTGTTGCGAAATGATGCATGTCTAAAAAGTGTGTCACTAACATGAAAAGTTTGGAAAGCTCTGACCTAGGCACTGCTTCTTTAACAGAGAATTTGATATCACAGGCAGAAATAACATGGAAAGAACAGATATAGGTTCCTATACCACGAAAAGAAAAGTTCAACATGTTTCGCCAGACCGTTTCACCAGAAACAAAAATATACACATGTGAAATGAAGTAGCCAGGTCAGCCTTGCCTAAGTAAACATAAATCATTTTGAATTCTCTGGAGACCACTTGAAAGCTTTTTCTAAAATGCATCCAGGGCTTTTTTTTCTTTCTTTCTTCAGCCTCCACTTTTTTTATGATTTTCATTTTGGTGACCAAGCTTATTTTATTTATTTGTTTTTTTTTTGTTTTACTGAATGTATATCTGGCCTTTCTCCCAAATGGGATCCAAGACAGTTTACAATAATCTGAAAAAATGCTATGAAAACACTTATAGTCTTGTAGATCTATACTTTTTAACAGGCTAGGGTGACTGGTGAGGCAGGCTTATCTGCTCTCTCATTTTCTCTGTGTTTTCCTATTCACATATTCTCAGTAAAAGGATCTTGGAGGCAGCTGCTGTTTACTTTGCCTGCTGTAGCAATGTACACAAAGCTACAATAGGATCAGCTCAAGATTCGTATATTGTATTATCACAGACACAGTGCTGCAAACTGACACTGAAAGTCTGTATTTCTCTAGCCCTCCTTCAACATCCCTCCAGTATGGATGTTGTATTTAAAAAGCCCAACTAGACAGAAGGTGAGAAAACAAAGGAGAGACTGGATATATTCTAAAGGATTTGGGGGAAAAGACATTTTACTGTCAGAAGCTTTGCTAACTGAGTTATAGTTGTTTAGTATCACTGACATTTCATCCATGTCTTTCGCTACAGGATCCACTCCAAGTTGCAAGGCAAAGTCTATGATGGGATGTATTGTTCAGAAAATGTCCTTCAAACGATGTCTATATCTGTCAGTAAGCCTATGCAACTATCTTTATTCTTAAGACATATAAAGGGAACTCAGTGTTCAAAGAACTTACCATCATCTCTTCTGATGGCTACAAGTCTACAGGTTAGCTTCTACATTTGGACAGTAGGCCACACCTTGTTTTGTCAATGTTGCGGACTTCCCTAAGAGCGACACTGTAGCCCTGGCCAGGGCAGCAGAAGGACAGTGGCTCCTTTCCAACCAAAAGGGCATTGTAGAATTGGAAAAGAGGCAGAAAAGAGTAACCGAAATGATTGGGTGCTTCAGTAACTCCCTTGAAAGCAGGGGTGGAGTTGAATATGTTTGAAGCTTCTCAGCTTGGAAGAAAGGTGAGCAAGAGGAATCAGCCAAAGTGTATAAAATTAGACACAGGGAAACTGGTGGGGAAGATAATTTTCTTCCCCTTCTTTCATAATTCAGCCCAGGACATCCAATGAAGTTGAATGGCAAGAGATTCCTGATTAAAGGAAGTACTTCTTCACATAACACATAGTTCAGTTTGGAATTTAAGGCATCAGTGGTTTAGTGGAGTCTGAGCTTTCAGTGTTGAAATGGCAGGACTTTTGATTAATAAAGACGATAATACAATTTGGCAACCCCCCGGCCAAGACTTCTCTGTCTATCCCTCTGAACCTAGTTGCAACACCTAGAGGAGGCAGTGTACAGTGCAGATGGGAGGGAGAGGAAGACTGTCACCCCCGCCATCCCAGGACAGAGGTCTGCTGTCTGTTGTCTGACTGCTAGCTTGCTGATCTCCTCCAGTCCTCCCCAGTGGATGGCTGTCTGCTCTGAACATCTGTGCTCCTGGCAGTACCAGGCCCAGAAACTTAGCCAGCTACTGGATGATAAGCTACAGGACCACCTGTTCCCCTTTCCAACGGAATAAATGCTGGGTTTCTGGTGCAGTAGGTGTGCCGCCAGTGGGGTTGACATCAAAAGGGGGGGGGGGTTGCCCCTTTAGGAGAGCTCCTTCAGGGGTGCAGCAAGGCTGAGGGCCAGTCCCTTTGGTTGGGAACCACAAGGACAGTCTTAATTGTGTCTGATGATGTGTTGTACTATATGTTGTACTCTTGTATGTTGGAACCCATTAGTACATTTTCAGAGAATTCTACATACATGTAGATGTTATCTACTATATAAAAGTCAACGCTTGTGAGTTTGTCTGTTTGTCTGCATCAGGCAGGCAAAGACCTCATATGATTGGCTGTGTGAGGCAAGAAGACCTCATATGATTGGCTGGCTGTGAAGACTCTATGGGATCCTGGGGTTCAGTGAGAGGCCTTTAGAATTCTCAGTGAGAGAGCTCTATATAGGCCTGTTGCTCTGGAGATGAGGCCTAGCAGGAAATCCCCTCACAAACCCAACCTCTGTATGTTAACAACTCTGAATACAGACTGGATTGGGGAATACAGGGAAAAGTTACAGGTACTGGATGCAGTTTGGGGAATTAGAGACGCAGGATCTCAAATCTGTGTATTTCAACCATATCTAACTCCTAAGGTAAGGTAAGGTAATTCCTAAGGTATTTCTAATAAGTATTACCTATGAGAAAATAAAATCCCAGGCAACACTGGGTAAATATGCTAGTTTATTTTTATAACACTGGTAAACCAGCTGGCAGTGAAAATAGCAGCTGTAAGACCAGGTAGTAGTAGGAGCACAGCCTGGTACCATCCAGTTGGATATAAGGTGTCACCTTAGTGTGAGTGAGATTATGCTGGACTAGGCAACTATTGTACAAAATGGAAACCATTGTTTAGTTTTTTTTTTTAGATTTGTGTTCATGTGTTGATTAATTGTGCATTTTACACTTAGCGTTATTGTTCATTGTTGAGTGTAATGTGCAAAGGAAATGGGGTGGCAATATGAGTTGCATGGGATAGAGGGAGATATGGGGATGGCAGGGTGATGTGTCATTATAGAGGAAGGAGGGAGAGATACTTAATGCCTGTCTTACCTTCCAGTCATAGTGCCATCCTCAGGAACTTGGTGAGTAAACCAAGCCACCCATAAAATTTCACCTTGTTGTTGTATAATGCCAGGTCAGTTAAAAACAATGTGCATACAATCTGTGATCTTCATACTGATGAGGAGGTTGACCTGGCATGCTTTACAGAAAGTTGGCTGGGAGAAGATAGCAGCCCAACATGGATGCAAGCTCTCCCAGTGGGGTACTGTGTTAGTGAGATGCAATTAGATCTTAGCTGCAATGTATTATTAATGCATCTCTTAGGAAGGGAAGTTTTCCATCTTATATAAAAGAAGCAGTGGTGTGACACTTCTGAAATAGCCCTCTTTGAATTCTCTGGACTTAAAAAACTATAGATCAGTATCAAATCTTCTTTTTTGGGGTTAGGTGATTGAGAGAATAGTTGCCTCCCAAATCCAGGCAGCCTTGCATGATAAAAGTTATCTAGACCCATTTAAAACTGGTTTCAGAGCAGGATATGGAGTTGAGACTGCTATGGTCACTTTAGTGGATGACCTTCAGCTGAGCACTGACAAGGAGAGCGTGTCCCTGCTGGTGCTTTTGGACTGTTCAGCAGCATCCAACACCATCTGCCATGGTATCCTTCTTGAACATCTGAGGGATCTGGGAATCAGAAGTTCTGTGTTTCAGTGGTTCTGATCCTATCTTTTTGGTAGATTCCAGATGGTGGTGCTTGGGGATAGCTGCTCCTCAAAAAAGGAGATGCTATATGGCATACCACAAGGTGCAATTCTATCCCCAGTGCTGTTCAACATCTACGTGAAACGTTTGGAGAGATCATTCTGAGGCATGGGACGGGGTGCTATCAGTATGCTGATGACACCCAAATATACTCCATGCTTTCAAAAACAGCTTCAGTGCAGGATAGTGTGTCTCCTCTGAATGAATGCCTGGAGGAGGTAATGGGCTGGATGAAGAAAAACAAACTGAAGCTGAATCCAGACAAGACAGAAGTGTTTACTGTCCAGGGTCCTAACCTGCTTTTGGAGGTATGTCAACCAGTCCTGGACAGGGTTACACTCCCTCTGAAAGACCAGGTTCACAGCCTAAGAGTGCCTTTGGATCTGTTGAATACCTGTCAGAATAAAAATGTCTTCACTTGATTGTGGAAAGAAAGTGGGGAGGGTGCCAGTCTGATTTCTCTGGGAAGGGAGTTCCAGAGCCTGGGAGCAGCCATTAAGGAAGTCTTCTCCTGTGTTTCCACCAGATGCACCTGTGATGATGGTGGGACAGAGAGAAGGGCCTCTCCAGCAGATCTTAAAGCCTGGGCTGGTTCATAAAGGGGAATATGGTCCTTCAAATAGCATGGATCTGAATCATGTAGGGCTTTAACGGTCATCACCAGCACTTTGAATTGTGCCCAGAAATGGACTGACAGTGAGTGGAGCTGTTGCAACAGGGGAGTTGTGTGATCCCTTTAGCCAGCCCCCAGTTAACAATCTGGCTGCAGCTCTTTGGACCAGCTGAAGTTTCCCAAAACTCTTCGAAGAAGGCCCCATACAGAGCACATTACAGTAACTCAACTGGGATGTAACCAAGGCATGTGTCATAGTGGTCAGATCTGATGTCTCAAAGAACAGGCACAGCTGGCACACAAGTCTTAACTTGGCAAATGCACTCCTGGCTATTGCTGAAACCAGGGCTTCTGGGTCCAGAGTTGAATCCAGGAGCACCACCAGGGTATGAACCTGCGTCTTCAGGGGGAGTGTAACTAACACAGGCTGAATCCCTTTTGACTGACCAGGAGCACCTCTGTCTTGTCTGGATTAAGGTTCAACTTGTTCATCTTCATCCAGTCCACTACTGATGACAGGCATGGATTTAGGACCAAAACAGCCTCCTTGGCTTGTGGTGGGAAGGAGTAATAAAGTTGGGTGTCATCCAACACTCAGACCATGACACCTTGCTGGCTCTCATGTGTATATACCCAAAGTAAATAACATAATGCATTTGGGGGTGAATCACTATGAGGTCTGCTTTGATTAGTGCCTGCACTTCAAAGTTTACTACTGCTTAGACAAGAGCTTTCCAAACTTTTCATGTTGGTGACGCACTTTTTAGAGATGCATCATTTCATGACATATTAACTCAGTTTTACTAACAAACAAGAGGTTAAACTAACCCCTTATAAGAGATACAGACACATACATAAATTGTAATAACAAAATATATGGGGATACAACATATCTCATGAAAACTTTTCATATATTTTTAAAAATATATGATTTATAAATAATAACATACATTTCCAAAATTGTAGATGACACACCTACACACTTCAGGCAACACACTAATGTGTCGTGACACAACATTTGGAAGGCCCTGGCTTAGACGGTATCCGTAACTGCCAAACTGGAGAATAAGACTATCAGTGATTACTGGTTGTGATTGCAGTGTATTACTTCCGAAACTGGAGGCAGTCATGCCTGTGTATATTGGTTGTTAGAAAACATAAATAGGAAGATGCTACCGCATTCACCAATGTGATATACAGTCAACCCTCCAAATTTGTGGGTTTCACTTTTGCGGATTTGATTATTCACGGATTATTTACTGTCACCTCTGCTGCCTCCCTATGCCATTTTTAACAGGGACTGCAAGCCTCAAGAGAATGAGAAACTGCAAACAAGACTTGTAAGTCCCTATTAAAAATGGTGTGGGGCAGCAGCAGAGGTGGCAGTAAGCCCGACTAGCTACCCACTTCTGCCTTGTGAAGAAACCCTGATGCCTCAAAGGAATCCATGGTGGGTTGAATATGGTGATGATACTTTTTTTGTGTTACATATGGTTTCAGAGGGCCTAGAGTTATTCAGGGTAAATCCCCGCTCAGCCATGGAAACCCACTGAGTGGCTGTAGGCAAATCATACTCTCTCAGCCTCAGAGGAAAGCAATAGCAAACACCTTCTGAACACATCTTGCCAAGAAAACTCTATGATAGATTTGCCTTAGGGTCACCATAAGTTGGAAATTACTTGAAAGCCCACAACAAATTGTATTCATGGCTGGCTGTAGGATTCCCGTGGGTATCTGGTCAGCCACTACACAAAAAGACTGCTGGACTAAGTAGGCCTTTGGTCCAATCTTGCACAGCTTCTCTTATGCGCTTAAGCTTGAGTATGAGGTATATCTGTGTAAGACTTGTTACCCTGATTTCTGGGGTCCCTTGGGGGACACCTCCATGTGCTCCACACAATGGGGAATGGAAACTAGCCAGAGCACAAGCTATAGCAATGCGAGAGGAAGGGCAACCTAGCGAGATCTTCTAACCCAATTTTTACGGGGTCAGGCTGAGCCAAAAACCAAGCAAAACTGTCTAATAAAATGATTTTATTAAAAATAAGGACTTGCGCACATTCGCACTTATGCACTCACTCACACAAAACCTAGCGAGAAACAAAAGAGAGGAAATTGGATAGGGGGCTTTTGGAGGGTTACAGCTGGGGAATACTGCACCTGGTCTTGAAGTCCGGAGGTTCGAGCCAGCAGCGGAAAGAGAGATGAGACTCAGCACGTGGAGGGCTGAGGGGATAGCTCGACGGACGGAGTGACGGTCTGCTGGGAGCAATCCAAGAGCAGTCCTAAGAGTTGCTCAAAAACTGGGTCTATTTATGGGCGAAAAGGTACCTGGAGGGCTAATCCTTTCCCGGGGAGAACAATAAGTGGAGGAGCTAGAATAAAGCTCTGAAATGTCAGTGTGCTTTGCATGATTGAATTTGCTGGGGTTGTCAAAGCCGTGGCCATATGCAAATCATCCTCACTTGATGGATCGTTAATCCCTTCAAGCTGGCTTTTCGGGGCTGAGGACCCTTTTTGTCTTTTAAGTTTTACATGTCTGGAGGTCTCCTGGGGCTACGTGACTATAGATTTACTGGCCTGACTGGGTTTTTCCTGTTTTCGGCCGTTCGACCGTGCCTGCCTACGTGCTCATTTGGGGGACCTCTCAAGCACGTGGAGATATTTTTAATATTAAATTGTAGACCCCGGGATAGGGTTATCTACCGCAGTAACAGACTCGAATCATACTGTGTTTCAACCACAGGGATGCGCTTCTGCTCTAGAAGCATCTTTAGGGGTTGTGGGTCTTCCTGAAAATCTGATGGGGCAGCAGTGTCTTTTGGGGCATTAATGCTGCAGATCTCCACCTATGCCCTATTACTTAAATGCATATATTACATAATACCATTAGCCCCTAACAACCTCAGTCAGACAAAGACAAAATTCTGGCTAAGCACTGAATTCCTGGATTTTTCATCGTCTGGAAACCTAGGAAGTGAGTACATAACAAAAAGCTTGTCCGTATATAAGTAATCGAAAAGAGAAGCTAACAGAGCCCCACAGAGTAATTTTGCCTTTGACGTAAAAACAATAACAACCTCTCTGTTTAGAAACATTCTTTCAGAGGGCGACCCACTCGAACACAAGAAGCCTGTGCTGTTACTGTTTCAAAGAGTCATTTTCTTGAAATGATGGTCATGTTGACTGACCTGTTGCAATAAAAGAGATACACATGAGAGAGACATACTGAGTGGAAGATAATTACATGAACCAGTGAACTCAAAAATGACCTTTAAATAGATCTTGTTATTTTTATATGCTTCCTGCTTGCTTGGAGCAGTCATCATCCCTAAACATGACATTTCCCATGACATTTTTGTCTAAAAAGCCAGATGCATTTTTTTGAAAAAATCAGTATTCAGAAAATGGTCAGAGGTTAATGCATTGTCTTGTTTGGAATAGACTTGAAGTTGTTTGATACAATGGTTGATTCCTTGCTATAAGCACAGGGCATGATCCAGTCAAAGTTTAAAACAATATGTTTGAGCTGTTAAATCGGGAGAAATTAACATGGCTTAAAGACACAGTCCTCTTTTTGTGTTTCTCTGTGGGGGGCCTTTGGCAACAGTCATACCATGTGAATGAAATGAGAGACATACCACTAGCATGACAAGATAACACTACTGGAATTCACACAACACATTGACAGAATAATGTCCAGTACAGCTGTTTCCCAGCAAAGTTATAGTGATGGAGTGGCAAAAAAAGGTTGGAAAAGTGGGCAGGGCAAGGATGGCATCAGAAGTAGGCTAAAAGAAACATATGCTGAATTCATATCACCAGTAGCATGAAAATACCACAGAGCAGCACAACTCCTCCACACACAAACATACAGTGGGCCCTCAGTATCTGCTGGGTTTGGTTTCAAAATTCGTGGATGCTCAAGTCCTGTTACATACAGGGATGTAGTAAAATGGCATCCCTTATATAAAATGGCAAAATGAATGCTTTCTTTTTGGATTTTTTAAAAAATATTTTTAAGCTGTGGTTGGTTGAATCCGTGGGTGCAGAATCTGTGGATATAGAGGGCCGACTGTATAGACATTCTCCCCAACTGTGCTGATTCATGGATGTTCAAGTCCTGTTACATACAGTGATCCTCTGTCATCTCTGCTTTTCAGCTGCTTTTAAAATGTCCCACTTTCTTTCTCCTCTTTCCATACACTTTGTCCTAAATACCCTAAAGGCCACACCCTATCTGATCTTAGAAGCTAAGCAGGGTCAGCTCTGGTTAGTACTTGGATGGGAAACCACCAACGAAAACCAGGTGCTGAAGGCTATATTTCAGAGGAAGAAACTGTCAAAACCACCCCTGGTTATTCCTTAATTAATTAGGAAAACCTTTTGAAATTCATGAGGTTGCCCTAAGTTGACAGGCAGCTTGAAAGCACATACCCACACCTCAACTTTCCTTGCTGCAAAGTGAGTTCAAAGTGCAAAAGTGATTGCACTTGCTTAATTCTGGAGAATAGTGGAGAAGAGGGACAGAATCTAGCCCTTCTTTGTAGGTTCAGACAAAAGCAAACAGCTGTAGCATCTCTTAGCTTGTATGTTCTTCCTTATTAATAACTTTTTTGCATCTAGACTTCACTCTGATGATCCTTGGTCACACTTTCCTCAGTTTCCATCTGTGAAATGAAGGCTATGCATAGGAAGAATACAAATCAGATGACTGGGTATGTAATACTGTGTTTTATCTCTCTGGTTGCTTTCATCCATTCAAAATAGCACACAAGAGGGAACTCTGACAATAGCAACTCCGGCAAGGGCTACTTTCCAATTCAAAAGAGATAATATGTTTGTTTTTACTGCCCATGTGTTTACAGTCATGGCAGTATGAACCCTTGCGAGCCCCTGTGAAATCTGTATCTTCTTGCTTGGAAGGATATACATCAAGGAAAATATGAAACCCGCTATAAATATACAGTATGAAGTTTTATTCTAAGGAATTTATGGTCCACATTTCCAACTTTCAAAGGCAGCTTTCAAAAAGTGTATGAAAAATGCCAGGAGCACATCATCAACACCTTCCTCGGGTACAACTAAAAGAAATAAAGATATCCTCAAACTGGATCCAAAACACAAATTATGCCATCCTACGCTCAGCCAACCTCTATCCCATTCCAACCTCCTCCCCAGGCCATTTCTGCACTATACTGTTATAGCGCTATTATTCCACTTTCAACATCCTATGAAATCCTGGGGTTTGCAGTTTAGGGAGGGGCCTTTGAGACCCATCCCTAAACTGCAAACCCCAGGATTCCATAGGATGTCAAAAGTGGAGTAACCTAATATATAAAAGTCAAAGTTTGTATGTTTGCTTGTCTGGGTCAGGCGAAGCCCTCATAGGATCCGCTGTGTCAGGTGAAGACCTCATATGATCGGCTGCCCAAGAAGATTCGATGGAATCCTGGGGTTTGCAGTCTAGGGAAGAGCCTTTAGAATTCTCAGCCAGAGAATAGGCCAGTTGCTATGAAGGTGAGGCCTAGCAGCAAGGAAGAGGCCAGTGTATTCCCTCTGGAACCCAGCCTCTGCAGTGTTAACAACTCTGAATACAGATTGGATTGGGGACTGTGGGTAAAAGTTACAGGTACTCGACAAGACAGTTGGGGAACTAGAAACACACAGGATCTCAAATCTTTCTAACAAGTATCATCTATGAGAAAATAAAATCCTGGACAAAGCCGGGTATGCACGCTAGCAGCACTACAGTACGGAAACGGCCTAAGAAAACCAAAGCAAGGCAAAGCTAAGCTCCGCTTCTTAAACCTGGAAGAACCACATTTCTTGGCAGAGGGCGCAAGAGAGCAAGCCTGCCTTTTCGGAACGTGGGAGGACTCGCACACTACAAGCCCCGGCACCCCCTGCTGTCGATTTCTGCCAATGGTTCGCGATCGCCTCGGCGCCGAGGCTCCCGGGTTTTGTAGGCGGCGGCGGCGCGAAGAGGCGGCGCGGCGGCCCTCGAGCCCAGCCCAGTGGGAGGGACCGGCGCAGGAGAAAGGGGGGATCCAGGTTACCTCGCCGGCGGCCCTGCAGGTGACAGCAGCTGGGGAAGGGCGCGGGGATCGGGCCGGGGCCACCGGGAGGAGGGGACGGGGGACGGGACCCGGCCTCTGGGCGCAAGACGGAGGCCCCAGCGAGCGGGAAGGCGGCGCGGCTCGTGCACAGCGCGCGCGCGGGAGGCGAGGCGGCCGGGCGGCCGGCCGGGGTCGCCGCGGCAGGCGAGCGGAGCGTGCTTTCCAGCCGTGGGCAGCAGCAGTTGCGGGGGAAGGGAAGGCGGCACGAGGTGCTCCGCCTCGGCTCTGCCCCGGGAGCCCTTTAGCATGTAAATTTCTGCACCAGTTTCCACGAGCGGCGGGGAAGATGCGGTGGAGAAGGCGAGAAACCGAATAAAAAAGGAACGCTTCGCCTCTCGACGCCTCCGCCGCTTTCCTTCCCGCCCGCCATCCCTTTGCCCCAGGTAGGCGCTTGCGACGCTTCTCTGGTGGCCTGCAAACTCAAGCTGAAGCCGGTTCTGCCTTCCCTCTCCGTCCGTCTCGTGGGATACCCTCAACTTCCAGAGCTCTGAGCGATCGGGAGCCCAGAGAGGGATATGACACGGGGATGCCGGTGGGATTTTTCCAGGGGTAAAAACTGCGGCTGGTTGGGACAGCCTAGGACTGCTGGAGAGAAAGAGGAGTCCATTTCTTGCTAAAATTACTAGGTTGGCCCTGTTGGAAAGTCCTGGTTTTGGGCCCCTCGCAGCTCAAAGACTTGAAAATATGTACTTTTATCAATGAATGCAGCTCCGCTTAATAACAACCTCAATTTAACCCCTCTTTGTCCCTTTAGAACCCAGCTGAATACCCCCTTGGAGTCACTGCACCCTGTGCCCCTTGTTGCTTTCTTTTAGGCTGCTGCTCTACTGTCTTGAGGGACTTGCTTCGGTCCATGTGCTCCGATTCAGCTCCGTGCCAGAAACAGCACTTTCTTTAAGCCCCCCTTTGTTTCATCTCCATGGGCATGTTTTGCCATGTGGGTTGTTTTCTTTTGTTCATCCGTTGTTTCTGGTCCTTTCTGATTTCTCTGCTTTGGGACCGGGCACGTAGCAAAAGTGTCCTGGGTTGGCACTGGGTTTAGCAGAGTATGAATTGATTTACTGTCCCGCTTCGGAGGCATCCCTGGGCGGCTGGGAGCGAGCGCCTGGGAAACAGCAGCCAGGGGACAGCAAAGGTGGAAGAATCCTTTTGTGTGCTGGCTGGCTTGCATCACGTAAGACCCTGGGTTCTTCTCGCCTCTGTCCTGGCTGGAGCAAGAGCACTTTGCAGCAGCTCTCGGCTTGGGGAAGCCTGACAGGATCTGGTCTTTCTGGCTGCTGGCTTTGTCGCGGTAGTCTCTTCTCATGTGCTGATGCTTGCTGTCTTTACAGCCGATCGTGTGTCCAGGAGCCTCAAGCTTGTTGGAAGCAGCCAGTAAAGGGAACACAGATACGCCTGCCCTTGGTTGCGCGGGAGCGTGTGCTGATTTCTACAACTTGACATCAGACCTCTCCTTGCCATCTGTGACTGAGTTCCCTGAAGCAGTGGTACACAGAGAAGAGGAGGAGGAGGAGGCAGAGGAGAAGAGGGAGGAGGTAGCAGCAGCAGCAGATAACCCGGCCCTCCGTGAGTTTGTATTATCAGAGTATGCGCTGATTTGCTGCCGTGTTTCAAGACCCATCCCAGCCGTCAGAGTGTGTGGTGCATGGTGTGGGGGGTATCCACTGTCTCTGTAATAAATGATAGAGGATACAATGACTTTGCTCTCTCTACTGGGTCGGATCATGCGTTACTTCTTGCTGAGACCAGAGACACTCTTCCTGCTATGCATCAGCCTGGCCCTTTGGAGCTACTTCTTCCATACGGATGAAGTGAAGACCATTGTTAAGTCCAGCAGGGATGCTGTCAAGATGGTGAAGGGCAAAGTGGCAGAGATCATGCAGAATGACCGGCTTGGGGGTCTGGATGTGCTGGATGCAGAGTTTTCCAAGACGTGGGAGTTTAAGAACCACAATGTGGCTGTGTACTCCATCCAAGGCCGGAGGGATCACATGGAGGACAGGTTCGAAGTCATCACGGACCTGGTGAACAAGACCCATCCTTCCATATTTGGGATATTTGACGGGCATGGAGGAGAGGCAAGTTTCAAGCTGTTTGTTTATTTAGTTCTGGCCATCTCCTGCTTTGGGGGGTGGATAGAGGATATGTCTGTTTTAAACTGGTAACAAAGTTGATATTTGTTGTTTGTTAGTATCTCTGGTTCAAGGCAGAAGCTGTTTCAAGGATGTAGCTGGAGAATATGGAGAACACCTGATCCTCTTGTCTCTTAAAAAATGGCAGGCAAAACATCCCAAGAATAATGTCTGGGCACATAGGCTTGCTTGGAGTAAGTTCTTGTGACTGAGCTGTAAGAGTCTGCCTTAGCTGATGGCACTGGAAGAGTGATTTTGGTATATACTGTTATGGTCAGAGTAGGGCAAATGGCTAACTATCAAAATGAAGCCCCTTTTCTTTTCTTTTTTTTCTGTTTTGGAATGAAGGAAGAAGGATTATTAGGAGATTCTCCTATGGTTCTTGGCTAAGAAACCATTTGTGACAAATTTCTTTTCTTTTATTCAAACCAAGGAATTGCCACTCCAAATTCTTGTGGTATTCTTTGTGTTGTTTTCCAGCATTGGAAATTTCTTTGTTTACACAGCTTTCTGTAGCCTTTCTGCTCACCCAGGCTGGTCTGTTTATCTTGGACAACAGCATCAGTCACATACCTGCCTTTCTCCCTCCTCGTAATACATCCATGGAAAGGTGGCTTTGGCTTTTTTTTTTCATGAGGGGCATGCAAAAAGAAGGGTTGTTAATGGCATTCTGTATCCAAGCTTGTTTCCTATGTCCTATTTCCGAGCTGGTTAGCCTTAGGACTCCCCCAGCCCTTTTCCATGGAGTCACCTGGGAGGTGCTGCTAGCGGCAAGGAGGCATCCATCGTGCTAAAGTTAAATGAAGTATTTCACACCAGCTGAAGCACTTGCCATGTGTTTGTTTGTATTTGAGTCTGTGTTGTGATCTGAGGCTTCTTTGGGTTTCCTGCAGCTGTTCTGACAAGTCAAGTTTGCTATGGGAGCTCTGACAGTGATCGGTCACAAATTGAGCTCCCTAAAGAGAGCAGCTGTTCCTATAACTCCTGGTGTGCCATGCTTCTTGCTGTCCTTCTGTGGTCCCTAGCAGCCCAGTCTTCCAAAGCCACACTTATTCCGAAGCAAGTCCCATTTGAGACCACTTGGTCTCCCTGCTCACTAAACATATGTGGTATTGCACCCCAAATCTCCAGCAATGTAGGATTCGGAAATCAAAGTTATTGTGGCTTAGCTTGGAGAACAGCTGCTGTGGATGTAAAAAATCAACTCAGTTGCAGATCAGTATATTGTGGAAGAGCCCAGCTCAGTGATCTAATATTTGATTGGGACGCATCTGCTTTAACTTGTTTGTTTTTAAAGCAGGAAGGTGGAGGAAGGAGTGGACTGTATTCTGCCTAAGATCCTAAATTCAGTTTTCCCATTAGTGCCACATTTAGAGTAAATAGAAGCTATGCAAGAGCCTAGTAACATTTCTAATTGCATCACTTCCATTTATTTTGGTAAATCTTTGTTTAGGAGAAATGCTTGCTAGGTTGTGCCCCTAGTTAATATGTATAAACACTTGAAAGCTGATCCATCTGTTCCCTCCCCACTTCTCAACATGTTTGCTCTGTTTTGCATTTCGAGGTATTCAGATTAGTGGCAGAAATGAGTTGGCAAACTGTTTGATTGTGCACTTGTTCATTGTGCCTACAGTCAGTCCCTCCCCATCTCAGTCTAAACCCCATTTAGGACAATGCCTAAGTTCTCTTTAAAAGCACTGTGGAAAATCTGTTGTAGATAGCAGCGTAATACTAGCATCTATATAGCTCTAAGTCAGCATATGGCAGAAGCTCTTGTTGTATTATATCAGAGGATGTTTTGCTTTTAGGGCTCAGTTACATTATTCAGTGTCCAGTGTATATGATTTGGGAAATGAAGTATTTATGTAAGTTTGCATAATGGTACTAAAGTTAAAATGTCCATGTAAGGCATACATCTTGTTTGTTACTTTAGACATCTAATCAATAGTCTTTGAACCATCATAAGGTTGTTAAAGAGAATAAAAGATGTCCGGGTTTTCTTTATACGCAAAGTGCCCATTATATACCACTTAGGAAACTAAGTATATATATAAGCTTGCATGAAGGTTTGCAAAATTAAAATATATATGTGATGCATACTGCTTGTTTATTATTTATAGATATCTGGTTGATTTCTCCTTAACCACGTTCTTATACTCAGCATATAGTTGTTAAAGAATGCAGTTAGGATTTTCATTGTATGTGGAGTATAGAACTTGGTAGGTAGCTTTGCTGTGGAACAAAAGGATGTAGTCATGTTCATCTAGTTGGATGAATTGGATTTTCTCAAAGTAGAATTCCTGGCTGCATGGACATGGATGGAACATCAGTTAGTCTTCAGAAAAAAGGGTCTAATTTGTGCAAGTGAGACCGTACATGTTAGGGTGCGTGTGATGCTGTGCAGCAGGGATGGAAGGACTAGCCCTCTCTGCCCTGTATACTACCAAATCATGACCCCCATAACTCAGCAGTTACCCCAGGGGAGAAAAAAAGGATCTGTCGGCATGAATGGGCTGTCAGCTGGAGGGGAAAACAGGGAGAAAGAGAGAAAGCAAGTGAAAAGTAAATGGGAAAAGAGAAGAGAAAAAACAAAAAGAAAGAAGCAGGAAGAGAAGTGGTGGGGAGAGAAAGTGGCTTAGGATACATCTGCCATTGCCTACATAATTATTTATAAAGAATACATATATTTTTCTATCCAGCAGGATCCTCAAAGCAGTATATAACTGCATAAAATCCATCCAAATTTCAACTTTTTTTTAACAAAAAGAAATATATTTAAAATAAAAAAAAATAAAAGCAAAGGGCTGGGAAAAGTGCCCCCCACCACAAATGTAACTGTTTGTCAGAAAGAATAATGATCAGAACCAAACTGACCTGTTTTGTGGAGAGATCTTCAATCATGCGATTGCTACAGAAGAGGTTCTGTCTTGTGAATCCTCTAGTGGACTGTCTCTTTGTTGGTAGGGTGTACAACAGAGCCTCCACCCAACTTTGATGTGACACCCTTAGAAAGTAACATGGGGGCACATGCATCCTTGGAGCTGAAATGGAATAATGACCCCTGCCATTCAGATTCATTTTTATTTCTATTTCAAGGGCAGTTCAAATTGCCTAGGCTATTAAGAGCAGGAGTGGGCAACAGCGAAAGGAGTGGGGCCTGTTCTGTGTCCCAAATCGCTTCCCATGTGTCTGAAAAGAATGTAGTCTCACTTCTACTTTTAATTTTTTAGCTGGAAAAAAGGCCAATTTTCTTCATTACTCTGGGTTTGGAGGTGGGGGTATTAATATGTGAGAGTGTGTAAGGTGACCCAATGAATCCTATTTTTGTGGTGATTTGGTTGGTTTGGTGGCATATGTGATTTGGAAAAAAATGAGCAAATTTTTTAAAAAAATAAATGGGAGGATTAAGGAGCTTGGGTGGGCTTCAGCTATCACAGAATGGGAGCCCAAGAGGTACATGCAGTCCATAGGGGATGCTTTTGCGAATCTGGATTTATAGCAAGCGTGGGTAACATTTTTCAGCCTGAGGAACCGAGTTTAACTTTCTGCAAGTTCTCGGGGGCTCCCTCCTGATGGTGTTGGTGGGAATCCCAGTGGTTGGGGGTGGGGCCCTGGGAGGTTCAGATTTGGCCCTTGATATTGTTGTTGTTATGTGTCTCCAAGTGGCTTCCAGCTTATGGCAATCCAGAGGTGACCCTATCATATGTTGGATTGTGGGGTTTTTGGTTTTTGGTTTTTTGTTAGCAAGATTTGTTCAGAGACAGCTCAGGCTGAGAGAATGGGTTTTGCCCAAGGTCACCCAATGGGATTCCATAGTTGAGCAGGTATTCAAATCCTGGTCTCCTGAAGTCCCTAGTCTAATATCCAACTGCTGCATTATTTAGCTCCGCAGTTATTTGCCCCTGCTTTATTAGAGTACAGACTTCCCTCATTTATCTGACAAGTTAGTGACCAGAGCACTGTCAGAAAATGGAACTGGTTGAAATGCAGAAGCCACGTATTCTACTGCACGGAGCACGAAGAACTTAATGGAGGCTCACTTGGGACTGACTGCGTACACGTTGTTTGCAAAGTCTTTCAGCTGGCTTAGCTTCCTTTGTTTGCCTCTTAGCTCACTTTGTATGCAGCACACATGCGTGAGCAGTTCCAAGCAAGTCTCTATTGGCAAAAAGAACTATGAAAGAGCAGAACCCCCATTGAATTAGTGAAACTTTTCCTTAATTTGGAAACATCAAAAGAGCAAGTCATCAGGTAACATGGCATTAAAAGGTGGGCTTCATATAGTGGAGTAGAACAGGGCCTTCTCTGTGGTAGCACTGCACTTGCAGACCTCTGCTGAGAGAAGTCTATTTTGTTCCTTTTTATTAACTTTCAGACAGCAAGTGAAGGCAACTGTCTTCTGGGGGCTTTTGTGTTACCCATTTAGTACATTTTCTTGTTTCTTCTATCTTGATCAATATTGTTATATTTATTGTATGACTTCATATGATTTTATGTTATGTTCAATATCATGTTATCCCCCTGAGAATCTTTTATTTTGATAAATAAATAGAGTGTTAGGAATACATGTAAATCTGTAGTAGCCAGTTTCCCTTATTGTGCACCGCAATGGATTTTAGCTTCCAATATCATCTTAAGATTCTTTCTTTCTTTCCACTCATATTTTATACATAGTTAGTATGTATCTGACCTGGGATGGGATGACCAAATCAGGGAGGCAACTGTGGAGTGTTTTTATTTAATTTTTAGTGTGTGAAAATGGTTTTCTCTTTAACATTCTTCAGACAAAGAACAAAACGTATAAGAAAAGGTTGAAGGAGCTCAGTATGTTCATTGTGGTGAAGAGAAGACCAAGGAGTGACATTACTGTGTTTTTTAAATATCTAAAGGACTGTCACAGAGTGGAGGGGGCAGGTTTGTTCTCTGCTGCCCTAGAGGGTAGGACCAGGTCTAATAATAATAATATCATCATCATCATCATCATCATCGTCGTCATCATCACTAGGACTAGGAGTCCAGGACCCCTGCAAAAGTGGGAAAAAATCAAAATACCAAAGTGTGGGTGTGTCTGTCTGTGGGAAGGGGGCCAAGACATGGTGGGGAGAACAAATACCCCAGGTCCAAACGAGGTCAGGGAAAGGGGTAGGTTGGCATGGTAGCCCTATACTTCCTCTCTTTCACCCATTTCCTTCTTGGGCTTGGGGCAGGTGTTGGGAGAGGGTTTGTGGTGCTGAGAAATCAGGCTGTGATCTGTCCTTAGCTGACCAGGCAGTGGCTGGTGAAGGAAAACCAGGGGCAGGATTTTAAAGGGTTGCATGGCCTGACCAGAGCAAATCTGGAATGCCAACTGTACCTTGAATAAGAGACTTCTTCCAGTCTTGTTTTCAGTGGTACCAGAACACTAAAATGCTTTTCGGTTAAGTCTGTTCTGCTCAGAAATGTTGGAAATCATTGACCGTGCGAGAATGGTCCATGCCAGTTTTCTTGCTTGAATCAGAATTTCCCCTTCCTGGGAACAAAACTGGCATGGCAGCAGTGATTCAGGGGTAAATGTTGGACTATGTCTTTACTTGGGCCCTCAAGGAGAAGCTGGAAATGCTGTGTTGATCCGTATCATCAACAGATCAGTTGTAGTGGTTTTCATTTCCATCAGAAGCAGGTAAAAGATTTTGTAAAGCTAATGACTCTTAATTGCCCGTTTGAGACCAAGACATCTCAGAATACTTTACATAGTAATAGGAATACCAGGCAGCAAAATAATTTTGCTGGAAAAATTCAGTTACCCAATTCCTAAAGACTGCAACTAAGCACAGAAGAAACAGTGAAGTCTGAAAGGGCTGACAGGTAGTGTCAGCATAAATGTTCATCAGAAGACCCCAGCGTTCCATACATGGAACCATTGACTCCACTCCACTAGATCAGTGCAAGGAAAGAGCCACAGCTTTATGCTTTTCATCTGGCTTTAGCAAACTGTTTTGAAAGGTGCCATACTAGAATAACTCCCATGGCAGCACAGCTAAAAGGGGCTTCTCTGTTCTTTCCCTCCATCATCCCATCATGAGAACTGTGATGATTCCGATGAATTTACCCAATGCACAAAGTGCAATCAGGAAAACCTTGCTATACTGATATGATATGCACATTTTTTTAAATAGAAGAATAATTTGATTTTTGCTGTTCTTCAAACTGGGAAAATGTTTACTTGAGAGGTGCCATGACTTAGTCTGATTTAAGATGTACATACATATAATTTGTGTGGCAAGTGTTTCAGATTAGGGCCACTTTATGAGGGAGAATCAACAGACCAAATTCTGTTGCTTTAACTCCATGCTTTGTTGTTGTATGCCTTCAAATCATATCCAGCTTTTGGCAACCCTAAGGTGAATCTATCATGGGGTTTTCTTGGCAAGATTTGTTTAGAGGGGGTTTGCCTTTGCTTTCCTCTGAAGCTGATAGGGTGCGACCTCTCCAGGGTCACCCAGTGGGTTTCCACAGCTAAGCAGGGATTCGAACCCTGGTTCCCCAGAGTCGCAGTCCAACGCTGAAACTACTACACCACTCTGGCTCTTCTTTACTTCATTCCCAAATGTCCTGCCTATCTCCTTTACCCACTGGGTGACCTTGGGCATATCACACACTCTCAGCCCCAGAAAACCCTGTGATAGGTTTGCTTTAGGGTCACCGTAAGTCAACAACAACAATCTTTAACATTAACAGTATTGTACCTGTTTTCCAGCTTCATTATCATCCATCTGCTAGAACTCCATTTCCTTTCAGCATAGCATCAGATTTTCATACCAACATATGTGCATTTTTGGACTTGCTAGTGAAACCTGTCCAAGACATTTGTAAACTAATATTGTTTAATATGTAATCCAAGTATTCCTTATTCTTTCTTATTCTTATTTCTTATTAGTATTTCTTATTTACTTTTCAAATAAAAAAAGTGCTTGGTAAATTGACTGAGGCTAGGAACAAAAGTATCTGCCCTCCTTTCTAAGTGCTGCAGATATAAGTGGTTTTTCCTGCATTTGCTTCCCACCAACAAATGAAACAAATGTTTGCAGAAAAGCAAATAAATGGTGTTATTAGAGCATGAAGTACCTGGGTGTGTGTGTGGCTAACATTTTAAATCCTTCAGTTTGTATAAGAGCTGCTTTTATCAACATAAGCTTTTTTTATTTGAATGGTCTGGAGAACGAAACAACATAAAGAATTCTTTTATGAAGAGAAGAACATCATCTTTAGTCTTGTTGGTAATTGTTTGGCAATTTTTTTTTATGTCTTCTCAAAGCCTCTGAAAAATGTATAAAATGAGGTCTAAGAACTAGTTAGAGTAGCGTGTCCCACTACGTTGCCAAGTTCGAAAGAGCCTTTTTTTTTTCTTTTACTTTAGGGGCTACCGAACAGGTTTTTCTTGACTTCAGAGGGCAGGTAAATGACAATACTGTTTTTAGAGATAGCTGTTTATAGGGTATGATTGTTGGATTTGTTGGAAAGACAAATTTTCTGTATGGACGTACAGTCAACCCTCCACATTTGTGGGTTTCTTTTTCACAAATTTGATTATCTGCAAGTTTCTTCAAGCCCTGCCCCCTCCCCTGTAACCTAAAGCCTTCTTTTCTGTAAGAACCTTCCCTCTTGGTGGCTCCGATCAGGTTGCGCAACATTTTAAAAACCTGCCTCTAGTCCTCCTCCTGCTCTCCCACCAGTTGGTGCTGGCCAGCGAAGGACAGATCACAGCGTGATTTCTCAACACCCCAAACCCTCTCCCGATGCCTCCCACACCCAAGGAAGGAGAAAGGACGCAAGAGAGAGAAAGAATACCACCACCATATCACCCCCCCCCTTTCCCTGACCTGGTTTGGACCCTGGGTGCCTGTTCTTCCAACTATATCTCAGCCTCCTTCCCACAGACACACACATACACACACACACTTCAATATTTGTGATTTTTCTTCTTTTTCAGGGGTCCCGCACCTAATGAATGTGGAGGGCTGACTGTATTTGTCCTTTTAACTGCTGATGGTATCTGTAGAACTTTTCTCCAGCAACACGTTTCAGATGAGTTCTCTTCTTGTCAGCTGTCTTTATTGTCCGGTTTTCATAACCCATAGAAATTAGAAGTACTATGGGATGGATAATCTTGACTTTGGCGTTCAGAAACCTATCTTTACATGTGACATATCTTATCTGTTTCCTTCATTGTTGCATTTCAAGTGCTAGTCTTCTGATTTGACCGTGGTCTCCATTTTGATTAATATCTGAACCAAGGTACAAAAAATCCTTAGCTATTCTTATGTTTTCTTCATCTAGTTTGACCTTATGTAAATCATCTGTCATCATTTTTCCCCATTTATATTGCCTCTGCTTCTAAACTTTCTTCCTTAACTTTCTTTAATAATTGTTCCCAATCTTTGCTATATTCTATAACATGTTGTCATCTGCATGTCTTAAATTGTTGGAGTTTCTTTCCCCAGTTTTCATGGGCAAGTTTAATCCTGCTTTCCATGTGATTATGTTTTGCAAACAAATTAAACGTAAAGGGTGAAAAATACAGTCTTGTTAATTGGAAACTATTTTGTTTCTCCATATTCTGTCCTATCCATGTCCTCTTTTCCAGAGTATGTTATATACCAGGACAGTGAGATGTTGTGGCACACCATCTTTCCATCTGGGATGGGACAAATAGAGCACATGCCCTGAGCGCCAATGCTGGGGGGGGGGGGCAAAACAGCCATGCTTGTAGGGGTTGCGATGGAGTAGGGGTAAGAAGGTAAGGGTGCAGCTTCCATGCTTACCCCAAATACTGTTTTTGCTAGATACAGCACTGCATCTTTCACAGCAATCCACAGTTTTTCTTGATCTATACAAAGTGTTTGTTATAATCTATAAAACTCAGATTGATTTTCCTCTGGAAAGATTTCTCTGGAATCTTTATTATTTTGCTTTAGTCAATATATATTTGCAATAAGATCCCTAGTGCTTCTTCCTTTTCTGAATCCAGTTGAACATCTGGCTTTTATTGCTTCATATATGGTGAAAGTGTTTATTGTAAAATCTTGAGCATCACTTTGCTTACATTGGAGGTAAATGCAGTGGTCTGATGGTGATCACATCTTTGTGTTCCTTTTCTGGTGGGATGTATATTGAGCATTTCCAGTCTGTGGATCATAGTTCTGCTATCCATATTTGTTGGTAGATTTTTGCTAGAATGTGGATGGATTCTGTCTCTGTAGCTTCATATGCTACCTCTTCCTGGTAGCATATCAAGCTGGTATTCCTGGTGTTTCATTTCTACCATTTCAGAGCTGTTTCCACTTAACTTTTTTAAATTGTGGGTTTTTCTTCAATAGGTCCTTCATTGAAAGAATCTGTCATACATTTCTATCTTTTATATAGTTCTTCAGTGTGTTAGTTTCAACATTTTTTTTCTAGATCGTATATTGTGTTCCCCTGTTAGTCCCTACTCTTGGTTTAAGTTTCCTTTGATTTCTCTGATATTGAGGAAGGAGTCTTTTGTTCTATTTTTTGTTGCCTTTTTCAGTTTCTTTGCATTGCATTGAATTTTATAATAGTTATATTGGAACTGGCTATTCTGTGACACATGAATAATAGTGGATATTGTTAATGCTTTCCCTCACAACCGTCCACCTTTCTTTTCTGACACTCTGTTTCAGTCTACAAAATTTTAAAGCATTTGTTTATACTTTCAAATGAATTTTATTTCTTATTTTTAAGGAGACTGTGCTTCCCACACTGAAAGCTTAAAATGTATTCTTTGATTTCTGCCAGATAAACTCATAATCCCTTTCAAATATGCAGTCAAATCTTTAATACAAGCAACACTTCATGGATGTTCATGATCTTCTGTTAGTGAACTTTTCTCCTTTATAGAACACTGTGATGTTTGGGAAATGCTTGCATTGCATTAGGGTGCTGGTATAAATATTTAAGTTTTTAAGATCATCCTAAGATAAAGTACTCCAGTCTTGGTCATTATTGACGTCTGAACTGGTGACCAAAAAACAATTGTGTGTCGTTGTAACAGACAAAGCAACATGGCAATAAACCAAATATTTTTGTAGTTTGAAATACAAACAGAATAAAGCACATAGACACTCTCTTCAGTAGTACAAATCCAGCCATGTTTCATATGAAAGACTTAAGCCTGTAGTCTGCGCCTTAACAAGACTGCATTTTGGTATTCCCTTTGGATCATTCCAATTTACCTGTTCCAAAGAGTAGCAGATTCAGGACAGACAAAAGGATATTCTTCTTCACATGATGCACAATCTGTGGAAAGTAGCAGTGCCTGCTTGTTAAAATGAGAGAGGGCTGAACGAATGAATGGAGTAAGAACCTTGTCAGTGGTCACCAGCCAAGATGGTTAAATGCGTCTCCAGCTATGATGTACACTTGCCTCTTGGTACCAGTTGCTGGGGCAGCAACAACGTGTGGTTTTCAACGCCTTCTTCGTATTGGCCTTCCCAATAAGCTCTTGTGAGAAAGAGGCTATTGCGCTGGATGTTTCTGTGGTGTAATTAAGCACAGACCTTCTAGATCAGTGCTGTTCAAAGTGGTGGTCTCTGAACTGGTGATAGGCTTTGAGCCATTGGTAGACAGTCCTCAGCAAGTTTTCAGGAGAGGAAGAAACAGATTTAGTGCCATTCCCAGGCCTACTGGAAAACAGCAATTGCTGGTCTGCACATCAGATAACCTGAGAAGCGCTGTTATAGATCAGCTTTCTCCAAGTGTGCTGGGCTGTGTGTGACTTCTAGAATTAATAACTCAACGAGAAGATTTGGAGGACAGTCAAAAGGTGTTCTAGATTAGGGTTAGGAATGCTGCAGCTGTCCAGATGTTACTGGACTGCAATTCCCATCAGTTCTCAACACTGGCCATTCTAGTTAAAGGTACTAGGAGTTGCAGTCCAACAACATCTAGAGAACTTCAGGGTTCCCATGCCTGTTCTAGATGAACTGCCCTAAGCTTGGAACTCTATTTGCATTATTCTTTTTGATGACTTCTTGGGATTCTGAGGAATATCTTGGTGTAGTCCAACCCACCCTCCCTCAAAACTTAGCTGATGAGTGGAATGGAGCAACGTCTTTTAATGATATAGCCTGAAATACAGGTGTTCCCCACTTTTTGGTGGCCTGCTTTTCGACAGTCTGCTCTTTCCATGATCCGCTTTTTCGATAATAACCAGAATTACAGTGTCTCTCCATATTTGTGGGTTTGATCTTTGCAAATTTGATTATTCCCATTCCTCTGCTTTTTGCCTGGCATGCATGCCTTCCATCTCTGCATCTAGGCAAAAGGCAAGGGAATGGGAGGAAGGAGCCCTGGAAAGGAATGGAAGGGGGAGGGGAGAGTCATTTGCCATTTTTCCACTATTACAACGGTTCTGAAAATGGAGGGGCCACTGTACTCTGATCCACTTTGTTCATCCTGCCTCTCTGAAAACCTTACACAATCAGAAATGTCCTCCTGAAAAGGGGATAGATCATTGTTGTGAGTTTTGTGCATGTAGCCTTCATCTGGAAGCTTATTTTTTTCCTTATACTGCTTGCTCCTCATCCATCCCATGTTCCTCCTCTTCTCCCATCCCTAGTTTCTCTTGCTCATAGCAGCCTCATTGCTGCCCCAGCTGGGGTTCCGCATTTTGACAATTTCTGGTTTTCAACAGCTCTCTGGCACCTAAGCTGTCAAATAAGCATGGGATGCCTGTATTATAACAGCTAGTCTTTATTTATTTGTATTAATTTAAAATTATTCTTAGGCTGCCTTTAAGGATGCGTCCAAGGTATTGCTCATAAAAAGAGAGATACTACCAAAAGAATCCAAACTTAATCTTGATAGGGTCTGCTCTAATAATGGCTAAATCTGGATTGAGGGTGATCCAGGAAAAAAGCCACAATGTATTCTGATTGCATTGTTCCATGGAAGATTCACTGCAAAAAGGCAGCTCAAGGATAGATAGAGTATCCAGGTGGGACAGAGCTGCCAACTTTGAGTAGTAAAGCTCAAGGCTGATTGGCGATGAAGGAGAGGCAGATGCATAATTCTCCTTAGTGGGATCTTTTGAATGAACTTTAGGAAGAGAGCTGGGTGGCAGCATGCAGCACCCATCGTACCCCCTGATGGTACAAATTGATTATGATGCTGAAACATTGCTGGCTCTCATCATCTCCGACCTTGTCTGATTCACAGCTGTGTGAGCAGCTGACAGTCTCCAACCAGACAATCAGAGTACGTGTTCTAACTACTAAATCACAGCACAATTATCCCTGTGCTCCTCGTATAGGCAAACCTCAAGACTCCCTAGGAGAAATTCAGATTTATTTTCATTTATTCCAGTGTTAAAATTTCTTTTACCCTTTGCACAGTTTCGAGTTGTCATAAATATTGGCAAATACTTTCTCCCTCCTCTCTTTCTTTTTTTTAAAATCGCCTTTGGGATAAACATTAATTATATTACACTTCCATTTTTAATGGCAAAGACTGTTGTGCAAAACTAGATTCTTTCAACCAATAACATTTCATCGAGTAAATCTCTGCTTTTCCATTCCCTAGCAGTTATAAAACAGCTCTAGGGCACTCCACATTTTTTTTCCTGATAAGGAGAAGTGCACACCCTGCAATGTATTTCTCTGATCTGCTGCAGTGCTCATATTAAGAGGAAGAAAATAAAAACTTAGGTTTAAATGAGCATTTCAGTATATGAAGGCAGTCCAGATTGATAACGTAAGTTTAAGTTACCAGAGCACAGTGTATGCATTAAAGAGGACTTACTCCTGAGTGAATGGGTTTAGAATTTAAGTCTATGGTTAGAATTCCATTTTGGCTTTACTTTAGTGTAAATGCCATGGCTGTGTGTTCTTGGTGGTTACTGAATCAGGCATGGAGGTTTTCCAGGTCAGCAAGGAGGTTTATATAGCTTCCATTTTGCCATAGCCCTCACACTGGACCGTATTATCTATATGCAGAATCTTTTTCCCCCAGTGTTCCACCATTGAATTGAAATGAATTTTAACAAAAAGTTTTAACAAGAAGTCATGGGAGACAGAGTACATTTGAACATAAGATGAAGCATGCAGGTCTAGACCAGATGGTGGCCTCCTATTCATCATTTTGCTCATTTTGGTGGCCAAGCTGTTTATTTATTTTATGTATTTATTGAATTTCTCCTGGGATGGAATCCAAAGCTGTTACCTGTGGCAAGACAGGAGTCTCATGCTTCCCAGCAGCTGATACACAAAGGGATTCAGGAATAGTGCTTCTGAGACTGGGGGTAATGCGCATGCTCCTTTGTGACTAGGAACCATCAGTGGTATGTCCAATTCTGAGACCAACTGGTATTGCATTGGCTCTATCCTGAAAATTAATACTTTACTAGACTCCAACAGTGTTACTGTTCAGTTCTTTCTCAATTTTTTTAATTTTTTATAAATTTTGTTGTAAGGAAAAAAAAACAAAAAAATACATAACATAATGAACATAAAAGTGAAGGGAAAGGTAAAAAAAATGCTTACATTACTATTTCTTTCCAAATTTTATTTACATAATATTACTTATACAATGTATTATAAATCATACTGATTATATATTTTTCGTTATATATATCTGAATCTCATTCTCATTATATCAGTTGTTATTAATTATACCCATAATTGACTTTTTCAAAATATGCTGTTAATAACTTCATTCTTATTTCTATCCTAAATCTTAATTATCCTTTCCTAATTACTCTTATCACCCTACATACCAATATGTTGTTTATACACACACACACACACACACACATATATCTATTTCTTTTTTTATCTATTCTACCCTAAATTTAACCTATCACTATTATTAAGTGTTCCCCATCCCCAGAGCCTATTATGCCTCAAGTTATTCCACTTTCCAAAATTGTAACTCTTCTTGTGGAGGTGTAATACCTTCCTCTTTTACTAACACCTTTTCCATGAATATCTTCCATATTGCATCAAAATCTCTCATTATTTCTTTTTTTACCTTAATTCCACATGTTAACTTATTAATCACAATTTGCCATACCTCTTTATACCAATCCTCTGTTTGAAAATCTCCTTGAATTTTCCATTTTCTTGATATAGTTAGCCTTACAGTTAGTAAATAGGTAATTAGATCTTTCATGGCCTGGGCACAATTAACCTTATCATATATAGGTAACAATGCTATATTAGGGCATAGTTCTAAATCAATTTCTGTTATCTCTTTTATCTCTTTAAACACCATTTGCCAAAATTTCTGTACGCATCTACAACTCTACCACATATGAATATAAATACCAATTTCTTGACAATCCCTCCAACACAACCTCAAATAGTTCTTATCTATGTGATTTAACCTTACTGGTGTTAGGTACCATCTCCAAACCAGTTTATAATAATTCTCTTTTATCTGTATGGATAAGTTTTTAAAATGGTGCTGATTCCAAATTTTTTCCCAATCCTGAATATCTATTTTTTGTGCTAATTCTTCCTCCCATATTTTACTAAGATATTCCTCTTGATCTTTATGTTTTGACAACATTTTATATATTTTACTTGTGGTACCCTTCAAAATTTCATTTTCCTCCATACTTTCTCTTTGATTAATCATTTGTTCAAATTTCGTATATTCTCTAAAGTCTTTATTATTCCTATTCCAATTCCTTGTCCACTGCTCTAAATGAATATAATTGAGCCATGATATCCTTGTACTCTGCAATTTCTCCTTTATTTTATCTTTATTCCTCACTGTATTCATTTAATCTTCTAACTTATATATTCTCTGCTCCTATAATTCCTTTTCTAATTCACCTCTCAAATTCACTGGAAATTTTCCCACCATCACTACTGGAGTTAATGTAGTGGGCATTAACTTTTCCTTATTTTTCTTCCAAATCTCTAATATATTTTTCAAAAAGGGGTTTTCTATTTTTTCCACTTCCCTCTTAACAGAATAAAAAAAAAATCTCCAATTCTATTGCATCCATCTTTAACCAGTCTAAATCCCCCTTTCCTGTTACTCCATACTCCATATATCTCAACTGATTTGCACTGTAATACCATTTTAAGTTCGGGAGACCCAGTCCTCATTCCTTTTTGGGATTTACACCAGTATGTCTTATTAATCGTCACTTTTTAAAGTTCTTTCTTAAGTGTGTATGTATGTGTTTGTGCTGCACGAGGCATTGAGCGCTAAAGAACTGAGGAGTTAAAGAGCTTATTATACACGATTTGTTTCCTTTTCAGTCATGGAATATGTACTGCAGAAGTTCTTGTTAGAAATCTAAGCAATTTTCTGTGGGATGTAGAGAGTGGTAGATTTACATAGCAGTTGTTGTTAACAGGCTGCCCCTTCATTCACAACCACACTGTGTCTGTGTTGTGACTGTTGCCAATAGCCAATATCTTCACACAGCTTCTGCCGTGGTGGGACCACAGTGTACCCTTGTGTGCTTTTCCAGAACCGCCTAATTTGAAGGATTTCACAGTTGTTCCTGACTGCTGGCGATAGGGTTGCTGGCGTAGCCCTGAATGCATCTTGTCTTGTCTTTCACTTTATTGTTTTGTTGTCCATCTGCTTGCTATGTAGAGCCAGCACACGGAGACGTGTTGCTTTGACTTTGTAAGCAAACATGGGGGTGTTTCAAGCTTAAAAGGATGTTTCTCTGGGGTCAGGGTGCTGGTCTCTCTAATTGAGCGTTTTCGTCTCAGACTGGCAGTATTTCAAGTTTGAGGCGTGGGCAGCAATAGGAAGAGCAAGGAGTTGAGCCAGGGAGTTGGAGGCAAAATGTGGAGCCAGGAGGCAAGGAACACATTAATGCATCAGGACCAAGAAGTTCGTACTGCTCAGGCCAATTAGCAATCCCAAACAGAAAGACTTTTTTAGACTGTTTTGTCTAGGGGGAAAAAAACAGTGGACAGTTTGGAGAGAGCTAGGAAACATTCCCTTTAGGGCAATAGCCATGTTGGCTGGAGGTTCTGTGAGTTGTACCTCCAGAAAAAGGGGGGTTTTCTAAGTCCCAGTTCTGATAACTCCACCACAGAGGGCAAGTGCTTCATGCCACAGCATCTTCTGATTAGGTGTAGAAATTCTCTTCCTCATCCTCACTTTCCCTACCCTTAGTTTCCATCCTGCATCTGGCTCAGATTGCACTTTCTTTTAAAACAGGTGAGAAAAGTTGTGCATTTTCCTCTACAGTTCTTCAATTTTTGCCTTTTTGTTTGGTTCATTTTGCTATGCTTTTGTTTTTTTAATTTGGAAATTACGTCCTTCATGCTACTCCTGTTCCGTTACTACTCCTAATGAGGTCTCAGATGGAGGCCTTTTCCAACCTTCCTACTGGAAATCTGACATTTCTGATGGCACAGATTGAATATACAGCCTTTGATTTTGTTTTGTGTTAATGGTCCTTTCCATTGCGTTCGGCAGTCTAGCCTTATTGTCCTTGTTTGCTTAGCTTCCCTCAGGTTCCACAGCTTCAGTTAAGAGCTGCTTCTCCTTGGCTGACATCCTTCATTTTGCAGGCAGAGTTTAACACACTGCCTGTGAAGTTCCTCCCATAGAAAGCAGAGCCCTGGAACATGTTGCCATGGCCATTTACTGACCAAAGAAGGGGGAAAAGTGTGGGAGATGCCCAGGCAGCATTCAGCAGCAGTTCTGCAGCTGTAAGAACGGAGCTGGCACTGCCTTTTTCAATCTCCAGTGAGTCATGAGAAATTTGCGAGGGCAGTATCTGTTTTCTTCACTCAGCTACAGAAATACAGTCAAGTATTGCCTGGGTGTGCCCGATCCCTATCTCCTTACACCACCCTCGCTAAACAGTAAAAGGCCGAGATGGTGTGCTTTGGTTATTTGGAAGATGCCTGGATGCTGTACGAGGTAATACCTCCATTTTGAACATCCAAAAAATTACACATACAGGTGCATCAACAACAATCACCCAAAGAGTGGGAAGTGAACATAGTCTGATGTACTGCTTTCTTTTTGGAGTCTCCTCTGCACTTAGAAGGGCCACCTGGAGAAACATCAGTGAGTAAGTATGTATAGGAAGAGCACATCCTTCAAACTGTTGTGTGCTTTCAAGTGAACTATGACTTATGGCAACCCTGTCTTAGGACTGGAAAGATTTATTCAGAGGAGGTTTGTCGTTGCTTTGTGATAAGTCAGAGAGAGAGATTGACTTGCCGAAGGTCACCTTGTGGATCTCTACGACTGAGCAGCAATTGAGATTGAGTCTCCTGGAATCTGCGTCCTGATAGTCAAACCATTTATGCTACATTGGCTCTCATGAACAATTATTACCAAATGACAGGAACAACAAAACACAAAATAGAACCATGCCATGGGACTATAGTACTCTCTCTCATCGAAAGAAACCAAAACCTGAGTAAAACTGAGTAGAATTTGGTCTGAAAATTCAGTGTATTAACAACATAAATACCTTAGAATTGGAGTGGTGGTAATGACTTCTCCATTTTCTTGGCAATATCTATTTAGAGGCAGTTTGCTGTTGCCTTCCCCTAAGACTGAGAGAGTATGACTTTCCAAAGTCACCCAGTGGATTTTTCATGGGTTCAAATGCTGGTCTCCCAGAATCCTAATCCAGCACTCAAACTGTACTGTCTCCTTAGTCCTTTAAGTACAGAGTTCCAAAGTCTTGAAGAGCTTAAATCATGAAGGACCTCTGCTGGCACTGTTTGGTATGGCATCAGATTTACTCTGATGTGCTTTTTTTTCTTTGAGACTGTAAAAAGTAACTTTTAAAATGATAATCTAAACTACCAGATGTGTTTTTCCCTCTAAAAAGGCTTCAAATAATGTGAAGCTGTTGCAAAGAGATCCATTGTGTAGCTGAGATGAGCCTGCTGGGATGGAGCTTCCTTCAGACAACTTCGGACCTAAGTTTTTGTCTTAAGTAGAGTCCACAGTTTCTACTGAAGAATATAAATAAATGTGGAGCCCTTACCCTTGCCTACTCTGAGTTTACGTCTAAACTCCAATAATTATTTGAGGTTTTCAACATGAATTTAGGAGCACATCAGAGCTTTCCTTTCTCCTCCCTGCTTTTCAATAACTATTTGGGAACGTGGGATGGGCTGTGAACGGCATGCAGATAATGCCTCATTCCAGCTCTCCTTTTCATTTAAGCCAAGTGAGGCATTTGAACTAGTGCCTAGGCATGGCAATGGACTAAATGAGGTTCAGTAAATTAAGCCACAGCCCAGACAAGATGGAGATAAATATACTTTGTGGGTGGGTGGGTGGGTGGTTTGATGAGATACATGATGTCGAGAATGTTTTGAAAGGGATTCCATACTTCCTAAGGGATAAAGTTCAAATTTGTTTGGGAGTCTTCTTGTACCCATCATTGGGTAGACTTTTTTACTGTATGTGTGTACTTTCATGCAGTAATTGCAACAGTATTGCAGTTACTGTATTCTTTCTTAGCATAAAAAGAAAGCATATTACTCTGTGGAATGGAGGAAGAAGAAAATGAAATGCATATATGATTTGTGATTTCTCAATGTCCGTCCTCAGTCTGGGAATCCTAATTCCCTCAAATCCAGTTCCGTAACTGCAGAGGGCCTGCTGTTGCTGCTTCTGTCCATCATCATCATCATCACCACCACCACCACTACCACTATTATTGCCATCATCCTGACCATCATCACCACCAGTTGCTGGATGTTCATGGCAAGACCAGACCGTTCAGCTGAGGCAGGCTGTTACTGTAGACGAGCGAGTGCAATAATCACTTCCTCTGAATGCTGTCACTCCCTCTGAGCAATTCAACATGCGCAAATTTACCACAGAGCCCCATTTGTAGTTTTACACATGCATTTGAAAAAAAAAAATTTGGGAAAACAGCAAAGGCTGTAAGGCTAGCCATTTAGTTTAGAAATCATGGTGTCTGCTAACTAAACTGCCGAACAACATCAGTACAGGTTTTTGCATCTTCAAATAGCTATGTGAAAGAACCTATATAACGAGTCAAAGTTTGTGTCATAACAATCAGCTCTCCAGAAGAAAGAGGAAAGGAGCGTGAGCTCTGAGTGTTCCCTCTCTTAAGGACAAAGCAAACACCAGAATTTGTCTCTTGTTCCATCCTGTCAGAAAGCTGTTCCGCTGTAGATGAAGCACTACTCTGTGCTGGGCATATGATTGTGTCCTACTTAGCTCTGCACCACTGAAACAGTGCTATTTTTCCCCTTGCTGCAGCAGTTCTTTGATTCAGCCCTATGCTGAGAATGCTGGATTGTTCTAATTGCTGTGCATCCACAGAGCACAAAGTCATGCCTCCATGCTGGGACAACAAGGAGTTACTGTTAAGCAACTCCAAGGGTTCTTACGTTAGCTCTTTTATGTACTACTGCCTTTGAGAGTTCCTTAATATACTCTGCATTCTCACACACATGTACACCACTTTCATTGCATTGCGTTTTAGACTGGCTGGAAGTACAGTGAGAATGACCTTGTATGGCAAAAGCAAAAAAGGGCACTTAGCACAGATTTGATCTGAATGTGGAAAGCTCTTTGGCATCAGTAAACTACAAACCCCAGAATTCCACAGGATCTTGAAAGTGAAATAATAGCCCTATAATAGTGTAGTGCAGAAATGGCCAAAGTATGGTGACTCCATGAATTTCATAGGGTTTTCTTAGCAAAGAGTACTCAGAGGTGGTTTTGCCAGTTCCTTCCTCTGAAATATAGTCTACAGCATCTGGTATTCATTGGTGGTCTCCCATCCAAGTACTAACCAGGGCTAATCTTGCTTAGCGTCAAAGATCAGATGGGGCCTGGTGCCTTTAGGGTATTTAGGCAATATCTTCCTCTCTACCACCTTCTTATTATGTATATTTATTTGTCTCTGGAAACAAGATACAAACTATTTTCTATCTCCTTCCTAAGATTTAGGTATCATTTGTTTGTTTTTTTAATATAAGTATTTGTCATATGTATCCTGCAGTGCAATGCCACAGTTATGACAATATCTCATTCTTTTCCCCTTGCACAACAACTTTGGAAGATTGAGTCAAAGTGTATGCCTTGTTCAAGGTCTTTTAGTGGGCTGTATGACTTGTAGTAAGTTTAACCCAGTGTTTGATGCAAAAATTGATTGATGCATGGTCTTTTTCTTAATTGTTCCCATTGATTTAAACATCTGGAGATGATATTTATTCAAAGCTGGGGGTAGAGGATTGTGGAGCTCAGCTATTGGCAGAATGGCTCTTAGGTACCTTCAGAAATGAGTGAAAGGTTTGTAGAACTTCAGTAAGGAAGGAAGCAGCATGTAGCCTAATACACTAATCATGTGTTATGCTGCTAAGAAAGGATGACATATTTTCATTATAGTGGTTGTACAGCTTTACAAGTCGGCATGATTCTCAGAACATAATTTGTAATCCAATAATCCCTTCTTTCTTCAAGAAGGGCATCTTGTGGGTGGATTCTTCAAAAGCATGCAGAATGGACAGAAAGTGAAACATATAATCCCACCCAACCCCAAGTCAGACTGTTAGTCCATCTGACTTACTGAGTCACATATTGGTTCGTCTAGGCTGTAGTCTGTAGTGACAAGCAGTCTCTTCTTGCAGTTTAAAACAACATTAGTCTCCCTTGAGACTTTACTGCTAATCTATAGTCACAGAATTTTCACGTTGGGCTTCATTCATGTTGGTTTGAAAGATAAACTATGTGCAGCCTTTCCCTCCTGCCTCCTAGCCCCTACTCCCCTTCCTTTAATTACTGAGAAAGATTTGACTACTTCTATAAAGAGTTCTACAGAGACTGTAGCTCTCACTGCTCAGTTCCAGTGCCTTAGGTGGAAGGAACGATGGCCACAGAGCACATACATGGACATTTGTCCTTTCATATCTGTGAGTCCATAGAGACTTGTAGAAGGCCACTATGGGATGTAGTGGTTTGAGTGTAGGATTAAGGCTCTGTCAGAGACCATGGTTCAAATCCCTGTTCGGCCATGGAAACCCACTGGGTGATCTTGGGCAAGTCACATTCTCTCAGCCAAAGAGGAAGGAAATGGCAAACCCCTCTGAACAAGTCTGAACAAATCTGGCCAAGAAAACTCTAGAATGCAGTCACTGTAAGTCAGAATTGACTTGAAGGCACATAACAACAACAGCCTGTGAAACCAGCAGAAGAGTGGCTGAGCCTGTTGTCCTTGGAGGCTCTGCTCCACTTGTCACACAATCACACAAGGCTAACTGGAAGAAAAGGGAGGAAAGTTTTGGATAATGAGATTTTAGGGTGAAGTGGGTGATATTTACCAATCCAGAAGAGCAATGAAAAAGGTGATATAGCTTAGATACAAGTCTAAGGGCAGTACGCAGTTGGGAATTGGAGCCGCAGAGCAGTAACCAGTAATCGGTGTACTGCAAGTTGACTGGCCAAAAGCTGGGTTTAAATACTCTTTTTCTGCTTGGAGGGTAAAGGTGCTAATGGCTCTCTGGCAGAGTGAACAGTGGAGTCTGGAGAGTGGACAGTGAGGCCTGGAAAGAGCTAACTGTCTTAGCATTAGGTGACAAAGGGCTAATGGTAGTCCTGATAGCATTTTAATTGTCAGATAGGTGTGGAGACAAAAGGGAAGCTTGCTTGGTTGGAGGGAGAGGAGTTAAAACAATCAGCTTTCCTGTGGGAATCTTCGAGATGCTATTGTCTCTAAAAGGTTGAGTCATCAGAGGCTAACTGCAAGTCCATTATTGCTGGAGTTACCTGGTGACTTCCTGGCTAGAACCTGGCTACACCTTGAGGTCTTCCCTGGCCTGATTTTGCAATGCACGTGTGCAGGCTGCTTTTCCCTCTTGGTCAGCATGGCCGTGCAGCCAATTATATTTATATTTATGCCAATTAATATATTCTGCCAATTAAATCATATTTTGCCAATTAAAGCATATCAAAGTGTGGGGATTGTATGGCCTTCCAGCAGAATGGCACCTGATTGCCTGCCCCTGGTACATTGTACTATGGCTTCTCTTTCTGAACAGTCTAAATCTGCAGTATCACAGAAAGCTGTAATCAGAGCTATATGCTCTTCCTTCACTAAGCGAGAGGCCAAGAGGAGCTAATGATCCTTAAGACAATCTAATTGCTGTAGTTGTCCTCAGCTTTCCCTGGCTCAGATTACAGGCTTGTGTGACATCCTCTTCGGGGCTTTCAAAAAACTTGCTGTGGATGATCCAACTTGGGGAATGGGAAAGTTTCCAAAAGAAAGTAATACAAGGAAGAGTGAGTTGGAAAAACTTAAACTCAGCAACCTCAAATTGAGGACTCTTGTATTTAAACAGAAGTGGAGGCTCAGGCATAACACTTCAAATTCTGTACAGAATGATACTGGCAGGTTGGTGGGTGTTGACAGTCTATTTTTGGGGAGCTGAGTTGCCTTGAAGAAATGAAGAGTCATACCAGGTTCCAATCTTGGAAGATGAGCCTGTGTTCTCTTTGGAATGCACAGAGCAAAGTTGAGGGGGACGGGCTGCGGCTTAGTGGAAGAGCATGCGCTGTGCATGCAGAAGATCCCTAGTTCAGTCGTCAGCATCTCCATCTAAGTGCTGAAGAAGTGTTCATAGCTGAAACCCTGTAGACCTGCTGCTGGTCAAGGTAGACAAGTGGGGGAAATTGTGTGGCCCATGTGTGTCCCTTGCCCTGCTTAACCTCTGAATTTAAAATGTGATGGTAGGGCAAGAATTAATCTGAGTGAAGTGTGGTTTTGTATTCTAATGCTGTTTTGTCCCTCCTAGTGCCCCTTACCGCTGACCAGGATGTCACTTCTAGTTCCTAAACATAGTGGTGGTGGTGGTGGTGGTGGTGAAGAGGCCCTCCAACCCTTTTCATGTACCTAGCCCTTGTTACAGAGTCCCTGTAAATTAAATACGATCTAGAGTGTCTGCTTAACTAGCCCAAAGCCATCCTTCTTTGGTTCCATTACAGCACTTAGGCTAAAAAAAGCCTCTCATAAAAGCATGGTGGACTTTGCACAGGGCAAAATGGGAGAATGGTGAATCCCTCCCTCCCTTTGTGCATGTTTATCCTTCTCCCTCTCCCACACAAACAGAACATTCACCCACATGACAATTAGGCCTGGTGAAAAAATAGACCTCATTGGAGGTCCACTGTTTTTCTGGTGGTTGTCACATGGTTGGAAAACTCAGCTTGAGATTGCTTCATAGTTTGCGCAGAGCTTCTCTGAGCCAAGTAATGCTTTGTTTTCACTGTGCATACACGGAACATTTTCTCTGACATGGAAGAGAATTGCTGCTGTTACTGTCAAGCTCCATGTCTGCATTGCAACCCTGATCAACTTTGGATGATGTCCATGGAGAATGGATACATAGTATAGTTTATCAACAGTTGTAGTCATCAACAGATGCATACCTTTCTCAAGGTTTTCATCAGCTTTAATCAATTGCTTGTGAACTGCTACTGAATGTCAAACTAGCCGTTTTCTGGCTAAGTATTTTGCGGTTTGCTGGCCAAAGCAGAATAGAATCGTTGGCAAAATTGTTTTGCTACTGGCATGCTATTGTGGATGTCTCATAATGGTATTATCTAGCCATGTACGGAGATGAGATTTTTACTTCAAAGTAAATAGGCCACAGAAAGTGAGCTGGAAAGTCTTAATGCTTGTTGTCATGAAGTGTTTTTCAACTGCAATAATGTAAAAGTTTTCTTGTCACCAAATCTCATGCAGGCTAATTGCAACTCACCTTGACATTGATAATGCATTTAATGTTCTTGGTAAAGTGCCCAGCCTCCTTCTGCTGTATGAATACTTAATATACTTAATCACAAAAAGAGTGTTTTATAAGGAACCTAAGAATGTAAGTGGCTCTTGGCTACCATTCATTTAAGTAGTTTTTGCAAGAACAAATATTTGCCTAATACTATCAAGTTTCAGGTGCTCAGGGAGTGATACTCCTTTCTCGGACAGCAGGAAATGGAACATATAGGAAAAGGTAACTCCTTGCCTTCAAAGGCAAGACCAAAACCAACGGCATTGTTTCTCCCATTCCCTGTGACTGGGAGGCCATGGTTTGTTTGTTTTTTTGGTGTGCAGTTGGACACAAAGTATTCAGTTAGGGAAAAATATGTAGTCTGAAAAATAATAATGTGTAGTTGGGAAAGGGGGAGAGAAATCAAACACATTGGCCTAAATCCTATTGGTTGGTTGAGTAGTGAGTCAACACTTAGTGAATTCCTACTGATTTAATGGGTCTGCCCTGGATCCTTACTAAATACTTAAATCAAAATGATCATCAGGAAATCATGGTGAAAACAGTATATCCCAATTTTGGAGAAATACTGGTTTCAGCAATATAAATCTCATGAGACATCAGGAATGACAGCTGCACTTCTGTCACTGATTTGGGGGTTTACACTGGTGCCTGAGCCATTGGGTTGTCCTGCTAGTTAATGGATAAGTTGATGATCCAGGGCAGATTCATAAATATAATTGTTGCTGTGTAGATGAGTAGATGAGTGATACTAATTCCTTTGGAGATACAACATGTAAGCAAGGAGCAAGGCATGTTTTATGTCTGTTTGCCTTCTTTTAAGCATGACAATGTATGCAGTTGGAATGCATGCTTTAAAAAGAAACCTCTGGAGGAATTCCTTGGTCCTTTGGCTCTGTCTCCTAAGAAGAGGAGGTTTCATGGAGTCATAGAAGCATAGGGTTAGAAGGGACCTCATGTGTGATATAGTCCAACCCCGTGTTTAATGCAGGATCTCAGCTAAGCATTCCCACCAGCTAGCTATCCAGTCTCTTTTTGAAGGCATCAGAACAGGAGCAATTGATTTCATTGCTGAACTGCTCTTACTGTCAAGTTCCTTGTTCAATTGATATCAACTGTCCTGTACCTTCAGACAGACCCGGTCCTACAGTTTGGGGCAGCAGAGTAAAGGCCTGCACTCACCTCTCTGTGACAGCCCTTGAAGTATTTAAAGAATTCAATTGTGTTACCCTTCAGTCTTCTCTGTCCTGAGCTGAAGAGGCCCAACTCCTTCAACCTTTCTTCATATGTTATGTTCTTTATACTTCTTACCATCCTTGTTGACCTTCTTTGAACCTGGTCCAATTTGTCTGTATCCTTCTTAAAATGAGGTGCCCAGAACTGAACATAATACTCCAGATGAGGCCTCATCAGCACAGAATATAGTTGAACTGTTACTTCCCTTGACTTGGAAATTATGCTTCTATTAATGCCGGCTAAAATAGCATTTCCCTTCTTTGTTGGCAACATCACATGCTGGATCATATTCAATTTGTGATCAACAATAATCCCAAGGTCCTTTTCACATGGACTACAGCTGATCTATGCATTCCCCATCCTAATGTATAGTACATTTGGTTTTTGTGGCCTCAGGGTAGAATTTTGCATTTGTCTCTATTGAATTTCATTTTATTTATTTCTTCCCAGTATTCTAGTTTATCTAGGTCCTTTCAAATTCTATTCCTGTCTTCCAATGTTATTATTATTGTTCTTATTATCTGTTCTAATATTTTCACTGGTATTGGGGTTAGGCTGTCTGGTCTGTTATTTCCTGGATCTTCTTTTTGGCCTTTTTAGAAGAGGGGGGCTCTTGTTTGCCTTTCTCCAGTCCTTTGGCACCTCACCTATTCTCCAAGATTTCTCAAAAATGATGATGGCAAGGGGTACAGATTGTACACCAGCAAGTTCCTTCAGTACTTTGGGATGCAGTTCATCTAGCCCTGCAGATTTGAACTCATTTATATTAGTTGATTCCTGATCCTATCAATCTTGATTTGCAATCCAGATCCCTCACCAAGGTCTGTGCTGCTCCATGGAGGTGCACAGTGTCTTTTGGGGGAAACTTTCTCCTGTATATTGCCTTCTTGGGAGGGGTAAATGTATATGTGTGTGAGTGAGTGAGAGGGAGGGAGGGAGGAGGAGGAAGAGGAAGCAACAACAACAACTGGGCTTCTTCTTTATTCCTACTTACCTTAATTGATTGGGTAGAGAGAGCAAGTGCCTGAAAACAGATTGAGTTCTGAGAGTGTTTTTGGCATAATCTTCTCATCTCATGTTGGGTCCAGAATAAAGAAGGGGAGTTTGAGGTGACTGAGCGCAGGTCTCCCTCTCATGGGCCAGTGGTGGAAACCCAGGGGGTTCAGTGTCCTGGAGACACATTTGTTGGCAGCATGAGAGAGCGCTTTCTTGGTGGTTGCTACTGGGCTGTAGAACTCCATGCTGAGAGTCATTGGGCTAGCACCTTTTTTTGTTGTGTTTCTGGTGTTAGGCAAATGTGTTCTATTCAGGCAGACTTTTGGTTTTTAGGGTGGCTTGTTTACCCAACCAGGCTGTCAGTAATGTGTACTTCTTACTTTTCTTGTGTCTTTATTTCTCTTGTATGGGTAAATGATTTGCTTTTATGTCTTACTGGTAATTTGGCACTTTATATTGTATTTTGTTGCTATCTTCCTTGGATGCTATTTGTAGTGGCAACTTGGGATATAAATTTAATAAATTAAAATAAATATAGTTGAACAGGTTCTTTCCTGTAAGAGATTTAAAGGCCATCAAAATGCATTTCCCAAAACCTATGTTATTTGACCTCAAGCAATTTATGCCACCTTTACATTTGTAAAAAGCATTTTTTTCAGCATTCACTTTTTTTATTCTTTTGTTGTAATTTATAGCTGCCACAAAGTGTCTTTCTTTAGAAGGAAGGATAATCAAGCAGAGTGCCTATTACTTTTATTTATAAAAAGCTTGCACCCTTTCCCCCATGTCTCTGGGTACATTTGCATAATGAAATGGTTATCCATGGGTAACAAAGATATTTCCTGAACGTATAAGTACATGCCACTTAAGAAAATGACACAGATGTTCTCTTCAAAGAGATTGAGAAATAGGAAGCTGCCTTACAATGACCATGAGTTACTCTGACCCAGGAGTGCTGTGGGCAGTTCGGCACAGAAACTGCTCAGCTGAAAGAGCCAGGTCAGCAGTTCAGGAAGACGTCTTTGTGTCGCTTGTTCTTGTGTGGTTGAAAGCTGCAGTGCTAGCTTCAGAAAATACAGAACTCATTCTTGCTCTCTCGTTTTCTCTCTTTCTGTAAGTAAGCTAGTCATTGTCACATTTCTGTTGCACAGGGCTGGAAGAAATTGTTCTTCCTCAGAGGAGGCTGCCTGTTATGTGCATGCATGAGTCATTGCACTCCTGTTTTTTTCCATTTAGGGGACACGCACAGCAGTGGCAAGAAGAAACACAGATTATACTCATTCTGAGGCCAGGTCATTTATACCTCTACATACTGTAAAACTAAAAGTGAATAAGAAGGGGCTGTAGCTTGTTAAGGGAGGTCTATAGAGAGCCAGCGTGATGAAGTGGTTTGAACGTTGGACTACGACCCTGGAGACCAGGGTTTGATTCCCTGCTCAGCCATGGAAACCCAGTGAATGATCTTGAGCGCACACTCTTAGCCCCAGAAGACCCCATTATAGTTTTGCTTTAGGGTTGCCGTAAGGCACACAACAACAACAACACAGCTAAATAACAGATTACATAGTTCTCAAGAAATAAGTCATAGGTCTCTTTCACACTGCTCTATGCAATTATAATTCCTTTAACTGCCATAACTGCATCCTGTGAAATTCTGGGGTTTGTAGTTTGGTTAGGCAGTCAAGCTCTTGGGATATAAACTCTGTAGGTCTCTACTTGCAGATCCCATGATTCCATAGGATGTTACCATATCAGTTAAAGTGGAATAGTAACGCTATAATTGTGTAGTGAAAAAGGACCCTGTAGGGTCAATCTCTGACTTCTATGGGGAAAAGATAGTAGGTGATTGGAAAAATATCTACCTGTTATGCTGGAAAGCCATTGCCAGTTAGAGTAATGATATGCAGCTGGGTAGACCAATGATCCAGAACCAGGAGCGGTTGTTATTAAAAGTAATTTCTTCCTTTATCCATTAGGAACTGAAGAGGGAGAAGAAGTAACTTGTTGCTATTAAAATTGTGATTTTAAAAAGAAACGCTGTCATATTATTTTTTATTTGAATCATACATTTGGAAGTGGAGGAGTATTGCTGCTTACCTTAACTATTATATAAGCTGGTTGGTCTCTCTGTCTCTCTCTTGCTCATTTTTACTTTAAAATAAGGATGCTGTACCGTACTGCTCCTTTTTCCACCCACACTTCCTTTCGTCATTAGAGAAAGAGGCAATGGAATATGATGGCGGATCTCTCCCAAGTTACTCATAGAAGTGAGGGGGCTTCAAAAGAAGGGCCCATTATCTTACTGTTGTTCTAAGTCAAAGATGGGAAATCTCTTTCAGCCAAGAACAGAATTCATTTATAGAAAAGTTCACAGGAGTGGCTTTCCAGGGTGAAAGGAAAAAAGACTGGGAAATAATAATTATTATTATTATTTGTAGTTGTTGTTATTAAATTTCTTACCCACCACTCCCAGTGGATTAAGGCAGGGAGTCAACAACAGTAGCACAACACATAGCATCAATTATGAGACCCTATAAAACCAATACGTATTAAAATCCTTCAAACATACCAGCATATTTTACCTGAAAGCTCTTACAGCAAATAACTGAGCCTTAAGAGAAGCTTTTCCCCACTTCAGGATTCTCCAGAAGCTGGGAATCTGCCAAACAAAAGTGTCAGGGGGAGTGGAGGGTAATCATCTGAAAACTCCTAAGAGGGCTGGAGCATACCAAGCCTAGGAGGATTCCAAGCTGAAGCCCTGTTCTATACAAACAACTCGAGAAGGACAGTGAATTAGGGAAGAGCCCATGCTTTGCATGCCAAAAGTCTCTGGTTCATTTCCTGACATCTGGTGGGGCTGGGAAAGTCCTGGTATGAAAATCAAGAGACCTGCTACAAGTCAGCTTAGTTAATACTGAGCTTAGATGAGCCTATAATGTGACTTAGGCCATTTCCGCAGGACGATGCTCTTCCACATCATCACACTGCAGTCCCGGGTCCAGAAGGGAGTGCGTCAGCAACACTCCCCTCTTCACCCACTCAGTCCATGCGGAAGAGAACACAGTGGCGCCATGTCTTCCTTCCACAGTGCAGCCAGGCTTTTTTGATTGCTGTGCTATGTAAGGAAGCATCGCCAATGTGTTTCCGTAGCTTTCGCATGGCCAGAAGTGACGGGAGTGCCGTGCGATCGCAGACACGAAACGGATTTTTTCCGTTTTGCAAAAACTGTGCAAGCGTGACACTCCACGACAGGATGGCAGCGGGACGACGACGACATCGTGCAGAAGCACGATCTGCTGACCGCTGCCATCCTGTGGCAGAAACGAGACAGCGATCTTGTGCGAAAAGGCCTTAGTTAAAGTGAGCTTTCTCTGTTCCTAACCTGAAACCTTAACTAACAGAACTTTGATGGCAAGGATGAGATGTCTGCTTCAGCTGCCAGAAGCTTGGGAAATGTTGCTGTAGAAATCTAGAAATAATGGTTGTACCTTGGCTTGCTAGATTATGTGGCCTTCTCTGCCCTGTTAATTTCTTACATCCGACTGGCTGGCTGGCTGGCTAAGTACAACCTGAACTTTACTATGTCATTCTATTTATTTCTCGATTAGTTCCTGGCTGTTTGCCTGTGCAACCAGTCACATTTATGCTGTTGTGCTTAGAGCATGTTTGCCTTGCTGTTAACTTTGCATCATCTGTTTTTGTACCAGGTATTTGAAATTGCAAAGTTTCTGGACACTGGCTTTGATCTTACCTTTGCTCCTAAACCTGCTGAGATGTGATCCTCAACAGATTTGTTACTTACAGAGCAGCTGATGAGGCAGACCTAATTGCTTAGACATTTTAAGTGAATGTGTTAAGGACATAGGGTCCCCATCTCTATCCATCATCATGGATTATATTTAAACATTGTTTCTCTTTTTTTGAAAGCTAATATTTTGAAAAATACCAAACTGTATGATTTTTTAGCTTTTCCAGCAAAAGAGATCCAGCAAAAGAGAATGACAGTGTCTGAAGACATACCTTCACAACAAAACACATGAAGTCATGAATCTAAAGTGTTATAACAACTGTGACATTTTGGTTACAGTTAACTAATGTTGGGATATCATGATCTGTTTTGATGGGGTACCTGTATTGTTGTAAAGCTACAATGGGTTTCCAGTGCTTATTGTTGCCTTTACTCATGAACTTCTCTTTTTTTTTCTGTAGTATTTTCAGATTGATCACTCTCTCTCCCTTTTTGTTTGTTGGACAGCTAGTTTAACTGGTTTGGTTAGGATCTAAAGTATTTCTCTATCTCCCTTTAAACTGCCCACTCCTTCTACCACCAAAGACCTTCAGATTTAATGTTTATTTTGGCCTCCTTTCTCAGTCCAACGGAAGCTCACCCTGCAATAAATCAGTCTCTGGGATACCATGGTACCTTTTGTCTCTTTGTGTGTTTTGCTTGCTACTGATTAATGCAGCTGCTACACTGGAATTTTTCCTATAGGTCATCTCTAAGCTCGTGACTGCCTTAGTCCTAGGGTGTTTTCAAAGGAAATTTTAATTAAGCTTTTGCCCTACTTCATTTACAAAAGTTTGGAAGGTCTTCCATTTGTACTCTCCTAGATTTTTCTACATTTTTTTCTTATCACACAAAATATGATGGAAGAAAAAGGTAGAACAGCTGTACATTACCTTTTGTTTGAGAGCATTAGGAGCTGTCTACCTGGAGGCACCCTCTAAATCTCTTTTACAGTGCATACTCTTCTGGTGTATTCTCCACATGCACAAATACAAGGTCATGCAAAGTATCGTGTCCCATTATAGTCAGTGGCTGCTGCAGGCATGGACACATTGCATCCGTTGACTACAGTAGGACGTGACACATTTTTTGTTTTACGTGGGGGTCCTGGAACAGAACCCCTGCATATATGGTGGGCACACTGTACTCGGAACATGTCCCACTAATTTCAACAGGAGATCTTTTAGTCCAATAGCATCTGAGCATGCAAACTCTTGAATGCTCCAACACTAAGTCCTAGTGGTTTCCTTCCAGCATTTGAAAAACAAAGGAAGGAGTGGAGAGAATGGCTATTAATTTCCTCTTACGCTGACATGTATTGATGAAATAGACTGAATCTGTGAAAACTTTTACTGGAAACTTCTTTCTTTTGGTTAGTCTCAAAGGTGCTACATACTGTTGTAGACCAGCTATTTTATAGGAAGGCTAGCTTGCAACTAGAAATGGTATAGAAGGGGGATTAAGTGTCGTAAGTAAATCTGAAACAACAAAATCTAAGTATGTCTGACATGTTTAAAGTTATTTAGTTTAATTTAAATCTAATAAGATTTTATGTCTCTTTGCCCAAGTGCTTATCTAGGCCCTAGATTCATGAGGGTCTATTTAAGTGATATTCCATTCTAAACTGAGCGCTTATGTGTGTCCAGTGCAGCATTATGGCGTTTGTGTTCCCAGACATTAAAAAGCCAAGGCTTATTAGTGGTAATGGCAATATTTCATTGAGCTCTGCATTAGGAACCGAGAAGCTGCTAAATCACCAGGATAACGTTGAAATAGTATTGAAATAGAAAGGCACCATTATGAATTCCATCTTGAAAACAGCCCTGGAGAAAGGTTCTCCTTCAGAGATAAACAACTAAAACACTCCAGAGATGGGCAAATTTTGGCCTTCCAGATGTTGCTGGATTGCATTTCCCATCAGCCCTAGCCAGTGTTGTCAATGCTGAGGAGTTCTGAGGGTTGCAATCCAACAACATCTGGAGGACTACACCTTGTTTTGCATGCTATGCTTCTTTCGGTGGAAAATGCTATAAGCGTTTCTTGGGAATGATTAGTTGTGTTTTGCTAGTAATTTTCTTAAATTTTGAACTGTAAAAAGGTTAATATTTTGGATTCACCATTAAGAGGAAGCAAAGAAAACAAGAGGGCTAAATACCCTAAAGGCTCATCTTGGCTCACCCTACCTCATCTTGTAAGCCAAGCAGGCTCAGTCCTGGATAGTACTTGGATGGGAGACCAGCAATGATTACCAGGTGCTGTAGGCTATATTTTGGAGAAAAGAACTGGCAAAACTACCTCTGCGTATTTCTTGCCTAAGAAATTCCCTTTAGGTGTTGTAGGATTCTCTGCATAGAGCCACGTTTAGACAGGCCATTGCCACATTATCTAGATTATTAGGCCTAACTTTAAATCCTAATTATAGTGGAAATCCTAGCATTAGCATGGGTTAACATTAACCCTGTCTCACATTAGTGGTATGATACACAATACTGACCTATGATTAAAGCAAACAAGGGAAAAGAACATGTGGGATTCACATATGAAAAGGATCAGCATGGTATAGTGGTTTGAGACTACGTCCCTGAAGTGAAGGGTTCAATTCCCACTCAGCCATGCAAATGCACTGGATGACCTTGGGCATGTCACACACTCTCAGCCCCAGAAAACCCAGGGATAGATTTGCCTTAGGGTCACCATAAGTTGGAAATGGAACACAACAACAATACAGACTATTTTTCCTGATCCTCAAATCACAGCTTGTAGAATATCTGTTTAGGACAGGGCTTTCCAAATGGTTTGTCACAACACATTAGTGTGTCGCCTGAAGTGTGTAGGTGTGTCGCCGACAATCTGGGAGATGTATGTTATTGTTTATAAATCATATATTTTTAAAAAATATATGAAAGGTTTTCATGAGATTTGTTGTGTTGCCATACATTTTGTTATTACAATTCATGTATGTGTCTGTATCTCTTATAAGGGGTTAGTTTAACCTCTGGTTTGCTAGTAAATCAAATTTCAAAATGACTTTGACAGACTGGAGAGCTGGGCCAAAGCTAACAAAATGAATTTCAACAGAGAGAAATATAAAGTCCTGCACTTAGGCAGAAAAAATGGAAGGCACAAATATAGGATAGGGGACACATGGCTGGATAGCACTATGTGTGAAAGGGATCTAGGAGTCTTGGTAGATCACAAGCTGAACATGAGTCAGCAGTGTGATGTGGCAGCCAAGAAAGCCAACGCGATTCTTGGTTGCATCAGTAGGAGCATGGTATCTAGATCGAGGAGGGTAATGGTACCACTATTCTGCATTGGCTAGGCCTCGTTTGGAATACTGTGCCCAGTTCTGGGCACCTCAGTTCAAGAAGGATGTCAACAAGCTGGAAAGTGTCCAGAGGAGGGCGACCAAAATGGTGAAGGGTCTGGAAGCCATGCCCTATGAAGAACGGCTTAGGGAGCTGGGTATGTTTAGTCTGCAGAAGAGAAGGTTAAGAGGGGACATGATAGTCATGTTTAAATATTTGAAGGGATGTCATGTTGAGGAGGGAGCGGGCTTGTTCTCTTCCGCTCCAAAGACAAGGACAAAGAGCAATGGATTCAAGCTGCAGGAAGGGAGATTCCACCTGAACCTCAGGAAGAACTTCCTGACGGTCAGAGCTGTCCAGCAGTGGAATATGCTGCCTTGGAGTGTGGTAGTCTCCTTCTTTGGAGGTTTTTAAGCAGAGGCTGGATGGCCATCTGTTGGGAATGCTTTGATGGGTGTTCCTGCATAGCAGAGGGTTGGACTTGGTGGCCCCTGGGGTCTCTTCCAACTCTATGATTCTAAAACTGAATTACTGTGTCACGTAATGATGCATGTCTAAAAAAGTGTGTCAACAACATGAAAAGTTTGAAAAGCTCTGGTTTAGGAGCACAATCTTCTTTTTCTGAAATAGCCCCAGCAACGAAAGCTTGCACTAAAACCAGGCTGATGCAAAACGTGTATGTAAAGAGACAAAGGGAAGAGAATGTAGAATGCAGATTACAGCGTACATAAATCTTTCACAACGTGAGGCTTGTTATTCTGTGTCTTTTGCTTGAATAGTCCCCATATACCTCCGTGCATCAATAGCACAGGCTTTGCTGCTGTCCAGAGAGGCTTTTGGGATTATTGAGAATGAACGCAGTGGTGGGCCCTCTCCTTGGAAGAATCAATACACTGCCTCGTTCAGTATGCCAGCTCCTGTTCCTCTCTAGCCAAAACTCCCTATTGTTCTAATTCTTCATATACTGCAAACCTATCAAGCTTGTGGCTTGTAGCCATATCTAGCTTGCCAGCATGTGCGTGGTCTGCCAGCTGTTCCATTACCCTCTTTTTTGTGGCTGGAGGCAGTCCTGGGAAACACCCAGAAGTTTATCAAGTTCAGGGCATGCTGAACTACATGGTTGGCGTGTCAACAGAAACCAATATTTGGCTTCTGTTTTCTTATGGATATAGCACCTTCTGTTCTTGGCTGCAAAGGGTTATGTCAGCAAACCCCTGTTACTGAAACAGACAAATGAAGATTTTTCCATCTTCTGTATCAGGGCTGGTGACTTGGGACTAAGTGGAAATGGCTTGTTTAAAAAGTGTTTAGTTTCTAGCTGAATACTGAGTTGTTCAGAGTGAAAAGTGTAATCAGAGTTAGGAATTTCATAATACCAGATGAAATCCTACTGGTCTCTTAGACCATTTGATTCCACCTGAATTGGCCACCCTCTGATGCCACCTTTTTCTCCATCAGTAATACATTATACTGACAAAAAGACCAACAGTTTTCTCAATTTGGAGTGCTACTGCATAGAGTAAGATGCTTGGATCTCATTGTTTGAAACTGCAGTTTGAGAAGCCTGAAACTTTGCATATTGGTAAAACGTTAAGAGATTGCATATTCCCAGTGATTAGCATTTATTCCTCTCAAACAGCAGGACTTCCTTATGGAAATGTTCCTCAGCAGACAAACATGCAAATTAAATGTGTGCTTACCTTCTGATAACAGGATTGCCTTATAAATGTGTTCAGACAAACATGCAAATTAAGCCTGTGTTTATCTTCTAATAACTGATCACAAAACAAAGAATGCTGGAATGGAAGATGCAGAGGAGAAAGAAGGCATGTGTTAAGACAAACAGAAGTCTTTCACCCTTGCTTCTAAATGGGTGCTAAATATATTATCTAGTTTAACCCTGGAAAACGTATATTAAATTTCAGAATCACTAAATTGCCATTAATGACAGCCATGGTCTCCCATTTTATAGAGCATTTGTTTATTCCTCACAACTGTTTTATGGCACTTTAGAAGAACACATAAGGACAGAAACAATGTCTGCATATGTGAGGTCCAGATTTCTAGCACTGTGGATGTTTGGAACCATTGTACGCAATGAAGCACAGATCCCACCCAATGCAAGTAGTTCATATAGAAATGTGCTCAGAGGGTAAATAATTCAGAGATAGATAGATGTATGTATGTATGTATGTATGTATAACAACATAGTAAAAAACATACAAACAAACAGAAGACCCCTATTATGTCTCGACAAGTTATCATTGCAATTATAATTCTTTTATATATTGATCAGATCTTTATCTTAAGAAATGTGTGATTCCCTTAATTCCATAACAGCTTATTTATAACACCTACAGTATTAACAGGATGAGTAATACCATAAACAGGGAGTGGGGGATCACAGTATTGGAAGGAACACTAAGGACCATTCAGTCCAAGCTCTGTCAGTGCAGAAATCCAAAGTTAAAGCATCCAAAAGATGGCCATCCAATCTCTGTTTTATATCTTTCAACTAAGAATAGTTCACCATCTTCTGACATTGTCTGTTGCATCATTAGAAAACTCTGAAGTTCTGATGTTTAGACAGAATCTCCTTTATTGTAATATAAATCCACTGGTTCAGGTCTTATCATGTGGAGCAGCAGAAAAGAAGTGTGTTCCATCTTCCCCACGACAGCCCTTCAGATATTTAAAGATGGCTATCTGTGTCACCTCTCAGTCTTCTTTTCTCCAGGCTAAGCATTCCCAGCTCTGTCAACTGTTTGTCATAGCACTTGATTTCCATACCTTTTACCATGCTTGTCAATAAGCAAGAATGGAACAGTGAGGGAGGACTTTACGTGGAGAATAAATAAGGAATTCACACACTTGCTGTGTTAATATTTGTTTTGTGTACAGCTTCTCCGTTTGAGGGGAGATCCTTACTGCGCCTGGATTTTCCATTTTATGCATACATCAAGAGATATATTATTTGTAATGTTTAGTCTAAAGAATACTTTTTAAGATTTATTAACTTTATTAAGATTTAGTAATAACTTTTAAGAACTATTACTTTATTATTCTATAGTACTGTAGTACTGACACAACCTCTGGTTTAAATAGTATGATTTTTTTTCTAATTATGTTATAAATACAGAAGTTTGATGCTAGCACTCAGTATAAATTTAATTTAAAATAACAGAATGATATTAGCAACTTAATATTTTTAGTAGCAATTGTTAGTTCTTTTTCCTATCGTTAATTAGGCAATTTTTAAAGTTAAAGATTATAAATACTAATAGAATAGGATACTAATAGAAACAGAATTACTCTAGATTTGATGTAATGATTGAAATGAATGAAATACAGTCCCAGATGCATAATTTTTAAGTTATACTTAAGATATTAAGTTTGATGAGCATAGTGATAAGAACAACTTCCCCGTCTGGTACTTTCTAGTTGTTTGACTGCAACTCCCATCAGCCCAGGAAGCAAGGCCAGTGGTCAGGAGTTACAGGATTTGTGGCTGAAAAAATCTGGAAGACGCCAGTTTTCCAGTCCTTGAACATCTCACATGCCCAAATGTTGTATCAACCCTGCCATGTACATTAGGGCTCTCTTTTCCTTACTCTAGAGATGTACAACTTATTCTTGAGGTACACGGGCTTCTTTAAGTCTCTCTGTGAACTGTGGGACATGGTGTCATGCCACTCATTGTTTTAAGCAACTCATTCCCAGCTTGGTACCCTCCCAATTTGTCAAACTACACTCATCATCACCAACAATATGTCTTCTGGCTATGCTAGCTAGTGATAAAGGGAGTAATGTTGTAATATTGTTTAGAATATTCTCCAACCTGAGAATTTCTTTTTTTTTTTAATTAAAATTTGTTACATACTGGTATGTTTTCTAAAAATTCCTAGTTTATTAACGGATGAAATCCTATGTTGGGGTTGCCTGGTGAAATCTCTACGTGTGGAACTATGCATTCGTTGGACTACACAACACTTATTGGGAATGGCAACTTGGCACAAGCCAGTACACCATCCAGTGCACATATATGCAACTCTGTTTCTACAACTGAAAGTAGACATTCTACACTAACAAAAATAGCCAATTGCTTCTGTAGGGGAACTTAACCCATGACACCAGCAGGATTCCAGTAAATGGTACACCTTAAAAGATCACAAATGTTTCCAATTGTTAAAATGAAAATTAGCCACCTCTCCCCTTCCCCCTGCCCGCCTTTCATCACATCCTGTTCTTGTTTAATAGGTAGACTGTTGGGAAGAAATCTCTGAAAATTATTTCTTAGTTTTCTGAAAAATCCAGAGAATGCTTTTTTATTTGTGTATTTATTTATTTTATTTAGCTGATCAAATTCAAGCAGTATGATCCATTCCACAACAGAATTTATCAGTTCATGTAATTTTTGGACATGCAGCATATGAATTTGATACATGCGAAAGCACTCCTTATTTTGAGTTTTGCATCAGTGGCTTGCTGAGGTTAAGCATACATACACTGCAAAACCATTAGCTGAGGCTTTTGTTTTAGCATCCTAAAAATTAAAGCTCTTTGCTCAAGTAGTCAACAGATATGCATGCAATTTGGAGAAATAAATCACAGCAGGCTTTTTTCTCCATCAGCTTTTCTCTGAGATGCTTCACTATACAATGTGGATGTAATCATTAGGGACTTCACACAGACATACCAATACCTTTTAGCTAAGCAATTCATCTTAGAAAAGAGATTGAAATCCTTTTTCCTCTAGGGATGAGAGGAACCTCAAGCCTGTGAATCAGATCAGACTTCTTCCTTGCTTTTACTTGGACCCTTGTGACTTTCATTGTAACCCATATTACTTAAACTGACACTCACAGCCAGAGTATAGTTAACAGGCAGCTCTTCTGCCTTTAACATTTTCCCTCTACTCCACTTAAATTTCAACCTTTTCTAAGGAGATAGCACTGCTGACCCAAGGAGAATGGAGAGAAACTTAGGTTTTTTGCAACCTTAGCAGGAGAAGAATTGGATTAAAGATGGTGTTAGGTTGTGAAGTGTTTGGCTGACAGGACACCTCAGCTTTAGAGAGAAATTCTAGGTGCGAGCCTGCAGATGGGGCAAGATATGTGTCATCAGATAGTGGTATTTAGAATGAAGAGAGCTATGAGATGTAGTTGGTAATGTACACTCGATGTGATGTAGACTAAGTCTAATTGACTTAGACTTAATCAGACTTAAGTCACTTCAGTGACTTGACATGGATTCGACTCAGCAATAAATGATGCACTGACATGACTTGTATATTTTTAGTGACTGACTTGCTGTTCTTGATTCAGTAACGTAACACATTTATCCAGAAGCCCTATGACTCTGAACAATACTTCCATGTCTTTTTACCTATTGGCCACATGCTGATCTGTCTCAAACCCAAAGTATGGATGTATTTTTCAGTGTTAGGCAAGGGGCCTGAGGCAGGGTTGAGGTCTGCTTGGCAGCATGTCCCACTGCATATAGGAGGAGCATTCTAAAATTTTTCCTAAGAGCAGAAGGCAAGACTGGCCCCCAGAGCTCAGGACATATTTCACAGAGAGGAACAGCAAGTGTTTTGGGCAAAGGACTTGAGGAGGAAGGATCATTCCTTTTGAAGCTTCAGTAATGGGAAATAAGAAGGATCCTCACTTAAGACTTTGCAGACTCTTTTATGCCCGTTGACACAAAAGCCTCCAGCTTAGAGAATGGGGAGTAAGAAGGATCCTATTCCTCCCTTCAGAAACTTAATATCTGCACAATCTTCTTGATTTTTTAGTTGTTGTAACTTCACTGCCACCCCACACACGCAGACCCTGCCACCACCTCCTTTTTTTTCTATTAAACTTGGCTCCCAGACTTGAGACTTGACTTGAAAGTCTCTTGCAAGGACTTGAGACTGTCCTGTGCTGGCAGCCCGCCAAGGCTTCCCAGCTGTTTAATCAGGCTGTTAGCAGGAGCTGGCAGACAGAGTGTGTTTTCTGGTCAGTCTGGGTTCTTAGCAAGCTTAGAGTAACCAAGTCTGGATTTATTGAGAGTCCAGAGAGAGGATGTCCCAGAGCAGAATCTGTAGTCCAGGCAGAGGTCCAAGATTCGAAGATCATAAGCAAGGAATACAGGAGTCAACAAGGCTGTTACCACTGATGGAACCAGGAGGCTCCAACAGCTCCCTTACATTCTGGCCTTTTGTTATATGGTCTCAGCTACCTACCCAGCTGTGGCCTAATTAACCAGTCCTTCTGATGTAAATGCCGCCAAAATGCACTGGCTGACATAAGTATTGTTCCTCTCATATCTCTAGGATGTGGCTGTTGAGAAGGGTCCTCTCTGGGTCCTGGGGCATGGGCATGGGCATGGCACCCTCAACTTGAGACTTGAAGGTAGAGACTTGAGACTTGATTTGAGAGTTAGAGTAAGAGACTTGAATACATCACTGGATGTAGTTGTACGTATGGCTAAAGCCCCTGGTATTTATAGTGGACCCTCCATCTCTACAGGGGCTTCCATCCCAGGACCCCCTCCAAATGACAAAAAACACAAATGCTCATGTTCCATATTATTAAATGGTAGTGAAGTGTGCACAGCTGCTTCGGTGTGTCCACTTTTACATTGCCACCATTTTATGTAAAGGACACGATACACCACAGGGAATTTGCAGATCTGGAGGTTGCATATATGGAAGGTCCATGGTATTCCCTTATATGAAGTAGCTTCTTCAAAGTTACTTGCTATTTGGTTGTTGAGCAGTGAAGCTATCTGGATTCATATGGATTGCCATAATTCTTTGTTTGTCACAGCGAAGACTTCAAATAGAATTGTGCAGCGAAGCCTTCAGATAGAGTTGTGCAGCTGTCAGAAGTGGACACGTTGTACCTGTTCTGTCTGAATGAACTCACATTTGTAACAATACCTAAGCATGCCCACTATCATCCCTGCAAACCTCGGATGGAGCAATCTCTTTACAGTAGTCCTGTAATTCTGCCCCAGAGTTTACTTCCCTTTGGCTTCATGCAGTATTGCCTGCAAACCTATGCACTGGTTAGCAAATTCTGCCATGAATGACAGAAAGTGGTACTGTGGGCTTAAAATCAGAGGCAATTTAATTAATCAGTTTTTGCCCCAAGTCCCAAATACTTCCCAGGTGTGAGCCCTCAGGGTCTTAATATGTATGCTGAGTTTCAGAAGTCTTGATTTCATTAGCATGGAGACAGAATTCTGACAGACAGGCACATGTACTTTTTTATAATTGTAGAACCTGCCAAGGCTTCAAAGAATATCTTCTGCCCTCACTTTTTAATCAAGAAATATGGTGTTACCTCTTTTCTGTTCTGCTGCTGCACATTGGTTATAATCTTATGAAAAGTATTTTTGTCACATTTGGCATGTGTGTACTTAATACTGAGTAATCTCTTCAGGGGAAAAAATCTGATTTTAAGACTTCTGCATCTGTCAGAATAAAAGGGCTCCCCCCCGCTTTGGAAAAAAAAAGTTCAATTCTTTTACCACTAACAGGCATGAGTATTTCTTCCCTTACTCTTTTTTCTTCTAAATTAAAGTGCCAGGGGCAATCCTATCTTTATGCCTAAAACTGGGCTTGCAGGTTACATCTATAAAGTAGAAATGAGAAATCTGAACCAGGTACATTGATTAAATGTCTACTGATTTAAAAGAAGTCCATTTGTTAGATTGTTTAGCAGTATCTTTTATTTGCAGAATTTTAATCTTCAGCCACATCAGTAACCTGATGCAATCAAGACTCAATTTCAGTTTTTTTTCTTTAGTGTGAAAAAACAAATCTAGGGAGTTTCTATGTACTGTATCATTTTAAAATAGAAAGTCAAGCACTCTACTGTTAAAATATGTTTACATTGAAAACATGCCATAATTTCAGATAGGGCTATGTCAACACTAATATTTTTTTGAAAAAAAACCCCTGAAATAACACCTTTCTTCACTATAAAAATAGAAGATTTGCAGCTCTGTGGAGTGGTAGGAGGGGATGGAGGAAGACAGGAGTGGAAATAAGGATGTTCTTGATGAACTGGAAAAGTGGTCCAAGAGTAATAAGAAGAATTTAATAAAGATAGAAATGAAGGCTGCTAGAAGCACCGTTCCTGGGGAGAAGGAAAATCCAATGTACAGAAATGATGAGAAAGGTAGGCTGAGCCTCCTTGAAATGAGAAAACAGCCATTTGGGTCTCTCTGAGGTATAAATAATGGCCATATAACGCAGGGCTTTCCAAACGGTGTGTCGTGACACATTAGTGTGGCGCCTGGAGTGTGTAGATGTGTTGCCTTTCCGGGCTGAGAAAGACCTCCCAACCCAAGCCTCTCCAGCTGCTGCCGCTGCAGGATCAGGCAGGGGGCTGCCTTTCCCACTGCTGCCATCTTCACTGGGGTCTTTCCTCAGTGAAGGCAACAGAAGCGAGCCAGGATCAGGTGCGGGGGCTGCCTTTCCTACCGCTGCTGCCCTCACTAGGGTCTTTCCTTGGTGAGGGCATCTTTCCTTGGGGTCTTTCCTTGGCAAGGGTGATGGCTGTGAGCCAGGATCAGGAAGGGAGGCTGCCTTTCTCGCTGCCGCCACCCTCACTGGGGTCTTTCCTCAGTGGGAGCAAAAGCAGTGAGCCAGGATCAGGTACAGGGGGTGGGCTGCCTTTCCTGCTGTTTAACCTCTGGTTTGCTAGTAAAACTGAATTAGTGTGGCCATTTCTGCACCACACTCTTATAGTGCGATTATTCCACTTTCAACATCCTATGGAATCCTGGGGTTTGCAGTTTAGGGAGGGGCCATTCGGCCCCTCCCTAAACTGCAAACCCCAGGATTCCATAGGATGTTGAAAGTGGAATAATCGCACTATAAGAGTGTGGTGCAGAAATGGCCTGTGTCCTGAAATGGTCCAAAAAGTGTGTCACCAACATGAAAAGTTTGGAAAGCTGTAATATAAGGACGCATTGTTCATTTGACAATGCTTACTCTTGTGGTCAAGTTAAAGAAAAGGAAATGGCAGTGTATGAATATACAGCATGGATTGCTTCTATCCTTGTGCAATATAAATGACTGGGGTGAAAATTATTGTAAAATTTGGAAGAATGAATTTGGGGCCAAGTGACTTGTTGTTTTATGTATTTCTTGGATGGTTTGTTACTGTCAATTGCCATTTAGTTGTTTTCGACTTGATGGGGAGCCTATAACTGAGAGACATTGAAGTCACCCTGTTATCAACAGCCCTGCTCAACCCTTGCAGACTCACTCTTTTCTAATGAGTCTTGTCTTCTCATGAGACGTCCATACTATGACAGTATCAGTTTAGCCATCTTGGCTTCTATGGAAAGTTCAGGATAATTTGCTTTCAGACCTATTTATTTGCCTTTTTGGCAGTCTGCTGCATCTGTTGAACGTGCCTCCAGATGCCCAAATGTATGTATGCATGTGTTGGATATGGGAGAGATGTGCAGTTGTTCTTCTCATATGTACACTCTACACCTAAGGAGAAGGAGTAAAGATAAGTATTTCAGTTTCATCCTTGTTTCTATTTACCTTATTTGCCAGCATATAAGACGTGCCAGCATATAAAACGCACCCCATTTATACACTGGCAAATACTATTTGCCGGCATGTAAGACACACCGGCTTATAAGATGCACTCCATTTTCAAACAATATTTTTTGGGAACAAAAATGAGTCTTATATGCCAGCAAATACAGTATATCAATCTTTGTAAGTAGGGAGTGAATATTTGCAAAGGAGAGCTAAAGGTATTTGTGGGGGGAAAAGATCTATTTCTTTTCCATGTGAAAAGAAACGGTTAGAATGGTAAGGTAATGTAGAAAGTGCACTTGTCTCCTTTCTCCCCACCCCCGTGTGTAGAGCTTAACATGAAGGGGGAGATACTGCATAGACCTATAGAGGCACAAGAAATTTGGATTGCAGCAAAACTCTGCAACAAAACTGCATCTCAAGGCCTGACTTAAAAAGTGGGACTTGGTTTTGTACCTTTTCTCAAATGTTTTGAATGTCAGCTTCCAGAGTTCTTGACCATTGGACAAGTTGGTGAAGGCTGTTGGAAGCTGATATCTAAAACACCTAGAAGACTAAAGTTTAAGACCTGATGATTTAGTTCAATTTCTTGCCAATATGGGAAATCTGAAACGTTTGTAATGGGTGGCCATCTAGCAACTTCTTAAAATCCCAGTGAAGGAAGACTCTTGTGCCTCCAACCTATTGCATTGCAATGTCAAATAGCTTTTCTTGGCAGGAATTTCTTCTTAATGTTTAGTCAAAATCTCTGTTATTGTATTATGAATCCATTCTGTTTTATCCTACCTGTAGGGAATCAGCATACAAGCTTGCTTCATCTTCTACGTGGCTGCTCATCAGCTATTTGAAGATGGTTCTCATACCAGCTGTCAGTCTTCTCATGCTAAACATACTCAGCTCCTTCTTCAGGCTTGATTTCTAGACCCAAGCCTTACTCTTTGTCACTGAAATTGGTGCCAATACTTTCAGTACTTCCAATATTTCAAGAAGAAATTTAGACCATTTATAGTCGTGTCATAGCAGAAGAATGATAGCTAGAGATTTATCCCTGCAGCTTGCTTTTGTGAACAGTGAACGTCTACACTGTGTTTAAACAATTGAGGCCAATTGACTTGAGCCCGGCTTTCTCCTTCGAGTTGTCTCCATTGTTCCTCCCTTTGTGGTAATGGCAGTTCCATGCAGATTGGACAGAATTAGAAACTGTGCTTTGCATTGGTGCAGCTCCTTGTCCCATAAACTCAAAGTAGGCTTTTACTGTTGTATAGACTCCGTCTGGGGTGGTATATTACAAAGTAAAGCTTGGAAAATTTTGGAAAGTAATTCCCCAGATCCTCTAGTCAGCACTGGCAGTTGTAGTACAAAAAAAAAGTAGCTTTTTAAGAACTGAAACAAAGATTAACCTTGGAGATCATGAGGAGACAAACAGGAGGAAGAGAGGGGTTTTTTATAAAGAGTTTGATTCTGGTATTCTCATGGTTGCAATAACGACACAACAGCTAAATTGGATTAGAATTTTGAGCATGAATTAAGCTTTATTTGTGTTCTGACTTAGAAAGGGCAGAGGAAGGAATGTTGCTGGAAGCTGCAAAGCTGCTTGGTACCATTTAACAACAGCCTTTAATCCATGGAATGTATCATAGAGTTCAGTGTTTTGAGATTTTTTTTATATTGTATATGAAGGATGCCCCCCTCAAACTTCCTGCATTTTAACTTTTCTGTCTTGCTGTGTGCAATCCTTCTGGCATGTTTTCTTTAAAGTTGCTTCTAAAAACATAAAATCCTTATATGGTATAATTATTGGTATAATTATTATACTGTTGTACAAATTCTCATTCGTGAAAGTTTCTCAGATGTGTTCCTTCGGATGATTTGGCCTCCATAAGCCATTGTTCTACTGGGCAGCTGGAAGAAGCAACCTTAGGTCTTACTGCTCAAATAATTGTATGAGTACTCTTAAGAAGAGCCCTTATAGAGCAGATCAAAAGAAAGGCCTATCTTAAAGAGGGGCAAATCCCTTTGACCACAGGGCCTGAATCCCATTTCATAGTAGTTCTCAGGAGCCACATTTTGAGGTGGGCAAAGCCAAAGTTTAAAGATGTGGGACCAAAAATACACACATGTGATGCAGTGGTCCAAGCATTGGACTACAACCCTAGAGACCAAGGTTTGATTCCCCACTCAGCCATGGAAACCCACTGAGCGACCTGGAGCACTCACGCTTTTGGCACCAAAAAGCCCTGTGATAGGTTCTCTTTCGGGTATCATAAGTCAGAAATAACTTGAAGGCACACAACAACAACAATACAAGCAAGTTTTAGCTTAAATCTCTAACTGCCAGTAACTAAACCTTGTTGTTGTGTGCCTTCAGGCTGTTTTTGATTTATGGCAACCCCAAGGCAAGCCTGTCTTGGGGTTTTCTTGGCAAGGCTTGTTCAGAGGGGGTTTGCCTTTGCTTTCCTCTGAGGTTAAGAGAGTGTGACTTGCCCAAGGTCCCTCAGTGAGGCTTCCATGACTAAGTGGGGAGTCAAACTGGGAAACTACCAGGATGAGTATCATGGACAAGGATGTGGCTTTCCAAGAAACAGATGGGACTAGATTTAGCCCTAGGGCTGAAGTTCCAACACCTTGTTTTCTACCATGATTGACCAGTTGCCAGAGACCCTCAAGCAGGACATGAATCCAACAGTCCTCCTTTGCTCTTACTTCGTAACACACAGGAATATGCAACAGACTTCTCTTGTTTAGTGCCTTCCAGAAGTTATGAGCTGCTGCTCCAAAGATTCCCAGCCAATAACAATGCTGGCAGGAATTAATATGAAATGAGGTTGAAAACATCCAGACAGCATTAGGATATGGAAGACTTGTTGTGTACAGTGTATCTTAATATCCTCAAAGATGAATTCATTTTCTGTAGTGGCTAGCATGTTTTTCGAAAACGACACAAATTAATATGGTAATAGATGCATACACTGCATATTATATTTAGAGAATGTCAAATACATAGGTTTTACTTATGTAATTGTAAAGCACATAAAACAACATCAGGGTTTTTTTTATAGGTAGGTTTAAGAAAGCCACAGCCAGAGAAGAAGTGGGGTACAGATCCCATAACCGCCCAGCCAGCATAGTCACCGATGTTGCTGATTTCATTCCCCTGTCCCAGGACCCAACAGCCATACCCTAGAGACATGAGAGGGACAGTACCTACAGCAGCCAGTGCAAGTGGAAAAGGAACAGCTTGTTAATTAGGCCATAGCTGACCAGGATGTTGAGGGTATACAATCAGAGGTCAGGGTGGAAGAAAGCTGCTGGAATCTATCGACTGCATGGGTGACAGCCTTGCTGACTCCTGCATTCTCTGCTTGTGTTCTTTGGATCTTGGACCTTTGCCTGGACTATTGATTCTGCTTGTGGACACTGTCTCCCTGGACTCTTGGTAAATTCAGACTCAGTAGCTCTGGACTGCTTTAACAAACACTGTTTGCTAGTTACTGCTGATTACACAGCTCTGAAGCCTTGGCAGGGCTGCCAGCAAAGGACAGCTGGCTGGGAGATTCTGAGAGTTTTAATCCAAAAACTCACGAGACTGCAAGAGACTGTGAATGTGAATAAATCCCTATTAAAAATGGTGTAGAGCAGCAATGAAAGTGGTGGTAAGCCCCATCAGCCACTCGTTTCTGCCTTGCGAAGGAACCCTGTCACTTTGGAGGCAGAATTGAGCAGCTGGTGCACTCCTCACTACTGATTCAAATTAGTATATACCGCATATTGTATGCTGTATAGAATCTGTGGTAAGTTGAATCCACAAATGGTACTGGACTTTTTCATGTGTGTTAAGTATGGTTTGGAGGTCCTATAGATATTCATGTTTTTTCCACTTTTGTAGAGGTTCTGTGCCCCTAACCCCTGCTGATGTGGAGGAATGACTGTATTTATATTTGGGAAATGCTGTTTCACTCTGACTTTTACTTCCTTCCACTTTGACTGTTGTGTTGCATTACCACCACACCTTTAGTTATTGGCCTGAGAGCTGATTATTTTTACCACTTAATAATGACATTTGCCTACCTCTCCTTGATAACAGAAAGAGTAAGGACGCATTTAACTATATTACTAAAATATAGGCGACAGGAGGAAATCAACCAAGTTTCATCCACTTTTTAAAAACTGTCTATTTTACTCGAAAAAAGGGCATTCATTTGTTTTTTTTATTTACCAGAGTCTTGATGCACAAACCCAGATAGAAATTAAAACACCTTGCTTTGCTGTTCTATATGTGGTGGTACCATTTAATTTAGATCAATACACTTTATTTATTTATTTAACGTCTTTCTATCTCACCTCCCTGTCCACAAGATCTCTTGGGGCAGTGAACAAATAAAAGCAATTGAAACAGTACAAAGATAATTAAGAAAAAAAAATTTAGAACAATCTAAATACAATCTTTAAACAATTAAAACAGAGCCATCTCAAACAGTCTCAAACATTTAAGGCCCCTGCAGAACAGCACTGTTTTATCTGCCCACTGGAAGCTCAAAAATAGATGGAGCCACCCTAAGTTCCTTTGGCAAGAGAATTTTGTGGGATTCTGGTAGACAGAATACATTGCAAAGAGTTTTGTACTGAATTAAATAGTTGGTCTGCATTTTTGGCATATGTGTCACAAACCAAATACAAAGTAAGAGCAAGTGCCAATCCTGTATACACCACAATGTATAACACAGTCCTTTGTGCTTAGAGGAGGAATCTGTTTGTTGCTTGCACAGTGAGCAAAACTCTGCAATGGAACAGTATGGAAGAATATAGGGCCAAACTGCATGGTAAAGAGTAATGTGTTTTACCTCCCATAGAGGGGTTTCATTAAAGAAAAATGCCTCAGCAATCAGATATCCAGGTTAAGCTTCCAGCATCCAACCAGATAGCAGAATAGCTAGAACAAGTTACATAGGTGAAGGGAACCATGTACTGTGACAGTGAGATAGCTTTCACCACTGGGGGAGCACCTCTGCAAATAACTTGCTAAACATGTGACCTAGTTTGACCCATAGACTCTCTTGCTCCGGGTGCAACTATGGCCTGCTGTGATTGGTGGATGCTGCCCAGGATCTAATCAGAGCTTGGACAAGCTACATTTTCCAGCTGGGATATTCTGGCGGCTGTACTTCAGAAAACAACAACAAACCTGTCTTTTCCAATCTCCGGCTCTAAATAGCTAAATGTAAATTTTAAAGATCAGGAGATGCAAAACCAGGAGAAGCAGAATGAAATACCTGGAAAAAGGAAAGGTTTTTGGCATCTGGAGAAGGAGCATTTGGTGTTGTAATATTTTGTTGTAGAGCTCTCTTGCATATGTTATTTCTGCATAGCGAAATCCATTAGTTGTATATATTATTTCAAAATAGTGAAGTCTTGTCATTCTGATTTTTTTAAAAAAAGCAATGAAGTTTCTCTGGCTTTTGGTCCCACTTGATTATGTAGTAAAGGATGAATTAGTGTGGGAAGTGTTGGCTGGTACAGTTCCTTTTTGTCAGTGGCATAATAGCCCTTTGGCTAGAACCTGACATATTTCTGGTTGATTAGACAACCTTCATTGGTCTAGTCTCCAGCTATAATTCTACTGTGGCTGTTAATGTTTTCTGACACTTACTGCTGTCACATAGTGCTGTTAACAGGCTAATTATCTAATCACCTGTTGCCCTGGAGCATGAACAAATCTTCTTCTGAAGTTATTTTGTTATAAGCTATTTCCGCACTAGATTGTTATAGCGCTATGATTCCGCTTTCAACTTCCTATGGAATCCTGGGGTTTGCAGTTTCGGGAGGGGCCACGTGGCCCCTCCCGAAACTGCAAGCCCCAGGATTCCATAGGATGTTGAAAGCGGAATCATAGCGCTATAACAGTCTAGTGCGGAAATGGCCATAGTTTAACAGGTTTCATCATGGTACACCTTTAAAAGCCTGTGGCTCAGGTTCAGCAGCAGGGCCTGCTGCTACCTATTTACTTTAGTAAGCGGGACAGGCACTTACCGGAGTTCATTGAAAATCCAGTTTATTTTGTTCATATAGGTCAGGCTCTCATAATAACATGGGATAATTGGCAATTGTGAGTTTGGGATAATTGTGATGACTGTGTGTTTTCAAATCATTTCTGATGTACAATGACCCTAAGGCAAACCCCCTCTGGACAAATCTTGCAAAGAAAACCCCATGATAGGTTTGGCTTAGGGTTGCCATCAGTTAGAAACTATTCAAAGGCGCACAACAACAAAAACAACAACAAGAAGGTGAATCTATTGTGAGGCTTTCTCAGCAAGATTTGTTCAGAAGAAGTTTGCCATTGCTTTCCTTTGAGGCTGAGACTTTATGACTTGCCCAAGGTCACCCAGTGGATTTCCATGGCCAAGCAGGGATTTGAACCCTGGTCCTCTAGTGTCCTGGTCCAATACTTAGATCATTACAACACATGGGCTCTAATAAACCACTTGTGGGAGCCTAGAAAGATGGATGGAAGATAGGGAAGATTGTAATTGATTTTTAAAAACTGAATTATCTACAGGTTTTTGTTTTATTATGTTTTTGCTCATTTCAAAGATTTATATCCCAATTTTTGATTGTATAATCCTCAGTGGCATATAGTAAATTATAACACATACTTACACAAAAACCCTAAACCAACAAAACCTGATAGTCCTTAATGCTTTCATAAAAATGATCTGGTTGTACAGCCTCCTAGAACAGTGCAGTCATCTTCTTGTTGGTATTATTGGAATGTGCTGTTCTGTTCCTTGCACTGAGCAAGAGTTTTTGTTTGTTTGTTTTTTGCTTTTTTGCCATTTTGAGGCTCCTAAGAAAAACAGGAAAATCTTCATGGGTGGCATGGGGTAGAGGAAGACAGAAGGCAACAACCATCCATGGCTGTTTTCATAGCTCAGTCTTCTTGGAAGCAAATCCCACTGCATTCAGTGGGATTTATACCTATGTAATTTAGTACAGCGAGTAAACATCTACAGCAGCAGTGAGCAATGGTGGCCCTTTCGATGCTATTGGATTGTAACTCCCATCAGCCCTAAGCTGCATAGCAAGTTTTGTTGGATCATGGGAGTTCTAGTCCATCAACATCTACACAGCCACAGTTACCCCAATTTATAAACCCAGCTTGTTTGCATATGGACTTAAGGAAAGCACCTTCCATCTCATCTTGTGAAAAGTACAAGTGTATTTTGTTAGAATTAGCACAGGTTTTAGAGCTGAGAGAAGGATTTGTTAGAAGAAGAAGAAAGAGACACTCAATCCTACCATATCATCCTTTTAAAAATATTATCTGGAATCCATGATTGGAGTTGCAGTTCCCACACTAATACATCCTTTACTACATAATCAAGTCGGACCTAGACTTACACATTTGTAACTGACTCATATTCATGATTTCTATATATTCAATAGTGTAGGAAATATGTAGGGATCATATAAATCTCTCAGTTCAGACTTAACGAGGCAGTAACTCCTGCATTTGGCATGTGTCTGTTCTTCCATTGATCAGGACACAAGAGACTGACATTTCCACCTCTGAGGCAAGGAAGAATTGTGACAGGGATCCTGTTTCTGACTTTTGCGCTGGAGATCACTGATGGGAGGGGATGGAAATGTCAGGACCAGGAGACAATACTTAGCTAACAACTTAGTTATGTAACAACTGAAGTAGTTACATAACAAAGTAGCACATTTAGAATTGTGGTTATCATATTTACTTCTCATTGCGCTAAAACATTTTAAAACATTTGAGCAGAAGATAGATATGAATCTCCTTATAGATCTCTTAGTGACTGTCAAAAGATCAGGAAAGATTCTAAACTTCCAATTATTTAATAATAGAATGAACGTTGTGCCACCTCTGCTTCCTCAGCCCACCCCTCATTTTGGTGAAATGAAGAAACAACCTAGAATAATAGAATCATAGAGTCAGAAGAGATCACAAAGGCCATCCAGTCCAACCCCCTGCCATAAAGGAATACACAGTTAAAGCATCCCTGACAGATGGCCATCCAGACTCTCTTTAAAAACCTCCTAAGAAGGACACTCCACCACACTCCCAAGCAGCAACTTATTCCACAGTTAAACTGCTCTTACCATCAGGAAGTTCTTCCTATTGTTTAGGTGGAATCTCTTTTCCTTAAGTTTGAAGCCACTGCCCTGTGATCCTAGTCTCTGGGGCATCAGAAAACAAGCTTGCTCCATCCTTCATGTGACGTCTCTTCAAATACTTAACATAGCTATCATGTCACCTCTTAACCTTCTCTTTTCCAGGCTAACCGTACCCAGCTCCCTAAGCCACTGCTGATAGGGCATGGTTTCCAGGCCTTTTACCATTTTGGCCACTCTCCTCTGGACGTGTTCCATCTTGTCAATATCCTTCTTGAGTTGTGGTACCCAGAACTGGACACCGTGTGACACAGTGGACACAGTGAAGTCTGACCAATGCAGAATAGAGTAGTACTGTTACTTCTCTTGACCTAGACACTATACTTCTACCTGTTCTGTTATTTAGGAGGAGAAGTCAAGGAAAGAATTACATTTTAAAAACTGTATCTATAGTAGTAACTAACCTGGTGGCATGATGAAGGGGGTTTGGAGCTACTATACCTAGTACGGTAGCTGCCTGCTTTTTTAAAAAGGTAACCTTGCAAGCGTTCTGCTCCTCTGAGTTTCAGTAGCTCCTTTTCTTCATGTTTTGTGGAAATTGTGCTGCTGTTTCATTCCATACAAAAAGGTCTGATTTTCATAGTCTGAAAGAGAAAGGACAGCAGGGTGATCGTGGGGAGCACAGCTAGAGGATAGTGAGATGATTTGGTAATTTAGGCAACTTTTTTCCCCAGAAGGTGAATGGACAGATCCTGGCAATGTCTTGTCGAGAAGCACTAATAGCCACTGATAGTTGGTGACCATTGCCAGATCATGCAATAAATTTCATAGTTCAACTATGCATACACCAAAGCAGTTTTTTGGCAACATCCTCTGGGGCTGCTGGTGAAGCATACATTTCTTCTGGAGAACATGCACTGGTGTTAAGGGATGAAGGCTGCTTCTTCTTTCCTGGGTATACAACTGCAGCCAGATACCATCCAGATACAGTCCAGCAGCCAATCTGTGGCTGGAGAGCAGAGCTGCATCGAAGAGCTTCCAGCTGCCATTGTATACATGGGGCAAAGGCATTGAACAAGGAGGTACTGAATAGCTCCTTGCACAACTTAAAATAGGTGTAATTCGGAGTTATGCCTGGCAGAATCCTGGCGTTTGTTTCTTTGCTTGTTTAAAACCTGTGTATTTTCACCAGCACTAGAATGTGTAGTGACTTTTTAATAACAAAAGTCAACAAGGCATTATACAAGGTGAAATGGGTAAGAATGCTCAGCTTATGTCACAAAGCTTTGCACAGCTGTTTGTGTTATTGGGATGAGTAGACAGGCAATACAGAAAGATAGGGTTGCACACCACATTAGGAAATAGCTTTCAAGTTCTTTTGAAGGGCTTATGATCTGCTATCTTGACTGCAAATATGAACGCAGCCTATTTTCCTACATCAGTTGGAGGACTGTGTGGTGATATTTGAGTAGGATGTATGTTTATCCCAAACTAAAGTGAGGTTTGTTGAAAAACTGGCTTAACACGGTGTTCAAGTACAACCAGTCCCTTATATAGAAATGAAATATTTTAAGAATGTTGAACACGGCAGTACTTTCAGTTTTTTGTATTGTAAGAATACAGAAACAAGAGGAGATTGCTCTTCTCCTGAATCTCCTGGCAGAAATACCCCATTGGATTCTTAAACCCCATTGTTAGGGGTTTAAGAACATCAGCTGTTTTCTGAATACTCATGTAAAATTATATAAACTGCATAGCTGGTGAGATAATGACACACTAATTTCACATATGCTTCCCTTCTCCCTCGTGAGCCTGTTTTTGCTTGAAAAATCGATTGAAGTGATAAAATATTCATCCCTTAAGTCACAAAACAGTTTGATGTTAATACCAGGTTTTCCCATTACCGATTACTGGTTTCTGTGTTACTTGTGATTGCTAGAAAACTAATCCTGCCTTTCTATGTTATCTATTTTATAATGGGAGCTTAAGCAGAATGTGTATTAAGCCAAGCTTTGTCCGTCTCTAGGTAGTAATTTTAAATGTTGAAAGAGTTTTGACTGAAAATGCTGTGATAGAAATATAATACAACACATACACCTGCTCTTCCAGAAATTATTACTTTGGACTGCATTCTAATTGAAGTATCTGAAGAGAAAATATATCTATCTGCACATGTAATCTGTATTAAGTTTAGCACAAAAAGAAATATCTTTCCAATGCTGTATAGAATCATAGAGTTGGAAGAGACCACAGGGGCCATCCAGTCCAACACCCTACCATGCAGGAGCACACATCAGAGCACTCCCAACCATGGCCTCCAAAACCTCCAAAGAAGGAGACTCTACCACACTCCAAGGCAGCGTATTCCACTGCCAAACAGCTCTGACCGTCAGGAAGTTCTTCCTGAGGTTTAGATGGAATCTCTTTTCCTGTAGTTTGAATCGATTGCTCCTTGTCCTAATCTCTGGAGCAGCAGATGTATTGGCCCTAATCCAGCTCTAGTTCAACTACAGTGGGAATCTACGATGGGATTGACACTCTGCTCCAAACAACACAGGCCATTTCCGCACGAGGCGAGGGAATCGCTCCGCGCCGTTACTTACCGGATCTTCTGGGCATGGACCAACGCGGACTGTCCCTTAAGCCCTTCCACAGGGCTCCTCCGTCTCGTCCAGGTGAATCAGAGCAGTGTGAGGTCTTAGATCCACACTGCTCCGGCTTCCAAAATGGTGGCTACCGGTTGTTCGTGGGTCCCAACCAACCGCTGAAGCTTGCCACGCCTAAAGCCCACCCTCCACAGATCGCAGGCTCACATTGGTGCAAGCCTGCGAATCTGCACAAGTGAGCAGGAACGCAGTGGCACGCTCTGAAAAATTAAAGAACGGTTTTCTACCGTTCTTTTAAAAGGACCAGTTGGGGGCGTTTTGGAGTGGACTGAGGTGCGGATCTCAGGTAAGCAGTCTGGACCTAGTCTGCTCCAAGGTGCAGACGACCTCCATGAGAGGACGCACAGGGCCGTTCTAATTCCCTCGTGCGGAAATGACCACAGTGTGTCTTGGCATCTGCATTTAAATTGCCATCTAGATTAGCATTCCCAGTCCAAAGAGGGAAATCTTAATAGAGAAAGGACTTCTCCGTGTACATTCTCCTCCTCTGGACTGCTACCATCTTCTGTTGGTATCAAAATAAATAGTTACTAGCTTACTTTTTTTAATATGAATTTGTTTCCTTTTCTGTGATTCAGATTCAGAAAAGAAGTTTGATAAGAAGATAATTCCAGAAGAAACTGTTTTGTGGGTTGCACTCTGCCAAGAGCCACCAGTGGCCATGACTCATTGGTGGAGTACGTGCTTAGCATGTAAATGCAGATGGTTCCAGTTTCAATTCCTAGGGTCTTCACCAAAAAACTATTACATAACAGGTAATGCAGACAGCTTCAGCTGAGACTCTGGAGAGCCATTGCCTGTCAAAGCAGACAGTCCGGGGTTTGATGTATGAAACTTATCTGACCTGATATAAGGATATTTTTTTATCTTCCAGGCAAATGCTTTATTTTGAAATTCAGTGGTTAATATTTAAGCCTAGTCTCAGAGCAGAGTGACTGAATCACTGAGATGCGCACGAAGCTGAGTATTCAGCAGTTAATTCAGTGGATCTGTTCCAGCTGAGACTAACAACTGGATTTGGGCTTTAAGTGTTATTTATTCTGATGTCTGTGGGTGCCACCAGATGTTGATGATAGTCAGCAATTGCTGAGGCTAAGTCCTGCTAAGGGGCTGATGCTATCATTTTGTCAATTACTTGTTATGCAGTCTGGTCAAGTTAGGGACAGTTCATCTAGGCCAAATCTGAAGAAACACTTTGTTATCTGAATGCCCACCCTAGAGTCTCTTTATGACAGTCCAGGGCTCCTAGGACATTTGGTCTATGGTAGTTGCCTCCTACTCCCACAGTGGTTGATGTGTCCTGTATTCTTTGGCTTAATTGCATGAGCCAACTGTGGTCAAATCATTCCAGTCTTTAATTGCGATGACAATCTAGGCATGATATCAGAAGGAATGGTCTGTTTCATAATGCTAACTGGCAATCTTCCTTTGGTGAGCTTTCTGGGAGGTGAGAAGAATGGCCTGGGCAAAGTCAGGGCAAAGGCATAGGAAGAAGTATGTTTTTCTTTGATTTTGCTTGGTTGCCCCTTTCACACACTGAAAACAGGAGAAATGCCAGACTTTATCCAGATAGATTAAAAAATATGAACTTCTTTTAGGTGCCTTAATTTGGGTTATTTATGACCGCTGAGAAGTCCAGTGTGTAGCTGGATCCAAAATCAAGGGCGTTCCACAGTAGTCAAAAGAGCTAGAAAATACATGTTGATGAGAGGTAGAAAGTTTGTTTTAAATTTCTGTCAGCCCTCTTTGCAGTCTATCTGTTTGTCTGACTATCTATCTATTATCTGTCACAGATCTATCAGATTTGTTGAGATAATTTTGTCACAGACTTTTTTTTACTATAAAAAAAATGGAACATATGCTGAAATGCAGCACAGTGTTCACAGCTTTTGAGAGGACAGTGTTGTAAAATGCCTATCTCACAGGCTTAAGTTCTTCGGTATTCTGCAACAAAATTTGACATTGAGAGAATAAAATACCCCATCTGCTTGGTTGTAGGTTAAAGGAGTTCAAAGACATTTTTAAATCTGAAGCAGCAGTTTATTAGAACACTGCAAGCTGCTGTTTTGAAACTCTGATTATGGATTGAAAAGGTCATTTTTTGGACAGCAGCTCCCAGAATCCCTTAGCTACTATGGCCATTAACTTTCCAAGCCTTTGGAAGGACATATAAAATTGTTCAAGTGTATGGAACTGCTCATGATGTCACATAGAGAGAGCATTTGACCATTCTCAGACCCTGCTTAGTTATAAAACTGTGATAGATGAGGCTGATTTCAGGGAGTCATACAAAAAAACTCCAACCCACTCCTAAAAATATCCCAAGACCTCTAATTTCTTTGTCGACATCCTCACACAACTATAGAAATACACTTTTCATGACTCTCCTTATCCAGTGTTGATTTATTTCCTTACTGCCAGGGTAATTACTTTGTGCCTAATTAGATTTACAGTATTGCTTTATCACTTAAGCAATGCAAATGTGCAATGCAAATTTGAAAGGGGAAAATGTAGTTAAATATGTCAGTTACAGTGCTGGATGGGTTACATTACTGTTTTCTTAAAAAATCCCTTGTTTATTGCCTGAATCGCTTCTGCTTTGTACTTGTGTTCCATGTACCAGTGGCTCCAGTTGTTTTAATGCTCAGGAGACCGTTCGAGGGAGGAATGTGAAAGTAAGATCCTGACAATGTTTTATCACTCCATGGGTTTCTCATTAGATCACCCCTACAGTATAATCAGCTATAAATAGAGATCTGCTAATTTGATGAAGAGGCTGTAGGTCTGCAGATAATTGAACAAATATATCACTGTTCCCCAAAGTATGCATAGCCTCCTTCTTCTTTTGAAACTCGAGAGAGAAGACTTGTGGGGGGAAGAAGAAAAGAGGACCGGGCAGCAACAGTGATGAATTTTGTGTACATCCCAGCAAATGAGGGAGTGGGGAGGAGGATTAAATCAACCCACTTAGCAAGCCTTCCATTGCAAATGGCAATTGTTCCATTCAAGGTTCTCTTCTGTTATTGATGTTCTTTTTGTAGAATAGCAATACCCATTTTGTAGGGTTCTTTTGTGAAGGGCAACCAATTATTCTTGTTTTGGACAGTGGCATTTTGTTAATAGTAACAAAATGCAGCTCTCAACCTAGATTTTAATTGTAAAGAGTACATGACTTTTTCCATCTCTCGTATTCGTGCACAGACACAGAGAAAAGCTTTAGCACAGTGCTGCAGCAGACCTTGGCCGCTGGGTGTTGCTACATATTTTTGCAGCAACATCTAGGGAAGCTGGGAACCATGAGAAACATCTCATTTATGATTTCTTCCGTCCCACATGTTCTGTGCTGTTAAAGGCATAAAACCTCAACCACAGGTATACAAGTCTCTTTCATACTGCACCATTGTGACACTTGGATACCACTGTAACTTCTGTGTCTGCATCCTACAGAATCCTAGGATTTGTAGTTTTGGGAGCTATTTAGACTCTTTTGCTAGAGAGCTTGAGTGCCTCACCAAACTACACATCCCAGGACACCTTGGGGTGGGGGCAGCTGAGACAGTTAAAATGTATCAAAGTGCTGAAAGAGATCTTCTTTTATACCTGCCCGTGGCTACCAAAATGTGACATAAATAAAAAATAATTGTGCTTTCAAATCTGAGTTTTTGTGAAGCTCTTGAAACACCGTTCTGTGTGTTTGTGTGCATGTGCACACATGTGCCAGCCCTCAATACTACTTCTCAATACCCTTTCAATCTTGATTATTTATTTATTTAGAATCCTGCCATTCCTCCAGTGAACACGGCTTTCCTCCTCTCACAACAACCTTACGAGGTAGGTCAAGCTAAAACAGCCTGGAGTCAGCCAGAGAGTTTCATGGTTCGTTGGGGAATAGACCCTGAATTTTCTAGACCTCAGTCTAACGTCACATGTAGTATCATGGTCCTGCAGGTGGAATTCCTCTGTGGTTCCCCTACTGCTTTCCTAGTCTCCTCCCAATGATCATTCTGTGTTCCCATAGCTAGACACAGACTGAAGACGTCTTCCACCAGGAGATCTCAGCAGATGATGTCAACAGTCTGTGTCTAGCTATGGGAACATAGCCAGACACTTCTCTGATCCTTGCGGGTTTCCACCAGAAACAGCATGGCCATTGATGACACCTATCCTTTGTAGAAGGAGGAAAGGAATACCAACTTCTGCAATGACCAAAACAAATACAAACACAAGGATAAGGTGGAATTATGCTTATGTATGTCACTGTAAGTATGCTAGCTTGTATCTTGTTGTAAAATTATACCATTATTGATTGAAAACATTTTCCTAAATTAAAAGTTGCCATGAGTAAAGGTACTGTCATAGTCTTATTAGGTTTGAAGTTACCTATGTACCTCCTTAGATCAGATATGTGGTTGTTGTTGTCGTCATCATCATAATCATTGGGTGCTTTCAAGTCATTTCTAATTTAAAGCAACCCTAAGGTGAGCCTAGCAGGAGGTTTTCTTGGTCAATTTGTTCAGAGGGTGATTATCATTGCCTTTCTCTGAGGTTGAAAGGATGTGCCCAAGGTCACCCAATGGGTTTCCATGCCCAAGCGTGGATTCAGACCCTGGTCTGTCAGAATCCAAGTCCAGCACTCAAACTACTACCACATACTGGTTCTACTTTGGGAGCAGCATACAGGTTTCCATGCTCCCCTTTTCCTGGTATGTGAATTCTTCCCCCTTTTGATCCCCCCACCCCATTTTTTAAAGATAACCATGACTAATGTTATATTTGTATCTCTAACCGTACTTCAATCCAACCCACTGTTTACAATCATGGCCTATATCCCATTGGTAGTACCAGCAAGAGTACACCCATGAATCAGTGGAATTAACACCAGTATTTACTCAGCATTCACCAATTGATTCATTGGGTGCATTCTTCTTGAAACTGTCGCATAGAATTCAGGACTGTGTTTTCAAAGTGTTTTTAATTAAAACACTCATGTTGCTATAATAGTTTGCTCATTAAATTGGGAGTGGGGGAGGGAATTGTGAGAAGCAGGAAGAGAATTCATGACAATGAAGTGTTCCTGATTTATCAATGCATGCTTGATCCTTGTATTTTTGTCTGGGGTTTGAGGAGGGCATGTTTTCAACATAGGTCCCCCCTCCCATATTCCTCTTTCTGTTTTCATGTGCTTCTGGTGCAAAGTCCATAGTTAGAGGTTGTGTATAATCAGACATGTATCCAAACTATGCTATCAAGTGGTAGGTACGAATGATTTTCAAAATTATAAAAATAAGTAAAGTTAGAATTGGTAAATTTATCTGTGAGGCTACCAGTTTAAATGTAGCTGGAAGCAGGAAGGAATTTATATCCAGATTCTGCTGTACGAAAAGTTCTATAGTACAACAGAGCAAAAAAAGTTCTCTTCTTTTCTTCCCACTCGTCTCTTTTACAGCCTAATTGTATGAAAGGGTTGTTATTGTTCTTACATGTCTTCAAGTCAACACGAAAACATGGTGGGCCTATCCACCATGTGTTCCTTCAGGTTGTTTCTGCCTGACTGCGACCCTAAGGTGAACCTATTACGGGGTTTTTTTGTTTGCAAGATTTGTTCAGAGTGTGTTTGCCGTTGCCTTCCTCTAAGGCTGAGAGAGTGTGACTTGCCCAGGGTACATCACCCTGGCTCTCTAGGGGTTTCTAAGCAAGATTTATTCAGATATTTGCTGTTTCTTTCCTCTGAGCCTGACAACCCAACCTGGTCAGGGTTACCCAGTATGTTTCTGGAGCTGAGCAGGGATCTCTCAGATCAAAACTCATGCCATTCCACGATGCTTTACTTCCAGTTTATAGCCCTTTAACAGGTGTGACTCCAGGACATTTTAGGCTACAAAAAACAAATGCACACTTATAAGATGAGGTATGCTTGGTCAAGCAGCAGTCCATGTGAAAAGGACCTTGGGATTATTGTTGATTGTAAATTGAGCATGGCCCAGCAGTGTGATGCTTCAGCATTGAAGCCAAGTAATACTTTAGCCTGTGTTAACAGAACCATATTTTCCAAAACAAGGGAAGTAACAGTCTCACTATATTCTGCACTAGCGAAGCATCATCTGGAGTACTGCATTTAGGTCTGTGCAGTTAAGTTTAGAAAGGATATAGACAAGTTTGAGCAGGCTCAAAGAAGGGTGACAAGAATGGTAAGAGGTATGGAGAACAAGATATATGAGGAAAGATTGAGGGAACTGGGCATGTTCACCCAGAAGACTGAGGAGTTGATTCAACTGCAATCTTTAAATACCTCAAAGGCTGTCACAGAGAGGAAAGTTCAGGTTTGTTCTGCTGCCTGAGAGGGTTAGAGCAGTTCTCATGGTTTTAAGTTGAAAGAGGGTAGATTTTGATTGAACATTAGGAGGAACGTAGATGGTAAGAGCTGTTCATCAATGAAACGAATTATCTAGAGAGGTAGTAGGGTCTCTTTATCTGAATGTCTTCAAAAAGAGACTGGACAGCGACATGCTGGAAATGCCTTAGTTGGATTTCCTGCATTAAAATGAGGAGTTGGACTTGATGACCCATGGAGCTCCTTACAGCTTTACAATTCTGTGATTTTGTTGACCGAGGCGAAGGACAAGAGAGTACTTCCCTCTGTTCCCCATATAGATTCTGACTACATTGGCACTCAAAGACCGGCAGAGATGTTGCATCTCGTATTGCATATGAGGACAGTACTCTGACTTATGGCTTCAGAATATGGTGTATTGAACACACTGCTCTGTAATGTAACACAAGAGAGTAGATGGGGTACTCCTAAGAAACAACTGAGGTCTGCCGTTCATTTTCCAGCATCTGCTGCATGTTCTCAGTCTAAGGGCTGACCTGCCTCTTCCTCTTCATCTGTGCTATTAACTGCTATTAATACTTAGAAGCTGGCTTGTAAGGCATTTGAATAGCTTCCAGTGGACCAGTAGAAGAAATAATTGCAACCCAAAAGGCTGGCAAGCCTTTAAAGGGATTCCAGAGCCCTATACTCTGTGTCTTTAAAGAAAATGTATCTGCAATGATATCAGTTTTCTTGTTCGTTTTTATTAAAATGCTCTCGGTGAGCCTGCCATACTTGCAGCTTAAGTTCCAGTCAGCTACAATTTAGAACACTGCAGCTGCAGTCAAACATCTCCTGAAAGGCATGGCCACAGAAAGCTCAGCAGGGAGAGGACTGCAGATAATGAAGAAGATTAAACTGAACAGGAGAAAAGGCTACCAGATAGCCCTTATTCATTGCCGTTAATTCATATGTCATGTTATAGAAAGATCCATGCCTTCCAAAGTTTACATTTAAAGCCTACTGGCATGATTTATAGATCCTACATACAGTTTCACTTGTTGAGTGGTCTCAGAGTATATTTTCTGAGTGATACGAGTCCTTGTACTGTGACACATAATGTTGAGTTTAGTTGAACAGTCCTATGGTGGTAATGTCTGATAAGACTGCGTTTTACTAACAGGACTCTCGTGTTTTCTTGAGTCTGCAGTTTTCTCCAAACGTGTGTTGTTTTCATTTGTTAGACAGATGGGAATGCAATAGTATGTTGGTTTACACTTCTCCGAAGTTTGTAATCTATAGAGTTTTCAGCTTAAAAGCGGGGGGTAGATCAACGTATGTGCAGAACAGAGTATTTTAGGTTAAAATTAATATTTCAAAAATTGTATTTTGTGAAATGTGCTTTAAAAAAAGCCATGTGGCTTTCAAAATATCTCACAAACTAGTACAGAAATGCAATGGAATTTCATAGATGTACTGCCATGCAAGTAAAAGGCATCTGTTGAAAATGACTTTTCCTTCTGACCTAATGATTCTGTAACCCAAAACACAATGCCTTTTGCACGCTTCTCTCTGTGCTATGTAACTGGCTTTGAGCACCCCACTATACAGATACAGGCATATGTCAGTTAACAAAGCTTTACTTCTTCATTCTCTGTCTAGCTGGAAGTTTTTTTTTTTAACATCATCAGCACTGGCAGAATGGCATAAGAGATCTGGTGAAATAGAGACTTTTGATGTTAGAGTTGCTTCAGTGTGTCTGCAGCAAAACAATAAAACTTGAACTGAGAAAGAATAGGATTCTACTCCAACCAGTCCTCTTATAGCTACATCTGCCTGCCTGCAACAGGCAAATAACTACAGAATCCCTTACTAAACAGGTATGGACAGCAAACCAGAGAGAAAAGGGGAGAGCAGATTAGCCTGCATCACCAGCTGCCCCTGGCATGTTAAAAGGCATTGATCAATAAGTTTGACCACCAAAAAAAAATCATAAGAAAAGTGAAAACTGGTGAAAGAAGAAGTCATCTTTGGATACATTTTGGAAGAACCTTTCATGTGGTCTCTAGATAGTTCAAAATATTTTTGTTTACTTATGCAAAGTTCACCTGACCTGGTTGTTTCATGTCATATGTGCACACTGCTAGTTTTGAATAAAAAATTTGCTGGAACATGTTGAAGTTCTTCTTTTTTGTTGTATAAGAACGTATTGCTCTTCTTTCCGTGTTATTTCGGCCTCTGGTACCAAATACTCTGTTAAAGAAACAATGCCAAGGAACACATTGAATTCTTTAATGGAGGCATACCTCTATGTAGGAATCTCTAAACAGAAGTATGGGGGCAGGAATGGAAAGGATTTAACAAATTGAAGCTGTGAATGCTGTTCACATGGTGGCACGGTTATTTGTTGACCTTCCTGGCTAAAGAAGGGGTATTCAACTGGTGCTGGGGCTAGGTTTCATTCTTCTGTAAAGGACATAATTGCAGCTTGCAGGTGCTCCTGGATCCAGTATGGCTTATAGAGTCTTCAGTGGCATCTGTAATTTGAAGCACCTTTCCGCCACTTCACTTGATTTGCCATCTGCCTTCTCTTCTAGAAACGAATGTCTTCAATGCAGTTATCCGTGCTTTAGCACACTTGCTCTTTTAGAATAACAACTAGGTTGTTGACAGGTGTCTGCAGGAATGCACGTTTTAGTTCTGTGTGAGGAGATTTAGTCCTCCCTACACATTTGTAGGTTTGACCTTAATGAATTTAATTATTAGTGAATTTGATTGTCTGCCCATTTTCCTCCTCCCATTCCCTTGCCTTTTGCCCAGACACACATGTGTTCCTTCTCCACGCCAGGGCAAAAGACAAGGGAATGGGAGGGGCGGAGCCCCAGAAGGAAATGGGAGGAGGATGTATGGGGGGCAGTTATTTATGGTTTTTCCACTTTCATGAGGACTCTGTGCCTCGAACCATTGTGAAAGTGGAGGGGCCACTGCACATTGACTTCCATGTGAGTTCTCAGCACAGTTCAGTGTTCTGTTTTTGACATTTAAGCCCTTAAATGATCTGGGGCTGAGCTATCTGAAAGAATATCTTCTTTCATACATACCTCCTGGCATCTAATAATATAATTAAAGGTCCTTCTCTGGGTGTCACAGAGAATATAATTATCATTGGGCAGTATTTAGGCAAGTAGTTGCTATAGAGAGAGGACTTCCTCTGTGCTTGCACTTGGCTGTGGAAGTCCTTCAAAATTTGCTCAGCACCTTCTGGAGCCTGTGAACTCTATCGCCCTACTATATATGAGTTTTTGGTAGTCTTTCTGAGTTTTTCTGAGTTAGTTGGTTCCATGTAGGCTGTGGTTTTGATAGTCACTGAGTTGTTGTGGAATAGTGCTGTGTGGCTATTGTCATGGTGAGCTTAGAAGTCACACCAATCTGAAAGTCTGAACTCCCAACTTTCACCCAGTTGGAACTGCCTGTTAGTAATAAACCTTTGTAATGCTGCTATCCATAATACTTTTTAATAATACTTTTGGGGGTTGTTTTGTCTGAGGGATCTGGGAGATTCTTCAGATCACTGAGAATTTTGGGAAAGCTACAGGAGTAGCACCATAAACTGGTTGTCATGATACCTGGCCAGTCATGAAATGTCAAGAACACTGGGTCAACTTTTAAAAAATATTATTGTTAATTTTCAAGAGTTTCATGTGAGAGTTCCCCCGTCCCAACATACACATGTGCTTGAAAGAAAACTTGTACTGGTAGTTGCAGCTTGCTCAGTAAAAATCACAGTTTGGTGCTTTCAAGTGATGCCATTGCTTGTGTTAATGGATCCAAGGCATAAATCTTCAAGATTTTTGCATAGTATTCCATCAAAAGCCCATCAAATGTAGACATAAAGGTGCCATATATTTGATGGTGGTTTGTGGGTGTGATCGTTTGTAAAATATAGTGAGGATGATTTATGAGGCCCTTTGTCTTGTATCCATTTTTCTGTGCTATGGTAACTCTAGAAAGTGCCAGATCTTCAATTTTCATGGTGAAGTCTTAAGGAGACACACGTGATCTGTAATTTGATGGTGGTTTGGGAGGGATCCTGCCCTCTGCTTCCTCCTCCTCCTCCATCTTCTTGTAATTCAAATTCCAGAGGGTCTGTTTTAACCAGAGCTCAAGGAAGAAGAAGGAGCCCCAAACCAGCCTGAGCAACATTTGGGCTGGGTCTGGGGAAAGACATGGTAGAAGAGAAAGAGACCGCCAGTGGAAATCCTTTTAAAACTCAGCAAAGATCAAGAAAGCATATAGAGTTGAAAAGGAGATATGCAGAGTTAGTTGGGTATTAAAAGGGCAAAGACCTTTTTCAAGGATGAATGGAAGAGTAAGTCAGTGGAGGAGCTTGGAGTGTGTGGGGGGCAGGAGGGGATGTGGCTATGACATAAGGGGTTTGGCCACTGTGTGGGGGTGTGGCTGTGGGGCATGGCCAGGTGCACAGAGTGTGAGCAAGGGGCGTGGCTACGGGCCAGGATGCCCCAGAAACATTGCCACCTGGGGCAAATCAGCCTCCTATCCCCACGTTCCTACGCAACTGAAGTTGAAATACTATGGAACCATGAGTTTGTCAACATTGTTTTTAGGATGCTGAGAATAGAACTTAGTCTAGTAGCCAAGTATTCCAAGCAACCAAAGATTCCAGGTGCCATAAGCCATGCTGCTGGGAAAATTCTGGGAACCATAATCCAAGGGATTTACTTTTCCAGGCTGTTGCCAAGATCGATGTAGTATACTTGTAATCAAAAAATGACTGCAAATAAAAGGGCTAAAGCTAGCAGCTCAAGAAGTGGGGCAGGCATTTCTTTCTCTTCTCTTCTTTCTCTTTGTCTTACACCCACCTGAATATGCACAAAGATAATCTTCTTTCCCCTTACCTCCTCTAAATTTGGCTGCCCCTCTGGGATTTTCTGATTCTCAGCTCCAGCACATAAGGAAAAAAGCTTCCTCTACCCCTTTCCCCCTACCCACTTCCCCACAACTACCTGGGCTTCTCCTTCACTCAATTCCTCCTGCCTGAAGTAAATTGATAAGACAGTCCTCTTATCAAGCTGTAGTGATTGAGGAAAATCAAAACGAGATTGGAGGCCAACAAAAGGATTGGAGGCCATAAGCACAAAGTGGAATCTCGGAACCTTAATACTTGGAGGAGGGCCTCTTCAGGTTTAGTCCTGCCCAAGATTTAAGGTCTGTTGGAGGGACCCTCCTCTGTATCCTATCAATCTGTGGAAAGACATGGAAGAAGGCCTTCTGTGCTGTGGTACCTCAGCTATGGAACACCTTCCCCTTGGAAGCCTGATTGGCCTTGTTCTTGTTCAGATTCCAAGTGAAAGCATGGAGGCTTTGGGGAGGCCTAACTGGTTTTCCAAAAACCCTCACATGTATGTACTTCTAATATCTTCTAAAACTATTTTAACTCTTAGTCTATCTTTTTAACCTGTTAAATTATTTAAATTTGTTTTTAGCCATTTAAATTCATTTTTACAATTGGCACTGTTTTAAATTTGTCATATTGTATGCTGCCCCAAGACCTCCAAATTGAAGGCAGGATTTAAATATCTACATACATACATACATACATACATACATACATACATAAATGTGATTCAATAGTGATAGCAGCAGCTATGGGGCAAGGTGGGAAAAGCAGCGTGTCTCTTCAGACTCATTTCCTTCCCCATTGTGGTTTGCCCCACCATATACATATACAGCTCTGTATGGCCCCCACTCCGAGCTTCTTTCCAATCAAGGGGACAATGATGTATTTAACTCTTTTACTCCAGGTCTCAAGTCAAGTCTCAAGTGCTTGCAGGTTGAGTCTCAAATTTTTGCAAGATAACTTTCAAGTTACGTCTCAAGTGTGGGAGCCAACTTTATACCCCAGCCTATATTTCAGAATTTCTGGACAGAGTTGAATAAGGTTAGCTTTAACAATTTAAGGAGTTGTCTCTCCACATTTGTGGGTTTACCATTTGCAGCTTTGGAAGTGGGGACTAGGATCCTTCTTACTCCCCCTTCCCTTAGCTGGAGGCTTTTGTGTCAATGGGCATAAAAGAGTCTGCAACTTTGAAAGAGGAGAATATGATCTTTCTTACTTCCCATTTCCAAAGTTGGAGCCTTTTTGGAAATGGGGAATAGGATTATTCTTCCTTCCCATTACTGAAGCTTCAAAACCTTTAGAAGGAATGATCCTTCCTCCTCAAGCCCTGCACTCTGGGGGTGAGTCTTGCCTTCAGATCTTAGGAAAAGTTTTAGAAGATTCCTCTGATACACAGCAGGGGCACTGCCTCAGCCATTTGCTGTTCCCCTCCAAGAAATGTGCCTGTACTTTGGGCTTGAGACAAATCAACATGGGACCAGTAGGCAAAAAGAGGTGGAAGTGATGATAAAAGTCTTAAGGTTTCTGGATGAATATGTTATGTTACTGAACCAAGAGCAGCAAGTCAGTCACTAAAAAGTATACAAGTCAGGGTTTGAGTCGAGTCAGTACATTATTTATTGCTGAATCCAAGTCGAGTCACTGGAGTGACTTAAGTCCAACTTGAGTTTGAGTCAATGGACTTGAGTCTACATCACTGCAAGGGAGTGGCTCTTAATAACATTGATATGTACTCCCTTCCCTTTCTTTCCCCACCCAAAAGTTGCCACATGGAAACATAGAGTTGTGGAGCGGACTATCAGTGGGCAAGTCCATCATGGAACATGTGGGTCATACGTTGTTATATAGTCTGAAGAGGTGCTGCTTTGCCTTGCTGGGAGTGATCTGAGTTGGTTTTAGCTTCTGTGTCTGATAAGTTGATACTCTGAATTATGTTTTCTTGGGGGTGGGTGGGGGGAGTGGTTCACTATTGAATTTTCTGAATCTGTTGTTTTCTTTCCCCTGCCTCTCTTGTCCTCCTTCTTTGATTTCCCTCTTCAGTTCTTCATCAAAAGGCAGCCTGACAGTCTTTAAAGTAAATATTTTACTCCAGTTAAAAATAATGTGGTTTACCTTTGAAGAAAAAAATCTGATCAGAGTTCTGAAATTAGCTGGCTCTGAGAATAGCCTGTTGGCAACCCCTCTGACTTAAAACAGTGCTCCCTGTCTGAATCGGTATAAACAATCCCCACTCTGTGTTCAGGCATCAAGCTTAACACCAAATGTGACAGCAGAAGTTGCCTTGAGCTGGCTTAAGAGTAGTAAACAAGTTTTCAAAAGAATAATGATTCACTCTGAGCTTCCAGGAATAGTTACTGTGTGAGAGGGGCCTTGCGTGCACCCTTTTAAAAGAGAGAAGAAAATGAGCTTTTTTGTTGCCTGTGTTGTTTTAGTAGCCCTCTGGATATGTTACATGAGTGTTACATTTGCTGTGAAAAGAACAGAAATCTACTTTCAGCGCTTTCACCTATTGCTTCTCCTTCAGCAAGCAAGAAAATGTCTTGGAAGACCTGAATGTTTTGTTGCCAACTTGATAACAGCTTGATGCTTCCCCACTTTTTCTTTTTCTTTGTCTTTTATTCCCCCCCCCCCCCCTCTGTTTGTCAGGCATAGAACCTGAATGTTGCATTCAGAATATAATGAAAATTACTGGGAAAATGAACTGGAAAGCTTTGTTGCTGAAAAGACTGATTTGCACCTTTTGCAAACTTGGCTTTAATTGTTGACATGTAAGGTTCAAGAGAAATGTATTTGTTCTGATGTTCTAGAAATTTAGAGGATGCTTTCGTTCTGGAACAGTCAGCGCAAAGAGTATGGGCACTTTGAAGGAGGTGCAAACTGAAAAGAAATAGTGTGAATTATAATAGGTAAAATTAAATAAGCTCTTACCTAAAGCTAACATAATGAATGCCTAGAATATGTCTGGTGCTAACCTTCATAACATTTTACCTACGTAAGACACTTGTGTGTTTTTTTTAACCAGTCAAGTTTTTTAAAATCTTAAACATATATTCAGTTGATATTTTTTTTCAGGAAAGGAAACTTCAGGAAAAAATGGGGGGAAATTGGTTTTTTTCCGAATTTTTTTTTCTGAGCCTTCATAGCCTTAAGAGAACATCTTTTGGCCTTTGTTTGAAGTTCCATTTTACAGCCCCCAGTGATACTAGCATAAATGATTTCATAATATCAGTGGATACTGTTAACTGTTAAATTGTTCTGGTGCTAGGCACCAGTTTTGAACCCTGAACATGAAAGAAGCTAATATACATGATCTGACTTACAATTTAATTTGTAATTATCTATTTCCTGTGAATCATCCAGCAAATATGCTTAATTAAAATGGTGCACTTGTTATTATTGGCTTAGACTGAAAGAAGTACAGCCAGCACTTATCTTGCACAGGATTTCTTTCTCTCCTCACTGTCGCTGTAGAATAGAGGTGGGCAACATGTGGCCTTCAAAGTATTAATGAACTGCAGTTCTCATCAGCTGTAATGAGTGTAACCAAAGGTTAGGAATGTTGAGTGCTGAAACTTAGCTGAATAAGTGTTGCCTACTCCTGCTATAGAGGCATTGTAGTCAACAGCTCAACCCAGTTGGTCATAGAATCATAAAATCACAGAATGACCCATGGGTCAAACTGGTCTAGCTCCCTGTCATGCAGGAATATATAACTACAGTATTCCCGAAAGAAAGCCATCCAACCTCTGTTTAAAGGCTTCCAAAGAAGGGGAGTCTACTACCACTCTGTGCGGTAATCTTTTCCATTGTTCAACTCCTCTCACCATCAAGAATTTCTTCCTAACGTTTAGGTGGAGTCTTTTCTCTTGTCATTTGTCAATCCATTGGTTCATGTCCTAATCTCTGGGGCATCAGAAAACAAGCTCACTCCATCTTCTACCTGACATTCCTTCAAATACTTAAAGATGGTGCTTCTCAGTCTCGTCTTCTTCAAGCTAAACAAACCCAGGTGCCTAAACTGTTTCTTGTAAGAGTTGATTTCCAGACCTTTTACTATCTTGGTTGCCTGTGGACACATTTCAGCTTCTCAGTATTCTTGAACTGCAGTGGTGCCCAGAACTGGACACAGTATTCCAGATAAAGTCTGACGAAAGCAGAATAGAGTAGTACTGTTACATTTCTTGATTTGTACCTTATATTCCTGTTGATACAGCCTAGAATTGCATTGGCTTTTTTTTTGGCAAAATAGCTTTCTGAGATGTTGTGCATGACAAATTCAGTGCTCAATCCCCATAGCTGCTACCCAGCCCTGACCTAAATATATCAGAGTATAACCTATATAAAATTTGCCTTCCTGATTACCTGGAGCCCATTTTCATTCACTACAAGTGATAAAACCAAATGGTTGCTTATCAGTGAGTGGCCTAAATCCTAGTATTAGTCTCAACTAGAGTAGGCTTACTGAAACAACAGGATGATGTTGCCCTACTATTTAACAGTTGAACCAATAGCTCCACTCTGATTGAGACCAGTAGGATTCAAGCCATAGACAGAAGTTTCATGTGGAATTATTTCAACAGAAAATATGCTGGGTTTGATTTGGTGATTATAAAAATATCTCTCCCCCCTCCCTACTCCCTTCTCATTCTGTATATGTGTGTTTATTCGTAATCTAAAATTTCCAAACTGGATTAACTCAAGGCTTTCAAGAATCTTGAACTGTAAAATAGCCAATATCTTCTTTATTTCCTTTAACATATTTTTGCATTCATTCAATAAGCTGGATCGAAGCCATTTAATGTATTGATGATTCCATATGGAGTTTATTCCCACCATATTTTCTTTCCCTGAGGAACAAACAGTCCATGCAGTGTGGATTTTTTAAAACGCAGTTGCAACAGCTGTTGTGGATTTCAGTTTAGAAGAAGAACAGTGATTGAAAGCCAGACAGTTATTGCTATCTTTCTTGGCTTCCTCTTTCATTGTCATCTCTGCATCTTTCTGAAAGGTGTTTCATTAAGATTATTGTTTCAGGTAACTGCTATTGGACTGTTTCCATGCGTGACAAGGGTACATGTTCTGCAGTTATGCAGTGGAGAGAAATGAGAAACAACTGTCATATGATTTTTGGAGCTCTTGCTCATAGATGCATTTTTTAGTTCCACTGCCAAAAACGAAGATGCAGAAGAACAAAAATCCTTCAGGTTTGCGTATCAGAAAGAAAACTCACACACTAATATAAGTTATCCCTCCCTTTTGAAGTCTTTGCTTTCTTCATAAGTATTTTCCTTATGATTTCATTATGGCTAGAAGGAATATTGCTGAGCCTTTCTCTTGTAATATATTGCAGCCTCTGAGAATGAGGGATTACAAGGAGAAAAACTATTTCAGTATAGTAATACATGTTCTCTGTTCATTATAACTGCTGTAAATGCTGCTGTTCATTGCTCCTTGGGCAATTTAAAAGTTAATACTTCTCAAAATCCTGCCACACTTCCTGTGTCCCTTGAATCCCTATGAACTTTTTTTTCCAAAGGTTTTGTTCTGATCATCTCTGGCACGGTTGATTCATGTTTAATTTAATCTCTCCCTGCATCTGAAATCTTTCAGTTGCTTTATGCTCCTTTATGAATACACAAACTGAAAGAATAGATAAAAACTCACTATATATGATTCCATCATGCGTTTGTGAAGATTCGCTAAGGCAAAGGGGATTTAACCTTTCTTGCCTTCATCCTCCCTTGTCCAGCTGCAGCCTGGTACAGCATATTTACTCTTTTTTTTTTTTAAATGCGTGTGCACACACATACACCTTTCCTTTCTAGCTCATATGAGCTACCCAAAGCTGAATCAACTGACACAAAATTCAACCCTTGTTCTCTGCCTTCAAATCATATCCAAATCATGGGAAACCTAAGGTGACACTCTTGCAGGTTTTTCTTGGCAAGATTTGTTGGGGGGGGGGGGATGCCATTGTCTTTCCCTGAAGGCTGAGAAAGTGTGACTTGCCCAAGATCACCCAGTGGGTTTCCATGGTCAAATGGGGATTTGAATGTTGGTTTCCTAGAGTCTTAGTCCATCACTTGCAGCGCATCACATTGGCTCTCAACTAAATGCAATATCACCACACAGAAGTGGTGGGATAAGAAATCAGCATGTAGTAAAAATCAGTAAATATCATCTTTCCCCTCACTTCAATATCCAACATTCCTCCTGGCAGAGTGTTTTCATCCAATTGTAGGTCAGCTGGTGCGTTTCCATGGCTGAGCGTGAATTTGAACCTTGATCTCCCAGAGTCCTAGTCAAATTTCAAACAATTACATTGGGCGAACCCTTATATACTCAGTATATAAAAGCAACTCAACAGATGCAACAGAGAAGGAGAAACAAAAGATGAAAGCAAAGTTCCTACCAAAGCACATACCTGTTGAAATTTTAAACACATGTGCACAGAGAGCAAGCGAGCGAGAAAGCACCAGTCTTAGAATGTCACTAGATCAAAACCAAACAAACTCATAGGATGAAGAGTTCTATAAACTAAGCTGCACCTTATTTCCAACAACAAAGACAAAGGCAGGAAGTTGGACCTGGAGCAGGGCATCTCTATGATTATGAAAAGCCTGATCTAAGTGTAATATTTCTTGTATAATTTGCAGATCCATATTTGAAGAATGGGAGTTTTCCCTCCACTTCTGATAAGTGTGTGTGAGTGTGACCATAGCAGGGGCAAAAGTCTCATTCTTGCCTGCATGCTTTTGTCCTAATCCAGCAAGAACACACCTTGTGTGCTATTTAATTTTTGAAAACACAGTTAACAATATGAGATAAATTATGTGACAGATTTCACATATCTAGATTAGCCTTAGGGGAAGAGGCATCCACTGAAATGGCCAGGTCCTAAGTTGAATAGAGCTATAAATGGTGATTACCAGTGCACTTTGAAACAGCAAACAAGCCAATGTACTTAGTGCATTAATGGATCTACATGTTCCAGGAAAATGGCTGTAGGCAGAACTTTTGCAGTTGCTTTCAGTGTCTTTTCACAGTCACTTCCATGGCAAATTGCATTATAGTAATCCACCCTGTTATGATTTTTATTGATGTGCTCTTTAAGGCAAAGGGAGTCCCCCTCCTCAAAAGTTAAATAAGTAATCACACACTGCACTTGAGTGTTGTTCAGTTAGCTCTCATGTACTGTACAAAGAATTGATGAACCATGAAGTGAGTATTCAAAGCATATTTTCCCCGTGCTGCTCTCTGGAAAGAGATTATTTGAAGCAGGAGTTAAATTTTGGCTGCTAAATGCAAACAGGCGAAACAGGGTACCCTAAAGGCACCAGATCCCATCTGTTCTTGGAGGTTAAGCAGGAACAACTTTGGTTAGTATTTGAACTGGAGATCTCCAATGAATCTCAGGTGCTGTAAGCTACATTTCAGAGGAAGGAACTTGCAAAGCCAAAGTATTCCTTGTCTTAGAAAACTCTGTGAAATTCATGGAGTCACCATAAATCAAGAGGCTACTTGAAGGCACATACATACATACACCTGGATTCCTATCCTGTTTTAACAAAACTAATTTTTATTTTGTGCAGTTGTGTTTCAAGTAATGTCAGACAGAGGCTTTCCTTTTTGAGTCCTCTCTCTCACTTAGTAGATTTTCCTATAACTGGAATGTGTTATGTTACTTTATGTCTGCATGCAACAGGAAATAAAGGAGCAATTTCCCTCTCTACATTGAAATAATTATCTTCTGATTGACCCAGCTGTCTTCCAAAATCATGTATGAACTGTATTTATAGACACTGATTTCAAGCAGAGGATGAGATTCTTCCAGGAATATCCTCAACTGCTTGGATGGATGGATTTAAACCAATTAGTTGTAGTTTTGTCCTGTAGTAAGATGTGAGGAATTCCAGCTTCTGCTACTGTCATATATAAATAAATGAGCCAGTTCAGTGAGTACTTTAAATGCAGATATCACTGACTAAGTAACAGTGGAAATGTGGAAAAACTTTGGGTGGGTGGTTGTACACAAAGGATGGAAAAATGGATGTTCTCTCAGCTGCTAATCCAAGTGTATTCTGCTTCGTTCTCTTGTGCATTAAGGGTATGTTTCAGCCACAACAAAAGTATTTTAAGTCCCATTTATTTTAGTGGGAGAGATTCAAGTAGAGGCTTTATCTTTCTGTTGACTTGATTTATTTGATTTAGTGCTTATCATAGTTTTTATTAAAGATTGATTGATTGATATCCTGTCTTTCATCCCCAATATACAATCTAAGGTAGCTCACAGCATGCAGTATATTAATGCAAAATACTGTACAACTTAAACACATGCACGCACACACACAATTTATAATACAAAAGGTTTTTTTAAAGAAAGAAAACAATGAAATAAGCAGTCCTATTGAAATTGCTAGTTTAAAGCAGTTTTTAAAAGTGCAGCACCACTCATCAGAAGACCTTTCTGCAGTGATCAGTTAACGGCCAAAACCCTTTCTTTGCCTTTTTATTTAGAAGCTGAAAGGGGAGGAGAGTATCTAGCTTAAAAATAGGCTAAAAAAACCCCAACAACCTGCAAATTTATTCCATTGATGGGCAGTCTCATCTTTCATGCTTTTGAGAATAGAATACAATATAAGAATCTAGTATTTGTTTTCTGTTGAGATATAACTCATTCTCTTTACTCTTCTCTAATGATCTAAAAGCAAATGCAATTACGTATTTATTTGGAATTTTGTAATTTGTAAATACTAAAGTGTTGAGGCTTAATTCCAAGTTGTGTTTGGATCCTGATTTAGAAGTACTTAAAGGAGGGATATTGAAGCTGATTAGATTTACCTCCTGACAAACTTAAGGGCCATTAATTTCTGTGAATCTACTGTATGTATGACTAAATCTAGAATCAGCTGAATGTTTATAGTACTCAGACTACTACAATAATAGTTACGAACTGCAAGTTCTGAGACTCTCTTCTCAGAGAGGTTAGACTGGCACTCACCTTACTGTCTCTGCGCCCATTCTTACAGGTCTCTGAGAAGTGTTCTTTTTAAGGAAAACGGGCATTGGATAGTGTGCTGAATATTTGTTTTTAATTATTTTTGTTTTATCTGGTTTTAAGTTTAACTTTTTTTTTTTGTAACAATTTAACTACTGGTACTTCTCAATTTTTGTATGCCGTGAATTTTAACTATGTTTCTTCTAATTGTTGTAAGCCACCTTCAATGGCGTACCGAGGCTCAACAGCACCTGAGGCAAGCATTGAAGTTGCCCCATAGGTGCTGCTGCCGCCGCCCCCCACCACACCAGGCCAGGAAAGATCCTGGCAGGGGCAAAGCAAGCAACGGCGTGTGGGGTAGTAGCAAGTGGTGGCAGGGAGGTGGGTGAGTGGTGATGGGCGGGAGGCGGGGCAAGCGGCAGCAGGCGGGCGGGTGGGGTGAGCAGCGATGGGTCGGAGGAAGTGGCAGCAGGGGTGGGGCGAGCGGTGGATGGGGTGGGGGCAGGGCAAGTGGCGGGCGAGGGGCGAGTGGAGTGAGAGGTGGCGGGGGCAGGCGGGGTGTTTCCTCTTTTTTGCATCCCCTTGGCATTGGTGCCCGAGGCATGCACTCCAGTTGCCCCACCCTAGATACACCTGTGGCCACCTTGTATCCTAAACTAGGGAGAAGGTGAGATAAAAATAAATATAACAAGAAAGAGTGGAGTATAAATATATATCTCCCGTTAAGAGCCCAATAAATCTCTAAGATCATCCAGAGAGGCCCCCTCTCTCTGACCCACCACTTTCTCAGGCATTTTTGGTGGGAACAAAAGAGAGAGCTTTCTTTTCTTTTCTTCTTTTAAATCATTTTATTCAAAATTCTCATTATAAAAAAAAGATACATATTCAGTTGTCAGCTTCATTAGAAATATATCTGATCTTCCACATTGATCTAGATTCCATTTTCCAGATTTCTACAAACTTAAGGTACTGTACAACATTATACCGTTAGTTTATCTGCTGGGTCTTACATTTCATACTTCATATTTCCGCTTCATGATATATACCTGTCGCCCACTCGTAATATAACTTTAACCGTGAATTACGTATTCCCAACTGTTGGAACCCAGCAATTACCTGTTACAATTTGCCATTCTTTCTGTATCTCATCATCTGATTTCCCCTTTAATCTCTGGGAGACCATGTCCGCATAAAAGAGAGGGCTTTCTCAGTAGCAGCTCCAAGACTTTGGAACTCCCTCCTTAGAGAAGCCGGGATGCTCCATGCTTGCTCTCAGGTTAAAAATCCTTTTTTTTCTTTTCTTTTCCTTTTTTTTTTTTTTTTGGTTAGTTTTTGTAAATTAGGTTTGGGCTTTTAATGTTTGTGGGATTCTGTTTTTAAGGTTGGCATAGCTTTTTAAATATATTTAATATTTTTAACATGTAGTGTTTTAACTTTATAAATTGTTTGTTTTTTAATTCTTATATTTATTTATTTTTTCTAACATTTTAATTTTGTTAGCCATTTTAGTCCTATTGTTGGGAGAAAGGCAGAATATAAATTAATAAAATAATAATGACAAGACAATGACTATCATTATGAGAGAGGAAGAAGAGGTAATGGATAAATATGTCCATAATTTCCTTCAGTTTCATAACTGGTGTATTTTAAAACCAAAATTCTAGCATGTACCCTCCTGATTTAAAGAGAATAAAAATTTTACCTAGGAAATCTTTGCTTTCTGTAAAACATGATTCCTCTGAGGTCACCATCTAGTTCATCCAGAGTACCCACTAATGTCTGGACTGAGACAGGAATTCACTTTATTGTCTTGACATATTGCCTCAGGGAACTGGGAGGATTGGTCATTATGCTTGCAAAACAACTTCAGCTTGAAGGAACCGGATATTTAATGGTTTCTAAACACAGACTATAAATAAAAATGTAATCCAAAGGAAGAAAAAATCCAGCTTCACAATCTTTAGCATTACTTAAAGCAAACATTCTAATCTGCAGTCTAGCTGAGATGAAGTACTTGGATTAAACTTGTTTAGACTGATTGATTGCTGTGAGATTTAAAAATTAGTCTCTTTCTATTTTGGGACTGAATCTTGAGCAGAAAGAAAGGAAGAAAGATCCAGAAATGTGTCATAGTAGTTTATTCAGTTTTACTAATCAAGTCAAGTAAGTTCTGCTTCTTAGTAAAAACTGAATGATGGACCACTTGGGATTTGTATGTAAGTAGCTCTCAGTTCGTAGAAGGAATAGACTGATAAATGTGTGATGAGATAAAAGTATAAATGTTGTACTGTAAAACCTGACAGTTTGTATCAGATGGAAATATTTCAGAGACACGTTTCAATTTGATATTGAGTTAGGCCAAAAAATTTAGTGTATAGTAGTAACGTTTCTGAAGACAAACTTTGTTAACAGGTTTTCTGTATTTATATTGATACATAAATTTATAAATACAATATGGTGAGTGGGTGTGCCTCCAAGTCGTCTGTCGACTTAGGGTAGCCCCATGAACTTCATCGAGTTTTCTTAAACAAGACATGCTCAGAGGTAGTTTCCCTTCTGCTGAAATATTTACCAAATGCCTTTCCTTGAATTACTGCCCCCACCTTTAAGAAGAAACTGTTGGTGTCCAGGGCCTGCTGAAGGGTTTTTGGCATCCTAAGACTTTAGTTCACCCATATTCAGTGTAGAGGGAGATGAGAAATCTAGAATTAAATGTTATTTGTATGTACATTGCATTTAGAATAAAAATAAGGTGTGTAACAATGTAAAAAAATTAAAAAATACATTTTTAAAAATAACAACAGCTTCACAGAACCTGGAAAAAAATTGCACAGGGCCAGTGCTGAGTCTTCCCAAAGCCTGAAGAACAGCGTAGGGTCTGGAAAAACTTCTGTGTCCTATATACTATCACTCCATATGCGATGCATGCCATAGTGAGACTGGTAGCAATCACTGCAGCTGCTGGGTGCATTTTGCTGCCTGCCCATTTTGCCATTTTGCCTAGGTAACTGAATTCTGATTGCTATTTTGCCTAGTTAACTGAATTCTAAGAGGCAGCTTAGTATAGTGGTTTGAGTGTTAGACTACAGTTCTGGAGACCAGGGTTCAAGTCCTTGCTTGACCATGAAAACCCGCTTGGTGACTGTGGGCAGGTCATATTCTCTGAGCTTCAAAAGAGAGCAGAGGCAATCCCCCCTCCAGTCTTGCCATGAAAACATGTGATAGGTCCTCTTTAGGGTCTCCATCAGCTAGAAATTACTTGAAGGCATACAACAACAACAAACCAAGTTCTACCATATTCTGGGCCCATTTATCCAAAATTCGCATGGCCCTGTTTCTGCAATGAGGTAGCGTAGAAGCAGTTCCACTCCTCTTTTGCGTTCCTTTGACCTCACAAGGACCCATCCTTGTGACATCAGAGGGATACATTTTGCTTTCTGTATTTAGCTGTGGTTTCCTTTCCCTAACATAGTGGTTCTCAAACTGTGGGGCGGGACTCTGGAGTGGACACAGTAATTGCTCTACAGAGAGAGAAGAAAAAGTCAGGAAATGTGAAAAAGAAGGACAAACTTGTCTGTCTGTGCATGTGTGCACTGCTGAGGATCTACCAGTCTCTGCAAAAGAGAGACACAAAGCATCTTCCACTGTTATGCCTTTCTCCAACTCAGACACAGGAAAAATTGGCTTCCCTTTTTTATGCTTTTCCCACTCAGCTTATCTGAACCTTCCATCATTGGCACAGCAGGCATATGCCCCTTATCTACCTTGAGGGAGTTTCTCTGGTGGGGTAAGAGAGAAGTGAAAAGAGGAGGCAGAGAGCAGGAGATTTCAGGTTTTAGATGGAAAGCATGTGCAGCACGAGGAGCCAATAGGGGAGAGAGAGAAGGAGAGAAAGGCATAAGATAGGATATGAGAGCAGCAATATGGAGCAGGGGAGTGCAATGTCCTCATATAGATGTAAAGGGGTCACAGGGGTAAAAAGTTGGAGAACCACTGTCCTAGCAGAACAACCGCCTCTCATATCTCCTTGTTACTTTTCCTGGCAAAATGGGCTACCAAGGTTATTATTTCAGCAATTTCCTCTCAATGCTAGGAGATTAGGAAAGACATGTGCAAAAGCACCATTGCTATTGGATCTGCACTGAGAAAACTGTGATAGCACCATAGGCTTTGTCTGTGGTGACAGAAGCAATAATAAGAGAGTTGTCTCCTATTAGGGAGAGGTAAGAAACACTGAGGCGCTGTCTGTGACACATTTCATCAGCCTGACTTGGACCAAGTGGCTCACAGAAGTATTTCCATCCTCTGACTGTGTTTAAGGGGCCATAGCTTATTTGTAGAACACTGTATTTGCACTTAGAAGCTCTTAGGCTCAGTGGCAGAGCCACTCCTGATCAATGTTGAGAATACTCAGCAAGATGGACCAGTGCCTCTATATGAGGCAGATTATTATGCTCCTAAAATAGCAAAACCTACTATGTTCTGTTGCCAGGGGTTGATGCCATTTCCCTCACTCTGCGAGAAATTTTTCCTCAGTAGCTATTCCAACTAAGACACAAATGTGTAACTTTGTGTAATTTTAAAACCTGACTTTGCTTGCTTGCTTTTTTTCCCTCGCCCTCTTCCTTCTCTTCTGTTGTATGTTCCAGGCTAAGGCCTGCATACTGGGAGTGTCTTGTTTCCATTAGCGCAGTGCATAGACAATTTTAGATGTTTTATAGATAAAGATGGTAATCATAATGCCTCTAAGTCTTCCAGTCATCGGAAGGGTTGCTATGATGCCTTTGGAGCAGCTTCTGATCCAAGAATGAGTGCTGCTGGGGCACAGTGATTGCATACACTTCTTCAGAGCCTTAACAAGCTGAGGGGAGCAGCAGGTGGTCCCAGTGTGATAACACTGCAATGGCATTTCCCTGGGCTCGAAATATTTCCGTTCTGGAGGGAAATTACTGCAGTAGCTAATATCAAACGTAGCAGAACATCCATGTATATTAACTTAACAGGTAAATGCTGTGGGATTACTCACTAAGGTTCTGCTTTTTCAAGCTCGTAAAATGATATTTCTTCAATCATAGATGCAAGAAAACCATCAATATCAATTCTTTTTTTTTTTTCTGCTTCCCAAGTGACCATGGGTTTGCTATTGCAGACTACAGAGGTATCATTCAAAGAAGAAGCAGATCTGTATGGGGAGGGAATTCATAATTTAACATGAAATTCTGTACACACTGACCTGGAAGTAAGTCTTGTTGAGGATTATGAGAAGACATGTAGAGAGAGCCAGTGCTGCTCAAATAATTGTATGCGTACTCTTAAGAAGCGCCCTGATAGATCAGATCAAAGAAAAGGCCTGTCCTAAAGAGGGGCAAACCCTTTGACCCCCAGGCCTGAATCCCAGTAGCTTTCAGGAGCCATATTGTGGGGTGGGCAAAGCCAGAGTTTAAAAATGTGGGACCAAAAATATAAGACCCAGCCTGCTATAATCATTTGAGCTTTGGATTACCACTCTGGAGATCAGGGTTTGATTCTCCGCTTGGCCACAGAAACTCACTGGGTGATCTTGGGTGCATTACATACCTTCAGCCCCAGAAAACCCCATGATAGTTTCACCTTAGGGCCAAAATAAATTGAAACGACTTGAAAGCACATAACAACATGTAGACTGCAGAATGCCTGCTCCATTAAGCCCAGTTGAGTTGCAGCAGACCAACAGTGATCCATATCTGTGTTTTTAAATGAAAAACATCATGCACTTAGTTGTGGATAACAAGCAATGTCAGATGATTATTCTGATTGCTTTGTTAAATAAATAAATAAATAATCACAGACTTGAGCCTCTGATGAATGCACAATGGCAATATGTAAGGACATGGATATCACAAGGCAGCTTTCGTATTTGTGTAGATGAACTCTGAATGTTAGGCTCACCAAATATGAAATCAGATCATACAAAAGAAACTGTCAAAGAATTTAAAAAATATAGGGGAGAATAAGAATGGGACTGTTTTTCATTTGTGAACCTTGTTGAAGCATCCCCACACCCACAGACAAATAATTGATCACAAGGTGTGTTTTTTTATCTTCTTTGCCAAAGCACAACTGTAAACAGACTTGTTTTTAATTTCCCTTGGTTGATGAGCATCATTTTCAGTTTTTCTCTAACAAATAGGATGCTAGATTGTTGCATGATTGTGGCTTTCATGAACAAAGCAGAAGTCACATTTTCAAGTCTGTCATTATCTCAAGATGATGAGAAGCTAAATTATGGATATGTCCCCCCTCTCTCTTTCTTTCTGTTGCATCTGTTTCCTGAATGTCCAACAATCTTTTTAATCTTTCACAAGACGATCCTTAAATGTCTTGCTAATGACTAAAATATTGAGCACTGAAGAGGCTACAAAACCTTTCAGGCTCTACTGGCCTGGTTAACCTTTTCCATAGTTGATGCAGAAATAATTAATGTGAATGTATTCATGCTTGAATCTCACATCCAAAATTAGGCACATAGACAATTAGAATTCCTGTGATGCATAACTAAATAGTTTTCTCTGCCACATTTCGCTGTCCAGTATCATGTGAATCTACTTTTCCTTTTAAAATATTTACCTGTATTCTGCTTCATTTAGAGCTGGTTCTGACATAATCTGTGCTGAGTCCCTCCCCCTGCTGCTGCCAGCATCTGTCTGAGTAACTATCCAAATGGAAACAAAATATTTCTGTCAGTATATTGTATGTTAACCTTCTTAAATGTAGTGATATATTTTTGAAGAATAGAGGGTAATCATAACAGTCTTTCACAGCCATGTCCCCACTGGAGGACTACCGTGTTCATCTAAGTATCTAATCAGTTCTGGTGCCTTCATCAGGAACAGGTCTTTTGTAAAGCTAATGAATCCTAATTGCCTATTCAAGACCATCCCAAAATGCAGAGATATTTCACAATATTACAGTGCTGCTGAAAAATCCATCCACTCTCTCCTACAAAGAATGGAAAGATTGCAGCCAAACTTATAAGGAACAAAAGAGTCCAAGGGGTGCTGCTGGTGGTAATAAATAAAATATTTGGCCATTTCCACACGGGCTTAAAGAAATGGTGCAGAGCGTCCTCCAGGGAGGACGTCTGTACCTGGGAGTGGACTGGGTCGGACCTACTTACTGTAGTTCTGCACCTCAGCCCGCTCCTGAACGACCCGAAATGGTCGTCCAGCGTGCTTTTGAAAGACCACTTGAAACAGGTCTTTCAAAAGCACGGTGCACGCCACTCCGTTCCCGCGCTCCGGTGCAGATTTGCAGGCTCGCACCAGTGCGAGCCTGCGATCTGCCGGGGGCGGGCTTTAGGCTGGCGAGCTTCAGCGGCTGGTGGAGAGCCTTGACCAACCGGAAGCCGCCATTTTCGTCCCCGGAGCAGTGCGGAGCGGCGGCCACGCACTGCTCCGGACCAGCCTGGACCCAAGCGTAGAGCCAAGAAGTCCGGTAACTACCGGCACGGGGCGATTCCCTCACCCCATGCGGAAATGGCCTTTGTCCCAGCTAATCAAAGCCCCAGTTCTTTGACCCACAAGCCCTGGTTCTACTACAAAGTTGCCAGAGATGAGTGTTTTGAATTTAAAAATGCTGCAAGTTGTCAGGTTGCCCTACAAACAGCAAATGTATTGGTGTTTTTATCATTCTCCACTACGTATGCTTAGGGCTGGTTCCAGTGTTGGTGGGACCAGCCTAATGGGCCTACGTGACAATAACTGACAAAAACAGCAGTGTATCAGCCATTGCTCTCTGAGATCTCTGCTATGTTTTCCCCAGTGTCCCAGGAAGGAATGGGAAGTATGTGGCCCTTAAGATATTGTTGAACTGCACATCTCATGATGCCTAGCCGAGGGTAAAAAATGATGGGAAGTACAGTCCAGCATATTGTTATCAGCTTCAGCTGATACTCCAACTGCGCCTCTTCCTAGAATTGGATGACCTAAGGATGATAGCGCATGCACTGGTAACCTCACGGCTAGACTTCTGCAATGAGCTGTACATTGGGCTACCTTTGTATCAAGTTCAGAAACTCCAACTGATCCAAAATATGGCAGCCAGATTCATTACAAATAGAGCGAGGAGTGAGCATATCACACCAATGTTAAAATCACCTCACTGGCTGCCAGTTAGTTTCCAGGCAAAGTACGAAGTGTTAGCTATTACCTTTAAAGCCCTACATGGTTTTGGCCCAAGTTACCTGCAGGATCACCTCCTTCCATACAATCCACCCCATACACTCAGGTCGTCTGTGGGCCATTTACTTAAACCAGCCAGGACTAGACTGGCAATGATCACCCAGAGAACCTTTTCATCAGGTTCCCTAGCTGTCTGAATTCAAAAAAGTGCTAAAGACCTATCTCTTCTGGCAGGCCTACCCAGTCGATTTTTAACTATACTTTTAATTGTACTTTTAATTATGATATATTTTAATTACAATACATTTCTATTTTAAATGGTTTTGTTGTTTTACTGTATTTTGGCCATAATTTGTTTTTAATTGTATCTATGTTGTACCTCGCCTCAAGCCTGGGGAGAGGTGGGTAGCAAATAAAAGTTTATTTGTTGTATTTAGATACTGTCTTTTCTCCCAGAATGGGTCCCAAGCCTGCATATGGCTGCCTCACTCACACTATGCACCAGAGCTTTTGCATTTGCTTTGTGTTACAAATTAAGAGGTGTGGGATTGGCTGAATCCTGTTATTGCTTTTGAATTCTGTTCCTATCTTTCAATGTGTTAGCCCCACCCCTCCCAGTGTTGTGTCGTCTGCAGACTTGATAAGGATTCCCGCCATCCCATTATCTAAGTCACTGGAAGAAATGTTGAAGAGAGATGACCCTAGGACAGAACCCGAGGCACTCCACTCAAGACCTTTTTCCAGGCTGAGGTGCAGTCATTGATGATGCCTCTTTGAGCATGGTTTTTCTGATCAATTATGGACCCATCTGACAGTGTTTCTGTCTATTCCATTTTTAATCACTTTGCTAATAAAAATATTGTGGGGAGGCTTATCAAATGCTTAGCTGGGATGACACCCACAGTATTCACCCCTTCTACTAAACTAGTGACTTGATCAAAAAAAAATGTGTAAGATTAGTTTGGCAAGATTTGTTCTTGACGAACCAGTGCTGGCTTCTTCTGATCACTGCTGGTGTAGTAGTTTGAGCACTGGACTATGACAATCTGGACCAGGGTTTAAATCCCTGCTCAGCCATGGAGACCCACTGGGTGACCTTGGGCAAGTCACATTCTCTCTCAACCTCAGGGGAAGGCAAGGACAACTTCTCCAGTGGCATAGCTAGAGGGTGGGGAGGCAGTTTGCCCTGGGAGGCACTTTTTGGGGTGTGTGGCTGACCCATTGTTTGGTGAGGGAGGGGGGAGGATTCTGGCAAATGGGGCAGAGGGAGAGGATTCATCTTAAGGAAAGGAGTGCGGTCAGAATCCAGAGGAAGGGAAAGAAAAGATGCATCTTTGCATTCCAAAGCCATGTGTCACCGGCTGGAGCTATGCGGAGCTTGCTGATGCTTGTAGTATCTTCCCACCTCCCATGACAGAGGTTCCCAGGTAGATGGCCAAAGGGGCATGAGATCTTTGGTCCTTGCCCCCTAATTTCCAGTCCCGTTGGGTGTCTCGTGGTCAATAAGTGCTGGGGTTTTGCTCCCTACCCAAAGAAAGTAGGAGTAGTCTCTTGGAGCATGGGCAGAGTGCTTTCACCTCCTATCAGTGAGGAGGACGGGGGCAGGCATTTTGAGTTTTTATAGGAGGTCTGCGTATATACACACACTGTTCAAGATACCCAGCTACCACATCTATATAAGAGTATAGTTTTGGGTGTATGTGTAACTTTTTAGGACTACAAGTTCCAGAATCCCCTCCCTGTAGTATTAAAACACATAGTGTTTTAATATTATTATGGTGTTTTAATTTATTTCCTTATACGTTGTTTTGACTTTTTGTATTATTTTTGATGTATATTGAGAGGGGTAGCAAACTCTGGGACCGCCCCGGACAGCAAAAGCTCTAGCTATGCCACAGAAACCCCCTCTGAACAAATATTGCCAGGAAAACCCTGTGATAAGTTCTTATGGTTGCCAAAATTGGAAACAACTTGAAGGCACACAACATCAACAACTTTAAAATGGGTATCCTTTTATCAAGTGGAAATGGCTCCCTTTCCCAAATTAACCTGAACACTTCAGATTGCTTGCCTAACATTGAAAATTTGCTTTACAAATTGCTTCATAAGCTACTACTTCTCCTTGAGAGTTTAGTTTTAGTGTAACATTGAATATTGTGCTTTGAAAATCCATGAGGAAAACCCTTTTTTGTTGTGGAGTTAAACGTCATCAACAAAAAAAGAAATGTTTAGACTCGAAATAAATATGAACAAATTGTAGACATGTGTGAATACAATTAATAGTGAATGAATGATAAAATATTTTATATGTACCTAATGGAAAATTTAGTGAGCTGCCGATGTTTCTGAGCTCATCTAGTTATAGATGAATAAAAAAAATCTTTGTTTTCTCTGTAAATTTTATACTCTGTATAGGCTGAAGAATAAATACAAGGCCTAGGGCCTGTGCCATTTAAAATATTTGAACTTGTTGTTGTGTGCCTTCAAGTCATTTCCGATTTATAGTGACTTCATTGTAGGGTTTTCTTGGCAGAATTCATTCAGAGGAGGTTTGGCATGGCCTTACTTTGAGGTTGAGAGAGTGTGACTTGCCCAAGGTCATCCAGCGCATTTCCTTGGCCAAGCAGGGATTCAAACACTGGTCCCCAAAGTGCTTGTCCAGCACCCAAACCACTATATACACTGGCTCTAACTTCTGAGTAAGCATGGGCAGAATTCAGCGGCACTTCATTATATTAAAAATTAGACTTTGTGAATATAAGGATGATGTAAAAAATAAAATAGAACTGTTAGCTGAGATTGCAGATGTACAGTCATGTTCCAGCTTAAGCCCATTAGAGGTTTTTTGGTTTCTGTTTAGCACAGAGCTTTCCAAACTGTGTGTTGTGACACGTTAATATGTCAGCTGCAGTGTGTAGGTGTGTTGCACAAATATAACAGGTGGAGGGGCTGCCTCTGCCACTGGCCCAGGCCAAGGAAGACCCCAGCGAGGGCAGAGGGGGGCCAGGCTCAGGTGGAGTGGCTGCTACCACCACGCTGGGCTGAGGAAGACCCCAGCGAAGGTGGTGGCGGTGGGCCAGCTAGGATACAGGGGCTGCCTCCACTTACTGAATTACTGTGTTGTGAAATTATACACGTCTAAAAAGTGTGTCACCAACATGAAAAGTTTGGAAAACTCTGCTTTAGCACCTTCTTAAGCTAAACCACAGGTTTAGAAACCAGGTTGGAGGGACAAGCATCAGAAATTGTTCAACCCCAAACTAGCCAGGGCCATAAATGAACCTCATTATAATACCACTAATTGCTTCCATCAAATGTTGCAGGTTTTTTATCCATTGTTCAATCACTTCTATTTTCTTTTCCTTCATCTGAACTGCACCTATGAATTCAAGGCTAAAAAATCTAATAAAATATTGAAAAAATAAAAAAAAACCCTGAGGTTGCTGTGACAATCTGAGGATTAGTTTAGGATGATTTCTACTCTAGCCTTCCAGAACCTGATGACCTCCAAATGGGGGAGGAGGGAGGATAATTATGACATTTATTTATGTTCTTCCTTTTATCATGTCAAGGAATTAAGGCAGCTTACAAAAGTTAAAGCACATATAAGCATCCCTGGCTTTTTGACGGGCTAGGGACAAGAGCACTGTCAAAAAGTAGGCATGGTTGAAATGCTGAAACCAGCCTTTTAAAATATATTAGTATGTATGTCATTACTGTATATAAATTATTTATTGTAAGCACAAATAAAAGATGCACCACAAAGGACTTCCCCGGTATACAGTACTGTCCACAAGATGGCGCTGCATTGACTGAGAGAAAAACATGTCACATGGTTGCAAAAGCACTGTGCACACATGATGAAAGAGTGGGCCACGCATCAAATATACAGGTTCTGGGTATAATTCAAATTAGTCCAAAGAGTGGGTTGTTGAAAGATGGCTTGTTGAAAAGTGGGGACACCTGTATATCTAAACCATCACATCATACGAAAGTTAAAAATATAATTAAATCTATCAGTACAATTGAAATCAATTGAAAGCATGACCATTAAACAAATTTAGATAATGCAGTGCATTATGAAAGGTCCTTTCCTCCTGAGCAGTCAGTCCTCAAAGGCCTGCTGAAACAAAAGTCTTCATCTGTCTGTGGAGGGTTATAAAGGAGGATGCCAGTCTAACCTCCAGGAAAGGAGTTCCAGAGCCTGGGAACAGCCACTGAGAAGAACCTTCCCGTCTTTCCCCACCCAGACAGGACTCTTTTCACAAGCTACGACACAGAGATGTGAGAGGGACAATACTTATGGCAGCCAGCATAGGTGGAAATGGGAGAGCACAGGAGTCTTGGAGCATTTATATAATAAGGACTTATTAATTAGGCCAACAGCTGTGGAAGGCTCTGAGCCTATATAAGACCAGAATAGGAGGAAGCTATTGCAGCCAACTATTCCTGTTGGTGGAAGCAGCCCAGCTTTCATTCAGATTCCTTGCTTTGTTAGAAATACACTATAAAATGATATCCCAGATAACTTATAGCACAGTCTTTTGCAAATGTACATGGAAGGAAGTCCCACTGTCTTTAGTAAGGTTTGCTTGCATGTAGGTATGCAGTGAGAGCAAGCCTGGTATACTGGTTCAATAGCTGGACTTAGACTCTGGGGGACCAGGGTTCAAATTCCCACTCAGCCAAGGAACCCCACTGGGTGATCTTGGGTAAACCACACTCTCTCAGCCCCAGAGGAAGGCAGCAGCAAATCTCCTCTGAATAAATCTTGCCAATAAACTCCTGTGATAAGATCACTTTAAGTTGGAATGGACTTGAAGGCACATAATATCAAATATAGGTAAGTTTGTAGCTCCATCAACTTTGTCCACAGTCTGCAAAGAAATTCACCTAGGCAGTGAAATGAATGGAAGCTGTACCACAGTAGTACAGAGGACATTTCCAGCAGTTTTTACTTTCCGTGTCTGTTGGGCATAAATTCCTCCATGAAATATGAACTTTAAAGGTCGTTATCTAAGGCCCTCCACCCTTTCAGACTAAAACCCAGAGCAGACTCACCATACTACTGAGATGGGGGTCACCAGCTACCACTACTTCCCAGAGTATTTTTCTCTTTGCCTTCTTGCCCCCTTTTTATTTATTCTGATATGTATGTATTTATTTTGATAATTAAAAGGCACTATTTGTATGTATGTGTATGTGTGGTATGTGTGTGTACACACACACACACACACATATAATGTTCATTATAACTTCTTTGTTTTTCTTGTGATACATCTCTGTTTCTCTCATCTGAAATCCTAAATCAGAGCTACGCTATTTTATTCTATGCTAAATCTGGCATATTTGAATGCTGCAAACTTCGATGTGATTAAGGCACTGTTTTCTAACTACTTATTATGCAGTGATCTCACTGTAGCCAGCGCAACTGCTCCAGGACCAGAAGTGATTTAAAGATTGCATTGTGTCAGGTCAAGAAACTAAGCACTCCAAAGTCAGGAAATTCTTAACTACCAAATGCTTATTGTGGTCATATTTTAATTATCTATGTTAATCACAGAAAATTCCCTAAGGAACAGTAGGTAGAACCAGACAGAAAAATGCAATGTTAATGTATTGGTAGAATTCATAGTGCTGTGGATATGGAGTTAAATCCAGATCTAATCATGCTTAAGGACCCATTTAAAGGAATGAGAATTAAGTTAGCCCTGACTAAGTTTTAGTGGGCCTCCCTTAAGCATGACTAAATATGGCTGCAATCTATACTACTGCATTTGGAGCCATCTTCCATATTACATTTTAGGTGTATGCCTAAAACAGGAGTGGGCGACTGTGCCAAGGAGGGAGGCCAAGTTTTGTGCCCCCCCCTCCTTAAATGAATATAAAATATGCATGCAGAGTCACATACTTTAAAATACATGTATACACATTGCAAGATACACGTGTTGGAATTGGCTGCAAATACAGGCTGGGGCTCCCTTATCTGAAACATCTGGGACCAGAAGTGTTTCAGATTTTTTCAGATTTTGGAATTTCACAGAGCCTCAGTCACATCTCATCCGTTCACTACTTGTGTTGCGTATGAGATGCGACTGAGGATCTGTGAAATGGTGGGACTCCAAGCATAGTACTCAGTGCAAATCCAAGCCTCCTGCCATTTCACAGATCTTCTCTCTCTCTCTTTTTGCCACCAGCTGCTCACTTTTGCCTTCGAGGCAGCAGGTGCAGCACTCCTCAGATCTGAAAGAAGAACAAGCAGGAGCGCCACAGCTTCCTCAAAGGTGGAAGCTGGTGGCTGGCTGACTGCAAAAAGTTTTGGGTTTGGGAGGTTTTCGAATTTCAGATTTCCAGATAAGAGAGGCTCAAACTACAGTGGTAATGAGATGCTTTGCTTCACATAATATGCAAATCACCATTACATCAAGTGCTAGAAAATCCTCTGTGATGATTGCAGTGTTTTCCTAACTCCCATCAAACTTGAGGAGCCTGGTGCTGTTTGACATCTATCCATCACTCCCTTTTGGGGATCACTGTGTGAGGATGTGGGAAAGGGCTGTGGCAGCCCAACTGTGGAATGCCCTCGCTTTGGTAAACTGATCAGTACCAATGCTGGCTTTGTTAACACCATGGCTCTTTACCAAAGCCTTTGAAACCTAAGTGAGTCACTCCAAAGTATTTATGTGCATTCTTAACATTCTTGATCTGTTTTAAACTTGTCACCATGTTTAATGTTTTTTCCTCTATTATTTTAATTGTTTTTAATTGATTTGCTCTGTTAATAGTCTCTAACTTGTACACCACTATAAGATCTTGTAAAATGGAGTGGAATGTAGATATTTAACTAAATGTGTAAATAAAACTTCTCATTTCTCAGAAGCAGCATGCACATGTGTAATAGTAGCAGTCCACCCTGGGTGGATCAGGATGGTATTTCTGTAGAAAAACTTTGTAGCAGACTTTGTAGCCATATAATCCCAACCTTACGCTTATGCTTATCGTCCTGACCCTGAACTCCTTGCTTTTAGATCTGCAGAAAAGATGTGCATTTCACCTTCAGCTGACACACATCAAGTAACAAAAGCAAGGACATAAAAATAGCATTTAACAGTTCAGCAGAAATGCAAGGGTTGCATGCTGTCCTTTTTAGGCCTGGTGGTCTTTTGATTGCTAAAAATGCCTTCATATCTAATCCATGAAATGCATGACTGAAGAAGGATTTTGCCAGCCTGATTCAGTGGAAACATTTTCCTCTGTTTTCTTAAACTGTATGTACTGAAGGATAGTCATGTTTACCGGAGAATGGAAAAGTTAGGCTTTTGGATGACAACTCCCAGATGATTAGTCCTAACATTCATAGTTTCCAATAGGTTTTTCTTCATAATCCTTGAGATGGGGCCAGTTTAGGTTTAAGGGCTCCCTGGGGACAAATCAGCTTTGGTGCATCCGCACCCTTGGCAGGCTTCTTTGGCTGTGGTGATTTCATTGAAGCGGAGCTGGACTGCCTCACTTTAAATTTCCAACAATGCCCAAAGGAACACTAGATTGGGAGCACTTTGGAAGACTGAAAGGGTTGTGGGTGCTCCATTCAGCTGTGTGGCACTGCTTGTAGTGCCAGTCCAGAAAAAATATATGAACAATTGATCAGGCCAATCAGCAGTGGGGCTTGCAAGGGTATCAGGTGCTTGTGCTAGCCTTGCCAGCAGGAACATGGATTTAGTCAGTAATAAAGTACAGTGACTGCTTGCGGGGCTGAAGTGCCAGGAATGTCTGGGTTGATTGCATCCTCCATAGACTTCCTTTTGAATTTGGCTGCAGTCCTCACAGTAGCTGTGGAGGAGTACAAATTGTGTGAGCAGCGAGATACCATTGCAAATGATGTCCGTAGTAAATAGCAAGGTAGTTGGTGGTGGGCTGGTCTTGAATAGACTATCAAGATCCATTAATTCTATAGAAGAAAAGAACCAAGCTGAAAATTTTCAGCTTGTGCTCCTTTATATTGTTTGCTATAAGAACCCACCAGTTTATAACATTTAGCTCATGACCATTTGGCCCTATGATCTTGCTCAAGTAATTTTTGATTCCTGCCAGTCTGTCTTTGGTGAACATCAACAAAACATATTGTGCTAGGTAGTTACTTCACTAATCAGTTATTCTAAGTTGTTCCATTTGAACACTACTTCTCCTGTACTCGGAAACATAACAGAATGGCAACATACTTTTTTTCCACCATCACTGCATTTGCACTTCAGTAGGATTAGTTCCTGTGTTTGCTTTCTTGCATTTGAAATATAACAATACCATTCATACCACTCTGTTTGATCTGCCTTCTGCTCCATGATTAGTGTTTAAACACACGCACGCACGCACACACAAGGAGCCGTAATTGTGCAATTGCATCTCCACACCATTGGAAAAATGAACACATACCTTGCCATTTCCACCATTTTTTTCAATGCCTTTTACCATGAACCAGCATTGCCTGTTTCTGCTCTTGTATATTGGTCTTTAAACTTCTGTGTATTTATTCTTTATTTACTGTTTAAACTTTTCGTGACTCCCGTGGTTCTGGGCAGTAATCCTTGATAGGCTTACGTCAGAATTGTGCCATTGTGCTTAACTTCCCATATGTTTTTTTTCAAAAAAATAAAAGTTAGAAGAAACATAACAGAGAACAGGAGTGCAGTGGTTCTCTTGAGAAGCTCTTGGGAATCCCATTGTCCTCCCAGACCAACCACTGGAACCAGTCTGAGGTTTCCCTGCCGAAGATCCCTGGGAATCCCCAAGGAGGGAGCAGTGAACTACCCCATGCCATGCCTACTATGCTCCCAAAATTGCAATGAAGTAGAACAAGACATTGGCAGCTAGATGAAGGTCAGTAACTGTAACAGGCTCTGGCCCTGTCTCCTGGTCTTGAGTGTGAGAAGGGACCCCCAAATTCTGTTTAGCCACTACTACCCACAAATTTGTCCCACATGACTCAATAACTTAGTGGGAAATTATTGAGGGGTTTAACTTGCACTATTTCCACCTCTGACTCTGCAGAACTTTTTCCTCTCCCTTGCATGGGTGATGACAGTCCTATATACACACACATGTGCACACATTGAGCAAGTAATCGTACATTACCCAAAGGATATCTCGTACCTGAAGCCACCTCATAAATTTGCAAAACAGTCTAAGGCCCTTTCTGCAGTGTCCTCTCATCCTGGCACAGGGATGGGAAAGGAGCAGGATCACGACAACACTTCTATATGAAATTGTCACAGTCCCACTCCTCTCCCATCCCCAGGCAGCGCAATCGTGGATTAAATCATTGATGGGTTTTCCCTGTTAATGACCCATGATTGCACCACCATCCCACACTTACCTGTCCTGCGGAAGGGCAGGAAGCACGATGGCAGTGCTTCCTGCCCCAGCACAGCCTGGGAAAGTGCCTGGCTGTGCTGTGGAAGGAAGAGGTGTGTCCATCATGCTCCCTTCCACAGGGAGCTGGTCCAGTGCAGAGGGGAGTGCTCCTGTCATGCTCCCTTCCCAGCAGGGCCGCTGCTGGGATCGCCGTTGGAGGACCACACAAGAAGGTATGGTATGGAGAGAGCCTAAGTCATAGTCAGCTGAGGTTAAAAAGAAACATAAGCTCTAATGCAACTCGGTGAACATTCCTACTCTTACTCACAGTGCAGAGGGTGTTCAGGGTCTCTGGATGTTCTTGGGAAGCTACAAGCCTGGACCTCTTTGTCCAAACTATGACCCAGCTTCCTGAGGGACCGTGAGGCAGGCAACACCTCCCCTACTTCTCCACCAGTCCCATAGTTTCTCAAGGCTCTTGTGGCTCTCTGTTTTTATAACCTTTCATCTTGGAAGTTTCTCAGAGATTACACACTTCTGCCAAAACTGTCCTGCTCATTGGGCAGTTGACTCTTGTGATCTCTTGCTCCTACATGATGCTGAACCCCAGTATATCCTAAAACCATTTGTTTACCTGGAGGAGAGACTTCAGCTGTGTCACCTAGATAATGGGAGAGCCCTTTATCACAGCAGTGGATGATCTGAAGTGGGAAAAGAATTGATTTCAAGTGACCCAGCAGTGGTATGATATGTTGCAGCATGGGGAGAGTCACCCAGTAATGCAATAGACTCCAAGCAAAGATAGGACTAATGTAGTGCAATTTTGGTTTAATAGTGTTGTGTAGTAAGCATCCTAGTATTTGCAGACACTCCACACTCTGCTTACTTTTATGACAAATCCAACTTATGTCTGTGCTCCTGTAAGACATGCTATACTGAAAACTTTTCAGAATGAGTTTCAAAGAGCCAACCTGCAATTTTACCCTTTACTCTGACGCCAAAATCAATTTAACTGGAACTAACAAAGGGTGACCTTGTGATTGTGAAGTAATTGGAATTCTTTGGCTTATAGAATTTTGAAAGCAGAAACTAATCATTTTGCAATTCTTTTGAAAAACAACTGTGTATGTGTTTGCAGGCTAAACATTTTGATTGCTACTCGGCTTGGGTTTGTTTCTTTTTTTTTTTCTTTAAAAAAAATCAGGTTAACCTGGCTGTTTAGGCAGACTTTTGCCAAATAAGGTGCGAGGTATGTGAAGGAAAGCATCCAAATTCAGTGCAAGCCCTTCAAGCGCAGCCATGAGACAGTAGGCTGCAGTATTTATGTTACCTCACGGTACCTTTCTCAGCTTCCATTTTCCATTTTCTGGATACTCAAGGTCATCTGATTTTTGTGCCTCCTAAAATATACACAGAGCAGGATGCTGGCTTAAGTTCTCGTCAGGGTGCTTGCCAGGGATTCTAAATACATGGCCCTCATTGAATGCCTGCAAAGGATCAAAACGGGAAAGTGTATGGTGCATGCCAGGTTTATTTCCTGTAATGCTGTGTAAATGTCAGTGAAGTGTATTTTGCCATAAGAAGAGATGGACAGGAAATTAATGGATTTTGAATCCAGAGTAATTGCTCAGGAGTCCATGTTTTATTTACTTATCCTGGCTGTGTGAGATCAGGCAATGGTGAAGCATTTTTTAAGTGTTGCTTTTAATCATGTGTGGATTTTAGAATTTATATTTGAGAGAATTGGCCGCTGTTTGTTTCTCTTAGAAAAAAGAAGTGCAGCCCATTAGACTGGTGATAGATGAATCTGTTTCTGGTCTGTGTCACTTTTCTTTATGTTAACACACAGTTCCTTTCCGTCTGATTTCTAAATTATTGTGCTGCTTTCTAAAAAGAAAATCTCCACAGATATTTTCATGTAAAATGATGTTCAAATATATCTTTTCCCCAAAATTATGTAGCTTGTTTTGTAAATTATAATTAAGGACAATCCCGCTCAATGTGTGTGTGTGTGTGCGCACAAACATTCACTTATTTATTTTAATGAGAACTGTATTGGAATAATTGGGAAGGGTGAAAACCACTAGGAGATGAACACAACATCAGGTCATTTAAAAAAATCAGAAAGATCACATTTCTCAGACATCCTACTTTAAGAGCATATACGATTGGCCCTCCATATTCTCTAGGGTTAGGAGCACAGAACCCTCACAAAAGTAGAAAAATCCCAAATATCAAAATGTGTTGTGGGGGGGAAGGGCCAAGGCATGGTGGGAGGAACAGGCACCCAGGTTCAAACCAAGTCAGGAGAAGGAGAGGGAAGCTGGGCTATTGACATAGTGGCCCTATACTTCCTCTCTCACACCCATCTTCTTCCTTGGAAGTGTGTGGGGGGGCATTGGGAGCAGCTTTATGGTGCTGAGAAATGAGGCTGTGAGCCATCCTTAGCTGGCCAGGTAGTGTTGTGGGCAGCCAGAGAATTGAGACCAGCGGTTTCAGAAAACAGGAGTTTATTTTACTGCGCAGGGATCTCAGTCTTCCAAAAAGACCAAGAGAGCCCAGAGTCAGGTATCAGCTTACCTTTTATACACTCTAGTAAACAGGTACAGGAAATGATTAAAATATGACCATATATGAACAGTTTACAGGTTACAGACAGGTTACAGAGACCCAGGTTACAGCTTTCAAAATGATGTATTTCGGTACCAGGGGAGTACTCTCACTGGGTTGCGCTGACCTAAAAAACTCCCCAGGTTCCCTGCATAGCTAAGCTCATACCTAAGCCTTCTGATAAGATAAAGGATACATCTGCTCACCTCATTTTTCCTTATTTTTCTACTTAAGCAACTGCAGTTCTAAGGTTTTAACCCTTTCATTAGCAGCTGGAGGAGGAGGGGAAGCAGGACCACCCGAGGCAACTTTTTAAAGTGCCATTTGGGCTGATTGGAGCTGCCAAGAGGGAAGATCCTGGAAAAGAAGCACCTGATGTAAGGGGTCGGGGTGGAAAAACTTGCAGATAGATCTGTAAAGGTCAAACCCACAAATGTGGACAGCCAACTGTACCACGGGAGGCTGTACTGCTCCCTCTTTGCTTTTCTGCTGGCAGGCAAAGACCTTTTTATTTAAATTGGCTTTGACCACTAACTAATTGCCGTGGAAGGTCCTGTGCAGCCTTGCATGCTGGTCTGGGGGAAAGAAAGTAACTGAATAAACAAATAAAAGCTTTATTGAGAAGGACATGTCTTGAAATGGCAGTTGAATACTACCAGACTATGCCTTTTGGGCATAAAAGCTTCCCATTCTGGGTGCCATAGCAGAAAAGGCCCTCTCCTGCTTGCTTACCACCCATACCTCAGATAGAAAAAGGATGTCCAAAAGAACCTCATTTTAAACTAAAGAGATTTGAATACTTAAGACAGAAAACAGAAGATAAATTTCACAGAATTAGAGATATTCTGCCTGCTTTTTCATGTGATAATAATGCACATAAAATATTTGGTACTTGAGGGTTGTCTAAATCCAGAAGACTGTAAATCTCAGAAAGGCTGTGGTAGTGTGTAGAAAATTCTACACACACACACACACACACACACACACACACACATATATGTATGTATGTATGTATGTATGTATAAAATTAAGTGCTATGAACAAACAGCTTGTGACAGTCACAGTGGAGAGGGAACTAATCCAAAATGGCCTCCACCTGTCAGCCATTTTGTGTGCGGCAGCTCTAAAGAGGATGAATAAAGCATGCTGGTTGTGTGGTGGAAGCTGGCATATTTCCTACCAGACTTAGGGAAGCTTAAGGAGACATTAAGTCAAAAGATCATCTGATGAGGCTGATGCAGTGATGCATTTGTGTTTAACTGTCTTTTGCTGTGGTTCTGCTTATAAGCTCCATGCAGCTAGGGCAAGCTGCATGCCAGCTTTAAGATGTAAATCTTCTGTGTGATTCTAAGTTGATTCTTTACAATTAAAAAGCTATTTCGTTTAAGCATCTTGAACCGCTAACGTGTTTGAAATCCTCTTCATGCAGTCAGATCATTAAAATTGGTACAAGAGCAATCTCCAGAAATGCCTTCGGCGTCTTTCATTAATATAGATTACATTTCTCAGTAGAAGTGGTGTGGGCTTGCAGTTTATTTAAGGGACATGTTATATGGTTTCTAAAACTAACAAGTAGATATCTGTTTATTGGATTAGATTCTAACCTGTCTGGTTGTGTCTAAAAAGATTTTAAGACATAAATAAGCAATTTTTTAAAACTTGTGATGCATGTTGAATATAATGCCTACCATTTTTCATTTTCTGTAATTATATTTCTAATGTCCCCGCAGTGAAAGAAATAATACATAAATTTCAGTAATCATCTGGAAGGAAATATAATAGAAGAGTATTCAATTGTTAATTTATATCTCTTTCTCTCTCTCCTTCTCTCTATATATGAGCCTATCATTTCTACTAGAGCCAGCATGGTGTAGTGGTTTGAGCATTGGACCATGACTCTGGAGATCGAGGTTCAAAAACCCACTGGGTAACTTTTGGCAAGTCACGCTCTCTCAGCTTCAGAGGAAGGCAAAGGCACATCTCTGAACAAATCTAGACAAGAAAACCCCTTGATAGGGTTGCCGTAAGTCAGAAACAGCTTGAAGGCACACAACACAACCACCATTTATATTTATATTTATACTTCTCTGTTTTCCATTGTGAAGAAATTGTTCCGTTTTGCTATAACAATGTCCAAATATGCAAGGAAATATTTATTATGACTTGCAGTTCAAATTTCCTAAGAAAATTCCTAATCTGAAAGGAAACTTTCATCACAAAAGTATTACTCAAAAGTATTAAAAGTAAGCCTCATGAAATATATAACCCCTTTCTTGCAAAATCTTCTCACTGAATGTTGAAAGACTAGAAGCCTGTTGAAACAAATTTCTCATAGATTGCACCAATGTATTCAAAAATTGGGGGGCCTAGAATCAGAAATTAGCCAATTAGTCTATCTAGTTTAATATGTTAGTTAATTTGGGTTTACAGATCATAATCCAGAGGGCCTTGAGTTGGCTTTCAGAGTCCCTTTTCCCCCGTGGCAGTTTCTTCACATTCTGAGAGGCTGTCACATAAAATGGAGGTTACTTCCAAAATACATTTCCCTGAGGTGAACTTTCTAAAATACTGGCACCACAAGAAACCGTTCTTTTTGTGTGTAAAAGAAAAGCGTCATAAATGGTTGCAGATATTAAATAGGTTCTTCATATTATAATCATAGCTGTTTTGTCACAGAGGTTCAAGACTTGTGATAAAAATTGTAGATAAAATAGGACCACATAAAACTCCTTATTCAGACTGTTTGTCCATCCCATTCACTGTTGCCTATACTTCCTGGAAGTGGCTCTCTAGTCATTGGCAAAGATATTTCTCATGACCTGATGCATGATCATTTCAGCTACCAATGATTGAGCATAGAACCTTATACAGTGGGAGCATATGATCTACCAAGTCATGTTTCCCCTGAATTGGGTATTCCATAATATTAGCAACACCTGCCCGCCAAAAGCTTTGCTCTTCATATTCATTAGCCGTAGCTCTGTTTGGTGAACCACTCAGAACTTTTCTTTCTCTGTTAACTATCATTTCCACCTTAAGGGATTTGAGAGGGTATCATATGGTGGAAAGTACAGGAACAGAGGGAGAGAAGAAAAATGTTCAAATTCTGAATTAATAGTAATTAGCATCTGGACAGTTTTTCTTAATTATGTTAAGATATTTTAACCTTCCAACCAGAGGTCATCTCTTTGTCTCTTAGTGATAGATCAGCGTAGTGAAGACAGATATACTCTCAACACGTGAGGAGAAACACACTTTCTTAATCCTTCAGGTGTCCTTAAGCTGTGCATAGAGCATTTAGGAAAAGTAGAAGGATCAAGACCAAGTGAATCCAGGGTCAAGGCCATGGTCAGGTGAATATATAGTTACAAATCTTGGATGATGCTGAACTGTTTGTAATTATATAAAATTGGCCCTCCATATACATTGGGGGGGGGGGGTCAGTTCCAGGAACTCCTGCATTACAGAAAAAGTGCAAATGCTTGTGTCCCATTATACCTAATAGTAGCAGCATGTACATGCACACATCACTGCCGTTTTAGGTATAGGGACACAATGCTTCACATGGAATGGAGATCATGGAGGGAGAGGTTGCGGTAAGAGAAGACCCACTGTACATTTGAAACTATTAATTAGTGAGAATAATAAATAATTTAGTAGTATTTAGAAAAACTAATAGCATTAGTATGTAGCAGTATCAATGTTATTTACTATGTATTTTTTTTTATTATGCAAGTATGTTGTCATCGAAGAAATATGGAGATACTGTATTAGGTACTAAAGTGATTACCGTGTTAGGTACTTTAACACCCCTCCCCAAAAAGGAAAAGCTTATATGTTTCCTCTTTTAGTTAATATGAGTTGGGGGGGGGGGGAGGTTAGCTTTATTTTATTTTATTTTATTTTATTTTATTTTATTTTATTTTATTTTATTTTATTGAGAGGCATGGAATAAGTGGCAGCTACACTCTGCTTAAAGAAAGAGGAGTTCGACTCTTTTCTCTCTTTTCTTTTTCTGTCTGCTACTTTTAAACTTTTAATTCCATTTTTTTACATGTTGTCTTTTTTTTGTAATATATTCATTTATGTGTTTAAAGTGTTTTTAGTATTTTTTGGAAAATGTTAATTAAAAAATAGTTAACTTTTTAAAAGGCCAGGAAGAACTCTGGATTCATCTAATAAAGTTGACTTGTGTGCACAGCAGAACCTTCTATGTGATCACAGCTTTTTGTTGAAGCTGTTGCATAGATCTGGATGTGTTGTTAGTTTTGCTGGCATAGTATGGTCCCGAGCAGAAGATGTATAGATCTTGCATTCTTTGGCAAGTGTCTAGCCTGGATTATTCATTATCTTCTGACTTTCTATAAATAAAATGAAAGACGAATGGTGCACTGTTAACTGAAAAGGAAAACCATCTTACTTTCACAATGTAGGCTTCTTTCGAACATAGTTTCCACAGTCTGTCATAAGTATCTGTAGAAGTTACTGAAAACACCTTCAGCAAAGACTGTGGAGGAGACGAAGTACTGAAACAAAGAAAAAGGTGGAAGTGCAAAGAGAATATTGCCCTCATGAGACACCCTTTTTTTTTAAGAAGAAGTAGGGAAAGCAAGAAAAAGTTCAGCCTTTGTCTCTTCAAGAGATTAACAAGCAAAAAAGGTTTTTTTAAAAAAACACTGTTTGTTAGATCTGAAAGAATTTGTGTTGGCATTAAAAGGATGCCTGCTGTTTCTTGAAAATATCCACAAAGACACACAGTTATTCTGGGACCTGATATTGCTGGAAGCAGAAAAGTAACCATTTGGCATACCCACCAGATGATTAACACAGAAATATAAATGTTAGGATGTGGTTTTGATGCTTCAGATAGAAAGGTTTGTTCAAATCATATAATGATTGTGTGTGTGTGAGCACATGCATGTGCACATGTATGTACATATGTGGTTTAGACACTGTACCTTGAACAGAAGTGTAATGAATGTAACGGAACAGAATGTAATGAAATTTGCAGGATTACTGACAAAGTAGTAAGGTGTAATTTTTTTAAAACTTGCAACAAAATAAAAGCCTGTAAATTCTAGCACCAAACTGAAACAGTGGTGGTAAATAAACTGAACAGTCAAAACTTCTGATAACTAGAGAGAGGGGGGGAGGCTAGCATAGAAATTCTGACAAGCCCTAAAAACAGTGTTTTTTTCCTGGTGCCTAGATTTTATAATAAGTAATTTTAAATCAACAGACATCAAAAACAAAATAATTACTGCCTTGTAAGTCTGGACTATTAATGATAGATGGTTACTTGGATTCCTTTTTGGACTGTATAAATAGGGATTGAGTTGTCTCAGACATGATGGAAGATGTAAGACCAGACCAAGCCATGAAATTCAGCAAACAGCTGCTGTCAACTAGAGAGGCACAAACATCCTTGTACTTACCCTGAAAGAGGTCAAGGCTTTTCACACTTTTCAAGATGATGTTTCTTCATGTAAGTCTGAGTGCTGCTGTTTTCAACCTACAGATTACTGTTATCTTATTCATTTATGTCCTGCCTTTCTCCCAATAGTTGTTAACAACATATTTAAAACAATAAAGTTTATAGTTTGCGGTACAGATTAAAATAAACAAGATGAAACTATACACAAACTTCAATAATAGTATAAACATAAAAGCATTTAAAAACAATTATAAACCTAAACCATTAAAATTCATTAGAAGACTATATGCATACATTAAAAACAGCACCACAGATTAAAAGCCCGTCCCAGACAGTTTCTAAAAGCTTTGTCTCACAAAGTATCCAAAATATGATAGTCTCAGTTTGGTCATTTCGGCTGCTACAAAGTGTTCAAGCTTGATTTGCTCTCACACTCATTCAGTGGGACATGCTTCCTTTCCATCATGGTGGGACTGTGTGTTCCTGTGAAACAGGAGGCTATGCTACTGGTAGTGCTGCTGCTGCTGGTAGGGTCTTCCGTGTCCTGAGAAACCATAGTAAATGTGCTTGCACCGATAGTAGTATGGGGTGACACTGGCCGAGGATTTCTCAGAGAGAACAGGCATGGCAGTTTAGTTACCTCTGGTTAGCACTCCACCTAAGGAAGCACTGGTAAACCACTTCTGAATGTCCTTTACTATGAAAACCCCATGATGAGACAACACAAAATGAAACACCTCCCAGAATCCGTTCCATTTTGTGCTTCTCAACTTTTCTTTCTCTTTTTCTCTTTCTATGTGTCTCCCCTCTCTGTCTTTCTCCCATTCTTTTTTTGTTTCCCTTTATTTCCTTCTTCCTTGATCTCTTTCTTTTCATCCCCTTTACTCTCCTCAAATTCCACTCTTCTCTCTCCTTAGGCTTTTTAAAAAGCCTCCAGTAGCACCACTGGGAGATTTTTAAAAGCCACATTGCTATGCATTGAGGTGATTTTTCTAGAGGGATTTTTCCCTTACTTTCCAGAATTGACCTCCCACATTACTATCCCCACCCCCACCCCCCATATTCATTTAAAGCCTTTGGCAACTGCAGTGGTGGAGGTTCCACACACCAGCTGTATAATCATCTTTACCTGAATAATGAGTTTTCTTTTAGTGTATAGTATTTTTAAAAAAAGAAAAAACAGTGAAGATGGTCTATTGCATACTCCTAGAAAATGACTGAGCAGTTCCTACATAAATCCAAAAAGAGCTTTGGACTGTGGCCAGTTGAAGATACAGAAATAACCTTGGTGTACTCAGATGTTAAAATCCTAACCACTCTTTAATCACATCCATGGTACTAGCTGAGGACATATCTGTGGATATTTGTGTTATTGGAGGTGATAGTTCTAGGTAGCAGTCCTTCCCTTTGAGAATGGAGCATTGTTAACACTGTGTGTGCAAACCCTCCAGTCACACAAGGCCAGGGAGTAGCTACTATCACTTTCTTTTCCTGCTGGTCCCATTAGTTAGTGATAGAGCAGACTCCTTCTTGACATGCAATCTGAAAGAACTGATGGCTTTTGAAAGGGCAGACACCAAGATAACAAAGGGCCTGAGCTAAAATATTACCTGACAAATGTAGCATTCTGAAGGACTGAAATCATGCAGTTTCAGCACATTTCTCCTACATTTCTCAGATACTTCCTTGTGACTCTTTGTAGATTGAAGTCAGATAGACAAAAGAATGTATGTATACATCATCCAGTTAGAAACAAACTATATTTTTCAGTTGAAGCCCCATCTAAGACAGGAAATATTTTTGCTTTTGATAAGTTTCCATCATTTCAGTTTGAGTAACCTTTTCTGTTTAATTTGCAAAAGTTATATCTTGGCCTATATAACAATGAAATAGTATATAATCTCAATATTATTGAATTTCATTTTATTTCTTGCCCTTGTCACAGTATGGTACTCATTATGGTCAGGTTGTAAAGATAAACTGGATAAGCATGAAGACAGAGTGGCAGGTGATGCCTTCTATGTTACCTGGGTGGTGAATTGACTCTGGTTTTAATCTGAACTTTAAAGTTGCTGTCCAAGAAACTGAACCTGTTTTGAAGTTAAGATGTATCACCTTGTAAGATGTATCACTCCTTAAAAATTCTTGTTAAAATCTGGAATGTATTGACTACTCCAGCTGCTCCCAAGGAACAAATCAATTTGAGTATCCGGTATATTATTTAAGTGAAATCATCTGAAAACAGCACCTACTAGCTGAAGTGTTAATGGCTGCTAATTAAAATGACCAACAATCAGAGCGTAGCAACGGCTGGCTATAGATTATGTTCGCCACAGATGTACCACTGAAATTGATAAATAATTGCCCTTGTTATTGTGGTTCACCACCTGGACTATCACTGCCAATTTGGCTAGTTGCCAATATCTGCTAGTGGCAGCTGGTGATGCTGAGCAAAGGGGAGGAAACCCACACTCTAGCAATCATTTGGGGTGGCTTCCTCGATGTCACAACATTGTCTTGTTTTCTACTGCAGCATTTCCATAGTCAGTATAACCATCTGCCTATGCTCTGAAATAGTAAGATGACATGCAGGACTGTTTCTCATGTTACCCTATAAAGGCACCCCATCATGCACTCAATTTGGAATCAAAATCTGTGATACATGTAAACACCCTGCATCTTGGGAAAGAACATCACCCTGGCTGCTCTGCACCTGCCACTTTCTTCTCTCCAGGGCTCTACCACTGCCCTTTTACTTTTCTCCCTCTATGCTGACCTGCCCTATCCCCTGTCCTGGTGCCTTGATGATACTTCACCCAAGTGGCAGCAGACAGTAGTCCTTTTGCCTATTTTGTTCTTTTTAAACATTTAGTCAGTTGTTTGCAGTGTACGACAAAATGAAGGCTCCAGCTATGTCCACTACCTTCTTTGCCATAGCATGTTTGCAGTTTAGAGGCAAGCACTCCACTGTGCTGTATATCCTGGCTAAGGGTGTGTTTGCACCACGTGCTTATATCAGTTTTGTACCATTTTAACTGTCATACCTACAAGAAGCCTGCAGAAGATCCTAAAGTATCCAGGAATTTGTAGTCTGGTAAAATACTTATAGAGCTCTGGTGCTTCTCTACAGAAAATTGTAACTAATTCACCAAATCACACATCCCAGGATTTTGTAGTAGGGTGCCATGATGGCTGAAGTGGCATAAAACGGATACAACTGTAGATATGTATGTGTGCGTGCACATGTGCAAACATGCCGTCAAATCACCTGTCAACTTATGGCAACCTCATGAATTTTGTAGGGTTTTCTTAAGCAAGGAATACTTGGAAGTGATTTTGCCCATTGCTTCCACTTAAATGTAGCCTATAGCACCTGGTATTCATTGGCGGTCTCCCATCCAAGTATTAACAAAGGCTGACTCTGCTTAGTTTCCAAGATCAGGCAGGATCTGAATATTAAAAAGAAAATCCCAGAAAGATATGGTGTGCTAATTGGTGTCAGTCCCAGCGTGTGGCTTACCCAAGTGCAATGTTGTTTTTGCCACCATTCTCTATCATTTGTGGCTCTGTTTCTCCTTGTGGTTGTTTAGGGGCAGGGCTGGAATGGCTTGTTCCCCAAAGTCCAGGCTTAGCAGAGGGACCAGACAATTTTAGATGTACTCTCACCCAAAGCTGGTTTCCCATCACTATGGAAAAAGTCACCAGCAAATATTTTATACTCATCAAGGCTGCTGTTCTGTGTGCTATATAAAGAACCTTTCCAAGGAGTCTCTGTAAGATGTAGAAATAGATCAGCACATTTGGAAGCGGCAGCTTGGATAGAAGCCCTTAAGGCTGACTCAGGAACCCTTGTGGGAACAGTGCCCATCCTGAGAGTACCTTTTATGACTTTAAAGACCAGGCCTACTCAGTATTTATTAGAGTTTCCTGTGGTGATGTTATAGTATTATGGAAAGAAGATAACATTGGTTTATAATAAAGCAATGTTTATGCTTTCAAAATCAGAGGAGATTGACGTTCTGCTCAAAGCACACAGAAGAATCCCCTTCTGAGACTGCAGTGCTGGCTGGGGAATTCTGAGAGCTGTAGACCAAAAACATGACTTTTCCAAGCACTATTTCTGCTACAGCAGAAAACTAGATAAGCCTGGTGAATAGTTTTAGAGTCTTCACAGCTGGCTTTTAAAGAAAAGCAAAACTAAAACCCAGCACAAGGTGAGCCACTGCAGTTTTATGGAAGTTAAATGAAGGAAATTAAAGAGAGCATTTTTTTTTTGGTGATGGCATACAGAGTGTTTGGGAGCTCAGAAGGTTACTTTTTTGACTAAAACCCAGAATCCCGCAAATGCCTGGGAATTACTGGGAATTGTAGCCCCCCCCCCCCAAAAAAACACCTCCAACTGTTGATGTATTAGTGGGTCTCAGCCCTCGCACTGTCTGTTCTTCTTTTGATATAGTTGCATGGATTTAGATCCAATTCAGTTTCAGAGGCTCCAAGGAGTTTGCACATATATTGAAAGTTTGTATTGAAACAGGAGATGACATTTGATAAACAGAAGCTTAGTTGTAAATTAAAATGGGTTTGCAAGTTATGATTATTGAAGCCTGAAATAAGTGCTTACATAATGAACTTCTTGGATATTTTTTGAATACCAGACAACAGATAAAGTGTGATATAGTAATGCCAAGCATATAAGAAGTGTTGGCGGTTCTATGGCAACACTGCTGAATTTGGCTAGAACTATAATTTTATGAATTTTATTTTGCATATGTGGTAGGATTGCCCATGTATGAAGGCTCTTTGGAAACAGGTGTTATGTGCTGTACTAGAATGTATATCTGTTTTAAAATTTTTGGTTTGTTATTTAGATTGCCTTTCAGTCCCCGAAACAGGATATCTAATAAAAAAATCAAATCAAACAAGTACATCTGAAATGTAAAACACGTTAATTTTAAAAATACACATTTAAGTAAGAAAGAAAGCCAGTGTGTATAGTGGTTTTGCATGTTAGACTAGAGACCAGAGTTCAAATCCCTGCTCAGTGATGGAAACTCACTGGGTGACCGTGGCCAAGTTGTACTCTCTCACCCTCAGAGAAAGGCAATGGCAAACACCCTCTGAACAAATTTTCCCAAAAAGTTTTTGTGATAGGGTCCCTGTAAGCTGGAAATAACCTAAAGGCACACAGCAACAAAATGGGGAAAGAAGCACTCATCTGAATTAAGAGCCTCTTCTGTAAGATCACTGTTTTACTGCCAAAGGCCATTCTGGATAGAAAAGTCTTTCTTTAGCAGTAGGAGAAAAAGGGAGATGGCCAGTTTAGCCTCTCCTCATAGATAATTCCACAGCGCAGGAGTGACCCTTGAGAGTGCCTCCAGGAAGATAGTAGAACATTTACTCTAGGAGGGCAGATTCCATTAATTTGATGGGGGTTCCCCTCTTTCATCAGTTCTTCTTACCTGTGGAGGCTCCCTTAGAATTGCTTGCATGTGCACACTGCTTGCAAGGTGAGCTCAGGGGGAAAAAGGTACTAAGCCAGCTGAAAGACTTTTCAAGCAGCATACAGTCAGTCAGTCAGTCCCAAGTGAGCCTGTGTAAGTCCTTCATGCTCCCTATAGTACAGTACTTGGGTTCTACTTTTCAACCAATTCCATTTTCTGACAGTGCTCAGGTCCCTAACCTATCAGATAATTAGGAGAATCCTGTACAACTTTGGCCCTCTTTTTGGGTTGTGCAAGATATCACCTTATGAAGAAATATAGATGATTAGTTGTAAATATATTATTTATTGCCTGTTTCATGATAGTAAAATGTTGGACAAAACCTGTTCTCCAACTATGCATGTAAGTTAATAGCCAATAAAAGCTTATGAGAAGGAAACTCTGTGACTCTTGTTTAAGACCAAAGGCATATGTTTATTTTGTTTTGGAAAAGAAAATAATGTAGAAAATATGAAGGCATAGGCATATTAACTTTATGCTATAATGCATTTTTTCTGATTATTTGTTGGGGGTTATTGTTATTGTACAAATGAAAATGAATTAGGATTGCTCTATTTGTTTTTGCACCTTCAGAACCATTCTAGGGTTACAGCATTTGTTTGTGCTAAAAGTTTGTTACACACAGCATTTGGGACTGCCCACTACCTCATCCAAGACATCATCTTTGCCTATTTTCCTAGTTTATCACAAACGCACGTGCACACATACACACAGATCTCCCCCCTCCTCCAAAATATAAATGAAAACAGTCTTACATTTTAAAAGTCTTTTATTCCTGGGCAGCTCCCAATGGAGAGACCAGCAGAACATTCAGAAGATTCAGACTTAACTAATCACAGGCAGATGAAAGCCAGCAGCTACTGATCTATCTGTTTCATTGATGGCAGCTTTCCTCTGCCAGCAATTAGTTAAGTCTGAAAGTAGAAGAAAGGAAGAATTAGTGGATTACTAAAAATAAATGTTTTTTAAAACTGTAAGACTCTTTTCTGCTTATATTTCCAGGCTTGTATGTATGTGTGGGTGAGAGAAAAAGAGAGAGAATAAGAGAGAGAGAAGGGGGCTGGAAAAGGAGGCAGGGGGACAGTGAGCAAAGTTGGCATAAAAGCACAATTGAACTTTCACACAGGAAATCATAGCACAATAGAAGTGGGAGAGGAGGTAATTAATGGATTTTTGGTGTTAATAAAAAGAAACGCTTTCCAAATGGCTTCTGACAGGAGGGTAACGGAAGAACATCATCATGTGATAAGTTCCTGCCAAAGACAATGTTACCCAGCTGTAAGTGTGATTTCCTGTGTCTTGTGATAAAGCCCTCGGCTTGGAGGAGTGGTGGTCGTCAAACAATTTTTTTGTTACCTGTGGGTAGGGCCAGAGTCTCCTTTCATCCAACTAATGGGTTTAGTTGACCACTGATGCAGATTTTAGTGGAGGCCAACTCCTAAAGAACCTCAAAATAAAGTGATTGCATCAAACATTTTGAGGTTTATTCTTTTTATCGTTGTTGTTTCTGTGAAATCATTCTCTCAATCTTTTGTGAAACCATTCTGCAGTCAACTTTATAGCAATACACATCAGTGACCGCCCCCCTCCAAAAGAAGGATAATTCAGAAAAAGTTTCTTTTCTTGTTTCTGGAGTGACCATAGAGAGATGATGATTACAGCTGCATAAACAAGATCTGTATTGTCATCATCCAAACAACAGCATTCTCTTATACTTCCTTTTCAGAAGCTGTCAACATGAAATAACCTCCTCTGCTGAGTTCAAGATACAATCAAGCCATTTGTTAGCAAGCCCTTAAATTCCAAGACTGTATTTCAGTACTGACCTAGTTTATGATAAGATGGACATTTGTAAAGGGGACATTCTCCTCATGCCGGAATAGTATGCTTCAAAGAACAGTAGGAAAAGCCTGTATCCTTGAGGCCCTGTCCAAGCTAGCCATTGCGGAGAATACTTGACTATAAACCATAAAACCAGATACTGGTGAAGAAATTAACTTGAAATTGATGTGAGGATGTTGGTTAACTTGCCTGTTCGTAATAGAATCACGGAATCATAGAGTTGGAAGGGGCTCCAAAGACTATCAAGTCCAAACCCCCTCCCCCCCATTTAATGCAGCCAATCCAGCTAAAGCATCCCCAGCAGGTAGGAGTCCAGCCTCTTTTTGAAAGAAAAAGATCCTATCCCCTAAGAAAGAGACTCTGCCACCTCTCTAGGTAATTGGTTCCATTGTCAAATAGCTCTTAGCATCAACAAGTTCCTTCTAATCATCAATCAAAATCTACCCTCCTGTAACTCAAGCTCATTAGAACTGGTTCTGCCCTCTGCGGCAGTACAACAAACCTGAACCCTCCCCTCTGTGACAGCCCTTGAGATATTTAACAGGTGCATCTGTATCACCACTCAGGCTTCTCTTCACTAGGCTGAACATCCCCAGTTCTCTCAATCTTTCATCATATGTTTTGTTCTCCATACCTCTTCTCATCCCTGTTGTCCTTCTCTGAACTTGATCCAACTTGTCTGTTTCCTTCTTAAAATGCAGAACCTAGAACTGAATGGAGTACTTCAGATGAGGACTGACTATTGCAGAATATAGTGAGACTATTATTTCCCTTATCTTGGAAACTATGCTTCTCTTAATGCTGGCTTAAATATTATTTGGCTTCTTTGCTGCATTATCACAATGCTGGGTCACGTTCCATTTAGGATCAAAAATAATCCCAAGGTCCTTTTCACATGCTTAGCTAGCTTTGCCCCATCCCATAAGTGTACATTTGGCATTTGTAGCCTAAAATGTCTTGGGTCATACCTATTAAGGGAATATAACTGCAAGTAAAGATGAGCCAGCATGGTGGAATGATATGAGTGTTGGTCTGGGAGATCCCTGCTCAACTCTAGAAACCCACTGGGTGACCTTGTGCAAATCACGTTCTCAGCCTGAGAGGAAGGAAACAGCAAACCTCCTCTGAACAAATCTTGTCTAGAAAACACTAAGATAGGGTCATCATAAATCAGAGTTGAGTTAGAGACATGTAACAACAGCAAAGATGAGCACTTTCACAGCATTAAGCTGTAGGGGGAACAGAGCAGGGGGAAAGAAAGGGAACTTCTTGCTTTTTTGTACTATAGAACTTTCTGTACAGTAGAATGTGGAAATAATTTCCTTCCTACTTCCAAGTTACCTTTAAACTGGTAGCCTCATGGATGAATTTGTCAACTCTAACTTTATTTATTTATAGAATTTTGACAATCACTGTTACCTATGATCTGACAACGTGGTTTGGATATAAGCGCGATTATGCCTAACATCCTAAATACAGAGATTATATCAGAAGCACACAGAAATGGGAAGATGAACTCGGGGGGAGACCTATGGGCCTTTCCACACTATACTGTTATATTGCTATTATTCCACTTTTGGCATCCTATGAAATCATTTGCAGTTTTGGGAGAGGTATTTAGAATTCTCACCGAGAGAGCTCTTTGGCCTCAGTAAACTACAAACCTCAGAATTCTACAGGATGTTGAAAGTGGGAAAATATCACTTTAACAGTGCAGTGAGGAATGGTCCTATGTTGAAAACATACCTTTCCCCAAAACCCAAACAAAGATACAAAGTTCAAGAGTGTACTGACAGATCAGAACCCCTTCATGGTCTTGAACTCTCCTCCTGCTTGTCATAATTCTCTCCCTACCCACTTTTCTGAGCAAACCATTACAATGACACAAATGTTTTCATTAAAAAGTACTTTGAAAACATGGTCCTGAATTCTATTCAGTAGTCTCAATTGGACTGGGCCCTATGAATCAGTTGTTAAATGGTGAGTAAATGCTGATGTTAATCCCACTGATTCATGGGTCTATTCTTACTGGTACTAACAGTAGGATTTAGGTCATGATGGTAAAGAGCAGGCTAGAGTGAAGTATGATAAGCAATGCAAATATAACATTGGCAATGGTTGACATTTTCTATTTGTGTGCATTTTTATTTGGACAACAGTATCTCACTTGAATATTCAGATGAAATTAGTAATACATGTTCAGGAGGTTCAGTGCTAGCTTTGTGAGCTTTTTCCTGGGCAGCGGAATACAAATATATATTAATAAAATACCTGCCCATATTGAAATAGAAGTTGATGGGTATGTTGAAAACACTGTTCTATCACAACACCAGGTCTAAACCTTACACCTGTTTAATACTCCAAAGACCACAGGGCAGTGTATGTAATTCTCTCATTCTCCCTTCCTGCCATTTTATCCTGTTAAGAGAAATTCCGTGAGACAGGTTAGATTCGGGAAGAATGATTCATCCAGGGTCTTCTAGTCTGCTTTCTATTTGAGGAAGATTTGAACCCAAATTTTCTATGTAACACTGGCTTTTATCTATAAAACTTTTGCTTCTGACACATACCTCTGGAGATGATCAAAAGATATTTGTAGTAGATTGTATCCTTGTAGCAGTTGTATGGATCAGTTGAATATGGTGCTCTTCCCTTCCTCTTGGTAAAATGAACCTAAGAAGAGCCATACTGGATCAGATCAAAGGTCTATCTACTTTAGCATTCTGTTCACACAGAATGTGTCCTTTCAGTTTCCTATGGGAAGCTCACTCTGTGAATTATTGGAGGTTATTGGTTGCAGTTTGTCTACATTTCTGGATTCTACTTTGATAGCAGATCCTAATGGGATTTCTCATGTGAAAGATCCCATGTTTAAATCGTGGCATCTTCACTGTAAAGGATCAAGTAGAAGCTGTGGAGAATAATCTCTCCAAGAGACTCTGGTGACAGAGGAGAAGACACTGAATGGTTGGTGTCTCTCCAGATATTCTTGGTTTACAAATCCCATTAGGCTTACCTATCATGGATAGTGTTGGATTACAAATCCCTATTAGCCTACCTAGCATAGCCAATGATGAGGGATTATGAGAATTGCAATCCAATAACATCTTGAGCACAAGACCACATATTCTGCATCCTTGGAACAAAGGGTGAAGCATCTAGCCATCTATAGGACAACTTGCTTTGTTCCCAGTTCTAGCATATCCATAGCCAGTAAAGCTGTTTCCAAGTAAAATATAATGGTATACCTTTACAATTGCACACTAGTCTGTTTGCTCATAGTCATATTTTGCAACTACTTCATATGCATTAGCAATTATATACAGTTTGGGTCATCTTCAGGTCTTTACTGGTAATGGAAAAATAATAAGGTAATTCATTATTATACATCTCACATATTTGTTTTCGATCTTTCCATTCTCTGGAGGCTAGTTGCGTTTCTGGCTGTTTTGAAAATATAATTTTGGCATTTTCGGGAGCTCTGTCAGCAACTTGGGAATTCTGTCAAAATGAGCTGTTCAGCATGTGGAAGCTCATCTCAAATAGTTGGCTAATATTCTGAACAGATTTTGATACAGTAAAACCACTTTGTTTTTAATTAGATCATCTGGAGTTAACAGTTATGGCTATACCTCAGTTACAACTTTAATGTTCTTTTGACACACTACTATATTAATTTAATTGCTGGATGACATCTTTTCACAGTGGTACATGCCACTGTTTTTTCAATCTGATGCTCTCTGTAACTTGATTTTTCTGGGACAAACTAGACCAATTTTTTTTAATTAAGTGCTCTCTGTTTTGAAAATGTTTGTCCCTCTTATCCATTCAAACTTTTTAAGTGCAAATGTCTAAGACATTCATGTTCCTGAACCTATGTTTGAAAATAAAGGCGGATGTAGATTTATGGGTGGGAAAAAGCTGGTTTTTAATCCAGCTTGATACATTTTGGGAGATGATAAGAGCATTTGGCATTTGGTAAAAACATCTAAGTGTTTAGGGTCTGACTTCTGCCTACTTGGAATGTGAGAAATCATTGTAACATCTGCAAATACCTTTTTTTTAAAAAAGAAAAGTATCAAAATCTGTCTGTAACCAAAGCTGGCGTTTCTGCTCACTCAACAGCAGAATCTAGTGTCAAGAGGGCGAGAACATTCTTCTTGTTCCTAGCAACCCAAAAACTTTTCTTGGAGGCCTGGAAGACCCTCAGATTTTTGGCCCCATACCCAAGAAGGGTATGGGAAGATTTTGATATCATTGAATACCAAATTCAGAATTGTCCATGCCATTGTATTTCCAGTTTCTATGTATGGTTTGAGAGCTGGACAGTAAAGAAAGCTGAGAGCAAGGAAATAAACTTATCTCAGACGTGGTGCTGGAGGAGAGTTTGGCTGATACCATGGACTACCAAAAAGACAAATGAATGGGTCCAAGATCGAATCACACCTGAACTCTCCCTGGAAGCCAAGATGACTAAACTGAGACTGTCATGCTGTGGACATGAGAAGACATGACTCAATGGAAAAGACAATAATACGTGGTATGGTAGAAGAAGTAGGAAGAGAGGAAAACCTCACTGAATAGACTCAAGGAAGGCACAACCTTGAGCAGAGGCGTATCTAGCATAAACAGCGCCAAGGGCAAGTGTGGAAATTGCACCCCTACCTCTGGGACCACTTCCTCCTCCTCCTCTTCCACCACCACTGCTAAATCTTCTGGCATAGCTTTCTTGCGCCGCCTTGAATTGGTGCCCGGGGCACATGTCCTACTTGCCCCACCCTACATATACCTCTGGCCTTAAGTCTGCAAAGCCTGAGCAGGGCTGTTGACAACATAGTTTAAATCTTCTATATAAAAGTCAAAGTTTGTTTGTGAGGTTGTCTGTTTGCTTGCATCAGGCAGGCAAAAACCTCATATGATTGGCTGAGTGAGGCAAGAAGACCTCGTATGATTGGCGAGTTGTAAAGATTCTATGGAATCCTGGGGTTGGCAGTTTAGGGAGGGGCTTTTAGAATTCTCAGCCAGAGAGCTCTTGGGCCTCAGGCTGGTTGCTATGGAGATGAGGCCTACCTTCAGTAAGGATGCCAGAAAACATTTGGGAGGCATATGTGAGAAAAATTAAAGTGACATACGCAGCATAGTTACAAGGTCTTCTCACCTGACACAGTAGATTGTATGGGTTCCATATGTGAGGAATCTTAAAAATTGAAATTCAAAACAAAAAGTGCTTCAGAAAAAAATTAAGCCATTGCACAAATTCAACAGAAAGCAAAAAAATCAAAACCCAGTACATCAACGTAACCAGAGAACACAGACTGGATTGGGGACTATGGGGAAAAGTTACGGGTACAGGTTGCTATGGAGATGATGCCTAGCAGCAAGGAGGAGGACAGTGTATTCCCTCAGGACCCCAAACTGTATATGTTAACAACTACGAATACAGATTGGATTGGGGAATATGGGGAAAAGTTACAGGTACTGGAATAGGCTGGTTGCTATGAAGATGAGACCTAGCAGCAAGGAGGAGAACGGTGTATTCCCTCAGGAACCCAAACTGTGTATGTAAGTAACTCTCAATACAGATTGCATTGGGAAATATGGAGACAAGTTACAGGTACTAGAGAAGACAGTTGGGTGAGTTCTTAAGAGGAAAATAAATTCCCGGGCAATGCCGGGTGAATACGCTAATTAGGTAAGCTGTTGCTTACTTGCTGACGGAATGATATCTGTAATTTTATGGTGACTTGGAGGCCTCTCTTTCACAGGTTTGCCTTAAGTCAAAGTTCACCCGACTGCAATTAATAACCACAAAGGTTGTGTAGGGGAGGAGTCAAAAAAGCTAATGCTACCATGTTGGACAAATACCATTTTGAATTTAGGCCTGAAAGATTTAAGTAGGCATTCAGAGAAATAACTGTGTCAGTCTGTTTTATCCACTAGTACAGAGCTTTCCAAACTTTTCATGTTGCTGATATACTTTTTAGACACGCATCATTTCGCAACACAGTAATTCAGTAAATGATTCAGTAAGTGGAGGCAGCCACTCCACCTGTGCCCAGCCCGCCACCCACCACCCTCGCTGGGGTCTTCCTTGGCCTGGGGTGACGGCGGCGGGACAGGCAGCCCCTCCCCCGGACCTGGCCTGCTGCCACCCTCGCCAGGGTCTTCCTTGGCCCGGGGCGGCAGCAATGGCAGGCTCTTCATCCAGGCCTGGCTTGCCACAGAGGCAGAAGAGGCAGATCTTCCACCCGTGTTCATGTGCCACACTTACACACTGCAGCTGACACACTGATGTGTCGCGACACACAGTTTGGAAGGCTCTGCATTAGTATCTTTGTGACTAACTGAGAAGAAGAAAGTTTTGGGGACCGCAGTCTAAGCTCATACAAGAAATTTCTTCCCAGTGAGTCTCAAAGGTGTTACTGGATTCCTCCATCTCTTTTTACTTAGGCATTATAAGCCTGAAATAAAAAAGCATCCAACATTTGTAAAATGTCTCTCCGTTCACCCCCTGAAAGCAGTTGTTACCACAGGCAACCAGAAACATGGCTACCTACAAGCCTGCGTTATAAACACACAAGCTTGGCGTCACTTACTTCTAAAGACTAGTTCTGCAGTTTCATCCCTGTGTTGGCTTCTGTTGGTCTCTGTTCCCATGTGGGGGGTGTTTTAATTCCTCTTCCCTTCAGGCTTACTTTTATTATTACTCTGGGAGCCCAGGTGCGTTTGGTGTTTTTAGTCTACCACTATGCTAGTGCTAATGCCAGGAATTGATAAGAACTGTTGGATCCAAGGAAGAGTCATTTTCCAGCTGCTGATTATCTTCCTTAAAAGTTATCCCTGACAGATTTTAAAAAGTTTTAAAACTCATGGAACCGAAAGTGGATGAGTCTGAGGGAAATAAGTCCTTAGGGTATATTTATAACAAAGAACTGGGAGGCTTGGAAATGGTTTAAGCATCCTTCCCTTGCACTTGCTGATTTTTCTTTTCCCTCCTGGGTGAACTGCCCTGCCACTGTGTTCTCATTATAATGACAGACATGGAGATAGAACCATGAATTTCCTGAGATAACATCTAGTTCCATCCTAGCTGTGCCATCAAACGTGTGTTCATCTTGTAGTTCACTTTGGACTGGACTAGAGTTTAAATTTGTCTGCTGGAGTGAAGAGTCTCAAATGTTATTGCTAATCTAAGCAAAAATTAAGCTACAACAAGCTTTATTTTAAAGATGTGAGATGGACAGAAGTCAGGTTATTCAGCCCAGTTTTGTAGACCAAAGACTACGAAAAGAGTGTAGGTTGCATGCAGTTTTAAGTACAATTACTTGGGAGCAAAATGTTGGATACAGTAAGATTTCTGAATAAACAAACATAGGATCACGCTGTTATCATCCCTCTTTGGCTATGAATCCTGACTGTGGCCTGCTAACACTAAACTGTGTGTGTATTCAGATGACAGCTGGTGACAGATGGTGGTACCTGATCATTTGGCTGCAGGAAGATATCACAGAAAGAAGAGATGGGGGAGCAGACTGAAAGAACAGAGGCGAAACAGACAGATAGACAGGCTAGATGAGACATTAGATTACCTGTCTCTTCACACATTTTACAGAAGCTATCACATGCAGGAAAAAGGAAGTTTAGATTGAAACCACAGTGCTAGAACGTAAGGTACAATCCTCCCATCACTCCATTTTCTACACACAAATCCCCTTTCCCAAATTTATTATTTGCACTGTTGAAGAAAACAGGCATCTGCACCTTTTACAGACATATGGAAGAACTGACAGCAAATAAAGAATGTCCTGAATGATAAGTGAATGTTAAATTCCATTTTTCTCTGCTACAGCAGGATGGCTCTTCTTGCATTTGCTTACTCTCAGTGTCTGACTGAGCCTCGTTTCAAATCCGTGCAGCACAGCTGAATTTCAATTCCTTCCTCTAAAAAAATGTTTTGTAAAATCAAATATTTGACTTTGGCAAGAAATATTGGCAAGGAAGGAAGAAAAAAGGTTGATATACTTACGTAGGGGGGCCAAAATAAATGAGATTCTCTATTTCGCAGAATATCAAGGTACAAGGATCAAGATAAACAAGGAATACTCTACCGAATTGTCTTTGCATCCTTCCTTGGTGAGAGGGATCAGTATGGCTGTTGATACAGAGAAAAAAGAAAAGAAACAAGATGTGTTGTGAAGATGTGCCTAGTTTCACTTATCTTTTAGATAAATGGAAATCATGGTGCATCACATTTCCTGATACTTTTGAAGTGGAGTGGCTCATATGTGGGGCATGGAAGACTTCTTAAAGCTAGACTTGGGTTGGAAGTGATATCTTGGCACGATGTTTAAAAAAATCAAACCCAATTTCCTTTATGTATAATTAATGGTTGTTAGAAATGACGATAATACTTGGTAAAGTGGAAGGCAGTAAGAAAACAGAAAGAGCACACTACAAGTAGATTGATGGGTCCTGAGTTTGCTGACCCCCTGCAGAGCAGTTAGCGACCAGGATTCTTGGCATTCTCTCACTGATGGGGTCTCCATAAATCAAAAGCACCTTGATAGCAAATAACAACAACAACAAATTATTATTGAAGAACAGTGTCCTACTAAAATTAACAAAGACTCTTATGGCACTCTAGAGAACATTATTATGTGACATACACTTTCAAATAATGCAAGTTTAAATAACACATATTTTCAGAACAGGTTGTGATGAGGTGTTAAAAGGCGTAGATTACAATTGAGTTATGTGGGAGGAAGTCCTTCTTGAATTCAAATCACCACAACTTCAGAGATAGCCGTAAAAATTAGAAGCACGTAGCTAAAACAGGGTTAGGGAACATGTAGTCATTCAAATGTCATTGAGCTACAATTTCCATCATTCTTCACTCTTGGCAGATAGCTAATAGAAGTTGCAGTCCAACAATAGACTGTAAGCAGCGCATTTCCCAGTCCTGCGCTAAAAGTTGGGCTTGATGCTTATTTGTATATATAAATTTATTAAAAGAAAATCTTAGGTGCTGTGGGTTTTTTTTTAAAACCCAGTAACTAGGAAGAACAAAGCTCAGTAGATGCAGGAGAAGTGTTAATCAAAAGAAACTGAAGTTCACGTAGAGAATGTATGCAGAGAGGACATAATAAAGAATTACATAATAAAGAGCTGGAATTAAGTCATGTCCATACTACTGCAGTGTACACAGAAATACAGCAGGAGCAAAACTTCCTCTTCCTCTACCTGAGCAACTTGAAAAGAAAATGCTGGAGATTTATTATTCTGTGTGTATGTGAGAGACAGCATGCATGCGAATGTGTTAAAATATATAAGCTTGAGCAGATATTACAAGGTATTCAGTTAGGCATTACTAGTCCAAACAATGGGTAGGATTTACTAATTGACTTGTGTCACCAGAACAGCAAAATCCAATAAAACCAAGGGACCAGTCTCCTTCCTCTGATTTAGCCTCTCCAGGCAGTCTCAAATTAGCTCTTGAGGGCTAAGATCACTTCTGGAGTCTCTCTCAGGGTGAGATGGAGGTATGCATCAGGAAGGGAACAAAAGTTCAGATAGTTCTATCAATGGAACATTGTTTTTGGTTTAATATCAACATTATACAGGCTTCCCTCATATATCTGAAGGTTTAAGGAGCAGAGCACTGTCAGAAAATGGAATTGGTTGAAAACCAGAACCTATATACTATATACTGCATGAAGGAATTATGGAGGCTCACTTGGAACCAACCATGCACATGCTGCTTGCAAAGTTTCTCGGACAGCTTAGCACCTTTTTTTCTTTCTCAACTCAATTTGCAAGAGTGTGTATATATAACTGGTTCCAAGCAAGCTTCCATAGGCAAGAAGAAGTGATGAAAAAGTGTATCCTGTGTCAAATTAATGGAACTCGTCCTTGATTTGGAATCATCAAAAGAGTAAACCATCAGATAAAGGCATGTCAGAAGGTGGGGACTTCCTGTATCCAAACCTACTTCTGCCACCTTGAAAACATTGAACAGTTTTGCTGTACTTTGTTTTTGAGACACAGTGTAAGCCACCTTGGGTCCCGTATTGGGAAGAAGGTGGGATATGAAATAAAGAAAGAAAACAATAAAGAAAACCAAACTAGTTCCAGCTCTTTGCATATGCATTTTCTATAACAAAAGAAGCATGAGTATAACTGTCCTAACAGATCTTTGGAACAAGGGTACTCAGAGGGAAGGAGAAAACCACTTTGAGTAATAGAACAGCCTGGCTATTGTACTATTGTTAGAATACTAGCAACAGGCATAAGAAAGCTCCATCTTAATACTGAAGACTGCATGAATGTTGTCTTAGAAGGGACCCACAATTTAACTCCAGGGTTCTACTGACCAGGAGCATTTTATATTTTAAAACTGGGAATAGGTTTTCTTTTTATCTCTGATTCTAACAGGATACAAAAAGTACTCTTTTTCTGTTTTCCATAAGTGATGTTGCCAAGGTAGTTTGCCATGAATTATAAATGCCCAGTGGTTATTGCTTTTCCTCCCTTAATTTCTTTTCATCACAGAATGTCCATTGTGTAGAGCGTTCACTTATCTGCCTTGATTTTGCCCTGGTCTTGTAAACAAGTCCTTCTTTGTGTTTTTTTGCACTCCTTACATGGCAATCTTATGCATGTCTCCTCAGAATTAGGTCCCACTGAATTCAGCAGGGCTTGCTTACAAATAAATGTGTGAAAATGAAGTCTGTTACTCAAAAAATCCCTTTTCATTGCCCTTTCCTATTCAGCAGTGCATGACCATGGTTAAGTCTGTAGTGTTGTGCATTCTGAACGAAGAAACAGATTGTGACCCGAAATGCTCTTCTGTTGTCAGTTGAATGTTTATTAATGTATTAGAGCCAGTTCAAAGATGTGTGTTTTGAAAACCTCTTACTGACTTTGGTATGTAGCCACCATCACTGACTGTTCAAATATCACAGGCTTCAGCTTTACTGTGAACCAACTAGTCTCTCCATTAAAGTTTCAGAAATGGGATTGCTCATGCTAAAGCACGGGTGGGAATGTCCCAGCAGCCCTGGCCAACATAGCCTAAGTAATGCTGAGAGCTACAGTCCAGCAACATCTGCAGGGACACTGAATTCCTGACTCTGTGCCAGTGTATGGTTGCTGACCTGAGGTGGCTTTGGAGAAATGCTGAAAATGCCGTATGGAAGAAGGATGCTTTGAAGGACTCCAGTGACCCAAAATCCCAGCAGAAATGGGAGTGAAGCGTATGACTTTTTGACTAGCTAACATACAGGGTTCTCCATGGAGAATTTTACGGTGATTTCAGCCTAAGAAAAGCTCTATGGGCATCCCTGGAGTTTTCTGACAGGGTGGTCCTGTGCTTTCACTGTAAATAATTGGATTCTGGTTTATTTTTATGTAAACCCTGTAGTGCATCATTGTCAAAGTGAGCATAACAGGTGCACAAAGAATTTGACTGTTTCTGAGTAGGCAAATTATACAGTCTCCTGACCTGATTTCTTAAAATAAAATTTTGCATACTGTTCCTAGAGCATATGTCATTAATAAACCTGACAATTTGAATTGAATCAGAATCCTTCATTGTAAATGTAGCACACAGCAAGAAATGACAGCTGGCTCTAAATATCAGAAGTTACTCCTTTCTCTCTTTATTTAGAGCACATTAAGGTTGCCTTCCCTATGCACATTTATTAGGGGGTAATTTAGATTGAACTCTGTGGGACTTCTTCTGGGGTAACAAGTAATTTTTTTTCTGTACTAAGTTTTTCAATTTGTGCATTATATGTGTATCAGTCCCATACTTTAAGCCTCAAAAGTTTAAGGAATACAGGCAAACAGAATTTGTTTCAAAGCTCCAAGTGCCCTTTAAACTATTGTTTATTTCTTATTCCTTTGGCACTGTGTAAAACAGGAGTGGCTGCTTCTGCAGGATCCTAGGATTTGTAGTTTGAGGAGGAACCAAAGCTTTCTGGCAGAAATCATTCATAAAATCACAGGAATCCCATACAAATCCCAGGAATCTGTAAGGTAGAGACATGGCAGTTAAAGTGGTATCAAACTACTAGTGTGAAAGACACTGAGACTGACTTGCCATACATAATTGTGCACCTTGATTGGGGAACATTTTGCTTGACCGAAGCAGTCAGTTACAATTTTTGTTCATGTGTACAAAGTGGGGGGGATGTGCGCGCGCGCGCGCGCACACATACACACACACACACATGCATACAGACCCTTTCAGCAATTTTGAACATTCAGACACAAAGGAAAAGGTATGTCAGATCCTGAGAAGTATTTCCCCATGGCTTTGCCACCATCTGGAATGAAGAACTCCTTATTAGTATATAGATAGGATAAGACAGAGCTCATCTGATCTCAGTCAATAATGTGATAGTGCCCCAGCATAGTTTTTCTCAATGTATCTTCCTGATGTGACTAAGCTCTGCTGAGAAAGGAACTGGAAGATTACTTAAATATTCCTTTTCCTCCATGCCCAATACATGATATTTCCATATGGCCTGTGGCCTGTGGTCAAAACTTTAGTCTTCCAGTTCTGGCTGGGAAATATTGAACTCTTAAGTCAAGTAAGGCAAACATCAAATTTCCGTTGGATGTTCCAGATCTCAGTGCTGACGACTTTTCCAGATTTCTTTTTTTTTTTTCAAAGAAGGAACTATGTGGAACCCCATAAAGTCAATCTAGCCAAGATCTAGAAACAACTTCACATAATTGCCTGTCCTTGCAGACCAAAAGTCCAAAGTGAAACATAACAGTTTGGAATTGCCATTAAATTAACATACATGTCAATACTTCAGACTACCTGGTATAAAACTGGGTTTCTATAAATTAATGGAATTTTTGTTGTTGTTCTAATAATGGTAAATTTATTTAGTTCTGAAGTCAGAAGGAAAGCATCTCATTACAGTTCTTAAGGGCCAATGCATTCTATCTACCATCCCATTTCATTGAACAACATTGAAGGATGAAAGTAATAGGTGACCTTGGAACACATGGCTGTTAAAATAATTACTTAAACAAGGGCCATTTTCTTCTCCTTCACAATAATATTTAGTGTATATTAGAAAGGTAAGCCTACCCTTTTTTAAAAAAGATGTAGCACCTGACTGTAAGGATGAAAACATGGATCAACCATTACATGAAACAACTTATCCTCCAGCCCCTTCTTTATTTCCACCTCCAAGAAATCTAATTTAATATTTCATTTCTTTTAAGATGTTGCAGGACAGTCCTTAATTTTAAAAATATATCCTTCAAAGCCAGAGGGGTGTACCAGTCCAACAGAACATCAGAGGTAAAACAGAGACATAAAAATGCTTAGCTGTGACAGTGAGACCATGGATTTAAGTCTCCACTAAGTCATGAGATCTGCTATATGATCTTAAATTGGTCACAGCTTCACAGACTTTTTAAGAGAAAGTGGGATAATCTCATATTTATCAACCAGAGGTCGCTGAAGAAAAGACAGTAGAAGAATGTTTATATGCACGCACACGTACATACGTACGTACGTGCGTACGTATGTACATATTAAAAAATCCCAATCAGTCCTCCATGCAGCTCAGGGCAATGTACATGGATCCTTACCTTTATCTTCGTAACAAGGAGCTACATGGACCAGAGGGATAGTGCACTGGGATGAGAATGTGGGCCTTTCCAGTCTTGGTGTGATACTTGAACCAGTACAATGCACCCTCTCTTTAGCAGTTTTTAAGGCTGCAGCCTTTCTCCTTTGCAATGGCAGAGAGGTCCCATGAACTCATTTGATTTTATGCTGTAAATAAGTATCACAAAGGCTAGAGCCCTGTTCACCTATACACAGAGAGAGCTATAGCTAGAAAGGATGATTTGGTTGGCTTATAAACACTGGACCTAATGTCTCCAGTCAGCTGGAAGTATGAAACTTACACCTTTGTGAACAGGCCCTTTCATGTTACACAATTATAGCACCATAACTTCACTTCATCTGTGGTGGTTGCATTTTATGAAATGCTGGGTTTTGGCATTTGGTGAGGAACTAATGCTCTCTGGCTGAGAACTGTAAATACCTCTACTTAAACTGTAAATCTGAGGATTCCATAGGATGAATCCATGACAGTCAAAGTGAAATCATAGTGCTATAATTTTGCTGTGTGAAAGAACCCGGGGACTGAAGAGGGCTGTGTACATGGCTCCTGAGAATAGAAATTCAACCTTGTAAGGCTCCTTGCTCATGGGAGATTTGTAAGCTTGTTCAGCCAAAGGTGATTAAAGAGTCCTCTTCAGGCTTTTCCACTCAACATGTGACAGTCCCTTTTACTTTTGGACATTGTGGGAGAGACTTATATGAATGTTTAGCACCCCTTCCCCAGTTTTAAGTTTATGTATGTTCACGGAAGCATAGGGTGGTGCATGCATTACAAGATCACGCTTTCGTATCTTAACCATCACTAACCTGTGCATGGTTTTATGCTTGAAGAACACTGCTGCAGCCTCTCCTAGCTTGTGTGTTCTTACTCATTAATAACTTTTGCTGCCTTGACCACTCTTTTATGGTGCTTGGCCACACCTGTCCTCCTTTTTATCAGGGAAGTGTTGGAAGATATATCCCCCCACTCTTGTGCTGATCAGTAGTAAAGGAAAGAGAAGACTCTTTTTCATAAAGGACGAGCAAATATTCGTCTGGTAGGGAGGGAGCCAGCGTGGTCTAATGGTTTGAACATTGGACTATGACTCTGGAGACCAAGGTTTTATTCTCTTCTCTGCCATGGCAACCCACTGGGTGACCTTGGGTACATCTCACACACTCAGCTCCAGAAAACCCTTAGGTTCACCTAAGGGTCACCACAAGTCAGGAATGACTTGAAGGCACATAGCAACAAAGATGGAAGGCAATGAGCATTTCTCATGTTGGGGAGGGTTGACTTGGACACCCCTCATGAACGAGGAAGTTGACTTAATAGCGTACTTCCTGGTTTCAGAAAGTCCTCTTTGGGCCTAAAATAATTGGGAGATTGGCAAAACCTTATGAACTTGTTTGCCCACCTCCTAGAGGTATGGAGCCTTATATTAGTGGAAAAAATCAACGTGAAGGACTAGGGACATTTGAAGACCTTGGAAGAGCCATATGAAATCCACAGACTCCACTTTGCCAGCCCTGGTTTAAGTAATAATTATTTTTATAGAAGCAAATACAGGACTGATGGGAATTTTTTTTTACAAAAGGGCTGAGTTTTTATGGTCTCTGGTTTAATAGAATAAAATCAGAAAACCTATAGTGTTTGTGTTTTTTCTCTCATCTTTGTTCTCTTATTTCCTGAAAACTCAATCATTTTCTGCTATGGTCAGTGATTTATAGTATATGTCCAGGCAATTTCAACCCAACACAAATTCTTATAAAAGCAGCGAGTCTCTGCCATTAAAACCTTTGTTTTATGGTTGCCACTAGCAGTGAGCAGAAAACATGTTGTTGGTTGTTGTTGTTTTTAATCACCATTTCCAGCATCAACTCTTTGGTAAATTTGATTTTTCAGCTGCAAAAAAAGTCCGCTATCCTTTGTTGTCAGCTCATGGTGCTTTATAAAAGTAGTCTCTGCAGATTACAACATACAGTGAAATCAGAAATTCAGAAGCAGGAAGATGATTAAAATTTCCTAAGCTTTTCTTCTCATGTGTTTGGTACATTTTGCAGAGCATGTTAATTGGGAAATTAAATTAAGCACTTTAAAGAACTACTTTTGAAAGAGGGGGGAAAAACTTCTTGAATTGAATTTGGTATGTCATGCTAATTTGTTCTTGGTTAATATGATTTTGTTCCATTCTCTCTCTGGATTCTTGCTTTGTTTTTATTTTAATGTGTTCTTAGCTCCACAGATCAAAATCATACGAGCTCACTATTTACTTGGTCAGATGTCCTGTCTGTTAATTTTGCAGCAGGATAAACAGATTAAAAAAGCTCAAGACTTGAATGAAAGGGCCAAGCGAGCAAACTAATTTAGGCTGGCTGTGCTTCAGTTATCACGTACAGTGGATGATGCACTCACAAAGCAGTAGTTTGTGTGTGTGTGTGCATGCTTGTGTGTATGTAAGCAAATATGAATGCATATAGAATGAGCTTCCATCTTTACGAAGTACAAGGCTATTGCTTCCAAAAGTTTAGTTTAGCATCACTTGCCAGTGCACTTAACCACCAAAGAATCAATTGTCCAAAAAATTGGTTTCCCCCGAATGGGTTAATCTCTGCTATAAAGGAATCAATAAGCTCTTAGGTTTCTGTTGTGCCCTAATGTGTTATCAGGACACTGAATAATACAAGAAATCCATGGATTTGCCTGCACAGAAAGCCACTTGGAAAGTTAATGATGCTCTTAGCAGTATTAGTTGCTGAACCATGATCTTCAGACTCATTGCAAATGGGCAGGACGGATTAATCATTGCCCCGGAGTGGGAAAAAGTCCATGAGGGTGAACTGGAGGGTTTACTTTTTGTTGAATAAGAAAGCATGATGGTTTCTATTTATATATAGAAGTGTGTTATTTATTTATTTAAGTGTTCAGATAGAACCTATAGCGGTCCAAAAAGCCGCTATTTCTATGCTAGAGTGTGGCGATACAGATTTCAAACACTTATCTTGGTGACTTATTTTAGTCCACATTTTTAGTACCGTCCAAGATATCATATACTCTGTTAGTATATAATTTTCTCATTTAAGAGGAGCTGCTTTTCTCTAGTGTTGTGTTCTACTTTGTTCTATCTGTGTGTTGTTGTTGATGATGTTGTTTTTGCTTAGAGTTAATACTTCCTTTAAGTTCCTGGTTTTTTCCTGGTCCCAAGGCTGCATATTTTTGGTGCTTTGATGCTAGATGTAATTTGGTGCTTTAATGTATTATTTAATTAATTTAAGGCAAATTCTGTATGTACCATTTTTCACTTTAGAAATCCCAATGTGGTTTACCAAAAAAAAAAACCAAAACAAAACAAAACCGGCTGTCTAAAATAGCAAAACAATGAAATAATTTTAAATGGTCATTAAAAATGGGCATAGCTGGCAATCAGAAAAAAGTATTCTGGGCAAACAAACCTGTCTTTCGCTGATAGCAGAAGTCCTCCACACTGAGAGTCTGCCTGGTCTCAAAGGAGATTTTGTTCAACGTGGTGGTCACCAGAGTGAAAAATATATCCATCTCTAGTATGAACGCATGCTTCTTGTCACTTTTCAGAGATGAACTGCATGTTCTTCTTCGTAGTTTCTGTGCTTCAAGTAATGGGTTTTCACACCTGTGTAGAGATGCCACCAGAATGTTCTAGAGCTGAGTAGCTTGGCGGGAACCTCGCCCTCTCCTGCATACTGTGTGCGATCTTGTCTGCCAAGCTACTTCCCCCTCAGTTTCTTTCCATTCGCTGGAGCTCAAAGATCAGCTTAACTCTTTTCCCCAGCTGCATTTTTCTTATTTAAATCAACTCTCTCTTCTGTTCAGGTGAGGGAGAGGCACTATACCAGTAGCTCCATTATATATCAAACTGCATTGATCTACTTAATTCCACTTTCTCGAGATTTCAATTTGGTATTATGAATTGGTCCGTTGTAGTAGGTTTCCTGCTTTTTCAGGGTTTCCTATTTTCTTTTTCACTTTATTAAGATTCCAAGTCATGAGAATTTTGTAAACGTATTCAGTGAAGCCTGCTTGGGATGGTTACTTCTGATATTCACTTTACACGTGCAAAGATATTTATAAGGCAGCCCAATGGGAACCCAAGGACATTGGAAGTAGAGTTTGCATCCTTATCCCATCCACTCTTTGAGCCTGACTGAGATACAGGTGAGTGCCTGCATATCCATTCTGATAACTCTTGTGATTCCTGGTAAATGTATTTGTGATTGTAACGGAAGAAATAGCTCCTGTTGTAGTATATGTGGTAACCTTGTTGTTATTGTGTTCCTTCAAGTCATTTCTGACTTACGGTGACCATAAGGCAAACTTATCTTGGGGTTTTCTTGGCAAGAATTGTTCAGTTGGGATTTGTCAATACCTTCTCTGAGGCAGAGAGAGTGTGACTTGACCGAGGTCATCTAGTGGGCTTCCACAACTGTGCTACCGTTCCAATTCTGTCTCTTAGATCTCTAGTCTAGCACCCAAGCCATTATACCATGATGGCTTTTCTTGGTACTTTTATCCTGGTATATTAATATTCCACATACTTTTTAGTAGGCTCATGTTAGAGAGTTAATGGTTTATAATACTGGGCACATTGTATAGTTTAGCTTATTCAAGATTTTATCAGTTGTATGCCTCAAGATGTTTTTCACACTTAGCCTTAATCAGCTGTAGTTGACGTGACCGTGGTGATGGATTATGAAAGTTGTAGATTAAAAGCATCTGGAAGGCTACAATTGCCAGTCCCTGGATTAGATGATGCTAAAAACCAACAGATTTTTTTAAAAAAAAAATTGATTAAAAAGCAAAAAAAAAAAAAAAGGAAGGAAGGAAGGAAGGATCTGTTTATTCACTCAAGAAAGAACTTTTTATAATGGGCAGATGGAGTTACAGTATTTCAGTCATATGACTTACAGCTCCATGTATTAAAGGGTCAGTTACTCAGTGGGTATAAATGTAGGTTACTGTAGCTTACAGATGTGTCCCAGTAGTGGTTAAATGCTTGAACGTTTGGATTTCTTATTTAATATGAATAGGAAAACAGGCAAAACAAGTGAGTTCAGCCAGTCTGGGGAAACTGCTTTTAATCCATACTACTCAGAAATGAATCTCTTTTGATTCGTCATTGCCATATGTGTTTGAGAATTTCTAAAGCAGCAATTTTTGTGTGTTGTGCTCACAGGTTCACAGGAACAGCACAGATTGATTCCCGAGGGATTATTATTTCAATCAGCTTTCAGAAGACAGAAACAGTATGCTAAATTGCTTTCATTAATCTGACTCATTGGGGAGAACCCCACTGCACTTCCCTAAAATGTTTTCTAGGAAACTCAAACATGCTGGGTTGCTGTTTCTACAACTTAAACACCTGTTCTGGAACTAGAGTAGGATTGTGCTTTCTGCTCAGTATAGAAATGTACAAGTAGCAATGGCACCCTTCTTTGTAAGGTACCTGGCAAGAAAGATTGCCAGAATTTGATTTTATTCTTGTTTCTGATAAACTGTGTAAAATGGAAGGATAGCTGTATTCAGTTTTTTCAAATTGTTTAGAAATAGCTGCCAAATATTTGTTTTTAAATAGAAAGAAAAACGGGCCAAATGAAAGTATAGAACTACCACTATTGGGAGCTGGTTCCCACTCTTCCACCAGTATTAATTCCTTTCCTTTGATAGCTTTAACCATGGAGATGCCATGCTGTTGAACCCTGGTTAAGGAAGGAAGTAAAGGGCTTATATGGCAAAGGAGCAAAACCCTACAAATCTCGCATTCTTAACCATAGCACAAAGATAAGCTGTAGTCTTGTTGGCACTAAGACTCAAGTACAATCAATCTACACCTTCTACTTTCATCTATTTGCAATTATTCTGGTAAGAAGTATAATCCTGTGGCTAAGATAATACGTTATTCTGTAAGAGAGAAATGGCTTGTAACTTCGGGTCTCCATATTCAAGGCAGACCACTTTCTCTAATCCTTTCTTTTGTAATAACAATAGTGGCCATTTCTGCACTACTGTTATAGTATTATTATTATTCCACTTTCAACATCCTATGGAATCCTGGGCCCCTCTCTGAACTGCAGACCCCAAGATTCCATAGGAAGTTGAAAGTGGAATACTAACACTATAACAGTCTAGTGTGTAAATGGTCAGTGTTTAAAAAGGTCTTTTATCTGTTGAGGTAGTGATTGGTAGACCACTTTCATCTTCTCTTCCCAGTCCTCAATATGTCAGGAACAGCCTCCATTGTCATCAGAGCTGTTTGCCTATTCTTCTTTATATCCTCCTTCAAGACTCATTTCTTAAGCTTGAGTCTCACCTTACCAGCTCCTCCATCTTCACTTGCTTCCCCGCTTCTGCTGTGCATCCTCACTACTTTGCTTCATTCCCTCACTTTCCATCTTTATAACAGTCAGTCTGTGTCTCTAATATAATTTGGAAGCCTTCTGAGGAGGAAATTTTAATCTAACAACAACAGTAGTAAGGTTTGAAATATTTATCAGGAACTTAAGAGGTCTCTAGTCTAGCCTGCAGCAGCCTTACCAACATTCGTCTATCTGATTTATCTTGAGAACTAGGAAGATAGAGAAGAGGCTGGGTGTAAGAACATATATTTGGTTAGAAAATATTGAAGAGACTAGTTTTGAAAGTTTGCATGAGAATGTTTGTGCCTATTTGGTAGGCTTTTGTAAGAGTATTTATCTTAATGTGGACTTTAGCTTATTGTCAGTATTATCATTTAAATCATTGGTTCTCGTATTGTGGGGCGGGTCCCTAAGGGGAGGCAAGATAGTTGTTCAAGAGGGGCTCAGGAAACATCTTCCTGCAAGTACAGCCAATATGAAAAAGGACAAGCCTCTGTGCGTTTGCATGCATGTTGAGCATTGGCTGATCTCTGTAAAGGAGCAATGCAAAGCATCTTCCCCTGTTATGTCTTCCTCCAACCTCAGACATAGCAAAAATCAGCTTCCTTTTTTATGTTTTTCTCACTCAGCTTCTTCAAACATTCCGTCATCGGTGCAGCACATGCGCCTTAGCGACCATGAAGACTCAGCATTAAGATGGAAGGTGCATGTAGCATGAGAGACCAGTGAGAAAGAGAGGAGAGAGAATGGAGAGAGAGAGGGATAGAATGGATTCTCATGTAGATGTAAATGACGTTGTTGTTGTTGTTGTTGTTGTTGTGTGCCGTCAAGTTGTTTCTGACTTATGGTGACCCTAAGGCAAACCTATCATGGGGTTTTCAGCGGCTGAGACTGGGTGTGATGCACCCAAGGCTACCCAGTGGGTTTCCACAGCTAAGCAAAAAAATCAAACTCTGGTCTCCATGGTCATAGTTCAGTGCTCATTTAGATACTCATTCATCTAAATGTCGACAGGAGTCTTTGAAGCAATAGAAGGGGAATGGCTCGGTGACACTGCATGCAGAAGGTCCCAGTTTCTAGTGAAAACAAGATCACAACTAGCGAGGCTACTGGATACCTTGAAGAAGCTTTGTCTGTTAGAGTAGGTCAGTCTTCCTCAACTTTTCCATTCCAGATATTTTGACTTACAGCTCCCACCATGCCTGACTATTGATCTTGGTGGTTGGAGAAGGCTCGAGTGGATACTGTTAATGTAAGTGGACCTCCAATATAAGATAGCTTCATATGCTTAATAAGATCTGGTTTGATGCAGAACTGATGGCTCTTGAAACTGAACTGATTATCTTTTGTCCTGTTAAAATGAAATGGAGATCAAAAGGAACAACCAGGACCCTCATTATACATTTCATCAGCAGAAGAAACAACTTGCTTTTTTCCACAGATGGAAAACTCCTTTTTCTGTCTCTCTCTACAAGCCCAGACTCCATAATCCTGAAAATAACCCAAAGACATGGCAGTATCGGGCTTCCAGTACTGGAAAATGTACCACTTAAGCACTCAACCAGTCAGGCTTAATGTTTCATTGCAAATCTGACATCCACAGATCAGTTAGAAATGTTGTCTCAACCCCATTTAAATTCCTTTACTTGGCGGGGGAAAAAAATGAAATATCTCTGGGAACTTTCCAAAACGTTAAGCGCCTCTGCCAATAGTTGCCTGTTGCATGTTTCCGATAAAGGCACACAAGTTCTGTAATCTCAGGACTTGCTGTGAAATACGAAAACTTTGTACTGTGTCAGTTTTAAAATATACAAACACAGTGAGCAATAGAAAAGGCTTGAAATCAAAGTGGTGCTGTTATCTCATCCAGCCAGGAGCTGATTCAAGGAGGTTCTCTCAGAAAAGGCAGAATAACTTGCTGAGGTGTCTTTGAAGTTCTCCGTTGCGATATCATGGACATTAAATGCACATTATGGGTGCTCTCAAGAAAGAGCTAGAAATGGTTGAATTGAAGCAAAAATTCCAAGCATTCTTTGGAACATTTCTACAGTTTCAAATTTTGTTTGAGCCGCTTTGGTACTTCTACAAAATTAATGCAGTCATGCCCATGGCTGCCACCTCAATGAGGATGAAATTGGTGGGTGGTAAGGAAATAGTACACTGAACGTTGTGTTGTTAAGACTTGCAAAATTATGTGAACTATGCAATGTGGTGATTACTACTCATACTGCAGAGGTTCACAGCATGTGGCCATTATGGCACTCAGTGTTGCAGCATGATTGTAGTAGACCATGGCAGATCTCATAGTCTGTATAAGCTAGAATTTTTTTGCCTCAGAAAAGTAGAAGGAGCAGAGTTGCTTCTACTCCGTTTCCACCAAGGCCTGCAGATATCTTCTGTCAGACTCTGTGGAACAGAAGTCAGGAAGGCTCCGTGGAGAATGGTATGGGCTACACAGATTGGCGGGTAGTATACCTCATAGAAGAACTCAGGATCAACTACTTGGTTCTTTCTTTGTGGAACAAGATGCCCTAAGGGACTGCCTAAGTCACCAACACACCTGTGATCTCCAGGCTATCCTACCCAACTGCCTAACTCTGAGGAGGATTCGTTATAAAGCATTTTCACAACGGGCCCCATTTGGAAGCAAAAGCTGGAGAACATCCAATGAAATCCAAAGAGAAACAAGACACATGTCTCATGATACTAGAAAGGTAGTCTGTTTATTAGTAGAAAAGCCAGGCATATTTCACCCAAAAAGTGCTCTTAAGGGGCTATATAAAATAGAAGGACAACATGGAAATACATAACATTCCATTCCATGATGGCATTATTATATTTGTACTTTATTGGTATAATCATTATACTATATTTATTGTCTGTAGGTGGACATAACTTTCAGAAATTTCTGAGTCAGGAACTCCATAACAATTTACCAGGCAAATGAAAATGTGTATACAAAGGCAAAAATTTTTCTTACATCTTGTGTGCAGATGGTAGAAAAACTATCTACATTAAATTCAACAACACATGGATGTATCTAGGCTAAAGAGAAAAGATTTTAATCTAAAAGATTTTATTAGTGTAGGCGGGAGTCTGTTTTCTTCATTTAGGTCTCTAGGGGGCAATGGTTTTAATTTTAAAATCTATCTCCTTCTCATCTGTTATGTTCACCTTCCATATTGTCCATAATCTAATGTCTCTTGTGGAGTGATGTTTCAAGAAGTGCTTCACCAAGAGAACACCTATTTTGTTGTTTGTTACACCACAGTGTTGTTCTCAAGTAAGTTTTTAAGAGCTCCACTCCAGGTATCAAAAACCATGCTGTAGGGCATAAATAACAAAACTACAGCTGCAAGTTGTAAGGTAGACCCGTTTTTGTGGTTTGTGAATTGAGCCATCTTGGAAGAGTACCTGCAACAGACCCAGTGACCACAAGGATGGCATCATGTGGATCTCATAGCACCCATCAAAGTGTTTTGTGATGTTAGTTTGTGCTTCCTGAATCTGTTCCTCACCAGACTATCTCTAATGTTGGTTCTTCAGAATGACATCTGGGAATGTGTTGAACTATATACCGATGTTTCTTTATAAAACCTTGAGCTTAAGCTTTGCTCAGCTTCTGATACACAGCTCTGTGTGGATACACTCTGACTATTATTTATTCTGTCAATATAGAGGCTTCATTTCTGGAGTTATATTCTAATCTAAGGAACTGTCCATAGGGGAGATTGCATCTAAGAGATCTACAATTTGAACGAACAGATTGTAAATATATGTTAACATCTGTGAGTATTCTGGATGAGGTGGCAGGTCACCTCCCTTCTTTAATTTTAGATCGAAAAGAATGAATTTTTAATTTATTACAGGTTGAGTATCCTGTATCCAAAAATTTGAAATTCTCCAAAATCTGAAACATTTGAAAAACAGAACCCAATCTTCTTCCTGTAGGGAACATGAGGGAATTATAAAGGCTCATTTAGGACTGCGCAGACACTGCTTGCAAAGTTTCTTATTCAGCTAGGCACCTTTTTTTCCCTCTCAGCTTGCTTTGGACCAGGGGCAAGCATGCACACTACTCGCAGAATATCTCAGTCAGCCGCATGTGCAGTGTCAAGTGAATTGGGGGGGGGATATGTCAAGCTGACTGAAAAACTGGAAGCAGTGTGCACACAGAGTCCCAAGGAAACCTCCTTAATTCCTACATGTTTCCTATAGGAAATAGGCAGGAGAAGAACTGACAAAAGAGTGGACCTCACTTTGAAAGAAAGGTATATAATTTACAGTTGTGTATGTATACATACACTCTGTTTTGTGTGTGTGTGTGTGTGTGTGTCTTATGTAAAAGTCAAAGTTCGTTTGTCTGTGTCAAGCAAATACCTCACATGGTTGGCTGCGTCAGGCATAGACCTCATATGATTGGCTGCCTAAGAAGATTCTATGGAATCCTGAGGTTTGCAGTTTAGAGAGGGGCCTTTAGAATTCTCAGCCAGAGAGGTCTTAGGCCTCAGTCAACTGTGACTGTCTTGAATAGGCTAGTTGCTATGGGGACAAGACCTAGCAGCAAGGAGAAGGACAGTTTATTCTCTCAGGAACCGAACCTCTGTATGTTAATAACTCTGAATACAGATTGGATTGGGGAATATGAGGAAAAGGTACAGGTACTGGACAAGACAGTTTGGGGAATTAGGGACACAGGATCTCAAATCTTTCTAACAAGTATTACCTATGAGAAAATAAAATCCTGGCGAACAGCGGGTGTACACACTAGTGTATACACATTGCCTGGGATTTTATTTTCACACACATGTACATACACACATTGTGATTGATAGATAGATAGATAGATAGATAGATAGATAGATAGGTAGGTAGGTAGGTAGGTAGGTAGGTAGATATCACAATGTGTGTGTGTATATACAAAACAACAGTATACAATGATATATTATTTACAACAATTTGAATTTACAATTTAAGGTCTAAATTTCAGTTTAGACTTGGGCCCCATCTCCAATGGATTGCATTATGTATATTCAAATATTTCAAAATCCAGAAAAATCCAAAATCCTAAACACTCCTAGTCCCAAGCATTGTGGTTGAGAGTCATTCAATCTGTAAGTAAGAAGGTGGGAAGCAAGAAATGTTTCACCCCTGTCCAGTGTATAGTGTATAATTGTCAAGACATATTCTTGAAGATACAATGGTGTAAAGACATTCCATATTTGTAGTAACTAAAATGCCCCCATCTTCAGATAAGAGGTAATGTGGTATAGTGGCTTGAGCATTGAACTATGTCCCTGGAGACCAGGATTTAATTCCCCCTCAGCCATGGAAACCAACTGGGTGACCTTGGGCATGTCACACACTCTCAGCTCTGGAAAACCTGTGATAGGTTTACATTAGGCTCACCATAAATTGGAAATGGCTCGAAAGCACACAACAACAACAGTCTTCAGATAATAATATTTTATGAATGAAATCTAAAGAATCTCTTACATACAATTAGGGGTGTAACAGATTTTTTAAAATCCACAAATCGAAAAAGTGCTTCTAGGGCTGAACTACAACTTTATCTTATAAAATGACTTGGATAGGAAGTTAATGTATTTTTATGTTTTTGGTGGAATGTAAAGTATAGATATTCTGGGATTAAATTTCCACCAAAAAAATATTCACCTCCTGATATATAATCTAAACACAAATCTTCATCCTGAGGAGTTTTAATGATTTTAGTAATAGCCATTGTAGGATTGTTTCTACACAAACTGTACTTAGATCAGTCTGGAAAACCTTGTTTTTGTAATCATCATGATCTTGAACCACTTATAGCACCCCATTGTCTGGTCCTACAATGCAAATCTCATAGACCTTGTCATGCCATGTGATTCATGGTGTTTCCAGGGATGTGGTGCTGTGTTTTCTGTCTTTTCTGATTCATGTAAGATCAACCCTTCTAAATTTATTATAGCTGGATGGGTGGGGACATGGACCAGGAAGGTATTCTGAAGCCCATTTCATAATCTGAACAATTTAGACACAGAACATTCAAAAAATGGATGAACAGTCAGCCCTTCACATTTGCAAGTTTGACTTTCACAAATTTGATTATTTGTGAGTTTCTCCAAACCCTGCCTCCCCCAACTCAAGTGCTCCTTTCCTAAGGGAATCTTCCCTCTTGACAGGTCTGATGAGGCCAAGTAGCTCTTTAAAAACCCACCTCTGGTCTTCCTCCTCTTCCTACACCAATCGCTGTCTCATCAACTAAGGACAGTTCACAGCCCAGTTTCTCAGGACCACAAACCCTCTCCCATTGCCCCCCACACACATACAAGGAAGGAGATGTGCGAGAGAGAGGAAGGCCACCAAACCGATCCATGTCTTTCCCTCTCCTTTCCTTGACCCAATTTTGTCCCTGGTTGCCTGTTCCTACAGACACACACATGCCTCCTTCCTACAGACACACACACATTTTGATATTCACCATTCTTCCACATTCACAAGGTTCCTGCAACCCTCACCCTGGCAAGTGTGGAGGGCCAACTGTAATTTGAAGAATCAGAATAAGTGCAGTTTGACTTGAACAGGGTCATGGTGAGGAATAAGAAATTATGGTTCAAAACTTGTCTTTCAAGTGCATGAAGTGTCCCGCTAGACAGATTAACCACTATAGTCTTCTCTGAGGGAGATGTTTTGCAATCCATGTCCTGTGGCTGCTGGTTAGAAATCATCTCCTGTGACCCCTCCAAACGAAGGCATTTGAGGATCTGGCCAATTCTGTTTGACCAGCAAGATTCCGTAGGCTTTCCCAGCATTGGCATGGTCATCAGTTTCCCCCTCTTTCGTTCTTTGACACCTTGGTTATCATCAGTACAAACTTTTAACAAGAAAATAATTATCAAAAAATCAACGAAATAAAAAAAAATAGACACAGTGCATCATTAATTCTAATGTTTTCTAAAAATAATAGTAGTAAAATATAAATTATAGTAGAAAACACACATACATCCTTTATTCATCTCCTTTGGCATAAAACTATAAATACCTTTTATAGTCTCTTATTTAAAAATAGCCAGTACTCATATTTTTGTGCATTAAATGCTCTTTCCATCTGAACATCTGTTTCAGACTGATTACACTGAGCCTCCAAATTGGCAAAAGTTTCCTGCAAAAAAATTTCATATAGTTCAAACTTCTCTCCTTGAACTGAACTATCTAAGTTAATTTTAAAGTCTTACTTATAGTCCTATATATGTCTACTTAGAAGTAACTCATACTGAATTCACTGGGATTTACTAGGATTAAGGTGTGTGGGAGAAATTGCGGCATGATAAGAGAAATTCAGTCTCCTCTACTCAGAAGGCAGTTTAGTTCTGGATAAATAGAGAGTAGAATTGCAAGTTTGATCTAGTAAAGGTTTTACATAGGTATCTACTTGCATTTAGAAATGTTAGATGTTAATTTGTAGATACAAAAAGGCTGGCTGGCAATTTTGACCCAGACTGTATTGGTAGTCTCAACAAATGTAACACTGTGTCAATTTTGGCTCACCGTACAAAGTGTTAACTCATCATCCAGTCATTGATTCAGTAGGTCTACTCTGGTTGGAACTATCTTCAGGAATCTATGCTTTAACAGAATTTATGGAGTATAGTGATTGGAGGGATAATAAAGTAACAATGGAGGAGAGAAATCAAGTAGTGAAATGGATGAAAATTAATGTCCACGAAAAGGTATGAAACATGGAAAAGGCTGATTATTTCTAAAGTATTGCAAACTCTCCATAAGATTACTTCAAGTGGAGCCTCCTCAGATTATTTAAGGCATATGGATGGAAAGGTATTCCAAAAGTATTCCAAGTCATATGGGACTGTGAATATCAACACCATCACACAGAATGTGATATCTGCAACTTTACTGCAGTTTGACTGATCTGGGTGGTTTCTTTGAAGAGGTTCACATTAAGGTGGGCTTCAGTGGACATCTCTTCAGATTACCTGGCTCCAGGTTATTACTGGTCACTGCAACTATGGAAGCACTATGCTGAAGCTTAATTTCAATCTCAAGCTTCGTATAGGTATTGTGTGAACAAGTTGGGAGGGTTAAAGGAAAGAGGCCACAAACTGATGCACTTAGCTCCTTCTCTCCCCCTCCCCCCAAAAAAGAACCACTGTTTCCAAGATATTCAAACTTGGAAAGGAGGATGTACTTCCTAACTGGAACAGTTTGTAGCCAGGACTGTTTGGGATGGTGGACATGACAAGAGGGTGCACCACGGCCTGTTGATCCACCTTCAGCAGTATACCACCAGAATGGTACACGTGACAAATTCATTTCGCACAAGTGTAGGCCAAGGTTATGTTTTTCCCACCCAAACTTGTCAGACTGAAAACTAGAAAGAGTTCCAGTACGTTTAATGTTTGTATAAAGGACAGAATTTCAGCAGGAAATGCTTATAATACAACCAAATTACAAGCAACACCTTGTGAAATTCCCTCTTCTACATAGCAATTAAAGGTACTAGAGCGCTTTCCAGATTTCACTCTGGCAACCCTATTTCCATCCCAACTGCATACCTTAAAGTTTGTTCTGGATATAGTTAACATATTTTAAGATGTTCAAAAAGTTGCAGAAAGTAATTATTGAAGACCGTATAGGAAATAAGAAAAGCATGCTTAAAAACTGAGAGCAATTTAAGGCCTAATTCTATTGTTCGTCCCAACTAGGTTAAACACACTGAATTGATTGTTAACTTGGTAGATCAGCAGCTATCAAGTTCCATTGATTTGATGAGTTCACTCTAGCTGAGACAATGAGATTATGTCCTCTGTGTTTATGATAGATAAGTTATTACCGTGAACAAAATGGAGAAGAAATGGGTCAAAGTACCCAATTACAAGTGACTGCTGTATATGTATAATAAGAAAGTAATGATGTTACATTTCAAAAATAATGCAGCAGAAACCATGGTATCTTATTGATGTAAGAAGTAATGTTTTCTAATTGTTGCACTTTTAAATGTTACTTTTAAAGAGAAGTTTGGGTATTCTTACAGACACTTGACAGGAGTGTTTCAAATTTTGCACCATTCTCTTTTCAATCATAAAAGTTTTTTTAATTAAACAGAGTGGAAATTAACAGAAAGAATAATGAACAAGACATCAGGTAAGGCAACAAGTTACTTTACAAACACTGTCTTAAGTAAGAACAGTGAATTTCTTCATAATAACAAAAAAGACTGGTCTCATCTTGCAGGCTTTTGCAGCTTATTTTTAGTTTATGAATTAATTTATAAAGTATTGATTGATGGATTTTGATATGTATTGGTTTTGTATGCTCTTTTAATCAGTGTTATACATTTAATCTGTTGTTATTCCTTGCCTCAATCCATAAGGAAGAGCAGGAAAGAAATGACAATAATAACAACTACAGCAAGGAACAGAAATGAATTACTGTTCAAAATGTAAGTTTCAAAGCTTTAATCATGAATATGTCATTAAGAAGCTCTTTAAATATATTTGCTGAAGAAAAGAAAACTATAATATTTTATTGGTAGGAAGGAGATCACACATATCTGTGCCATTTTAATCTACTAAATTCACCCAGATATATGATACTGCTATAGAGAATGAAAGCAAGAAATAGGAAAAAGTAAAAAGGAGATGAATTTAAGTATAAATGTTAGTATTTAAAAGCTTTTGCATACCAATGTGAAACATTTGAAACAAGATTAGCAGAAAAGTAGAGGGAGCTAAAGAGGAATTAGAATAAAATAATTGCTATTTAGAAAAGATTACTGCTTTTTAAAAGAAAGATATGAATTCATTATATAAATTGTAAATGCAATAAAAGAACTAAGAAGTAACCAAGAAGAACTAGATGAAAATTTTGGTCAGTGTAGAATAAAAAATGAGAATCTGCAAAACCATAGTAGTTGGAAATTAATATTAGATAAAGGCATTGGAAGTGTTGAAGAATTAGATAGAAATACAGGGATAAAGTTAGACTAAAAAAGGGCAAAGTAATAACACATTAGAATAATTAGAAGAACTTTTTGGAGCTTTTGTAGAGAAAGGTTACACTGAAACAATATATACCAAGAAAAGTTATAAATTTAGTTCCGAATTGGCAAAAACAAGAACCAAAGAGGAACTGAAGAGGAATTATACTTTTTTTTCCAAGTCATCTCAAGAATTATGCTTCAGAAACATAAAAAATTAAGGTTTGCAGTTAGAGATATCCATGGAAATGGGATTTCCCATGTAAATTAATCTGTAGATAGAAAACACAGAGCTAGCATGGTATAGTGAGTTGGGCGTTGATCAGGACTCTAGGGTTCAAACTGCTGCTCAGAAATGGAAGCTCCCTCGGTAACCTTGGAAAAGTTACACTCTCAGTTTCGGCAAGAGCAACACCACTCTGAACAAATCTTGGCAAGAAAATCCTACCATAAGGTTACAATAAATCGAAAATGACTTGGGGGCACACAACTACAACGGATAATAAAGGATATAGGTATAAGGATAGTTAGACATATACAGTGGGCCTACAAGCTCGCTACCAGCAAATTTAACTCACCACGAATTCAAATGTACACACAAATATGGCGGGCCCACTGTATATAAAAACACTGTGAGAAAGTTCTAACATTTTCTAAAAGTGTTACATGAGAAAAGATGTTTAAATAATAGGACAGAAGGTAGTCAAAGTAGTGTACTATACATTTGTATCCACGATGGGGCACACACTAGCTGCCTGCTTCTTCTTTGAGGTTGCAGGGTTCCCTCACAAAGCAGAAGCAAGTATCTTGTGCAGTACTGTAGGGGCTTACTGTGTAAGCCTTATCTCGTGACGCTTCACAATCTCTGCAAGCCTTGCAGAGAGACTGTGAGGCCTTGTGGGGTGAGGCTTATACAGTAGCCCCTAGAGTATTAAAAAATGGTTTGGGCGGGTGTGGAGGTGGCAGCAAGCTCCAGTTGCCAGGAATGCTGCATTCTTTGAGCTGCCTTGCCTCTGCAGTCTGGCTGCCATGCTCCCAAGAGGAAGGGGAGCCCGAAGAATGCAGTGCCCATGGGAACTAAGACTTGTGCCTTGCCCCATAGCTGTCCTACACCATTTTTAATACGGAGTTATGGTATAAGGCTCACTTCATGAGGCTTTGCAGTTTTGCTGCAAACCTCGTGAGGATGACTTGAGCATGCATGATTTTTTTGTATCTGTGAGGGGTCCTGGAGCCAGTCCTTCACAGATGGCCAACTGAAACACTGAAGATGAAAAATGTGTAGAAGTGTTATCTGAGAAAAGATGTTTAAATAATAGGATAGAAGGTAGTCAAAGTAGTTCAGAAGGGAAGAAGTGCAAGAAATTAAGAGTGTAGCCTGAATTCCACTGGAAAACTGGATGAAGAACCTAGATAGGATAATGTGATGCTTCTTCGGTGGAGGCAAACGTACTTGCACCTTGAGAGGTTTTCCTGCTTGCAGGCAAAAGAAGATCTACTAGCATAGTTGTTCCAAGGACGTTCTGCAGAAGCAAATGGTGTTTCAGTGGCTGTGGATATGGGGTTGGTGTACTTAACATGTCAGTGTGAAGGGTAAAAGGCACCTTCCTTGTGCAAAACTAAGAGGCAATAAATCTGACAGTTGTTCTCCCAGTTAATTTTCTTCCTTCTGGCTCCTATCTCCTGTCAGAGATGTCTGGTACAATTGCTGTGTAAAAGAAACAGAAGAGTAATTAAAAAAAAATTAAGTAAATGCAGGGAGCATTCTTTATAGTAAGTGCTCTGATATACATTGGTAGAGATAAGTTTAAGATGAGAATACAGTCATGTTAAGCCTTAAGGAGGAATGTTTGTAGAGCTTTTCCCCTTAATTTGGGATCTTGTAGATACTTTAGAATATTATACTAGAAAACTGTAAAGAAAGAAGACGTCCTAATATTGTCCTTTAATTTTAATAGGAATAATGTGACGAACATATGAAAGGTTCTCCCAGGCTTTATAAAGAGAAATTCATTGTCATTGTCTTTGTTGTGTTCCTTCAAGTCATTTCCAACTTATGACAACCTGTAAATGAAACTAAGAGGGGTTTTCTTGTCAAGATTTGTTCAGAGGGAGTTTACCTTTGCCTTCCTCTGAGGCTAAGAGAGTGTGCCCAAGATCACCCAGTGGGTTTTCACAGCTGAGCAGGGATTCAAACTGTGGTCTCCAAAGTCATAATCCAACCTCAAACTGCTATATCACATTGGCTCTCTATCAATATCAGTATGCTGCAGGATACAGACCTTTATAGGTATGAAGGAGCAGGCAGTATGTGTGAACAGCAATAGAAATGCAAAACTGGCAGGTATGGTGATGACATGACAACTTCAGCTTTAACTATGGTTGTTGTGGGACAAAGACAGGAGAAAGATATTGTCTAAAACCAATCCAAGTAGATAACAATATGAATGGTGGAGGCAGTCATTGGAAGGTAGTGTGATGCTGGCTGGAAACCTGAAAGAAGATGTGATAAGCTGGGAAAGACTGCCCCTTTGAGGCTGGGGTGTTAACTAGTTTTATATGTAATTTGCAAGGAAACATTTGTCTGTCTTCAACCCACTGGAATTTGTGGATATATTCCAGTTCTGCCGTTTCTATTTCTACTCTTCCTTTTAGCTTTTTGTTCAAGGACTGCTGTTCTGAGGTCCAAGATGGAATGCCCAGAAAGGTTGAAGTGTTCTGCACCTGGTTTTGTGTATTCTCATTGCTAATATTTGATTTATGCCTGTTTATCTTCTGGCTTAGAGACTGGCCTGTTTGCCCAATATAGAGTGCTGAAGGGCATTGTTGACAGAGGATGGCATGTATCACGTTAGAGAAAGAGCAAGTAAAAATGTTTTTAATATTGCGAGTGATGTGACTAGGTCCTATGCTAACAATTCCTAAGCAGATGTGTGGGCAGAGTTGCCATCTGGGTTTGTGGCAAGGCCTTGATGGTTACAAAGTAAATCCATAAATTAAAAAAAAAAGGTAAACCCATAAGTAAAAACAATAATCGGAGTTTAATTATTGACTAACCTTTATTAGAACCATTACAAAAGTGCTACAAGCTCTAATGTTATGTAGAACTTTTCTCCCAGCAAGATGATACAAACATTTAGGAACAGATAGAAAAAAAAAATCCAGCATTGGGCCAGTGTATTGGCCATTGTTATCTGCAAAATGGAAGCCCAGGTCAGGCATTAGTTAACACCCCAATGGAGTAGACCTGTCGAATCAATGAAACTTGCATAGGTTTTAGGTTAAGTTCTCATTGATTCAGTAGATTTATTTTTGCTGGGACTAACAACTGGATTTAGCCAATTTGTTGTTGCTTTTTCACATCAACAGTTCACCTTTACCTCACTGTTTTCTTTGTGGGGAAAGTGACAAATCAGTAGGGAAGTTGATGTTCACACAGAGAATCTCCACATAAGCAAGAACCCTTATTTTCCAGCTCAAGACATCTGTAAAGAGTCATTAATGGCTAATGGTTTCTCTTCTTTCCACTGACTAGAGAACTGGATGGAGCTAAAATATATTGGGATATTTAAAAGTTGAATTCTAGCAATTAAATGCATGGAGGTTTAAAACAGAATTTGAAGACACTGAGATTGAACATGTAAATCAGGGCTTTCCAAATGGTATGTTGTGACATGTTAGTATGTTGCCTGAAGTGTGTAGATGTGACACCTCCCTGGGCCGAGAATGACCCCACCCACCCGAGCCTTGGAAATGTGTGTTATAAATCATATATTTTTAAAAATTTAAATGAAAAGTTTTCATGAGATATGTTGTGTCTCCATACATTTCGTTATTACAATTTATGTATGTGCCCATATCTCTTATAAAGAGTTAATTTAACCTCCAGTTTGCTAGAAACTGAATTACTGTGTTGTGAAATGATGCATGTCTGAAAAGTGTGTTACCAACATGAAAAGTTTAGAAAGCTCTGATGTAAATACTGAGTCAAAAATGAGATGACGTTGGGAAACAATGGCACCAGGATACATGTTGATGGGAACTGTTTGATACATATTGATGGAACTGAGGAAGCCCTGGTGGCGCAGTGGTTAAATGCCAGTACTACAGCCACAAGGTTGTGAGTTCAGCCCTGCCGGGCTCCAGGTTGAGTCAGCCTTCCATCTTTCTGCAGGTCGGTAAAATGAGTACCCAGCTTGTTGGGGGCTGTTAGCTAAACACATTGTAAACCGCTTAAATAGCACATAGCTGATAAGCAGTATAGAAATACACATGCTATTGCTATTAGTAGCTGCTTGCTGTTGTTATTTACCATCAAGTCGACTTCAGCTTCTGGCAGATTTATGAGTGGGAGACCTCTAAAGCTCTGTCACCAATAGCTTTCCTCAGGTCTTGCAAATTCAAGACAGTGTTTTCCTTGATTGAATCAATTCACCTGTAACGTGGTCTTCCACTTTCCTTGCTACCTTCCATTTTCCCTAGCATTATCATCTTTCCCAGTGGGTCATGTTGTTTCCTGATGCATCCAAAAAAACAACTGCCTCAGTTTTGTCATCTTGGCTTTGTTTGAGAATTCAGGGTTGATTTGCTCTATGAGCCATTCATTTATATTTTTAGCAGTCTGGGGTATCCTTTGACCTCACTACAGCACCACATTTCCAATGAGTTGATTCTCTTCCTGTCAGCTTTCTGCACTGCTCCTGCCACCCAAACCAGGAGAGGTTGTTACTCCTGTCCACACTGCAACCTGTCTCCCATAATTCCCCAAAAACAAAACAAAACAAAATACCTCCTCTGGATAACTAGGAAACCCACTCAACCAAGTTTTCAGTTAGCATGAGGAATGTAAGGAGGAGAAAAAGGAAAAAATGTGTTATCTTATTGGAATTACAAAGCCAATATGACACTGGGGCCCTTTTCGCACGCAGTTTCTTTTGCGAGAGGGCCCCTTGAGCGTCGCGTAAATGGGAGCGGTGGTCCATACGAGCCTAACGCGAACCGCACACGCATTTTCTTATTTTTGACTTGAAGCCGAAAATGCTGCGCGGTCGCGCAAGGCTCCCGGGGCCCACGCGCACTTACCTGCCCTGCGGTACATCGTCCCAGGCGCGCCGGTCGCGCTTCCTCCCCCAGCGCAGCCTACAGCTCCCAGGCTGCACTGCGGAAGGAAGGGGCAGGGCACTCACGCGACGGTCGAGCAACCAGGAAGCCAGCTGCGGGAGAAGGAGCAGCGAAGAGAGCGCCTCGCGCAAGAACCTACTTCTGCGAATGGCACCCCCCCACCTCTGCGATAAAGTAATGTGTGGAAAGGATCTGGGTTAAGGCTAGTGGTAGCCAACTGGGGAGGGGCTCTACTGTGCCTCTCTCCATGGGCCACACCAGTATGTTACAGCACGCAGGAAGTGATGTCACCTCGCCTCAGTATTTTTGACCTTTTTAGATGAGTATGGAACTGGAGAGGGTGCCTCAAAACTGCCATATTTAGAAGCATTTTCCTTGCATTTGAGACAAAGAACCACCTGAAAAATGCACCCCCACCCAATTGTGGGGACTTGAGGGGTTGCCAGAGGGCTTTGGGATTTGGGGGTGACCTGTGACCCATAGGCCACACTTGTCCCACCTATGCTTTAAGCCAGTATTTTTGTAGTAAAAATTTGTAAATTTTTAAAATATTGTGTAGAAGAGAGTGATGGAATTATTGTGTATTCTATAGTTAGTAAATAAATGCTGCATGAGTATTGTGTATTTTTTGTTAAAAGGAGTGGTTTGTTTGTTTTTTGCACATATCTCATCAAAATTTATGAAGATCCTAAGCACAAATCATATTGGGTATAATGAACATAGCCTCTACCACCAACACCATCCCACCTGAATTTATGGATTTGAGTTGGTTGATTTTAATCTTCTGAGGGTTTGTTTAATGGAAGTCATATATAAAATTTCAATTAGTACTGTAATTACTGTATATCATTGACCCAGCTGATACTGGAAAACTTCATATCGGTAACTGAAAGAAATGTCGGTTGTATTACTGATGATAAATACATATTTTCTGTACTCTAGCTAGGGACACAAAAGGGCTGTATCGATCCCGAATGTTGTGTTTCAGCCCAAGGAACGGGAATATCACAATTAGTTCTTGTTCAAGCAGAGAGTGTGCCAACATTGCTCTCCCCATTCTGGCTTTGTGCCTTGCCTTTGTAGCTGCAATGTATACTCCAAACCTGGACTGGCATTTTTTTGGCCTTGAAAGTGATTGACAGGCAGTTGATTACTATGAATGGCTGTGCTTTTACTTCGTTCATGAACAGTGTGCAGATGCCCTTGGCTGTAGTGCCTGAAGCAGCACTTTTCTGAATGAGCTTCTCCATTCCTGATAGCACGGGTCAATGTGCTGGTCTTCTCAATAAAAATTAAATAAACAGATAAATAAATAAATCTGAGATGAAGAATGAGCATGAGAGAAGAAGCCATAATCATGTCTAAGCAGAGTGCAGTGAATCAGAAAAGTTATTACCAGCACAATATTTAATTTACATGTATGCTACTAAAAGGAAATGTCATCTTGCCCTTGTGCTAAATTCTTTTCAAAGTATACTCTTAGTTGTCTGAACTGAAAAATGCTTCTCAAGGACTTTCAAAGACTGAATGAGCTTTTACTTGGATATAGAGAGGCCAACCATCTAGAATTCTGCAATTCTAGTAGGTGCCTAACTAGTTTTCTCCCTTCTATCTCCCATTTCCCAGGATTTGAAAAAAAAATCCTGATATGTTTTAATAACATTGCTAGTTTTTGTAGCACGTAGATAGGTTTGGATTAGGTTTCCAAAAAGGGAGTGCTAGGTTGTATTGCTAGTTTTGCTTTCTTTTATCTGGGGAGATATTTGGACTTCCCTATCTTCTTATTTTTCCTAGCTTTGTGAACTGGCACTTGCAGTAAAGTGGCTTTCCATGGCTGAGTGGGGATTTATAGTCCAGTGCTCAAACCACTACACCATGCTGGCTCTCGTATGTTAAGTTACATTGAACCAAAATAAAACTATGCCATCCATAAACTAAATACTATTCCTTCTTTCCACCTTTTGTTTCCTTAAATTGGCTGCCTTGGATGCAAAGAAAGTGACCCTCTGGGACACACAATGGTTGGTATCGTGCAAAAAGAATATTTGTTTGTCTAAGACCTGTTTCTTATGTGAGTCAGGAAGTAGCCCACAAAATGTTCCCTATAAATGGCACTCAAGCAGACAATGTGCCAAGTCCTCTGTTACTAGGGCAATGCATATACACACCCCAGCTGTGAGTAGAATGCCCTGAAGTCTTCCCTGAAATATCACTGTGCCCATCATCTCAAAGCAGAGACAAGTAAAAGCAAAATGCTGATTCCTTCTCATCCCAAGAACCCTCTTTCCAAGCCAGGGTTATAAATTAAGGTTTAATTTTGGTTTACCAGTCTTTGCTTGCTCAGCAACAAGAAGGTAGGATCTTGACTTTCCACAACATACTTAACAAGCCATTTCATTTCATTTTAGGGATGAACAACTTAGAAGTGCCTGGAAACCATGTTTACCCTATCCCAGACTTTGGTAGGTAGGCAGCACCTTGTCTCCAAATAATAAATTAACCCACCTAAATGGAAAATTATGTCTCCAGCACTCTCAAGAGCATGATTCCTATTTAGTTATTATTTGTCCACTTCCAGCCATTCTCGGGCCTAGAAAGGCCTTTTTTAGAAACTGTAGCTGACCAGATGATCACTTTTAGTTTACTCTTTTTTTTAAAAAACTTTTTTTAACACAAAAGAGGCATAGAGGGAGAGGAAATTATTAAAATATATTAAAGTAGCAAAGCCTATCCCTCGAGGGCTCCGGGGGCACAGTTTGCCATTTTGCCAATGAGGGTTTTTTGAGAGGTTGGGCACCAATGAGGAGGTCAGAAGTAGCTAGCTGCTGACCACAGGCTGCACTTTCTGTCCATGATTTATTTCAGTTCTGTTGGTAGGAGGAGCCATTTAGGAACACATTGGTTGCACAAAGCAGTATGCAGGCCATTTCTGGTGAACCAGGATTTGCCAGAACCTTGGATTATCTGTCTGTGGGAACTTAGTTGTTGCATTCTTCTGCCATAGAAATTGATCATGGGGTATCACCATGAGTACTACTGTTGTGTGAGGGGAAGAGTCACATTAAAAAGATCCATTTAGTCCTCTTTTACTGTTGTTGTGTACCTTCAGGTCATTTCTGATTTATGGAGACTTTAAGGCTAACTTATGTTGTTTTCTTGGCAAGATTTGTCCAGAGGGAGTTTGCCTTTGCTTTCCTCTAAGTCTGAGAACAGGCATTCTCGGTGATGTTCAGATTCAAAAATAATGTTCACTCTTTAAAAGTGTTCCCTTTCTATGGCTACTTGCCATTTCTTTTAATAACACACCAAATTCTGAAATCCTCAGGGTCCAAACGTATGTGATATAGGAGAGCCATCATCTGATTTTTCAATGTCTGTGAAAACTTAAAAACCACCATGGAAGGCTCTGATTTTGTGCAGAGTTCCTGACTTAGGGAAGAGGGTACTGAACAGTTTGTCATTTCTCAGTTTGAATTCTCACTCTAAAGTATTTGGAGAAGAAAATTCAGGTACCTGTTTCATACTTGGTTTTTTCCCTCCTCACCCTTTTGGTAGGGCTGGTATCTGCCTCAGGATGTGATGTTGTTAGAATAAACTGACGCTTTAAAAAAAATGGCTAAAACCAGTACTGTAGTCAAAATTAGATCCTTCACATGTGTTTTAAATTTATAATATTTAAAATAAGAAGCTGAGTTAGCTGATCGTGAAACTCCCACACCTGTTTTGATACCAGAGGAGATAATAAGATTGAAAAAACTTTTGACTATTATTATCCTATGAATGCATAGTTCACTCTCTAATTATCCTAAAGACTTTAATGTAAAATTACACTTTTGTGTAATAATAAACCATTTGCTGGGAAACCTACAGTGTAGCCTTTTTGGTAGTTAAACTTCGTGTTGCTTCCTTTGTGCCAAACACTCTCTCCCTAAATTGAAGCAGAATCAAAAGACACCACTGTCACTGTTTCCTCTTTCTAAGCAATCCCTTTTTATAATTTTTTTAAAAGCAAAAGCGCTCACATCCAAAATTGCCGACCTCTGTATATTGGACAAATCCAAAGGAACCTTAATTGCTAACAGCATCTGCTGTTCAAGGAGTTCTGCTGAAAATATGCTATGTTAGTAAAATATCAGATACACCCAGTAACATTTTTGAAGAGGCTGCAAACCAGGATAACCCTGTAACAGGCGTGAAAACTTTGGCCTTCTGTTCATGTGCTTTTTCTTCCTGCACCTTCATTTCATGTGTTCAACAAAAATTAAAATAATGATACTATTTAGCTGTACAGGACTCACAGGGTGGTGGAGGGTGGAATAGGCCTCAACTGTAACAGAAGTGATGCTCACTTATTCCAAAATTTGTTCTAGATGTGAGAAAGTAACAATTGTGTTGCAGGTTGAAACCCAAAATCCATCCATCCTGACATTCTGTGCCAGTTGGAGGCCAGCCAAATAATCCTGCAAAGCTCTTTAATTTTTGTCCTCTGTGTCTAATCATTAGAGGTATACTGCTCTGAGAATAGCTGTTTCCATTGCTATTACAGGTAATATCCACTAATAGGCCTGTCCCCCATGAATTTATTCCAGCCACTTTCCCATATGTCAGGAGTGATCAAATCCTGAAATATTCCAAAAGGAAATGCAATTTGGGGTGGGTGTTGTTGTTGTTGTTGTTGTTTTTTGGGGGGGTCTTTTTGGCTAGAACGGTTTCGGAAGGAACATTTTCCCAAACTGCCATTTTATGCCTCTTCTCTACATTTGGTGCATGAAATTATATTAGGACTTAGATGGCTCATTGCTAATAGAGAAGAGATACATCATCACCACAGACGTGCAGAAAGATTTCCATAATAATTGCATATAGTATTTTATAGTTTAGAGTTACAATAGTTTGCATATATAAATCTCCCCTTAGCAGAGAAAATTGTAAGTAGGTGACCTGAGAAGTCTGCTCTCCAAGTGCTGACCGTACCTTCTCTGCACTCTTATCTTTGATTCTTTGTATTGATCACACTCTATTGTTGCTTGGTCACACGTGTCTTAGTTTTCGTCTGTGAAATGTTGAAGGGAATACTGTCAGTGCTCAGATTTGTTAGCTTACTAGCGTATTTACCCAGTGTTACCCGGGATTTTATTTTCCTGTTAAGAACTCACCCAACTGTCTTCTCCAGTACCTGTAACTTTTCTCCGTATTTCCCAATGCAATCTGTATTCAGAGTTATTTATATACACAGTTTGGGTTCCTGAGGGAATACAGTCCTCCTACTTGCTGCTAGGCCTTGTGTCCATAGCAACAGGCCTATTCCAGTATCTGTAACTTTTCCCCATATTCCCCAATCCAATCTGTATTCAGAGGTGTTAACACATAGAGGTTGGGTTCCTGAGGGAATACACTGTCGTCATCGTTGGTACTAGGCCTCATCTCCATAGCCACTGGGCTATTCTAGTACTTGTAACTTTTCCCCATATTCCCCAATCCAATCTGTATTCGTAGTTGTTAACATACACAGTTTGGGGTCCTGAGGGAATACACTGTCCTCCTCCTTGCTGCTAGGCATCATCTCCATAGCAACCAGCCTATTCCAGTACCTGTACCTTTTCCCCATTGTCCCCAATCCAATCTGTGTTGTCTGACGACGTTGATGTACTGGCTTTTGATTTTTATTTTTATTTTTTTGCTCTCTGTTGAATTTGTGCAATGGCTTTACGTTTTTCTGAAGCATTTTTTGTTTTGAATTTCAACTTCAAGATTCCTCACATATGGTACCCATACAATCTACTGTGTTAGATGAGAAGACCTTGTAACTATGTTGTGTATGTCACTTTAATTTTTCTCACATATGCCTCCGAAATGTTTTCTGGCATCCTTATTGAAGGTAAGCCTGATCTCCATAGCAATTCTAAAGGCCCCTCCCTAAATTGACAGCCCCAGGATTCCATAGACTCTTCACAGCGAGCCAATCATATGAGGTCTTCTCGCCTCACTCGCCAATTGTATGAGGTCTTCGCCTGCCTGACACAGACAGACAGATGCACAGACAAACGTTCACCTTTATACAGTAGATAAATCAGTGGTTAAGAAAATGAGGCCCAAGGACTGCATGCAGCACATTATGAGCCCCCAAATTTTTATTTGTTTATACCCCACCTTTCTCCCATGTGGGATCCAAAGCAGCTTACCTATTAAAAAAAGAATGTGTTAAAACAATATAACTAAAACAAAAACATTAAAAAACATTGAACAACATTCCACTTAAAAACACTGATTTGGAACAGTAAAAAAAAACAACACTTCAACCTCTTATAGGTACCAACACACCTGTTGCACTGCCCCAGCCAGCCAGTTAAAAGCTGAAGGCCTATTTATATGAGAAGTCTTTGCCTGCCAGCAGTAAGAGAGCATAAGGAGGGGCAACCAGGCCATTTTTGGAAGAGATTCCGTTCCCTGGCACCAGCTGCCAAAAAGACTCTCTCCCGAGTCCTCACCAGATGTACCTGTGATGATGGTGGGACCAAGAGAAAGCCCTCCCCTGGAAGGTCATAAAACCTAAGTACCAACTTAAAAAAAGTTGTCCCCCATAATGCAGTGGGAAGGCAATTTCACACATTGGCTGGTGGGGTCCTCAGCTGTTTTCAGGCACAGGAGAAGTGTTTTCATAAAGAGGAACTGTCTTTTTAAAAAAGCCTGCCCTTGCCCTAATAAGGCCCAGAGCAACCAAAAAAAAAAAAGTGATGAAATTGCCCCCCCCCCCATCCCTCATGGGGCATTGCGAGCATTTGAGGCTGAATCATTTTTCTGATTATTTTCAGGGGTGAAGGTACCCTGAGGATTTTATGCACCTCTCAGTTCCTGACACTTGCACTCCCCTGCTTAAAGCTGTTTTAGACTCCCTTTGCATTAGATTCTGGATTGCCTATAACGCTTGTTTGCAGATTGCTCTCATCTGAACTAACTGAACTAACTGCCCTAATCCTTGGACCACCTGGACTTTCTCTTTCCATCCCTCCTACAGTCTGGACTGTACCTGAAACAGGATGACAGCTTCATCAGAATATCAATTCCATAATCTTTCAGCAGCAACTGCATTTTATGTTCTGATTATATTTGCAATTGAAAAATATGGAACCTAGTTCCATTATCAGCATTAGTAAGATAGTTGTTACCCTGATTATACCTCATGGTGATTTTAAAGATAAAAATCACATGTGATCTCTCTTCTCCTCCAGGCATATCTCATTTTCATCATTTCAGGGCATGCTATATTCCACTAAATATTTGGTACATTCAATCTCAGCAGTGCTATTACGTTTTCTAATCCAAAAATCATATCTTTCTTAATGAAGTGTAAGTAGAAATTATTCAACACATTTAGCTCTCTCTGCTTTTGTGAGTCAAGCAGCTCGTATTAATATTGTAGCCTTCACATTAAAGAGTTGTTTTATTTATATGCATTAACTGATGTTTTCTTATTTCCACATTAACATCTGTTTGGAACTACAGTTAAACACGGTTAAAATACTGTGTGAACTCTCATGGTGTCACCATGCATAGATTTACACATCTGAACACTTCTTTTGAAAATAAAAAATCTGAACATTCTTTTATAAACCGCTATGTACTTAGAGCAATAATATGCAGTTGTTTTTGTAACTAATGCAATAATGGATACAAACCTTGCCCTTGGACTGTCCTCTCTTCTATTCTTTTGTCGCTATCTATCACACAGCAGGTTAGCAATTTGTGATTAGATACTGTTTCTACCAAGACATCTCATGATGAGAAGTGGTTTTCCTGAAGGGGTGCAGATAAATTAAATACTTGTTGGAAGAATGATGAGTGAAGGGTGATAGCTCGGTATTGCTCATGCATTGTATGCAAAATGTTCCAGGTTCAGTTCCTGGCATCTCCAGGTAGCACTAGAAAATAGTTTTGTCTAAAACTGCAGAGAGTACTGCCAAGATCAAAGTGTAAGAAGGTATAATGGAAATAATTGATTGTATTTCTTTATAAAGAGATTCTGGCATCTTACCAAATCATACACATGGTATTGTGTTTGTTTATTTTTTGCTTATATCAAATTATGTTTATTTGTTCATTTACATAAAATATATAATAAAAAGTTTTTAATTATAATGACATGCTAAGCCACCTCTTGAGTACTAAAGTTAGGATAGTCCATGCCAGTATATTTCCAATTTCTGTGTATCGTTGTGAAAACAGGACAGTGGAGAGAGCTGACAGGAAGAAAATCAACTCCTTTGAAATGTGGTGATGGAGAAGAGTCCCGGACTGCTAAAAAGACAAATAAATGGATCCTAGAGCAAATCAAGCCTGAACTCTCCCTAAAAGCCAAGATGACTAAACTAAGGCTGTTGTATTTTAGCCATTTCACAAGAGGACATGACTCTATAGAAAAGGTAATTATGTTGGATAGGGTGGAAGGCAGTAGAGGAAGACAGTGTTACAGATGGATAGAGTAAATCAAGCAAGATCTAAGTAGGGCTGTTGGTAATAGTATGACTTGTAAATCTCTCATTCATAGGGTTGCCATAAGTTGAAGTCAGTGTGATGTCAGCTAGCGACAACAACAATCCACCTCTGGGCTTAGGGACTCAGCATCATTCTACTATTACTCAGTTTTCGGAGGCTTCAGCATGTTCTAGTATTAATTCTTAAAAGTAGGTTTCTAAACTTGTAGGCAGTATTGAGCTAGGTAGACCAACGGTCTGCATGCTCAAAGTCCATTTCCAAGGCTCCTAAGAGGTTGGTTCCTTCTGCTTTAGCAATTCAGTGCCAGTTAATGGTCAAGTGCCAATCTGTTCTTCCTGAAAATCTACCCATAGAACAGAAATAAATTGGTTGGAAGGAAATACCAGCCATAGCTTGATGCTGCAAAAAATAGCCTTCAAGGTACCTTAGACTGTATACTTGTCCATTCTCTCTTTTGCAGTGATACGTATCATCTTTTCCTGTTTTGAAATAAACAATAGATTGCTGTTTCATCCAAACAAGCAAACTGTAACTAGAAACTAGAATTAATTGTCTCATAGAGATTGTTTTCATGTCTACTGGAGCTTGTCCTCTTGTTTATTTTTGATACCTCAAGCAACATTATTAATCTTTGAGATCTTATTTGCTTAATCCGTTACCGGTTAGCAAATCATGTTAAAAGTTGGTGACCCTGAACATTGTTGGGCAGAAATACAGGTTATAAATGCTTAAAATGAATGAACAAGTGAATGAATGACATATGTAATCTTTTAAACTTCCAAGTAGATGTTTTGAGTCTGAGATTTGCAAGTGACCTTGGCATTCAACTGCTTTACTTCTCTTTCCATCATTTTTGCCAAATCTTAAGTCTGCTTCCCATGGAATTTGTATCTCATAGTACTTTACTCTGAAGTCCTCAGATGAAAGATGGTGTTGAAGTTCAAAGCATTCTTCCTCTGTTATATTGTGCTTGCCAATTCTGTTTAATCTTCCTGAAGCAGGCACACACAGTATCCTGCTTGCAAATAAGTACACCCATTCTCTGTTATTAGCCTTATTATCTGAACGGCTTCCCATACCACTAATACAGGAGAAAATTCAAAATTGCCCACATTTATGGGTCTAATTATATTGATCCTTTATATTTAAATGAACAAGCGTTTTTCTTCCAAAAATATTGTGAAGTGCGTTTTGAACATATGATAAGCATTAAACCCCCTTTCTCTTACTGCTTTTCCCCCTGCTTCTTTCAATTTTGTGGTTCTGTTATCTGGAAATACTAATAGCCATAAATCCATAAATGGACCATGTCAAGGAGGATCAAGCCCTCTTGTGTTCAAAGCATTAAGCCAAAGCAATGTCCAACACCAGATGGCATTTTCTTTCCATTTCATGGACACCGGTTCTCGCTGGGCAGTTCATTATTTTCTGCAACTGAAGCAGCTGTGGATTACTGTAATTACGGATTTAATATATCGTTGACACCTCAAAGTGAATACTAATTCTGACTTTTCATATCTCCTAGGAGCCAGCTTAATTTTCTCATGATTTTACGATTTCTGGTTTGAATAGAGATTTTGGGAGAGCCGTGTGTTTGGCTGCTACGAAATTTTGTTGAATGTAGCACACTGGTTTTCTGTAATGTTCAGGCTTAGGAAATTCTTAAGAGAGAATTTCTGAGGCTTAGGATGGGGCAGAGATTGGAAGAACTACTCCTTTGGACTACAAGCTCAGAATCCCCCAGTCAACACCAGCATATACCAGCTTTTTTGAAATAACTTTTTCAAGCTCTGAAAGGTGGTGGTACAAGACCTTTAAAGAACACCTTCAATGAACAGGTGCCTGATGACATTCTACTAGAAAAAAAGAACAGAGCGTAACTAAACGTATCTTTGTGATAAGTGCTCACCCTTTCTGAGCAGTTAGCAGCCTACCAACTATGCTAAAATGTGTTACATCAAGGGAACACTGTTTCTAAAAGAGTTTCCCACATTACTATATTTAGATCCACTTTGAAGAGTAAATGTTCCTTGCACATCCTCTACTGTCATCCCTAGTGTGTTTATTATCTTTCAGAGTCCAAGCTGTTCTTAATATCCTAGGTTTTCCCTTCAAAATTATTACTAAAGTGCCTGGTAGTCTTTTGAATTCACATGGGGTTTACCCCAATGTAATTCTGTTAGCATCACTTGACTTCTTCTTATTAAGGGAGCCAAAATAACCTTTAAACCTCATGACATAATCTGTGAATCCCTATCTTCAGATCCTTTGGAAATGCATATGCGGTTGGAACTGCTTTAACAATTTTCTTGGTATTTTTTAGTTTCTCAGAGTGCCATAAATGGGAATTCTGCATAGTGGCTCAAACCACAATAATGAGATAACTTCAAAGAGAGCAAAATGTCAGCTGACTCCAAATTTATCTGTCAAATCTCAGGATTCATAGGGAGAAACAATAAGTTGCATTTGGAGGGTAAAAATATGAAAGTGGTGGCATTCAAGAAGTGATTCAGCTTCCATCTGGATGCTAGTGGTTTGCAAACACAGGAGGGAGGTTAGAATTATGAAGCATTTATCATCTTCTTGTGGAGGCATTCTGGTTCCAGCCATTTGTATCAACCTGCACAGACAGTGAGATTACTTTGGAGACAGTACTTTCTGGCCCATCGTCAAGGTCTAGCAGATGGGGAAATACCAGAGATAGGACCTTTTCATTGGCAGCCCCACATCTGTGGAATTCTGTTTCTGGGAAAATGCATATGGCTTATATGTTGGCTGGCTAGCTTGAAACAGACATGATTCTCTATCTCAAGTCTTTATTTTAGAGATCTGAATGTTCCTTCTTCTGCAGTTCTCTTTATTCTACCAGTTTACATTTCCTTCTTAAGCATTTATGAAAACAGACCATTTAGTGATACACACATTTGTTAGGGCATTATACAGATGTTTTATAAAAACTTTACATGTAGGGAATCATATATACCTTTCCCCGGTATCAAAGCATCCTAACTTATATTTCATCTATGGAAGAAATAATATATCACACAACCAGCATCTGTATACAACAGTATGGAAGCCTGTATTTGGCATCTTAGCTAGAGATACACAGAGTTGAAATCTATCTATGTGGTATATTCCAGTACAGCACCATTAGCCCAAACATAATCTCAGCCATCTTGGAAAGCAGCAGACAGTGAATGGCTTCTTGGCCTCTTATCTTGAGCGTCACATCTTCAGCATAGTCAGAGAGCCATTCTGAACAGAGACCTCTCCCTCTCCTTCTCCCTCTCCCTCTGTCTGTCTCTCTCTCTCTCTCTCTCTCTCTGTTTATGGAGCTCATACCCAGCTTGTTTGGACTTTCTACCCTATCAGAGTATTGCCAAGATGTCTGGAGATATGACGGCACCACACATCAAATAAGATTTTAACTGGTCTGTTGTCCTCAGCCAAGTTAGACAAGACTTATAATAATCTGCTTGTTCAAGGTCACCCACTGTCCAATTGCATACTGCTCATTTTTACCCACCTATTTTCAATGCTTTTAATTGCACTTAGACTATTGTGCTTGTTCATAAAGTGTTGTGTGCCATCCCAATAGGGTTTGCAGTGTGAGGCATAAATAGATAAATATTGCTTGATGCAGATCAAACCAGAGTTGTAAATTAAGGCCATTTCCATATGATATTGCTATACCACCATAGCAGTGGGTTGTTTCTAGGTCAAGAGCTCCACAACGTCATTGCTATCCAGCTGCTATCCTGTCCCCAAGCATTGCAAAACTGCCATATTCTATTTCCAGAAAAAATCCTTTAAGAGCCTCCATTAGTGCTTCAGTCCCATCAGCCAGCTCAGTGCAGTACTGTTACAGTACTTGACAGCACCTCCAGTCATCGCAAATCCACCAGTGGGTGGGCTGTGGGCATGTCCAGCTTGTCCCTCCCTCAGTGACTTCCATGGGTGCTAACTTCGAAATCTGTCTCCTCTACATGTTTATTTGAAAGTTCTCCTTTGAGTTAAAACTTTCTATATTTAAAATACATGTTTAGGCATTAATGCAATAGTGTACTGCCATGTTTAGTGCAGCTTCCAAAGGGGAAAGAAAAGATCAATCAGAGGGAATGGGGTGGGGTGAAGAGGGGGACAGGAAGTGGGCAAGGATGCTGTGGTGCAGAAGGGACACCGGTGGCAATACCGCTACTCCTCCGCAGGGCAGAAAAGTGCAGAAAACAGCATTCCTAACCCAACGGCATCGCATGAATGGCAATGCCAGGATTGTAATGGTGTATCGCACTAATGGCCTATAGTGCAGAAATGGCCTAAGACACAAATGAATAAAACCCAGAATGGCAATAATTACAATCAGATTTTCTTAAAAATATAAAATATGTATGAATTTTTTTGTTTATATCTTTATTTTTTTAAAAAATCCTTATATTCTACCTTTTCACTACATTTATGGTGATCACAGCAGCTCAAAATATTTTAAAAATAATATTAAAATGCCAAATAACAAAGTTCAGAGCAACACAACAATATAATTGATCAGGACCTATCTTATTAAGCTGGTGCCTAGGGATATAATTTATGAAAAAAATCACTGCATGCTGCATCAAAAGAGTGCAATTTAATTTAAAAAAATTCAAGAGTAGGCCTATATTTAGCATACGAACAATTGACCATCAGTAAAAATGTGCAACTTAGGCTATTCCCACACTACACTGTTATAGTGCTATTATTCCATTTTCAACATCCTATTTAATCCTGCGGTTTGCACTTTAGGGAAGGGCATTTAGAATTCTCAGCCAGAGAGCTCTTTGGCCTCAGTTAACTACAAACTCCAGAATTCCACAGGATGTTGAAAGTCAAATAATAGCACTATAACATTACAGTGCGGAAATGCAAAAGCGAGTCAAAACTAATACTAAAATAAATCAAAGTTTGGCCTGACACTATTGGCATAGTACTTAAACTAACTTGAGAGCAAATGCATCTCAACACTGGCATCTAGCCCTCAAACCTTACCTGAGACACATTCATATCACATAACTGTAGTATTTTTACTTTAAATGCCATGATTCCATTCCATGGAATCCTGGGATTTGCAGTGTAGGGAGGGGCAAGTAGAATTCTCACCTAGAGAGCTGTAGCTCCTCATCAAATAACAAATTGTAGGATTCCACTGGATGTTGCCATGTTAGCTATAATGGAATCACAGTGGTATAATTCTGTAGTTTATAGTTTATTAAGATACATCCTGGTTTAATTCAGTTTGTGTATTGACTTTAACTTTGTTTTTCAGCAAAAACATTACAATTTTTACCTCTTCTTCCTCAAGAATAAACTTGCTCAATATCTTCTAGCAGACATTGCTGATGGAGATTTCTTCTAAAGTTAATTGCTGGCCTATTTTTGGAAAAACAAAAGCCCCCTTAACAAAGTATATCCTGACCAATCCTGCATATTCAAAGGCTTAGTCGTGTTACTCAGTCTACGAAAGATTATACTGCAAACTGCTTTCTCTCAGTTAGTCTCAAAGGTGCTGCAATAATCCTGCTTATGTTGATGTTGTTGATTGCCTTCAAGTTGGCTTTCACTTGCAGCGACTGACTGAAAGAAAGACCTTAGGGAGTCATCAACAGCCTTGCTCAGGAGTTTCAAACTCCTGTTTCTGTATTGATATGAATTTTGTGGTTTGACATTTGTATTTTGTTTAGGAAGTTATCTTGCTTTGATGTTATTTAAAAAAAAATGAAATGCAGTATCTGTCAATCTCACCTGCCAATACCCAAAACAAACAAGAACAGAAACAGAGAAACGCTGCAGGTAATTTACAAGGGAATCAGTCACAAAAGACATTTGGCTGGGCGAACTGCCTGACCCAAAATAAATACCTTGGCTAGGTAGCAAAAGGCAGGGGGCACTTGGTTGTCTTGTGGCTGAGAGTTCCACACAGTGGAGCTACTCTTGAAGGTGGCACTTTCTCACCTTTTTCTTACATTGTGCTGCTGAATGGCAGCTTATTATTGTCAAGAAAGAAGAAATGTATCACCAAAAAGAGCATACAGATTTGAGTAAGATTTACATAATGCTGGTTTCCACATATAGGATGTACAATTGGAAACAGTAATCATGTAAATAGAAGCACAGTATTGCTTGCTGTAGCAACCTCGACTATGACCAGGTAATCTGTGTACCTGTTCCTTCTGCTGTCCAGGTGCTAACTGTGGATGGGGAACCTCAAGGTCTCTCCTCTTCTCCTATCGTCAACCCAGATTTGGACTGGAGAAAACTTCAGAGAGATAATACTTTTCAAGAGAGACTATCTTCTAACACCCCTTCAAAATAAAGGGCTGTCTCGTATAAAGAGGGGCACATGATATCCTGTTATTCTGGCTCCATCAGGTCAAATGCAGGAGTTCCATTTTATTGCTGCATAGATATGATCTAAAACCCTAAACGAGGCAACATGGTATAGTGGTTTGAGTGTTGGACTACTACCCTGGAGACCAGGATTTGATTCCCTGCTCGGCCATGGAAACCCATTGGGTGATCTTGAGCGCCCCACACACTCTCAGCCCCAGAAAACCTCATGATAGTTTCACCTTGGGGTCACCATAAGTTGAAAACAATTTGAAGGCACGCAAAAACAATAACAACAACAAATGCAAACACTAGAAAGGCACCAGATCCCATATGATCTTGGAAGCTAAGTAGATTGAGCTCTGGTTAGTATTTGGATGGGGAACCAAATACAGCCAAGTGCTTTAGGCTATATTTCAGAGGAAGGAACTGGCAAAACCACCTCAAAACTGCCTCATTTCATGGCTGTAATCTGCATGATAACCCAGTCGATAAACAGGCAACATAATTTTTCTTCTCCATTTGAAATTACAAATCATGCACAAATGCTCAAATAAACCCAAGAAGTATACTTGCATCTATCCAGCATGAAATGACAGGACTATATGACAACTTGTGCAGCCCTACAGTAGAGGGGCATGTAAACAAAATGAGCACTGCATAAATATAAAGATATCAGTAGGTAAACAGTGAGCATTTCAGAGTAGGAAGTGATGAAAACAGCTTAAAAATGATTGCGCACAGTACATTAATAACTCTCTCAGGGTAGGAGATATCCAAGATGTTGACCCCCTACCCTACTCCCAGATAGGTTCAGCTCATGGATAGTTTTGCTGAAGTTGAGACTAAAGCCGGGAATGAATTCACCACTTCATTGACATGAAAGCCACAAGCAGTCAGTGGGAAGGAGAGTGAAAGAAAATATTTTATTTGTTTCTTTGTATCTCATCTTTCTCACAGCACTGGAACTCAGTGCAACTTACAAAAATTAAAACAGCTACAGAGGAAACCACATAGCAGTAAAAATATACAAAAGGTCAAGGTAAGACTAAATTATTAGTAGAATTATAAGCTCTTTTGAAAGATAACCCATTAAAATGCAAGATATAAAACAGTAGATCAAACTATTGAAAGCCCTTTTCTAAGAAGCAGTTCCAAGAACCTTCTTGAGATAAAAAAAAAGTCTTCACCTGCCCACAGAAGAACACCAAGGAGGGAGTCAGACTAGGCTCCCTAGGAATGAGGTTCAAAAACTTGGGAAGCCCCTCTCACATATGCCCACAAATGTGCCTGTGAAGGTAGCAGGACTGACTGAAAAGCCTTCCTGGAGATCACAGGATTGTATGGGATAATATGGGCCTTCAGAGAAGCTAGACTTGAGGCACATAGGGCTTTATATTTGCACAGCAACTTCCACCTCATACATAAATTTAAAGAGAAGCTACCCAGATACAAGTCTTTCCGATTACCTGCTACCTGATCATGTAAGCAGAAATTATGTGAATTGAACCCAGGACCTTGTATGTGCAAAATAGATTGTCGTGTTGCTGAATGGCAAGTGAGTGAGGCAAGGTCAGGAGAGCAAAGAATGCAAAAAGCAGTCCAGCTGAAGGTCACACACAGAGGGTCTGCAAGAGGAGAAGCAGTTGAAGCAGTCCAAGGAGGGTCAAAATGTTGGTCAGGGAGTTACTGAAGAAAAGAGTCCAGGAAACTAGAGAGCAAAGAATGTCATACAATGCCAAACAGAGATAGTAGAGCTGTTGTTGTGCAGCATAGAAATGGCCTTGGTTGTGCTTGTTTATATCTCTGAGTGTATATGGCTTCAAGTTACCTGTCCACTTATGAAAATTCCATGAATTTCATAGGATATTCTTAGGCAAGAATATTCAGAGATGGTTTTACCGGTGCCTTCCTCTGAAATATAGGCCACAGCACCTGGCTATATTTAATCTCCTATTCAAATACTAACCAGGGCTGACCCTGCTTAGTTTCCAAGATCAGATGGGATCTGGTGCCTTTAGGATTTTTAGAACCCATTTATATCCAGCTGATCTAATTATCCCAGCAGTTCCCTTTTAAGGCACACCAAGCCCATACCTGGGCTTTTGTTGCTGCCAGTTCAACCTACAACACTCCAAAGGATGAAGTGGCTCAGCCTCCAACTCCCTTTCACTGGGGTCTGTGTGTGATGCCTCCACTTTTGGGGCAGGGGTGCCACCCTCCTCTGGCTGTAATCTGAGCCTGTTGTCCAGGCTCATCTCTTCCCCTTCCTCATCTAAACACACTTGCTTTGGGTAGGACATAACACGGATGATTTACCACTGTTACAGTCCCTGGCCCAGTCTTTGCTCAAAAGATGGTATGTTTGATGTGATACATGTGGGAGGAACAAAAAGTAGGTTTAGCAAGGGGAAAGCTGAGTTGTTTTTACGGAAGGAGGCTGGCAAAAAATATTTTAAAAGGCCCACCTTTTTAGAAGTATTTGAGGATTAACTGAGGGCAGCGGAACACCCCAATTTGTTCGTCATAAACTATCCTCCTCCCCTTCCTCCTCTACTGTGTGATTGGCCAATATGTTGTACCATTGTGAATATGTGTGTAAACCTGTGTGAATGGACTTTGTGTTATAGGTTTACTGTAGCTAGGTTTTTGTACTTGTGATTATTGAGAAAAGTGAGAGAGGACAATATTTAGGAAATACGACTGTGTTGGGGATGACAATCAATTTGTTTTCTGTTGTACTGAAAGCCAATTTAAAAAGAATAATTGATGCACTTTGTAGCAGAATGCTGTTACTGGGCAGGCAGGGTAAGTTGTAAAACCCCTTGACAATAACAGTCATAAATTCAGAGCAAAGGCTGAGGGAAAAGCAACCTTCATCTTGCCAGTTTCGGAGGCAGGAAAGTCTGTTTTATAAATGATGACCTGCCTTGCAGCTAATTAGTTTCTTCAGCTGCATTATGTAAGACCATGCTTATCTTACCTGAAAGGTTTTCTGCTGCAATTTAGCAAAATGAAGTAGATATTTTTCAAGGTCTTAATAAACCTGCTGATTTCTGTGTAACCTCAAGGTCTTGGGGTTTGTGTGGTTGGGGAAAGTGAGCTCATTTAGAGGTTATTGTCTTGAAATGTTTCTTGTAATTGTGTGGTTTTTCTGTTGTTCGTCTCTGAGGGAAGCCAGAATGCATTAATTTTCTTTGAAATTAATACTTTTGCTGTTCAACCATGCACAGAACATTTCATAGACGTTAGGAATATTCTTCTTCCTTTCTAATTACGTTGTGGAGTGGGCATAGTTCACAGCTACCCACCATCTCACTTATCCTACCTCGCAGAGCTAGCATTATTAATCATTTTATTTTATTTATATCCTGCCTTTCTCCTGACATGGGATTGAAGATGACTTACAACAAAGTTAAAACAAGACAAAACTGGAGGCTTTTTCAGAAGTGGGGAATAAGATCCTTCTTGTTCCCTGTTACTGAAGCTTCAGGAGCTTTAGAAGGAAGGATCCTTCCTCTTCAAGCTCATTGCCTAACTCATTTTCTGTTCCCCTCTGAGATATGCACCCTGCACTCTGGGCACAAGTCTTGCCTTCTGCTCTTAGGAAGAGTTTTAGAAAGCTCCTCCTGTCTGTAGCAGGGACAGGCTGCTGAGCAGACCTCAACCCCACTTCAAGCCTATTGCCTAACCCATTTGCTGTTTCCTCTGAAAAATGTGTCCACACTTTGGGCTTGAGACAGATTGTAATGTGACCAGTAAGTTGTAAGGTTTTGGATGAATGTCTTATGTTACTGAACCAAGTGCAGCAAGTCAGTCACTAAAAATATGCAAGTCTCAAGTTGAGTCAGTGTGTAATTTTTGCCAAGTCAAGTCTGAGTCGAATCACTGAAGTAACTTAAGTCTGACTTGAGTCCAAGTCAATCAACTCGAGTCTACATCACTGTCTGTGGACACCACGGGGTGGCAAAAAAACAAATGGGTCCAAAAGCAAATCAGATAGGGAGGGAGGTACTGGTACCACTCTACTCTGCTTTGGTTAGACCTCATCTTGAATCCTGTGTCCAGTTCTGGGCACCCCAATTCAAGAAGGACATGGTCAAGCTGGAGCAGGTTCAGAGGAGGGCGACCAAAATGGTGAAGGGCCTGGAAGCCAAGCCCTATGAGGATAGACTTAGAGAGCTGGGTATGTTCAGTCTGCAGAAGAGAAGGTTAAGAGGGGACATGATAGCTATGTTTAAATATTTGAAGGGATGCCATGTAGAGGAGGGACAGGGCTTGTTTTCTGCCTCTCCAGAGACCAGGACAAGGAGCAATGGATTCAAGCTGCAGGAAAGGAGATTCCACCTGAACCTCAGGAAGAACTTCCTGACGGTCAGGGCTGTCCGGCAGTGGAATATGCTGCCTCGCAGTGTGGTGGAGTCTCCTTCTTTGGAGGTTTTTAAGCAGAGGCTGGATGGCCATCTGTCGGGAGTGCTTTGAGGGTGTTCCTGCATGTCAGGGGGTTGGACTGGATGGCCCGTGTGGTCTCTTCCAACTCTACATTTCTATGATTCTATGAAATATGAACTCTCACTAGAAGCCTAAAGGACAAAACCGGGGCTGCTGTACATTGGACACATCAGGAGACCACATGACTCATTGGGAAAGATGAGAATGCTAGGGAAAGTGGAAAGCAGAAGGAAATAAGGAGGATTCAGCCAAGATAGATTCAGTCAGAATGATTCTATGAAGAAGCCACAATCCTAAGATTGCAAGCATCTGAGCAGAGCTATTGAGGATCAGAGCTCCCTAAGGTCTCTCATTCTTCGGGGTTACCATAAGTCAAAAACAACTTGACAGCAAACAATAATAAAAAATGAAATGACATGAAATATATAAATAAAACTGTATCTCTAATCAGAAACAATCAAAGCCCGTGTTTATTTTTCCTCTGACCTCACAACAATGAAAGTTTGTAAATTTCTTCAGACTGGCAGTTCAAGACTGAAACTGCCATAAATGGGGAAGCAAATAGCTGTATATATTTTTCCCTCTAATCACAGACACTCCTGTAACCTTGTCTGAAATCACACTGGGAATGCCTGAATGGGGTGGGTAAGTTAATAGAGGCAATAAAAATAAATCAAAGAGATGGTAGCAAACAAAGCAATTGGGTTTGTTCAGAAGTTCAGACAGCATATGCCAGATTGAGAGGCTACAGACTTTCCTCCGATCCTCTGCGTTAGCTGAATGTCTAAATAGAATCCTACATTGTGTTACTGCCCTGGCTAGTCTGAGCTTTGGGGATATTAAAAGATATCCTTTTGATATCATAATTCGGCTTCACTTCTCTATTCCCTTCCACGTGCTCGCGAGGCCACCGGACAAACACGCAAACAAGCTCGGCCATTAATTGCCGTAATATTCAAACAGCAATACAGGCAGGCCAGAAATAGCTGACTCGCTGCTTTAGGAGACCTCCAGGCAAGTACTCTAATTAGGTATGCTCGCAACTTACAAAAGAGCCTCTGCCCCGCGCTGGCAGCTTGATGGGTAGACTATGCAATACCGAAGTACTCTGCGTTTGCATACTGGCTACTCTATTGAGAACCTCTACAATAACTCAATCATTCAGATTCTGACCTTTCGGAGGCTTTGTCTCCAACTCCAAATCTATTGTTTTCCCCCAAGTACGGCATAGCCTGCAGTCACATTCTCCTTATAAAAACCCTTGATTCCGAGACCTTCCTCGGATCGCTCCCGAGTTTCATCCCGCCTTGCTATCGCTTTGCTTGGCGAGCCTCCCCTCAGCTCCACGTGCTGAGCTACATCGCACCCCAGCTTCGCTCTCCATTTTTCCGGGCTTCAGGACAGGTGAAGTATCACCCAGACCAGCAACTCCTCTAGAAATCCCTCTATACCACTCAAACCTTTATTTCTTTAGTTATCTTGTGTGAATGTGCCACATACACTGTTTTGCTTGTGTTTAATAAAACATCATTTATTGTTTCAACTTCTGTGTGCTGCTTGACTCGGCCTGACCCCGTAGACATAGGGTTCAAGATCTCGCTACGTTACCCTGCCTCTTGTGACGCTAAGCAGTGCTCTGAGCTAATTTTCCCCACCTTTAGTTGAGCACGTTTTGGTGTCCCTCCCGGGACCCCCAGTACACAGGGTAACAATCGGACATGTAACTGGACGTAAACATTCTGCCTATATGGTTGAGACTCCTTTGGCCAACTGGATTTCTTTTTAGATGGACAAAGCCAATGACAGCTGATGGTTTCCATGTCATTGGGGTAGTGAATCTGCTTTGAGTTTTAGTCCATGTCGTAGGGAACTATTTGACATTATGAGTCCTGTCCCCAAATAAGTTCAGCACCTTTTGCTCCTTTAAAGTTTGGACTGAAACCTGAAATGGATTCCCCACCCAGCGGACATGAAAGCTACCCTCTGTGTGCATTTGATAGTACTGATCACAGCTTTCCTCCCAAGGCAGACAATTGTTTTGAACAAACAATTTCATCGCAATTCCAGCAAGGGAGAAAAAGGTTAAACCCACTCCTTTCTTCTTACTGTGATCCCTTTTATTATCAAGTACCCTCACACCCAGCATTGTTGTTATTCTACATTAAAAAAAAAAGACATATCCTTGCTAAACACAAAAGTATTTAAGGTCATGTCTTATTTAACCTTCAGTGAGCAGCTTTCTTAAAATCAAGCTTTATGCTTTTCCAAAATGCTGCATTTTTGTTATGTGAAGAACATAAACATAAGAAACTTTTCAGTTTCAGTTCCCCACAAAACTGCCAGGCTTTAATCTGCCACTACATGTCTGATCCACCGCAAGAGTTCCCTAATGTTAAGGAAATTTTTTTTATAATTATAATGAATATTCTATTCAGACCCCCATTTGGATTATCTTTTAGCTTGAGCTTTCATTTTCAGTTCCCCATTGGTACATTGAAAATAATAGTGTCTCACCGAGAATGATGAATGTGATAAAGCACCTTGCTCATGCTGATTATGGTATAAATTATTGCTAATAATAAAAGAATGTTCTTTAAATCCACGCTACCAGTAGTGAGGGCTCCAAAATATACATTATTGGCATAGATGTGCCACTTTCTTTCACCCCATTAGTCTTCTTCAATAGATTTATGGAAGAACTGTGATTCACTTTTAGTCCTGGAGTCTCTTCCCTGCCCAAAGCATACTCGTCTTCAGCGGTGAATTAGTATGGATTTTTAAACTCCTTTAGTTTGACTATAGATTTTTCATTAAGCAAAAGAAGACATGATGTAGGAAAATAGACTGTATTTGAAGGATACTTAATTACCTCTCAGACTGAAGTAGTGCAAGAACTACAAGATGTCTCTGTTAAGTTTTTATAACAGGGTCATTTGAAATGAATAGGAGAAGATATGTAATTTAGTGAATAAAGGTTTTTTTTCCGTGCATTCATCTCTGAGGAAAAAGTTCACATGATGGTAATGGTCAGATATTACGATTTCCCACTCAAGTGATGAACTTTCAGTATAGTCATTAACACTTCATGCTGATCTTATGCTAGTGTGGTCTTGCTAAATAATTGAAGACTAGGTGAGGATTTCAATCTCTTATGAGGGCAGAATGGATTTTATTATGTTGGGATATTTTATTTAACCGGGTTAGGAGTCTAAACACCAGAGAAGGAGACCGCTTATAAAGCAATCTTGCCCTCCCTCCTTCCCTTCCTCCCTTCCTCCCTTCCTCCCTTCCTCCCTTCCTCCCTTCCTTCCTTCCTTCTCTCTATATTAAACTGGGTCTATAAAACTGAAAATAGTTCTCACCCTCCCCCCGTCATCAGTCAGTCAATCAATCAATCAATCAATCAATTTGAGATGGCCTTTATGGCCGCCACAGTACAGAAAGTTCTCACAGCAGTTTGAGACAAAATAAAACCACATTAAAGACTTAGTAATAAGAGCAAGAATAGAGCTGTACAAATACCATACACCATCAAGATTCGATAAAGCCCCAGATAATAAAGTTGGAGAGGCTAAAACAGATCATTAAAATAAATAGAACAGATTTTGAATGCCTGGGAAAATTAAAAAGCTGGCACGGACGTGATGTGAGATTGACTCTTTGGGATGAGGTACTGCCACTGAAAAGCTTATAGGTACCCACTAAACTTCACATACTTGGGCACTCAGAGAAAGGTCTTTGAAGAAAATCTGAGGGGACATGCATTTTCCTTTGGAAGAAGACACTCCTTGGTCTGACGTGGCTAAAAAAATGTTGAGATTCACAAGGAGCAGTTTGAATGTTTCCCAAAGTCTGACATGACATTCCTGATGATCAGGAGGTACTAGTTCACACTTGACAAATATACCCCAATGGAAACCTACAGACTATATACAACACATCCTAGTATGTATTTATTTAGGAATGAATGAATATTTATAAACTGGTTATAGTAAAAGTTTTCTAGCAAGGCTAGAATGACCTCTTCCTTCATGGCTTTCCATCTACAGGCAAAAATGTCTTCCTTCTGAAAGACTTTGGGGAACTATTTTTAGAGAAAGGGCTTTTAATATAGTGCTGTTTTTGCACAGTTTTTGGACTGCTTTTTATTTTTTTAAAATGCATGTTTTAAATTCTTTTTAGTGTTATTGAGTGTTTAATTATATTTTAGTAATATAATTTAGTATAAACTGGAAACCATTCCAATAGTCTGTATTCTGTCCCAACAGTAGCATCTTGTCCTGCGTACAGGTTACACTTTAGGACAGTCAAATGTTGTGGCATACTCATTTCTTTAAAAGAGATCCATAGTTTCTCATGACCTACACAGTCAAAGACTTTGCTGTAATCTATGAAGCACAGGCTGATTTTCTTTTGAAATTCTTTGATGCGTTCCATTTTTCAATGTCTGTGTTCAATATGATCCCCAGTGCGTCTTTCTTTCTAGAACCCAGTTTGGACATCTGGCATTTTTCGCTCCATGTATGGTAGAAGTCTTTATTGTAGAATTTTGAGCATGGCTTTGTTTGTATGGAAAATTAATGCAATGGTCCTGTGATTACTGCAATCCCTGATGTCCCCTTTCTTGGGGATTGGAATATATATTGAGCATTTCCAAGTCTTTGTTTTCCATATTTGTTGACAGATTTTAGTTAAAACTAAAGTTGATTCTTTCTCTGTAGCTTGACTCAGCAATATTGGTAAGCCATCTATTCTTGCTCATTTATTTCTCTCAAGAGCTCTGGGTGCAGATTTCACTACACTTTCTAAAACTGGAGGTTCATCTTCATGTGGTTCTTCACTGAGTGAATCTTTCAACCTTTCATCTCTTTTATATAGTTCTTCTATGTATTGTTTCAATTGTCTTTTATTTCTACTTGGTCATGTAAAGCTACCGCAGAATTCCTTGGAGGTTTGGACCCCCCCACACAAATATATGGAAATTTGAAAATGGCCCCTAAATGTCTCCAAATGCCCTGTGGGAAGAGGAGTGCTCCCTCACCATGGCTTTGGCCCTTCCTAGCCTCTTATAGGGCATTTTGGGATGTCTCAAGGCAAAAAACAAAACAGAAGTTGAAACATTTTGCAAAAATTTGTTTTGATCCATGGAGAGCTTCTTGGGGGTCCCAAACATGGTAGAAAACCCGTCCACACGCCATAGAAGTCATTTGGGGATATTTTGGAGCAAAAACAAATTACCCTGGGGGACATAGAAATGGCAGTGGAGGTTGCATACAGCCCACAGACCATATTTTAACCACCCCGCTTTAAAGTCTGTAATAAAATGTGGAGTACATTCTCCTACCTCACTGATATAGAAGCCACTAGTTACTACAATGAGCAACTGTGAACTTGATTCTTTAGTGAGATTGCTGTTCACCAAAGTAGAGTGGAGTTCACACTCTACTAAAAGAAAGCTGTTTGCATCAAGAAAATTTTATTGAAACAGGTGCCAGTATGCACACAGCCAAATTACTCAGTGTCTGTACTTGTCAAGAGATACCCAGTAGGACATTCAGAAGTGTTTTTGCCGTAGAAGCAAAAATGAAGTTTGTTTCTGTTTGAGTGGAAAGCAAATTGAGATGTACTGACATAGTCAAAAGGATCAAGGCTATACCATTGAAAATGTGAAGTGGTGTTTTGCTCAGCTGGTGCAGAGCTTTTGAGCTACCAACATATTTCCTTGAACTGTATTAAACTAGAAATGGTTTCATCAAGGTCAGCCCCTGATGTGGAAAAGCCTGTATTGCAGTTTTTCTGCTGTGTGTCTGCCCCTCCCCTTCCACTCAGGTTAAGCAAGCACAGTTGCTTTGTTTAGTACACAGCCTAAGTCTGGATGCTGCTAGATAGTCTCAAAACCGGATCAGAGCTCAGCTTGGACCATTGTAGATTTGGAAACAGGATGAAAAAGAGACGTTTTCATTCTTCACACATCATCATTATACACATTTTTTGGAAGAATCTTCTTAAAAAATCTGTTGTGTTTTACAGGCAATTGCAAGACAGAAAACGCTCAGTTATGTGTCATAGATGCCTATATAAATTCCAAATGCATATATTTAGCAGAGGACATTTTCTTTCCTCTTTTCCAACAGAGAGTATGAGTACATTGGATTTTATTTCGTGAAATAAAACCTGAAAACAGACACATCTGAAAAACATGTACATTCTGTAATGTATCTATTTATGTAGCATATTGGTTCTTGATGTTACACGATGGTTTGTCACATCAACAAAGCCTTTGATGCTTTAAAATTTCCCAAACTAGATTCCCAAACTCTAGTCCTCCAGGCATTTTGGACTTCAACCCCCAGAAGTCCCAGCTGCCTTGGCCAATGATCAGTGATTCTAAGAGCTGAATTCGAAAACACCCGGAAAACTAGAGTTTGGAAAACACTGCTTTAGACCTTAGGAAAGTAAGAAGCTATCTTGGACTGTCGTCCCATCTAGCTTTGTTTTATCAGCTCTGCCAACAGGAACAAGATGCAAGATTTGCATCTAATAAAGTAGATTGTAGCTCGTGAAAGTTTATGCTTCAAATTTCTTCCCAGTCGGTTTCAAAATTCAGGAGTATTACAGGTGTTATGATGGTGTATCTGTTTCAGAATCCTTTTTTTCCTGAAGTAGTGATCCAGTTGTCTTTCAGAATCTCACAAGACATGTTGAGAATAGTCTTCCCAGCACCTGGTTTTCAGAAAGTTTTTTGCCTCTGAGCGTAGCTTGTATGAGGCTTCCTCAACTGGAGTCTTCCAAATTTGCTGGACTATAACCCTTATCATCCCCACACAAAATGTCTCTTGGGGTAGTCAACCTTCCATCCTACAGCAACATGCAGCCCTGACTCATGCAGTTCTTGGGTTAATTTCAAAAGCTCTCTGCAAGTAATTCAAACATATATTACAAAAGCTTTCTGCAAGTAATTAGTTCAGGCCAGTGGAAGCGGGATTTGTCCCTTACCCAGCAGTCCACTAGGTGGGGAAGAGGAGACAGGAAAAAGACCAAATTAAATAATAGCATGAAAGAGAGAAAGAGGGGAATGTTTCTACATTTGCTTCTGGCCCTGGCCACTATTAACTTTATCCCTGCCTATCGTCACCATTCAACCTTAACAGATTACCCACAAGGGAATGTCTTCCCTGGCAGATGAGCACAGGTTGCCTTTCATCTCATTTGTAGGAGAAGGACAAGATGCAAATCTAAAAATAAATCTAAATAAACTAACCCGGCTCTGATGTAGCCGAATACGTTTGGAGGGCACCAGGATGAAAAACACAGATCTCTAGCCATTGATAGACATATCCTCTGTGTATTTGCCTAACCTTGTGTAAAAATCCACTCAAACTAGTGCCTGTCATTGTTTCATCCTGTTTCATCCTGCACTTTTGCATATTAATAAGCCCTTGTTTGACATAGGTTGTTAGATAAAATTGCTGTCTGTTGCCTCTTGATCAATTTCTGGGCACTGGCAGTCTATGTATAATTCAGTTGTTACTTTTTACAGTTAGAAGTGGAGATAGCCTGAACTAGGTGAGAAGATGTCTGTTTTCCTTGAAGTGAAAGGTATTAGATTGGCCCAAGACAAGACAGATAATTAAAATGGTCTCTCTGGGAATCTTTCTGTTGTTGGATTTCCACTTTTGCTCACGTTAAAGCTGCTGTATTGTTATTTTGTAAAAAAGTTAAATTAGTATTTGTCAGTTATGTTAGATTTAGTTTTCACAATAGCATATGCTAGTCTTGGCGCCCCATATGTTTGTATTCTTGGATGCTACACTTAATCATGTTTTAGTAAGTGTTCTAGTATGCACGCATTTAATCATGTTTTTTGACAGTTCGGTTGTGGTAAAAGGTGGCAGAAGATTTGCTGCACAAATTATAGACACATAGGTTGAAAGAGAAGTCTTGTGTTATGTATAGAAGCAGTGAAGATTTGTTAATGTAATGTTCAAAAGGATTCAAATATTTGGATAAATAGAAGCTTGGATAAAAGGGAAGTTTATATGGGTTTGCAGGTATGTATGAATGCATAAGATCAAGAACAGCAAATGTAGCCAGACATAATATTTAAATGATAATCTGGATAGGTTCCTCCCCTCTAGTATGAATCTAGCTCTGACTTCCTTTTGACACAGCAATTTTTATGACAGTGTGCAGTCTATCAGTTTGAAAATCAAGCTAGCCATCAGTCTTTCTCTCATTACCACCTTTTAAATATTTTATAGTGCTAATTGATATTTACTCATTATTTATATTAATTTATTAATTAAGTGTACTGAAATTTGCAGGTCTCTACAGCACCCCAGTAGGGTATATAGCAAACCCAAGTATGACAGGTGACAGGTATTTTAATATGTGATATATGCTTAATGTGCTTTAATTGTATTAAATTTAATGTTTTAATTGGATTGTTTAATGCTTTTGCTTTGCTTCAAGGATGATGAGAGAGGTGCTTTGATGATGTTACTAACATGAGCCAGTTGACTTTTTTGAAGATTTATTCAGAGGCCATTTGCATTACTTTTCTCTTAGGCTGAGAGAGTGTGACTGGGCTGAGTGGGATTTTGAACCATGGCTGAGTGGGAATTGTTGATCTCGCAAAATCCTAGCCTAACACTCAAACCACAATGCCACCTACATCAGTAGCCAGAGCACTACCCATAGTTGTCTTCTGCTGTATCTTCATTGAGTGCCATCTGACCTGGGAGTTTCATCTTCTGACAGTCTCTTGTTTCCTTTCGGATTGCCTCGTTTTACAGTCTAATTAAGACATGACACAAAAAGAAAAGGGGATAGCAGTCTGGGAGACGATGCATTTCAAAACTGTGCATAACTGAAGTGCATACATTTGCAAAAAAAATGCAGATAAGCATACTTCAGTCCTTAGTGAAAAGTGTAAAAATAGGAAAAATGTATATATGAGGGGAGCACAATTTTATGTACAGGAGGAAAGACTCTGATATGAAGACAGAGATGAATGAAAATGCCAGTGGAAAACTGTGAATGGAAGTGGCAGAACTGGTCGTTCCTAGTGTGAACAACAGTGTACAAATTAGGTATCACTGTCTGGGGACAAGAGAATGAAGTAAGAATGAAAAAATGAGAGCAGGACTGCCAATATAGATTTAACTGTTATTCAAGACTTCAATGAGAAAATCCATTTGCAACAGAAGAACAAACTTAAAACACTGTTTTGAGCAATATCAATTGACATAAAGCTTACAATTACATTGAGTTTGTAATCCCCAAGGTAGGTTAACTTCTTTATATGAAACAATGATCAGGTGTCCTGACCTTCTGAGCTATACATAATTTTTTACGTGACTGCTATGTTTCTCATCCAGTAAACCTATTCAGATAGCGGGTGCAAGTTCTTTTCCTTCCAGATGCCAGCTTTTAACTGTGGATAACAAATTGACTTATGTGTATCTAAATCTATTTTGTTGCACAATGTTTTTAAGATAAGCAGCTTAGCCTTAACTTGCTCATTAATTCTGAGCAGCACTAAGTTCCAGAGGGTCCTCGACATTTTGAATATGTACAATGAAAGCAAAACATCAGTAAAGCTTTCCACATAGCTTTCCGCAAAGCAAAACATCAGTAAGTCTTTCCACATAGCTTTAGTGTGATCTAAACTATAAACTTGCTTTGCACCTCATGGAATTATGGGGAACTTTATATACTTCCAAAGTTTTGCATGAAATTAGCAGATATTACTCAATGTTACATATTTTGCCAAGTCCATTGCCACACTTTGAATTTCATTCCCCCCAGCCTTTAAAAAAAAACTGCTATTTTTATTTTGGCAGAGAAAAAAATTATCACGCTAATCCCTTTCTGCTATTTTGTACTGTGCATTATCACATACATGTAATTATGCCATAGATCATATATTTTCTAATTAGAGATAAAATTACATGTCTTGACAGAAAGGATTGATACATAAGAGATTGGTTTTCTGCTCATTGAAGTGATAAAAGCTACCAGATGCAGTCAAATTTCATAATGATGGCAGATAATATCTCCCTAAGGTATCATTTATATTAATGTGATAGAATTGCTGACTTTTAAAAAGTTTCGGTCATTATTATAGCTTTCACTGGTTCAGATGGAGCATATTTGCAGAACCACATTATGGCATTTCAACTGGTTCCCACCCCTCATTGCATTTCTCACACCCTCTGTTTCTCATCAGTTTCACAAATGATTTGTTTTTAAAAGGCTCAAGAAGCAAAGGGAAAGGCCCATTCTTCTTTTAATAAGGTTCAGTTTCCAGTTACAAACATTCAGACACCATGTGTCAACTGCGACTTACTGCCAGAAGAATAAAATAAAATAATATTGGCTCAAATATTTAAACTTGTAAAAACTTGAGAGTTTCTTTTCGTTTTGGAGCAGTTTTTCAGTAACCATGGAATCTGAAGCTATAAAAACTGTAAGACAAAAAAATTGTGAGGAATAAAGCACCTCAGTCTGTTTTTTCAGCTATTCAGGTTGATCATGTTGATCAATCTGTATTAAACAGTGAACCTAGTGAACAGCATCTCACTCACCCTCATGATTGAATTTTATACCATTCCTCTTGTCTCTGCAATTTAATATATTCATTTTGATGTTGTTTGCCGAACATTAATCATGTGATAGTTATAAATAAAATGAATTTAAAAGTGGATTTAGATTAGTTAAAGAGTGAGCTGCATCACTGTTACATCACTGTTTCTCACCCTACACAATTACAGCATTTTGATTTTTGATATTGCTTTAAGTGCCATGGCTGCATTCTACAGAATCCTGGGGATTGTAGTTTGCTGAGGACTAGAGCTCTCTGGCTAAGAATTCTAAAGACTTCACAAAACTATAGATCCCAGGATTCCATAAGATGGAACAATTGAGGTTAAAATTGTATCAAAGTACTATACTGGTGTGGTACAAAAGAGACTTTAGTGTCCATTCAGGACAACAGAGCCTTGTCTTCCTCTAGGTATGTTGTTGTCATTGTTTTCATTGTCATTGCCGTCGTGTGTCTTCTGGCTTAAGGCAGCTCTAAGGCAAACCTGTCATAGGGCTTTTGGGGGCTGAGAATGTGTGACCCAAGGTCATCCAGTGGGTTTCCATGGCCAAGCGGGGAATCGAACCTTGGTCTCCAGGATCATAATCCAACACTCAAACCACTGTACCACACTGGCTCATCTGACAGTGACCCTATGATTTTTCAAGGTTCTGCAGTAGCTACTAGAGAAAATAATGTATGCTTTGACTATATATAACAAGTAGAGAAAATAGTGTCTTCTGCTCAACTATGTGACTGCAAACATGTTCAGATCTGTATCTGAACAATACAAAATGCCTATGCAAATCAGAGGCACTTTTGCAAGGAAACACTGAATATTATAGCAGCATGCCAACAATTACTATATAGTGTATCTTTTCTTTTCCAGTGCTGGCAAGCAAATGACTATTTAAACCCTAATATTAAATATCTTGTGCTTATGTTGTGAGTTAATTTGCATTTGATGGAATAATTTCATTTGTTCTGCACTGCCTGACTTCCAGACAAATTGAATGCAACTTCAGTGATGTGTTAGGGTTCCCTAACACAATTAGCTGTAGAGTTAGGAGGACTAAATATAAACCAGCGAAACGGACAAAAGTTGGATAAAGGGGGAGACACTTTATAGCCACATCTCAGAAATAGATTAGAACATTTCATGTGTTTTAGCACATTTTCCTTGGAAACAAGAAAGAAAGGACAAATATTATACTAGTCCTTTCCCCATCATTTCTCTTATCAACCTTGCTATACTTGTAGCCAAGAGCTGCAAAAGCAGCAGCAAATATTTTTCAAGGCTGCCCCTAGCCTACTGTGAAGTTTTTCAGACCAGTTATCATGGCTACTATCCCCCTGTTGCCTAACCCGCATACATAGTGAGCAGCTCCTCTCTACTCTTCTGGATTCCCATTGATACTCCATCTCCCTGCAACTTCTAAGGCCTCTGTTTAGTGTCACAATCATATAGAAAAATCTTTGATCAGAGCAGAACAAGAAATATGTTGGTAGGTGTACCCACACTGCATAGCTATAGCAGTTTTACCTGCTGTAACTGCCATTACTCCATTCTGTCGAATTCTGTGATTGCAATCTCATGAGATACCCAGAATTCTTTGCTAAAGAGATTTAGTGCTGAACCCTGTTGAACTGTTGCAGTGGAGCCCTCTACAAGACAAATCTAAGGACTTCCACAAATTATAAATCCCCAAATTCCATACAATGAAGCCATTTCAATTAAACTGGTATGATGCTACTATAATTGCACAATGTGTATACAGTGCACCCTCCGTATATGTGAGGGTTCCATTCCAGGGAACCTTCAGATAAAACAAAAAATGCAAATGCTCCATCCCATTATTGTCAGTGGGCATAATGTATGTGCATCTGCGCGGGCACTTGCACAACTTGCATGCACCTGGCACGTCCATTGATGTTGATTGGACACAGTGTTTTGTGCAACCTCACATTTGTGGGTGTAGAGGGCACCCTGTACATTTTCAGTATTCGCCGTGGAGTTAAGTTAGGATGTTAAAAAATCTTTGTGCAACAAGAAATTTTCAAATGTGTTACCCTGTTACCAGTAATCCACAAGTTTTATATCTAGGCTTAGTATATTCTTTCCAGCCAGCAACAGTATAGTGAAAATGCCCCTGAACACATATAAACTGCTTTTCACTTTCCATCCAGTATGGCAACCTGAATTAAGAACTAAGGAGAACAACTAATAAAGACAAATGGTTTTCTGTCTCATAAGATGGAATTCCCTGGAAGTTTCTTCTTGAAAATTAAACAGTACTCCCATTTTCCTTGCAAGCTGTAGCATAGCAAAGCATGCATTTTTTTTTCGGCGATGAGATTTATAAAGTTAAGAGACAAAGTCTATTTTAAGCAAAAAAAAAAAAAAAAGTCCACTCCAGATTTTTTTTTCTCCTTCCCTGCAGCAATTCCCCCTCACAACCTAGTCTGTTAATTTGTTTTGTTAGTTAATCTCAATCATTATTCAGAAAGAACAAAGGAAATTTAGAAGCTAGGGAGTGAAGAAAGAGTTTTTAAAAAATAGAAAGGAGATTCATAAATTGCCTTCTGCTTTCTCCTATCCAATCAAGCAATTTAAAATGCATACCTTCTTTGTTCTTTAAAAGGTTTACCTTGGAATGAAGTTACACAAGAACTTGTTGAACAGAAGTACTGTATTAGAAATGAATATATTTTCAGGCTTGAAAGGTAGAGGCTCTGCTTTCAAATATATTTTATCTTGTTATGAGTTCCACCGGTACAATAGTGGGAGGAAAGGGGAGCAACTTTGCATCTGGAGAGACAGAAAAACAAAGTAAGCACCATCAAAGATAAATTGAAAATGGTGCAGCCAGACCTCCTCTCCCTGTTAATCAGATCTGCAATATTCCAAGAAAAGAAAGAGAAAGAAAAGAAACGAGAAGAAACAATTACAGGTGCCATCAGAAATTCTTATTTTTCTTGAACCTTAGTTCAACTGCTCTAATGCAGGCTCCCTCCACGATCATTCTTGCTCACCAAGATATTTTCTCAGCCTTCGTCAGTTGAGAAGTGGGTTTGTTGAAGACTTGAGTACTGTGTTAGAATTGGTCCTTTGTTTTGTTAGCAAGAATGATTTCTGTAATCTGGATGTCTCCCAAGGAGCAAATTTGAACAGCAATTGTAATTTTTTTTTTTTTTTTTGCCAGGACCTTCTAATGCTGTAGAGCCATGCTGTCTTGTGTTCATCCCTCTTTCAGCCTTGGAGTACCTTGTTTTCAATCTCTGTCATGTAGAACATGCACGTACTATTTAAAGGTTGTGTATCACTTTCCATTTTTGCTACAATTACTTTATGACTGTCATGTCAACCTTCACATTTAGCTGGAAGCATACTGTTCACATAGTGTACATTCTTCTACTACACATGAAGCATTATATCAGAAGGCCTTACCTCCATCCCAATTGCCATTGCTGTGGCTTCAAAGGGAGAGAAGAAGGAGCAGTATCTGCTGGATCGAATCCCCTCCCATAGTGCCATCCCCTTTTCCTTTTGTGTCATGTCTTACTTAGATGTAAGCCTGAGGGCAGGGAACTGTTCTGTAGTTCTTTGGCTTATAAAGTGCTCTGTACAGTGGTGGTGCTATATAAATAAATGATGACAATAAAATAACAATAGCATACATACTTACATACATAAGTATGTTTAGTTTTGGAAACTGTGATCAGAAATGCCTATAAATTATAGTAGTTTTCCATTGTAAAAGCTGTTGCTATGGTCTATAAAATATGAGGAGGAAGTATTTAGGAAATCACAATTTGATTCCCTAAGAAACTTAGTAGGGTGCCTTTTTTCGCTGTAGGACAAAAATGTAGCTATTTATATATTAATTTCTATATTTTGTCACCGTTTCCTCCAAGGAGCTCAAAATGGGATCTGGATTTATCTTTTCCAGCATCAAAATATCTAAACCCAAGGTTTTTCTTTTCCCAGAAAGGTGTGGCTTTCTTATTATAAACAAACTCTATGCCCCTTTTCATTTGTATTGCATGTTAACTACAATGGATCCATGAGAAAGTTTCTTAATTTGTATGAACATTCTAGTAGACTGAGATTTCTGCCATTTTCTGCGTTTTCATGAAGCCACAGTCCCTCTGTTTTTGTTCCACTGGCCGGGCAAAAAAAGACAAATGGGAATGGGAATGGGAATGTTGGCTAGCCTTTGAAATATGAAATCATAGAGGAGAAGACAGCAAATGGAGATACACATAAGAATGGCTAAGATCCTACATGTTGCATGTGTAGTAGACATCTACACTCACCATTCTTTTGCTGAACACCGTCACCGTGCAATTAACTGCATATCTTCAAATGTGCTTGCTGTTCTAACAATCACAGCGAGTCAAATGAGATGCTGAAGGCATTGTTAAATAGTTACCCACCATCAAAAAATTGGTCCCTTTCACACTCAATATTAGTCGTGGGGGAATGGAGTGAGATCATGCTGTCTGGATCAGCCCCAAACCTCCCCACATATTCCATAAAAGATGTGAAGGAGGTATCAATTGAGTTTTTGGTGTGCCTAGAATGAAAAATGCAATTGAAAAAAACTCAGAGCTTCTTTCTGTAACAGCCAGTCTCCCTGAATCATGAGGCCCATTTTGCTGAGCCATTCTAGTTGAGTTTTCACTTTCTTCTGTTATGTCTTCAGAGTATTTATGAAGTGATGATATTAATCTGGATCTATATCCCACAAGATAAAACTTTTGGCTTGTGTTACCTTATTGTGGGACACAATTAAAGACTGCTTTCATATCTTCAGATACCCATTATGATAGCATTTCAAAATCAATAATCTTTTAGGCTGTTTAATAAATGTTGAGTTTTTAAAAAGCTTTTGTTAACAATGTTTACTTTTTAACCAATCAGTTTGCTAGGTTCCTTCATAACTCTTTGCATTTCTCTTTATCTGGATTAATATTATTACAGTATTATACATATAAATTGCACATTCAGCACTGTTTTGGATGCCTTCATGGCAATTGACAGAGAGAATACTAAACTACATCATTTGTGAGTTATCTGTATGAGTCTAAAAGTTTGTTGGTTGTTGAATGCCAAATTTAACTGTAGCAATTCAAACAGTGGCCAGCTGTATGTACTTAAATTAACAAAAGTAAAGTAATAATTTTAAATAGTCCTTTAGCAAACATACCTGATTTGGGAATTATCCCATGATGGCTCTTCAGCAGCAGGCATAATCTGTCAATATAAATAGGTGTCAATATCTTACATCACTTAGTTAGTTACAAGTGCATAGACACAAATGTCCCCTCCAGCTAGTGAATGAGGTTGTGACAAGGAGTTGCAACAAGCTTGGCTTCTGGTTGTTGCAGCCTCACTCGATAGAGGGAGGGGGATGAAAACGTTGTCCTCCTATACCCTGATTGGCAGCTGAACAGATCTCCATTGCTTGATGCCATTGCTAGCTGTTAACATTTCTTGGTGGAAAATTGGCAATCATGGAAATAGTTTCATAGTCAAGAGTACGTAGTGATTACTGAATACATAGTATTAATAAGTATTATTGAGTGTGTAGTATTACTGAATACATTTGTGAATATATAGTATTGCTGAATGCAAAATGCCAGCCAGTGTATGTATGTGTTATTATATGCATTGTAGGAAAGCTGCATTTAAGAGGCATAGGCACGTTTCACCTTGGTCTGTGAGTATATATATGAGTTCTGCATATGCACAGAGCCATGCATAGAAAGTTCTATAGCTGAGATACTTTACTTAGGAATCAGAGGGCCAGCCCTTCACCATGCTGCGCCGGGCTTTGGCTTCTGTCTGTTCATTTTTTTGTAACCCTTTACAATGTCAGTATTGCAAGGAGCATCTTTGTTTCTCCAAATATCAGAGATCTTTCTTTTTAATGTACTCCAATCCTTTTTTCTTTCTCCCTATCATATTTCATTTTCTATTTTTATTGTTTTGTTTGTGGTTTTTAATGCAAAAAATTGCATTCTATTGTTGCATTGCTCACAAAATATGAATTTTATATACATTTATTATAAAATATACATTTTCATATCTATTTTGGCACTCTTTTTTAGAGCTGGGAAGTGTATTGGAGAAGTGTGAAAAACAAAGGATTGTTTTTTGAGTCACTATTTGTCTGTGAAGTGCTAATTAGAACAGTTCACTTTAAGGTGGAGATGAAATTAAATTTTCAGGTGTTCATTACACCTCTAGTAGCACCCTTAATTTGTTCACAGTTGTTCAGACCTTCTTTGGAGGCCAATTCATAATTTCATCAGGAATTGTTTCTGCCATCTTAATATACTGTGTGTGACATCCTGTTAGTGATATAAACATATATAGGTGTGATTTATGTGCACATAGATCTCTTTTTGGACAGGACATAGACGTCTATTCTCTGGCACTCTGTACCATGTCCAAAGCTTCCACCCTGTTGCACCACAGCAACTGCCAAGCCCCCAGGAATGGCTGCTGCTTCTGCTTACCGGTGTGGAGGTAAGGGAAATTATGAAGATGCAATTGATCTGGGCTCCGAGGAGAAAGAAACGGAGGGTCTGCTCCACTTGTAAGCACGTTCTCATTTCTCCTCCCTCCCTGAGCTGAGACCAGCTACTTCTTTGTTGTCTGAATTGTCTCCCCCTCCCAACTCCTGGTAAGCCACAGCTGTAGGGAACTGTCAATGGCAGGCGGTAGCTAAGCAGACACAGAGGCAGGAGCTGAGTTTATGGCTTTAATAATAAAGAAATTAAGAGGTTACGTCACCAAAACAAACATCCAAGTCCCAGGAGCAGCAAACTCAAACAGCAAGGTTTAGCCTGGAACAGAAAGTGCATGCCACAGGATGCAGATTCCCGGTTGGTAGACGGTTGTTGCCCCGTGCCCAACTCCAACAGCGTCTGTCTTAAATACACAGTCTTTAGCCCAGCTGGGGCTGATCAAATGTCCGTTGGCCCAGCTCACAGCTGGAGCCCCTCAAGACTTCAGGACCGCTTCATCAGACGCTTCTCCCGCAGCCACTGAGACCTCCGAACCACCCCCTTTTCCAGCCGCCTCTGGAGGAACGTGGGGAGAGGGTCTACTGCAAACTCCGGGCTGGAGTCAGAAACACCAGCCTCTGTCGAGTCAGCAGCACTAGCCTCTGCCTCTGGAGCAGAAACATCTGCTGCAGGTACTGGCTCGGGATCTGTGCCGGGACAGCTGTGGAGTTGCTGGCAGACTCCTCCCTAGACTCTGAAGGAGCCCCCTCTCCCGAAGGCCCCTCCAAGGGATCCTTCACCGGCTGGAAGTCCAAGTCTAAATCAGAGTCCAAGTCTGAATCGGCAGCACACTCAGCCTGGCTCATGACAGGAACCCTCCTAGGGTATGACAGCTTCCAGGGTAGTGAAGGATATGAACTCATGCAAGCAGAGCATTATACGCCACCTGGTCAATGTAGGATCTCAGCCTAGGAGTGGAGAGAAGATATTTAGCTCCAGATATGTAGAAACATTTGTGGTTTGGGGGCCACAATCATCCACATGATGTATGTGCACAGCATTTATGGAGCTGTGCATCTCTTTTACATTCTTTACATATGTAGTTGGCAACCCTCCAAAAGCACTACCTTTCCACAGTGGTTGGATTTCATGTTCCTTTGAAGCAAGAGGCTATGCTGACAGCAGCAGTGCTGCTAGTAAGGTTTCCTGTATCAGATAGGCTTTTGCTGAAGAGTCAGACTAAAGGTGCTAAACAACTGCTGGACAGCAGCAGTAATTTGGGAGTGGGGGGTTGACATCGGCAGATGATCTCTCAGGGACAACAGCAGTGACACTTGTTAGTACTGCACAGAAGAAAGCAATGGTAAACCACCCTGGAGACTTTTATCATGAAAGCTCTATGATGGGACAATCCAAAATGAAACAAGAGATAGTGCCAGAAGATAAAACTCCCAGCTCAGATGGCACTCAATAGGATACAGCAGAGGACAACTATGATTAGCAAACCACATAACAGATCAAGACATAAGAACCAGACTTGACCCTGATGCCAACTTAGGTCCCATATCTTTAGCTAATGACACAGCTGGACTCAAGGAGAAAGGATGTTCAGCTCTTGACACTCTCGGAGAAAAGTCCAAAGCTACACAACACATATTATAGGAACATGGAATGTGAGGAGCATGAATCAGGGGGAGTTATAGTAAAACAAGAAATAGAAGGTGTAAACATTGCAATATTTGGGGTGAGCAACCTGAAGTGGTTGGTAACAGGACATTTTAAGTCAGATGATTACACGGTGTTTTACTCAGGGAGTGAAAATTTAAGAAGAAATGGAGTGGCATTCATAGTGAAGAGAGATGTAGCAAAAGAGTGGAAAGGATATAATGCAAAGTCTGACTAAATAATATCAATATCAGGGAAAACCTATCAATAGAACCATATTCCTAGCTTATCCTCCAACTACAGAGGGAGAAAAAATGCTGGCAGTTGATGGCTTATATCGTATTGGGAGATAAACAGGTGTGTGAAATCCTGATGCTCTGGGTGGCACTATGAGATTCTGTAATAATGTTACCAGAGCAGATATGGGACGTAAGGTCTATCAAAAGTCTGGTTCTTATGTCTAGATCCATTATGTAGTTTGTTGTTGTTGATCAGTGGCTGTTTTGGGCTGGGCAAGAATAAGCCTGCTACTCAGGACCTGTGAGTTAACTTTCCAGCATGGGCTATAAACCTCATGTGAGTGGTTTTTCATAGGAACTGTGGCTGAAAACAAACTTTCCTTATGGTGTCTGTCCAGCACTAGATACTTCCTGCATCTGTCTTTTTACTCTATTACATAATGCCACATTAGAATATGGAAGTTGTGGATTTCTGTCCAGCGAGTCTGAAGAAAAATGGGGTGTATCTATGGAGTGTATCTGTTCTGCACAATTATAGCACTGTGATACCACTTTGATTGCCATGGCTACATGTTATGGAATCTTGGTATTTGTTGTTTCATGGGGTACTCAGAATCATCTGCTAGTGCTGCAGTTCAGGGTAGCAGACTAAACAGTTCAACAGACTACGAATCGCAAGATTCTGTGAGTTAGAACCATGACAGTATCAAATTACTGTAGTAGTGCTGTGTGGAAACACGACTGATTGCACCATATAGCTTGGTTGTAGACAGTAGATTTTGCAGTATGTTCCTGGTGGAAACTGGAGGCATTTCTTTATGTATTGCCATCAGCAGGCATCTGATAATATGTGGCACTTATGTATCCATTATATCGTTGTGCAGAAAGTAAATGTGTTGTGGATTAGTCTGGACTCAAATGGACAGTAGAATAAAAAATTACTGAAGTCTTGATGGGTCTCCTGTCTGTGAATCCAGATAATAAAGATGTCATCAGTATATCTCAGGTGGCCTTTAGGGACAGAATTTGAGTTATAATGAAATTAGAAGTAAGTATGGATGAGAACTGTTGCAACAGGATTAAGAGGGATGATCTGACCTTTTTCCAGATCCAAATGCTGCTGCCTTGGTGGTAAAACTGTAACAATAAATTAAATACTTGACCATTTGCTGCCCTTCAATGATTTCCCTGAAGTGGCTGCCTAGACAAGACTGCCCACTCCTGCCTTCTGTTAGGCCTTGCCCCTGAAGGAATAATTTCTGTTTTAAAGTGCAGTAAATATTGGTAACATTACAGATTTTTCCACTGGACTGGCATGGTACAGAAATCTAGAGTCATGTAAAGAGAAACATTCATATTTAGGTAGCTTTAAAAATTTATTTTAGGCCAACCTAGAAAGAATGGACAGCGTTTTATTTTGATTTTCAGATCTTGACACTGCAGGATTTTGCAAAAATGCTAATAGTGCTTTTAAACAACTTTTCTTTATGTGTTTGTTTGAGCATAGAAAGAGAGAGGCGAGAGAAAGAAAGTAAAAATCTGACAAAAAAAATTACATGGTCATGTTTGGGAACATCGTACCCAAAACAAATTAATTTTTTCCTTTCTTTTCCCCTTCTGTAGTCAGCAGCAGAATATGTGAAGTCCCGCTTACCAGAAGTCCTGAAACAACATCTTCAAGACTATGAGAAAGACAAGGAAAATAGTGTCTTGTCATACCAGACTATTTTGGAACAACAGATCCTGTCAATTGACCGAGAAATGCTAGAAAAGTTGTCTGTGTCCTATGATGAGGCAGGTATGTTGACATTTTGGGGGGAAGCAGTCTTTAATAATCCTTTACGTTACTTATGGCACATATTTTTGCTGAGCGGCTTCAAAATTGTGTTTATCCAAATGTATATGATTCATTGCACTATACACCTTATCCATTCTTACGAGCTGGAGGGAGAATTCTTTGGTCTGTTTCAAGACTAGGAAATACAAAAGAACAAAAACTGGTGAGCATCTGGTGAAATCCACAAGGAAAAAAAAAGGAGATACATCTCAAGATGCTGGAAAGATGGTATTTTATTTGCTAAAAAGCATTCTTCAAAGGGCCACTTCATATCCAAACAGCAGAAGTCTCTGAGCCCCAATCAACAAAACTATTACTGGAAAAAATGAAAACCTATTTTATGAGTGGGAAACTTTATCCAGTCCATGGACCAGTTTATTGTTCCTGGAACCCTGAAGGGGGCAGAAAAACTACCAAAAAATGAAAAAACAAACAAAAGTGAAACAAAACTGAAAGTGGCTAGAAAGGAGCCTTTTTTCAAGGAGCCTTGTAGAAATAACCTATTTGAAAAGTGAATTGCCATTCCTGGGGTCTCCCAGGAGAGACAATGAACTCATTTTTGCCAGGAAAAAAAAAAAGGCTGCCTGGGTGACTTGGGAGGTGGCACACTTGCCCACTTACTTGCTCGAATCTATTTGGACCAGTGGTTAGGATACTAACTGTGCTTTCTCTCATTTTTAAAAAGATGATTAACTGTCCACATCATGAATAGGATTACAACCACACACGCGCGCGCGTGCACACACACACACGACCATTATCACAGAAGTCTCTAGGCAGTATACCATACTGACTCTTGACTTGCACAGCCAAACCCTTTTCTTCAACAGTATGGTATCTGGGAAAAAATGGTATCTTAAAAAAAATCCCACAGGGCTATGCAAATATAACACAACCAAGCATTATTGTGTGCTTTGTCAGATCTAAAGACAAAAGCATGAAACCTGGATTTTACAAACTCTTTAGATATATTTGTAATTTGTACCGTTTTCTTGTTAAATAAAGTGAAGAGATTTTTCAATATGGTTCATCAGTTCTTCCTTTCTCCTCAATACTAGGCAGAAGGAAGAAAAAACATGGGGGAAAAGTTATGGATATGTGTAAAAGAAAAAGCAGTAACAACTGTATTGGAACATATATGTGTGCGCAGTGGAAAAACAGGAGATCTCCAAACAAATGCACGCAACCACAGTCGGAAGTGATTGAGTCCTGTTGGAGTGAAGAGCTGCATAAGCAAATCTAGCTTAAAAGTTTTGTGTAATTAGAAAAAAAATAGCCTTAGAATGTCACATAGTCTGAAGATAAGTCCTGTATTTATATCCATAATGAGGAAGAAAGAGTGCTTTAGCATCCCAATCAATTCTCTTGTTAGTTACAAGAGAAGTAATGGTACTACCTGTTCTGAAGCAAGGCCTGATTATGACTGCTGTGCCAAATGTGTGCATTTTTAAAGTAATAATAATTGCAACAGATGTTCACAATTGCAAATCCTCTCGCCATTTAACTGCATCACAGTTCTGTGGATTCCTCCTGTCATGATAGACCTCAGTGCTTTGTCAAACTTCTTTCATTTTAATGAGAAGGTCAAATGGTTTCCAGATTGGCACATAGTAGACTATTGAGACTGGAGAGAAGGGGGATGAGAGAGAGGAAAGAAACATGGTCGTTTTGAAGTAGAAGAAATTATAACCATTACAGGTGAAAATATAACTGTCACCATATACATCAGCAGGATGGCAGCAGCACATATCTTCTGGCTGCCTCTCAAGTACTTAACATCTGTAATCACAAGCAGCTGGAGTTCTCATAAGTGCCAGTCAGAAATCGAACATGGAATTAAGTCTCTGAGGTGTCTGACATGCTGAAACTTCTGTCGCAGACAGCCCAAGTTTTCATAGAATCATAGAAATGTAGAGTTGGAAGAGACCACACGGGCCATCCAGTCCAACCCCCTGCCATGCAGGAACACCCTTAAAGCACTCCTGACAGATGGCCATCCAGCCTCTGCTTAAAAACCTCCAAGGAAGGAGACTCCACTACACTCTGAGACAGCATATTCCACTGCCGGACAGCCCTGACCGTCAGGAAGTTCTTCCCGAGGTTCAGGTGGAATCTCCTTTCCTGCAGCTTGAATCCATTGCTCCTTGTCCTGGTCTCTGGAGCAGCAGAAAACAAGCCCTCTCCTTCCTCTACATGGCATCCCTTCAAATATTTAACCATGGCTATCATGTCCCCTCTTAACCTTCTCTTCTGCAGACTAAATGTACCCAGCTCTCTAAGTCTATCCTCATAGGGCATGGCTTCCAGGCCTCTCACCATTTTGGTTGCCCTCCTCTGGACCTGCTCCAGCCTGACCATGTCCTTCTTGAATTGGGGTGCCCAGAACTGGACACAGTATTCAAGATGAGGTCTAACCAAAGCAGAGTAGAGTGGTACCAGTACCTCCCTCGATCTAGACACCATACTCCTATTGATGCAGCCGAGAATTGCGTAGGCTTTCTTGGCTGCCGCATCACACTGCTGACTCATGTTCAGCTTGTGGTCTATTAAAACTCCTAGATCCCTTTCACACGTACTGCCATCCAGCCACGTGTCCCCCATCCTATATTTCTGTGTTCCATTTTTTCTACCTAAGTGTAGGACCTTACACTTCTCTCTGTTGAATTTCATTTTGTTAGGTTTGGCCCAGCTCTCCAATCTGTCCTGGTGATTTTGAATTTTGATCCTGTCCTCTGGCGTATTAGCAACCCCTCCCAATTTGGTGTCATTTTTAGAAGAAGCAAAGTTGTACAAATGTGGAAAGTTAGAACTTGACAGTGGCCTCCATTTTAGCGGAGTGGGGAATGTGTTCCTGGCTTTCATTTGAACTTTAAATGATCTGTCCAAGGTGCTGGGTGTATTTAGGGTTCAGCACCTTGTAAAGATCCTTTATGGTTCAAACTAAACCCCAGAATAGGTTCACCATCACACTGACATGGAATTTTGTGAGTTTTGAAAATGCTTGTCCGCACCATTATAAAATGACTGTTGTGAAATCTTGGCTAGTCACAGAATGCCAGTAATAGGTTGGATTTGAACCCCAAAAATCGTACGAGTGTGAATCTATGTTGTATAATGAAATACCTATTTGATAAAAACCAAACAAGTGATTCCCAGAGACAGGCCCTTTCTGCAGCTTACCTAGGTCTGCGGTCGTCCAAGCATCATCATGGTAGCTGCTTTGCTGGGATGGGACCACAGACGCCAATGCTCCCCTCTGCACTGGCTCACTCGCTGCAGAAGTAAGTGCAATGGCACCTCCTCTTCCTGCTGCAGCGCAGCTGGGTACTGTCCCAGGATAAACTGGGACAGGAAGTGCAGCCATTGTGCTTCCAGGGCTCCCGCAGCTAAGGTAAATGTGGGTGTGTGGCAGGATGCTGGCATAATCGCTGGTCATTGACAGGGAAAACCCATCAATGATTTGTGGCATGATCACTCCTCCTGGGGATGGGAGACAGATGGGACTGCGATGATGTCATGCATCAGCATAGTCGTCCCATCCTTCTCCCATCCCTATGGCAGGTTGTGAGGGTGGAGCAGAAAGGGCCACAGAGTGTCTGCCCAGGAACGAAGTCAGAGTTGGGATCTGAATCCCAACACATGAAGCCACTCTTCTAAACCAAAAGTATTTTACATAAAACCCCCATTTTACAGAAGACAAGAAAATTAATTTCCCCTATATCAACCCAATATACATTCCTTGAAAATTAATTACTCCCCCTAATTAATAATAGGATCGCCTGCATATCACTTTCAACCAGCAGATGGATTTCTATTCAAGTTACTCTTATTACATTTGTTTAGCCTCTGCCAGCTCCATCCACGTTTCTCACTTTCTCTGTCTGAGCACCATCTCTCTCTCTCTCTCTCTCTCTTATACAATCTGTGTGAGGGAATACCCCCACCTTCTGACATCACATGTGTTATGTACATGCATACATTGAGCATCTGTGCATGCAGCACAAAGGTCTTTGCTTTTCTTCTACCCCAAGCTCTCTGATAAAAAAGAGAGGGCTAACCACATATGATATACTGGCTCCTACTCACATGCTTTCCAATGCCATCTTCTCCGTCTCTCCCAGTAGAGGGCAGAGATTATGGGTAACACAAAGTACAATCACTTTCCCCTCCCTTGCCCCTGGAGAAGAACAGAACCTCTGTGTGTGCCAGGTGTCCAAAAGTGCTCTGTGGCTTAACAAAGAGTTTAAGAAAGTTTTTTTCTATGTAATCAGGATTAAAATCATGTTTCTGGGAATCATATCCTGGAACATCCTGTTCCGGGCTTAGAAAATTGCAAAGTTACAGAAACAGATTACTTCCCAAAGACACCTTAGAACTGACTAGGGCAACATAACCAAAATCCCCGGCACCCCCTAACTAAAATGGTCCCTTTGCTCTTACAGAAAAATAGATCTTCTGTTCTCAGGTTTTCTCATGTCGAAGGAAGAAGGGTCAGCCTCTGTCAGCCTTCCTCGTGCTGATGGTCAGCATCCCAGCTGGAGAGCTTGAAAGAGAAGAACGACAACCCGCTGAGAACAAAGGCAGTAAAACTTTTATACCACAGAGATCCACAGTTTCCAGATGTCTTAACACCTCACTACTCATGAGAAATTTGATTGGCAAAGAGTATCATCCCTGATCTTACAGAACCCTTTGCCATCTTATGTAGTAAATTAACCCCTTGTTAGCTAGACGTAGTTTCATTCATGGCCACTAGATAATATATGAGTGCATTATCACAAAATATCTGTAGAGAGGAGGGCTTCTGATGTGCAGATGTAAGTGTGGAGGCTTCCACGTGAGATGAAATTAAGTCATTAATTCAGTGGTTTTCATTCATCCATTTATACACAACCATAAGTTCGCAGATCATACTGTGCGCTCCATCCATCCATCATACATATATACCCCTCCCTCCCCAACTTAGCCTCCATTGCCCTGCTGCTCTTCAAATTCCCAAGGGCACTCTGCTGTTATTTGGCCTCCTAGTTTCCTGGGCACAGTGGTAAGGTTCTTCTTTTCTTGCTTTTGCAGAAAGAGTTGATTACATTTTTTACCAGTTGCTAGAACAAACTGCAAAACAAAGCATCCTCCTCCTTGCATCTGCATTTCTTAATAGTGCACTTTACTTTGTTTGTTGGTTACAAATAATTCTTTTTTTTAATGGATAAATAAACAGGTAAACAAACAAATAAATAGGGGCAGGAGTTGCACAGGCATCAAGAGAAATGTGTCCTTTAGCATCCAAGTGTACCCTGTTAGGCTTAAACACTGGGTTAGGTCCTTTCAGCCGGAAGTACAGTCACTTAGCTTGTTCACTGTAGTTTCCGTTTGTTCTGAGTACCATGTGGTATCCAGCCGAAGTTTTGCTGACAGCCCCCAGTGCGTGTTACATTACACATTATACATACATTCATGTAACTTGCCTATGAGTGCAAGAGTTTTCTTCCATAAATAACATGGCCTGGTGTGTGGCTAGTCCAAATCAGCTTTACCCCTTTTGTTGCCCCATCTTGTGCCTCAGTCAGTATTCATCTGTGCCTGCAGTTTTCATGGGGAAAAGAGTTCCCCTTGAAGCAAATGACAGCCCAAAGACCACTGGAACTGGTTTGTTGCATGTGCATTTGCTGAAAACAGACCTCTGAAGGGTGAGGCAATAGACTGATATCGTGTGGCATGTGATCCTGCTGTTCAAAGAGAAAAAAGAAAAGTGAAAACTATTTAGTAGCTGTGTTCAAGCCTTAGGGCACAGTCTTTTAAAGTCCCAGCATTACATTTAGGATTATAATGTACCTGCTGTAGTCATAAAATATCTTTGGACTTCATGTGCATTATTCATGGGAACATGAGAGCTTTAACAAAGCCTAGCTGAATCAGACACAAGTCCTATGTAATCCAGCATTCTGTTTTCCACATTGGGCTGTCAGGTGCCTATTCAGAAATTCGGAAGCAGGTCATGAATGCAACAAGCAAGTAGATAGAGGCATGTGAATCTCTGATAAAGGAGGGAGTCTATATTCATCATGACTGATACCCCATCTTTCATAAACTTGTCCAGTCTCCTTTTCAAGCTAAGTTGGCAATCTTCGCTACTTCCTGTGATAGTGGTTTTCACAGTTGAACACTGCCCTAAGTGAAAAAATATTTCTCTTGCTGCAATACTGTAATATTTGAAGTGTGACTGCACAATCTTAAGTATAAACTAAGCAAATATATGCATTCTTTCTGGTTTCAAGTATCCTACACATGTCTTTCAATAAAATGATCACTGTTGAAGGGAAGAGCTTTATTGGTACGTTTTGGAAAACCTTGCTTCAAGAGGCTTTGCTTGCAAGCTCTGGTGGTTTTCTGCCATCTGATGAAGACTTTTTCTGCTAAATGTGTGAGTTGGTTAGTCAGTTATGGTGTGTGCTCCCTGGAATATGAATTTTTGCTTGCTTGTATCTGCTGTCTTGTAGTCCAAGATACCAAGGATGAGTACCGTATTTGTGCTCATTGACTACAACTGATTATTTTTTTCCTGGAAGCTCTCCAGGGTCGCACAGCTGACAGTTCATGGACAAGCGTCAATCCATGAACTGTTACCTTGAATAGCATTGTTTTAGTCATTTTAAATTGTTCTTTCCTTTCAATAATAAACATAAAAATAAGGTTTTAGCAATTTTTATAGGTACCCTTGACTGCTTTTTTTTTTTAATGGAAGAAAAAGTGTTGACGTTTTAAAAGTAGTGAGGTGCTTCACATACAATGCCAGCAAAAGAGTCAGGCTATTGCTCGATATAGTTTTCAGTTATGTTTTTAAAGGTGGTTGTAAATCATCATTACCCTGTTCACAGATTTGGTTTGCATCAAAGAGGAAGGGTTTTATTGTGTAATGGCAGAAAGGAAGGAGTAGAGCTAACTGTAAGCCCCTGTTCCTGAATCTCTAACCCATCTTTTGGTTAGACCTTGAACATTATGTCTAAGTCAATCCAAAGTGTGTTATCAGTAATACTGAGAAAGTATGGTGTGCTAATTTAATGATTTTTTTCATTTCAGTAAGAGAGAGTTTAGCTGAAGTATTCCATTGAAAGCAATGACCAGCAGCAGCCCACAGTCCAAGCTGGCAGGGAAGATTGCGAAATGAGGCAATCCATCTGCTTGAACCTCATCTGCAGCACAGTGTTCACTTCTGGAGACATCATTTTAAGAAGGATATAGACAAGTTAGAGCATATTCAGAGAAGAGCAAGAAAGATGATGAGAGCTATGTAAAACAAAACATGTGAGGAAAGGTTGAAGTTGCTGGACATGTTCAGCTTGGTGAAGAGAAGAGGAGAGGGCAGAACTGTTCTCTGCTGCTCCAGAGGGTAGGACCAGGTCTAATGGGTTTAAGTTACAGGCGGGTAGATTTTGACTGACCATTAGAAGAACCTTCTTGACAGTAAGAGCAATTCAGCAGTGGAACCAATTGCCTAGAGAGGTAATGGGATCTACTTATCTGCATGTTTTCAAAAAGAGGCTGCTTGCCTACATGCTGGGGATGCTGTAGCTGAAGATCCTGCAGTAGGCAGGGTTTTGGACCTGTTGGCCCATGAGGCCACTTCCAACTCCGTGATTCTGTGATTTTAGGCATCACTCTAACTGCCCTGGTTCCATCTTATGGTATCTTGTGATTTGTGGTTTTTGAGTTCCTTATTTTTCTCTGTGAGGAAGCTCTAGTGCTCCCCAAACTCCAAATCCCAAGATATCATAGGATGCAGCCATGAAAATTAAAGTAGTACCAAAGTGCTATAATTGTGCAGTGCAAAGGGGGCCCTGGTTTATTCAAATGTCACATGGATTGAGCACCAACTCTTTGGTTCCTCATGTAAGTTGAATCTTCAGGGATAGTTTAAAACTTGCAGAATGATAACTCCATTAGACTGCTCTTCATCTTTAAAGATTTGCCTTCCAACCATAGCATGCCTTCAGTGGATTCAATATTCTTAACAACTCTCCTTGTAAATGTTTCCCATTAGTAAGGCACTACATCAAAGCCACCAAACAAAATAAGCTCAGCTAAAAATAGCCATGAGTGTTGACATGATTTCCAGTGAAGTTTTAACTAAGGAAGCTTTCCAGACCGAAGCAAGGCCAAATATAACAGATGGATTCAAATTGTCACGTAACGTTTAAATTCATGTCATTTGAAAAGTGGCATCCTTAATAAGCCACGTTTGGGGATAATTGGGTTTAGTGGTTCCAGGAAGCAGGAAAAGCAATCAAGTGAAGAAAGGCGCTCTCACTTGCCTTGCCCTGTGTATTTTGGGTACGTATGCATAAACACATAGACAATACAACAATATGGGGGAGTGGGATTCCAGCATAGTTATATTACCACAGGTGTACATGGAAGGAAATTTGCATGACCTGTTCTGTTAGGATTCTTTGTTCACTTCCAGTGTATATATCCATGTATAGATAGACAATATCTATATAAATACGTAGAGAAATAGATATATATAAATTAAAAAGTGGAAGCAAATGTTTTCTTTCTTTTTATGACTGCCCTGGAAAGGTAATACAAGAGCTTACAGTTGATTTGCATGATGCTAAACCATAATTTACTGTCAACACCTGGACTGTAATATATACTTTGCAATAGATTCTGGGTATTATTCAAGGTTAAGGCAAGGCTTATATTATCACTGCTCTTTTAACTATACTCCAACACTTCGACTCCAGAAAGTTCTACACTGCCAGGATAAAATATCCTGAAACATGAACAATGAATACATGGAACATTCATTGGCAGTTGTTAAGTCAGAGACCTACACTCAAGATTTGTACATCGGTCTCTGCTTTCTGTCCGTTTGCATAACAGCCTGTATAGTGGGAAATTTAAACTATGCCAATCATGCTTTTTTTCATTCTTAGGGAAAAAATCTCTTCCTGAAACCCACATCTTAAGAAATTACCCTCTAAGACTTAGGGAAAGTTGCGTTCAGTCCCAACATGTTCAAATGCTTTTTTTATCTAGACCCCGTTTTTTCCTTCAGCCTTCTCTCCAACATCCATTGTATTTGGTTTGTGCTTAGAAAATGAAGGTTTATGGAAACCTGATAACCCATTATTACCTCACTGTTCCAAGAAAGGATTGCACTTGGACACCGAGGGTAGCTTGTGATCGTAATTGGTGAGGAACTACAGTTATAACTCCTGTGTATGTTTCCCAGACAACACTACTCTGCCCAAAATCACAGCAAATCTCAGATAAATAATCTTTCTCTGCTCCTCTGTCATTGGAAGAGATAATGTCTGCATTCCTCAATCCTTCTGTACTCCTAAATTCTGCCTATTTTCTGTCTTGTTCTCATTGTCTCTGATTTTAGATTAATTGCCCCTTTTCCCATGGAACAAGAATTTATATCCTTTCCCTTTCTCTAAGCTCATGTGTTTCTCTCTGTCTCTTAAGTCCCTCTTCTTTTCTTCTGAGGGATCTCTTTATTTCTTAAAATAACTTGCATCTCCATTATCTCTCCATTGCCAGGCCCCCAATACAGACTGTGAATGTACATTTTGTGCATGCAAGCGCATATTTGTAATAAGTGTGTATTTAATTATTTTGATCTTTGGCTCCTGTCTCATTGTTAACTGCCCATTTCACATTGGCTCTTCCATAAGCATAGGTAACAGATCATACACACATTCTTACGCTCCCATGCTGTTGTAAGTGGTGTAGTGGAGCCAGAAATCATAGGGTCAAAGTCCCAGTATGTTTTGAGGAGCAGGAACTATGCCCATCAGCTGCTTTTTCCTGCTGACACCTCTGTTCCTTCTGAGGTTAGCTGCAATCCTGACGGCAAATGGTGCGGAAATTATTTTTCCCATTGTTGTGAACTATCCCTTGTATGATCAAAAGTATTTGGGAATGCTGAGTTGGCGAGACGCTTCAGCTTTACTAAACAGCTGCTCCTGGTAGAGATGAACATGTCTAACAATGGTTTTAGGAATACATTTTTGGACTCTTCTTGGGAATGATGCTGTGGAAGCTAGCCCACTGGGAACCCACGTTTCAAAATTTGCCACTGTACCACTGATTATCAGCATACCTTCCAACTGTCCCAGTTTTGCAGAGACAGCCCCAAGTAATCCTCTGTCATCTGATTTTTTCAGCTGCTTTTACAATGTCTCACTTCCCCCTTTCTCCTCAGCTTTCTTCAGTTGCTGCAAAGAGATTTCAAAGTGCAAAAGTCTTGAATTTAGCAAGAACAAGAGGAGAAGAAGGGAGTCGAGTCTTGTCTTTCCCAGTAGACTTAAGCTAAAAGAAACTGCTGCAGCCTCTCCTGGCTTGTGTGGTCTTCCTCATTAATAACTTTTGCCGTCTTGATCACACTCTGATGTTGCTGGGCCACATGCATCATGGTTTTCAACCTATGGAGGGTATATATAACTGCCCATCTGCATGACTCCTCAATGCCCTCTCTTGGATTCTCAGCCTCTCTGGCCTGTTACTCTGGTGTTTTGCTTTGTGGGGAGTTTCTATCATAAATAGCAAAGCAGCATACTGTATGCTGAGCTGTCTTTTGAGAGTTTTGCCCCAGTGCTGCTCTGCCACCTAAGTAAAATACCTATGTAAATTTGGAATAGGGGAAATAGTAAGTATCTCTGGTTTTGCAAAGTATGCCTTTTGGCAAATGTTATACAAAATAGAGTAAGATACAATGTTGTAACAAATCGTGCTATAATTGATTATCTTCTGTGTTGCAATTAGTGTTTTTTCCCCAATGATTCCTCAGTATGTAGAGTATTTTACTTGTTTCTTTGACTTAAATTTGCATCATTCTTTCCTGCGAAAAATTGGTACTCCATGTAGCCAGCAAAGATAACATTCAAATAAATCCAGATTCAATTAAAACGTAAAGGCACAACTAAAAGCACATCAGTAAAATAGTTTTTGTCAGGAATTACCTTTTGTTTGCCGCTTCTGACCTGGTCACCCTAGAGAGAAAAAGAGAAAGGCAGCAATATACTGCAAGGTTTGTAAACAACTTAAAAGAGAATTTGGTATTGCACATTGGAAGCAAGTCTTCAAACAGCAGGCCTATTAAGCTCAGCTATTCAAGGTTGATGGTCTTGTATGGGGGAGAGGCAATTTTGATGTTCTGGTTAAAATTTATACTCTGAAGATTGATTATTTTTCCCCTATAACTCCAGCCATTAAACCAGATTCAGGTTCAAATTTAGAAAGACTACATTGTACTGGCTGCAGCAAGCATTTGAGTCTGATGGCAATGTGACTACATCCTTTCCCTTGTATGTATGAAACCATTGGAAGATTGTAGCTAAAATAACAGGAGAGGAAAAACAAGCAAGATTAAATGTCATCCTTGTAGGTCAGTAAATTAATCTCTCCCTCTCTCTTTCCCCCTCCTTGGATGGTCAGGAAATGGGTTTGCTGCATTCTTTTTATCAACACACAATGGGCCAGTATGTCTTGATTTCATTGGTTGGTGTGATTATATTGAGGAGCATCTCACTGAGATTTTGCTTTAATAATAGTGGCCACACTAGATATCCCAAACAAGGAAAACAAACAAACAAACCAGGAAGGCATTATAAAAACAAAACAAAACACCAACATCGTTGTTGTTGTGTGTCTTCAAGCAAACCTATCACAGGAGTTTCTTGGCAAAATTTGTTCCAAGGGGGATTGCCTTTCACTTCAGAGGCTGAGTGAGTGGGGCCTGCCCAAGGTCTCCCATTGAGTTTCCATGGTTGAGCAATGATTTGGAGCCTGGTTTCCAGAGTCACAGTCTAATGCTCAAACCACTACATGGTAGCACACCCTCTCTCTCTCTCTCTCTCTCTCTCTCTCTCTCTCTTTCTCTCTCGGAAAAAAAAGCATAATACTTCACATTTAGACTTTCATTTAGAATAGTACAGATCAGTGATGACACTAGGGGCGTCCAATATGTGTGGACTGCACTGGGTACACCATCAAAGCGGGTTAACATTAAAATGAATGACACCACTGGGCCCCAGAATCTAGAGCAAAAACCAGGCAAGGCCAGCTGGCTGTCCGAAGGCAAAATGTTCTTCTCCAGTTGGAAGACACAGAGGCCAAGCCAAACAAGGACCCCTCTCCAATCCCTTCCTCCTGCCTTCCACCTGCGTGGAGTAGTGAGAAACACCAGATAGTGTCACTTTTGACCTTTCTCAGTTTTGCTGCTGCTGCTGCAGTAGCCTCCCAGAAACATCTGGTCCCAATTGAGAGCTCCCAACCCAGCTAGCTCTCATTGCCCCCTAGAGCATCAGCCCAGCATGGCTCCACGCCCTGGCTAACCCTGAAACTACCTCCTTTCCTAGGCCATTTCTGCACTGGACTGTTATAGTGCTATTATTCCGCTTTCAACATCCTGTGGAATCCTGGGGTTTGCAGTTAAGCAGGGGCCTCAGAGGCCCCTCCCTAAACTGCAAACCCCAGGATTCCATAGGATGTTGAAAGCGGAATAATAGCACTATAACAGTCCAGTGCGGAAATGGCCCTAGTGCGCGCACACACTTCCATGATTGTACTGTCTGTCTGCCTCACAACCACACCATTGTTGAAGACAGCTTCATCCCACATGTCCCCTCCTCGTTGCAGTACGCACCTCCTGAGAGCAGATTGCTGCCTCTCATTGTAGTCGCTCTCCTCTCTCAAGTCTTCCATTCCTGCCCCCACCAGATTTTCTTGACATTCCAGTCTCTCCTTAAAATGCTGTGTCTTCCTTCTAATCACTTTTCCTTCTTATTTTGCAAACCTGTGTAGTCTGAAAATATGTGTGTACATGTGGGAGGGGGAGGATGAGGGAATTATTTCCCCCCCGTAAGAGTTCTGCTCCCCAAATTAAATTTACTTTCTGTCCCCAAATGTCTACCATTGCATTAACTTAACGCTTCAGTTGAGTGTTTTGAAAAGCGATGTAAGCATCCAAAGGAAAGGGGTAGGCAAATTTACCAAGGGAAGGTGAGCACAACAGACTTAACTTCAATGGCTCACTGTCCAGAATGCTAGAAATTTGGGGACCGAATTCTTATTTGGGAGGCAATGCACTCATTTTGGTCCATCCATACATGTACCCTGTAAGAGATTTTCTAGACTACGGGGATTCAAATTCTGCAGTGCTTAGAAAGGTTAGGTTTTTGAAAATGTAATCATGCTGGTGGGAGGATTTTGTGAACGGTAGCCCACCCCCTCCCCCCTCCCCCCTTCCCAGCCCCATTTCCAACCCCTGAAATCTCAGTTTTACTCTATTGGGGAATTCAGCTGACAATCAGTTTCTTTGACCAATACTTGTTCCAAAACAGCTTGTTCCAAACTTCATGGCTTGTTCCAAAACGTCTTCACTTTCAGAAAGATGAGTATAGCTTTTACTCAGTCTCTGAACACTGGCAGTTCTTTAAATGTCCACACTGCTGTAGTTTAATGGTAAAGACTTAAGAAGGGAAGCAGCATGATTGTTAGGTGGAAGGACCCACTGAAGGGGAAAAGTGTGGTATCCACAACCTGTGTATAACCTGGATAATGTTGGTGTCAAATGTCTGGAAGTCTGTATTCCTCTCCTTCCCTTTTAATCTTTTAAGGCCACCTTTGTGGCTGCTTCAGGCTCCTAAATGTCTAATTATAGTAAGCAGAAATAGGATGAGATCTGAATAGCTTAGTTGTGCACAGGAATTTGGGTGCTGCACAGAGAACCTGTTGCAACAGGTTCTCCTGAACATGTACATACACAGTACCATGGTGGACAGTTAAAGGAGAAAATATAGTAACACCTCCGCAGCCTGCCCCCAGTCTGGTATAGAAAGGTGGCAGCTTACAACAGCAAGGAGAAAGGGTGAGATAGCTGTAAATTACATGGAGTAGCTTGATAGGACAGTGGCAGTGAGACAGGCAAGTATATAACAAAAGACTGGTGGGAGACAGTAGCATTCTGCGGCATGGTTCTTTCATCAAATAGCGTCAGTGTGACCACAAAAATGATAATGAAACACCACCTTCAGTGCAAAGACCTACTGAATGCCAGTAAGAAATTTTCACCTGACTTTTCTCAAATGGAAAACACATCTGTAGGAAGCAGTATATAACTCACGTGTGCATTGTGTGTAACAAATTATCAAACCTTTAATCGCTGTCTGAGTGATTAGTTAAATGTTAAACAGGAGATGCAATGTAATGTTCAGAATTTAATATGGTTACATTGGTGGCTATGGACATGCGTGACAGAAACCTAAATGTGAAAGAATCCAACGGCCTTGGACACTACTTTTTCCAAATCTTTTTTTCATGTACCCTAGCTCTAGAAGGCAAGTGCCAGCCATACTCTCCCCATGAATTCCTCCTCACCCCGACCTTTTTATGGAGGCAGCATTAAAAATGCACTGTATTAAAATCCTAACATCTGAAAAGAGGTATTTAATATCAAAAGAAAATTATCTGGAATGGTAAGCTAGTCTACAAGCTAGTCTACACAGCACCACTTCATCCTACTATTTTGCAAGGAATTCAAAGCCATAGTGCATGGTTGAGACTTGGAACGTGATGGACTGGACATAATGATGTGTCAAGGTCAGGTTTAGAATAATGCTGCCACTATGGCTGCAGTCCCTGTGGGTGCACAAACCATTCTTAAGAGAAAGAACAAGAAACCTATTTTTAATTAATCTGTAGACCCGCCACTTAACTTGTGCAGTCAGCACTCTTTTACTGAAAGCGTATTTCATGTGAGATGTTTTGGAGCTCTCGAGGTGATGTTTTCTTTCTTCGCTCTCCCACCCTTGAATGGGATGTGTTAATTGACCATACTGGAGTGTCAGTGAAAAGGCTATCTACAACACGCTGTTGTGTTCATCATGCTGCAGTCAAGCCAGTTAAAGAAAAGTTCAATAAGTTTGTGGAGATAATTGAAGTTCCTTGTGATCTATATGGAAATTTGGGTGCAAAAGGTGGAGCACAGGGTCTTTTGTTCTATGATTTTACTTTTCAGTGCTACCTGTATTTCTGGTGTGATGTGCTTCAGGAAGTTAATTTTACACAGCAGTATCTGCAAACTAAGGGTTTAACTCTTGACAAGGTGGTGGCAAAGCTAGAGGCACTAAGACTTTTCCTGCACAAAGAGTGCAATCAACTGGTGAAGCCTGCAGTCGAACAGGTGCCTTTAAAATCATATGGACATGGAATTGTAGTAGAGAGAAGAGCTGAGTTTAAGAGAATGGTAGGGCAGCAAGCAAATGATGCTGGACTCACTCTGTAAGAAGTAAATAAGAGGGTGATGCTTGAGTGGATATATCACTTTCATTCTGAACTCAGTATCAGCTCAAAAGCCATCAAGGAAGTAGTAGCCATGTTTGAGGCTGGTGAAGTGAAGGTTCTTGTATCTACCACTGAAGAAGAGTTAAAGATGTCTATTCCAAAACTGACCACTTTCTATGATGAGGTATCCAGGAGTGAGCTTTTAATAGAAATAGCAGTGCTGAGAAGGTACCTGAAAGAAGCAGAGACTGATCTGGAAGAAGACAAATACTGGGCACTATTAGGTATTTTGACATTCATAGCTGAATGAAATTTCCTAGAATCTTTCCCAACCGTTTCGCTAAGTCTAAAATTATTTCTAACAATCTGTGTGTTTGTGTGAGAGGAGCTTTTCAAAGCTGAAACTTATAAAAGACCGTTTTCAATCTACCATGGGACAGTCAAGGCTTTCCAGTCTAGCGATATTATCAGTTGAAAGTGAATTGGCAAAAGGCATTGATTTGGTGGAGTGGTTCACAAAAGCTCACGTCTTTGAGGGCCAGGAAAGGAAAGTTCTGATTTAGTCAAGATGTTCACTAAGTGCTGAAATACTTGTGTATTTGTTCCTGTTTATTTTTTGGTGTTGTTTCATTTGTGAGTGTACATTATTTCCATATGCATTTGTCTACAATTTCTATATTATTTGGGCCGTCAGTGATTATCCAAACCTAATCCATTAATGTATCTCATGTAATGATAAAGTTTAACATTAAAATGAACATAACTTTGATATAGTTATAAAAGTTTTTAGTTCCAATTCTCATGGTTTCTTTTGAAATTTTCGCTTTAGCCACATGAAACTAGGTAATGTAAATACACTTAAGCTCTGCATGTGATATTGTAATTAAAAGTGTAATTTTACTTTTGCTAGTTGTTTATGTCACTACTCTTGCCATTACAATCTGTTATTTACAGGAATTATGATTTATGAGTAACATTTGTACAAAAGATATTGCTAAGGATTCTGCACAGTTTGGTATGGGAGGAGGTCCTTGGGGGTGTCACCAGGAGTTACCGCAGTGGGTGACACCAACCCTAGTAACACTGCTGGTACAGATGCTAGTATATGAACTACAGAAGCACTTGTGTTTGACAGTCATGTGGATCTCACACTAACACGTGACCAAATATCAGCAAGTTAGTTTTTGGAGCACAGCTTGCAGAATTCTCCAGCTAGCATGGACAGTGGTCTTGCTGGCAGCAGGATTCTGGCTGTTTTCATCCATAAAAGTAAATTAAATAGTTCTGCGCACAGCTTGGCTACACCCATCCTGTGCCATTTGAATAGGCTCAGTTTGCATCATTATAAGCAAAGATATTGGCTGCCTTCTGATTCGTTTATACAATGTTCAGCAGTAATGCTTTCATTTTAATCATAGTGAAATGTATACACTGATACTTTGCTTTCAGACACTTTTTAGTGAGTACGGTTAAAATTAATTGTTGTTGTTCATAATTTCTATATCATACCACATCCCGTTAGATGATAACTGAGCTGAATACCGTGGGAATGAGTTTGCAAGGGAGAATTGAAGTTAGATCTCCTTTGTCTTTTATCCTCTGAACCACAGCAGTTCTCAGAATCCCAATTTCAATTGATTCTGCCCAGAACATTGCCAGAGGAACACTGAAAATGTTACTTACTTTGTATTACAGCTCTCAGAAATCTCCTGCCACCATACCCAGTCAACATGCTGCAGCATTGTGAGAACTGGGAATTGACATTCAAAAAAGTAACTTTTCCAGGCTTTATTCTGGTTAGCAGTGGAAGATCCAGGAGGCTATTTTCTGCCTACACAGCTAACCAAGACTGCCCCAGAATGCAAACAAAAACAAGAAGTGGCCACTGTTTCTTTTCTGATTTGAAAAAGGGGTATTTGTTGATATTGAACAGTGCAGGAAGCCCTGGCAACTTGTTGAAAAGGTGAAATACCACCCTTGGTTTCCAGGAGAGACAGTTCACTTTGTGAGGGGAGTTGTAAAAAAAAGAAGTTTGGGGAGTCAGGGAAGGTTGATGCTGCACAAACCCTATTGAAGGGGTGCAGGGCTACAACCTCCCTTTTTGCCTAGCATGCCCAACAATAAATCTGGCTTGCGGCTTGAAATGCCATGTGCATTCATCCTTTTCATGATTTAATCCATTGAGATATGGACATCATAGGATGAGGGACGCATGGCTGGATAGCAGTACATATGAAAGGGATGTAGGAGTTTTGGTAGATCACAAGCTGAACATGAGTCAGCAGGGTGATGCGGCAGCCAAGAAAGCCAACATGATTCTTGGTAGCATCAATAGGAGTATGCTGTCCAGATCGAGGGAGGTAATGGTACCATTCTATTCTGCATTGGGTAGGCCTCATTTGGAATACTGCGTCCAGTTCTGGGCACCTCAGTTCAAAAAGGATATCAACAAGCTGGAACGTGTCCAGAGGAGGGTGACCAAAATGGTGAAGGGTCTGGAAGCCATGCTGTATGAAGAACAGCTTAGGGAGCTGGAGATGTTTAGTCTGCAGAAGAGAAGGTTAAGAGGGGACATGATAGCCATGTCTAAATATTTGAAGGGATGTCATGTTGAAGAGGGAGCGGGCTTATTTTCTCCTGCTCCAGAGACTAGGACAAGGAGCAATGGATTCAAGCTGCAGGAAACTCAGTACCTGAGTTTCCACCTGAAACTCAGTAAGAACTTCCTGACAGTCAGAGCTGTCTGGCAGTGGAATATGCTGCCTCGGAGTGTGGTAGTCTCCTTCTTTGGAGGTTTTTAAGCAGAGGCTGGATGGCTGTCTGTTGGGAATGCTTTGATGGGTGTTCCTGCATAGCAGGGGGTTGGACTTGATGGCCTCTGGAGTCTCTTCCAACTCTATGATTCTATAATCATATGGCCCTGTAGCCTAGGAACGGGGAAACTTTCTTCAGAACAAGCCACATTCTGGCAGTGAGTAGGAAGCGGGACACAGAGTAGGGATGGTGGGGGTGCTGTGGGAGAACAAAAGAAGGCATAATAAAATTCTATTCTCAAAATGAAATTTTCCTTCAGTCCACAGATTTCTAGCATTGTAAAGAGTAAGAGATTGAAAATCATTCACATGTAGAATTCTTGTATTTGCTCTGTTCACATTCCCTTGGTTGCTTTCCCTGCCCTTTCTCTTTGAAAGAAATAATTCATTATAGTTGAGTGGAATTCTTATTTGACCTCATTTTTGCCCACCCTTTCCCCAGGCTGTCCCCCTGTGTGGAAGCAGGACAAAGTATATGATGCCGAGGCAGAGTGGATGCTGTCAGATATTGTTGTCGTTGTATGCCTTTCTGACTTGTGGAAACCCTAAGGCAAACCTATCACAGGGCTTTCTGGGGCAGAGAATGGCCATTTCTGCACTACATTGCTATAGTGCTGTTATTCCACATTCAACATCCTGTGGAATTTTGGGGTTTGTAGTTTACCGAGGCCAAAGAGCTCTCTGGCTGAGAAGTCTTGAGGCCCCTCCCTAAACTGCAAACCCCAGGATTCTATGGGATGTTGAAAGTGAAATAAAAGCACTATAACAATGTAGTGTGGAAATGGCCAATGTGATGCACCCAAGGTCACCCAGTGGATTTCCACAACTGAACAGGGAATCAAGCTCTGGTCTCCAGGGTCATAGTCCAATGTTCAAAGCACAACACCATGCTGGCTCTCACTATACCACATTGGCATCAGATACACTTCTTCCCATTTGGACATTTTCCGACCAAGCATTCAAAATATAATAAATTCTGTCCATATCTGTTCGACAGGTGCAACACCGTTCCTACCTGCTCAGTATGCAGGGTACTTAAAATTTAAATAACTTTAAATATCCTCTTTTCTCTCAGTGCTAATTAGATATAACACCAGACAGAGTTTGAAGTCCAGATAGGTAATTCCCCCCATATCACAAGCTTCCCTTCATTTAATTTCAACAGTGGTTTTCTGTGTACAAAAGCTTGGAGGAGTTACTTTTCTGGACTACACAGAATCCTCTAGACAACATGTCCAGTGTCCATAGTGTGTTGTGTGAACTGTATTCTCCAAAAGTAACTGTTCCAAACAATCTGTGTAGTTGGGGAATTGTTATCTGAAAAATGCAAAAGCCAACCTCCAGTAAGTGTGCAGAATTATAGCAAAAGGAAACTCTTCCCTTTGCAGATTGTTTGCATCCTATATAGATCAAAGATGTTTTCGCATTAATACTGGAAGAAAATGAGGGAACCAAAAGAAGTTTACAAATTCTGTTCAGTGCTATTGAGATGTTCCTAAACATGCAGTGGCATTCTTCTGTGATATCTAGTTGCAGTATCAAGAAGAGTGAAGAATTAACAGTTGCAAACCGAGCTTCAAAACAAGTAGAAATTAGAAGCAAAAAAATTATCAAGTGTGACTACTTTGATTCAGCAGTACATGATCACAGCTTTAATTTGTGATTTGCTGCTAAATATAAATGAATGTGCCTGACACTTAATCACATCATAAAATGCTGCTTCTTTGTGTTAGACTAAAGCACACAGGAAGACAACCAGCTGTGTTGCATTACGCTCTTCTTGTTTCATGCAAGTTCATTTTGACCTCTGAGAATGGTAGACAGTATGCACAGTAGTCTTTTGGCAAGAGTGTGTACTTGTGGCCCAATCATACAAGCTGCTGCCTAGAAAAAGCAGCATTTGGAATAGAGAATGCTATTATAATGTCATGACCTGTGGAATTGCGTCGGTCTAGTGAGCTGGCCCATGTCGGTATTCAGTGAGGCTTCATAATAACTCAGGAAGAGGGTATGAGTCACATGTGTGACATTTTGCTTTCCAGGGCAGCATCTATGCCAGCACAACCTGACATATCTAATTTTGGATAGCAACATCCTGTGGTGTGATTACAACAGTAAGGGAGCACAAGACCAGCTTCTTTTACTATCAAACGCAAGATGTCACTGCAACTTTGTTTGTGGAAGTTGCTCCACACAGGGCAGTGAAATTAAACTCACTGTGGGGCAGAGGGGATGTCAGACATTTTGCCCAATAACTTGCTCTCCAGAGCCAATACAAGGGGAATCAAGTATACATACAGGAATCCCTCGCTTATCTGACAGGTTAGAGACCAGAGCACTACCAGAAACGCGGAATTGGTTGAAAAGTGGGACCCCATCTTTTGCTAGTTCTTCTCCTCTTGTCTTCTTCCTGGAGAAAGGATGAAAAAGCAGGCCCTGCATTGAAAAGACATTACATGACTATCATTTACAATGGTTGAAGGAGTAGAACATTGAAAACCGAGTTGTCGAAAAAATGAGGGGCACCTGTACTCTGTGTGTATCCATGTACGTACATGTACTGTACTTTACTTCATTCTTATATAGTAAGATCTATTATTATACTTTATATACTTATGTTATATTTATATATTATATAAATAAATATATAATTATATTTATAATACAAATTATAATTATAAATAAATATATTTATAGTGTGTATGTGTGTATATATACACACACACACACACATACATACATACATATAGTATATAAAGTATTCTATACTATAATACTATAGTATAGTATAGTGTAGTACTATACTATAATAGTATAATATAACATACTATAATACTTTATTTCATTCTTATATTGTGTACTATTCTTTCTCATATAATAAGATATATTGTTTCATTATGTGATTTAAAAATCAGGTGTATGATTTTTTTCCTTTCCGCAGTCTGGGGGAAAGTATCAAATAGATGCACATTTAAACGTACTTTCTGCTTGATGTGCAAGCACATCTTTCAATTATGTTTTGCTTTGCAGAGTTGCCTCAGAATGGGAGAAGTACCATTTTTGGTCTTTGTTTCAATACAGCAAGGGAATAGTTAATTCTGAGTTGTTTGTTTTATTATGGTTAGTCTTTGTTAACATCATCAGTGTGTATTATTTATTTCACACTCACATAATTCCAAAAAGTAATTTCCAGCCAATGTTCCTGCCTTTCTGAAAGGAATTCAGTAGCTACAGAGCAGGTTTCATTAGGCATTGTGTGCCCTTGGGAATGAATTTAGCATGTGGATGGTACAGTCAAGTATATCATAAGTATATCATCTCTTGACTAATTTATGTACAATGATGGAGCAGAGGAGAGGAAACAATCTTCTTTTTTTTAAAATTTTTTAATTAAACTTTAAAAAAATCACAGCTCATACATACAAAACAAAAAACAAGATGCAAATACATTCATATAAACATAAACAGACACCTACATATAACTAAAACAAATACTAAGAAAACGTAACAAAGATTGGGTCCTGCCCTTATTGCAAACAGCTCATATTACCTACACATTTACACCTATTGAGTCATACATTTTATCCAATAGTTATTAATTTCTGCTTATCACTTATCATTTTAGTTACTTACTTAATTTCTCAAATTCATGATTACTTAATTTATTCTAGATTACTTTATACTAATGATCATTCATCTAAAAATAATAATAATCTACATAAAAACAACATTTTGATACAACAAACAGAATACATTTTATAAATCTACTTTTACGGTTCTCAAAGTATTGATTTTAATTATCAAAATCTATTGTCATCAAACCGCCTTTATTTTTTTTTAAAGAAATCAGTCAACCACTTCCATTCAGACAAAAATTCATTTTGTGTTTTTCCCTTTAGTCTGTGCATAACCTTACCCATTTTGACAATTCCTATCAGTCTGCTTAGCCATTCATCCACTGTTAGTAGCTCCGACTTTTTCTAATATTTTGCATACACTGGTCTTGCTGCTAACTACATATGTTATACCAGTTTATGTTTCTTCTTATCCACTGTTTTATCTTCTTCCCAGATTCCTAGCAGATATAACTTGGGCTTTTTAGGTAACTCAGATTTTAATTTTTTTCCATCAATTTGAGAGGCAGCCATTTTGAAGCAGGCATTTGGAATGCTGTGTCCAGTTCTAGGCACATCAATTTGAGAAGGATATTGACAGCCTGGAGCGTGTCCAGAGGAGGGCAACCAAGGTGGTGGGGGGTCTGAAAGCCATGCCCTGTGAGGAGCAGCTTGGGGAGCTGGGTATGTTTGGTCTGCATAAGAGAAGGTTCAGAAGGGACACGATAGCCATGTTTAAATATTCGAAGGGATGTCATGTTGAGGAGGGAGCGGGTTTGTTTTCTCCTGCTCCAGAGACTAGGACTAGGAGCAATGGATTCAAGCTGCAGGAAAGGAGATTCCACCTAAACCTCAGGAAGAACTTCCTGACAGTCAGAGCTGTCCGACAGTGGAATATGCTGCCTTGGAATGTGGTGGAGTCTCCTTCTCTGGAGGTTTTTAAGCAGAGGCCATCTGTTGGGAATGCTTTGATGGGTGCATAGCAGGGGGTTGGACTCGATGGCCCCTGTGGTCTCTTCCAATTCTATGATTCTATGCAAGGTTGGACCAAAGTGGAATGCTCAAGTGTGAAAAGTAGGATTTGAATACAGTGATCTGGCAGAGGGCCATCCTCAAAACCAGGAGAAAAGCAGTCTTGTAGATATCACCCATGACCAGTGTCAAAACCAACAAGGTTGTTTTTATTGCCATCCTCATCTCACTTTTGGACTTTTCTAAAATTAGATGATGTATTCTACTTTGTTTTCCACTACTCTTTAAAAGAGACCACTTGGGAAGCTCAGTAAATCACTTCTTATAAAACCTTTCTTAAGTACACCTAAGTGAACCTACTACTATGTGAACACACTAATAGGCTGATTTTCCTTTGTTGTGAAGAACTTAATGTAAGCAGTCTTTATACTGAAGCGGCCTGTAGCCAGCGAGAGTGGACAGTTATTTATGGCCTCCCTGATGAAATTAGCTGCTTATCTGATGTATGGCTTTGCTACTGATGTGTGTTAGTCCTTCATAAAACCTGATTGCCAGAGCCTAGGGATATTATGGCTGTAGTTGAAACAATTTGTCAAATACGATATCTAGTCCTGAAGGGGATTTTCTAGCAGATGGGTCCCGTTAATGCTGGTGCTCACTAAGTGATCAAGAGATGTCTGCAGCATCTACAAACTAGCCATTATTTATACTGCTTGTGACGGATCTGCTAATTAAATCCCTTGAGTTGATTCAAGAACTTACCAGCTGGGACCTTGCTTAAAATAGATGTGCATTGGAAGCCAGGAAAGGAGATGCGTCTGCATATGCGTGCAGCCTAATTCACTTGGTTTGTTTATTGTGTGTACTGTATTTGTTTCCCTTCAAATATTGCTGATCCTAGTGGGGCTCAATTTGGAAAAGCTGGTAGCCAGAAATGTGGTTAGAGATGGTTAAGAACTGAATTGGCTCATTTGGGACTCATCCAGACTGACCAAAAACCTTAGGATTTGATTGGAGTTGTACCTGTACTGAGCAGGATTTTTAAAAACAGCCATACATTGTACCTGCTGTTCTAATCTAGTTCTCATTAATTTCTGGAACTGACTGCAGTTTTTAAAGTGCGAGGCAAAGCATGATGTTGTTTTGTGCCCCATGAGTTCCTGATATAGGCAAAGGTAAATTCTCACATCTGCATGGTTCATTCTGTACTTCTGGGAAGTCTCACTGATGACATGTTGAATAAGGGATGTGACCTTTGCTACTAAGGTTTTCCTCTGGCCTTCCTTCCTTCATTACTGTATTTGGTGGCATACAAGACTCACTTTTTTCCCCTAAAAATACTGTTTGAAAATGGGGTGCGTCTTATATGCCAGTGTGTCTTATATGTCAGCAAATAATATTTGCCAGTGTATAAATGGGGCGCGTCTTATACATGGGTGCGTCTTACATGCCAGCAAATACAGATACATTTCCAGTTACCAAAGTTAACATCTCTTCTTTTTTTCCCCCTCCTTTCTTTTACAATTACAGTACTAAAGTGGAATAGCATCAGGGAGGTAGATACTGGGGCCATTTCTGCACTACACTGTTATAGTGCTATTATTCCAGTTTCAACTTCCTGTGGAATTCTGGGGTTTGTAGTTTACTGAGGCCAAAGAGCTCTCTGGCTGGGAATTCTAAATGCTCCTCCCTAAACTACAAACACCAGGATTCCATAAGATGTTGAAAGTGGAATAACAGCACTATAACAGTGTAGTGCGTAAATGGCGTGGGGAGAAGAGTTCATGGAAGAAGTTCATGGAGGATATGTTCATGAAAGAAATGGCAGGAAGATGGAGAGAAACCATGTTCACACCAGTTAGCCACACTGAAAGCAGGAAAAAAGAATGGACAAAACCCTGGTATATTTAGGACATGATTGGATGCAGAAATTTGAACAACCATTACAAGGCATGAAATCCAGAAACAGAATAGTCTGACATTTACTGAACTGTTGGGCCATCTGGAGGACCTTAGTCAGAATTAAGGAATATTTGAGAAAGTCTTCATAAATGCAAATAGAAGAATTGGAAAAGTTAAAAAGATAAATGTGGGAGAAGGAAAAACTCATAAATTTGCCTACATAACCAGAGTTTGAGTGCTTAGTCCTGAAAAGGCTAGGTGCTTAGTCCTGAAAAGTCTGACTTTGGATCCTAATGTATTCAGTCATGTTCAGGGGTTACCCTGGTTTTTTTACTTCATTAACGTTAATCAAATGACAATTTCATTTCCTCCAACTCCTTTTTTAGCTCAGTAGCCAAACCCAAACCCTTATTTCTGAAACAGGCATCCAACAGCATTTGGCTATTGGCATCAGTGAAATAACACTTGCATGTTGATAGTGCCAAATTAGAGTTGCTTTTTTGTTGAAAGTCTCCTCACCTTTAATAGGATGCTCTTGTGGCAAGCAGACAACATGGTACTTTTGGTACTGGGAGTAGCTGTACCTACTGAATTTAGCTTGTGCAGATGGGTGAGAATCAATCTTTCTTTCCTTCCTTCCTTCCTTCCTTTTTTGTTACATTAAAACTTATCAAAATCTGCATTTTTCTCCATAAATGAGACAAAAAGAACTTGATTCTTTTTTAATGAACATGGGAAAATGATAACTGGTGGCTTCCATATGAATCCATTCTTGTTTTCTAGCCTGAACTTTAAACGAGCTTTAAAGGTATTGAATATTGTTATTCCTTTAGAGCTCCAACAAAACCTGGAGTGGATTCAGTGACCCACTGACACAGGAGGGATCGGCTGCCACGGAGGTGGGAGAAATTGAAAGTGTCAGATTCATTCATCCCTAGTTGTTCTGGGAAAGCCCCAAAGAGTGCGGAATAATTGGAGACCAGCCCAAACACAAAATACCTAGAGACTGATAAGTCTAACCTGGTTTAATTGTTTTAATAACTTGGCTGCAATCCTATGCATACATCTGAAAGTAGTCTCCACTAAATATACATTCATAAATCATGCTATTAGTGAGAAATTAGTTATAATTTGAAACAGCACAAGAGCTTGGCAAAACCAGGATTGGATTTGAACCCAGAGAAGTCAAAAGCCGTGAGTCCAAACCAGAGCCGTGCCCTTTGACCCATTGAACTTCTTCTTCTGAGTGCTGAAAATCCACCCTCAGTTGCCAAACACATTCTTTCCTTGCAAGAGCAATGGCAGCATGTATAGGAATTCAAGCTGTAGAATTCCCTCCCACAGAAAGTTAGATTGCCCAGCTCTGCTGTCTTTCTATGGGCAAAGACCTTTTGGTTTGGACAGGACTTCAGCTATTACCTGGCTATAGCAGAAGGATCCTTTAATGGGATGTGCCACAGTTTTATCATCACCATAAAATTTTCAAATGCTTTTTAAACTGTTTTAAATTAGTGCTTTTAAAGCTATGATTGCTTATTGAATTTCATTAATCGAATTAAAAGTCGATTGATATTTTGTACTGTATGTTAGCTTTTGTTCTATTTTGTTTTAACCTATACTATAAGCTGTCTTGGGTTTCATATCAGGAAAGAAGCAGGATATAAACTGAATAAATAAATGAACAAATAAAAAAAGTATGTCTCTCAGACTGCACTGCCCCCAGCATTCCTCTAGGTCAGGTGTGGGCATAATGCAGTCCCCAAAGCCATTTTGATGGCCTCAGGGGTCATTTTAGACCCTGGGGAGGCCCTTTTCTAAAACAGGATGGGACTTTCACTCACTTCCTATAACTAAAAAAATGGCCCAGGGCTTCCCAAAAACAAAACAGAACTGTGTTTGGGCCCCCAATGGAACTAGTTATCTAGAGAGGATGGGGGTCTCTTTGTCTGGATGTTCTCTGGAAGTTTAGACAGCTACCTGCTGGGATTGCTCTAGCTGTAGATCCTGCATTGAGCAGGGGGTTGGACTCAAAGGTTTACGAGGCCCCTTCCAACTCTATCATTCTATGATTTCTTTTTGTGTGTGTACAATGAAGGGTGCAGCCCTCTGGGGTCTCCTGGGGAGCTAATGTGGCCCTAGCCTTCACACTTGTCCACCCCTGCTCTGGGTGGCAATGAAAAAAAGAGATGGAAACTCTACTCAAGCATTTGCCTGAACTCTTGTTGGGCTAAAAACAGGGACAGTCATCTCCAAGTGCATGTTGAGTATGGGAGTTGGAAGAAGGCTCTGTAATCCTGGTTAGCTAAAACACGAAGTTCCCTTGAATGAAAATCTAACCATGTCAGGATTCCTGCTCACAGATGCTTGGTAACTGCTTTCAGACCAGCATGCTTACAAAGCCCTCCTGTGATCTTTGGGCTCAGTGCATGAAAGTCTAACTTACACCTAAGTGCTAAGAGACACATGGGTGGGGAGGACCTAAACTACTGAATTGCTTGTTGCACTCTGAAGGGAAAAAGTCACTTGCAACAGAAGAGAACAGTTTGAAGTTGGCCAAAAAGGATGGTGCTGTAAAGCCCAGAAAGCAACAGGCATAACTTATATATAGCTGACCCCCATACCACCAAGTGAGACAAACTCATCTTGTGAAACATGGTGCCACATAAGATCAATCCCCTTGATAGTCTTCCCTCCTTTTAGAGGTCTGGGGGCAAAACAGCTCTTGGCAGAGCCCCAGAGAGCAAGCTGAATAAATAGCACAAGCCACACTGTCAAGAAATTACATTGCTCTTTATGGAATTTAAATTTTACTAGCCTTTGTCTCAGTCCCCACATGGCCAAGAAGGCGATTGGTGTCTTTCTGTATTGAGATCGCTCCAAGCAAGTTTAACTATAACAGAAACAACACCTGATCCATGATGTAGACCAGTGACTCTACCACAATCTCCTGTATGATTTTTTAACATCATTTGCTTGCTGAAGAAGCCAGTCCACCTTCAAAATCTTGTCTAACATATTTTGGTCTTTTTAGTTGCCTCCCCAACCAAAAAAAACGGTATTACTGTTCTGTGGGTTTAGAATTTTGTTGCACTTTCTTGTAATGTCTTTTTTCTTTCAACACTATTATGTGTGAATTCCTCCCTTCCTTCTTTATACTGATATAAACATTGGAGATAATATGATGTAGTCCTTAATTAACAAAGCATGGATGCAGAAAGGTCCTTTAGAAACAACTTTGAGGAGCTTAGGCAAACCTGCTGGGATTTTTGACTCTTTGTTCCCATTGAACAACAGAGACTTCCCCTTTGTCACATCACAAACTGACTGAAATTTCTCTTAAGTTAAGAAATGTTTTCCCATATGGAAGAAGTGTTTGGAGTAGGCAAGGGTTCTAAAACAAAAACCCTGCTAGTTACAGTAAAAAGAAAGGGCAGTCGTTCTTCTAGAAATTAGTTACTGGCCAAAGTCCATATTTGTTCTCCAAACAACAAAAATTAGAAACTGATTTCTAGAAATGTGTAAATGATAGTAGATCTGCTGTGAACAATAAACTGTCCTGATTATGGATATTTTCATCATTTTTTAAAATATTAGTATCCCTTACCTGACTTTATTCTCTAGCTGGTCTTAGTTACCAGTCTTCTAATTCTTCTGACAGTCCTGTGTTTTATTTATTGTTATAAAAAAGTTATAAAGTTACAAAGTTATAATACTAGAGTACTATGGTTAATTTTTATGGAAATATGATGAATTGGTAGATAGGACTTATATTGAAAGGACACTGAGCTGAGTTCTGAGAGAAGAAGGCTTACGCTGAAATATTGCAAGTCAAGACTTGGCACCATCTCATCTTTTTCCCCTGCTGCTGTGGAAATTGTCTGCCTTTCTATCAGTGTTCAGAATAACTAGGATGTCATCCTGTTTTGCCGTAGGCATTTATCAGTTCTGCCAAAAGCACAGGCATTCTCTTTATACAGGTCATTATTTTGTGGGATTCTTCAAATCAATAGAGTAGCACAGATACAAATCCTGAGATGCTCTTGGCGCTGAGGGTTAGAGGTTCTGCTTTTTGTCTGAAAACACAAAGATAATGGAAATTCCAATGGATAACAATAAACTCAGCCAGTCTTCCCTTCAAAATGTTGGAATCACTCCATGGCTGGCTGCCTATTGAAATTCCTTAGAAGGTTTTTGGGGCCTTACATTTTCTTAAATTTTTTTCTCAGGCTGTCCCAAACCTGTGATTATTTATCTCTCCCTTTTTTTTTTTTTACAGCACTGATTATCATCACATATGGCAATTCACTTCACAAGTTATTAGTTTATCCTGTTTCCTCTAAAGATTCATCATCACTGATCTTATGAACAAGATAAATGTGAGACCTTCCAGGACGTTCCACACACAAATGATAGCAGACTTCTATAAGCCCTCTAGTTTTGGATCACAATCCCCAGAATTTTCCTTCCCACCAGTACAGAACTGAGAAGGATGTAGGGGAGTGATGCAGAGTTGTGGGAGAGATTTAGTGGGTCATAGCAATCTCAAGCCAAAATGTTTACATTTGGTACACCTCTGCCAGACTCACCGTATGGTACTGCCTCCTTCTCTGTCATAGCCATCTGCCTTCTTTTCTACTTCTTTCTTCTTCTGCCACATCATTCACTGGGTATACAACATCAAGCAGAAGTTGTTCTTGCTTCATTCAGTTGTAGCAAAGTAACATGTTGCTATGTTTAATTAAATAGCATCTTTCTGTGGTTTGCAGTGGAGAGCATGCTAAATTAACAAGAAATATACCTTCTCTCTTTTAACACAAGACCATTTAAATGACTATATATCTGCTAATGTCCACCCTTAATATTATATTACTTCCCTTTAGTGAATAGATGCAAGAAATCCACTAATTCAAATGCTATTGACTGGCTCATTTCTAATTCAGAAACTCCTGAGTAAGGCATTCAGATTTTGGCCATTCTGACGTGAACTGACCTGATTCAAACAATTCACAGAACTTTTGTGTCAATCCAGAGTTATCCACTGGCTTCCAGCCTTTTCCAAATGTTTTTCAGCCAGTTGCATAGGAACGTGGGGTCGGGGGGGGGCAATTCGCCCCAGGCAGCAATGTTTTGGGGGCATCCCAGCCCCTGGCCACGCCCCTGTGTGCCCTGGCCATGCCCCCATGCACTGCAGCCACGCCCCCATGGGCAGTGGCCCCGCCCCTTGTGCCATAGCCCCACACACTCCACACACTCCAAGCTCCACTACTGTTTTCAGCACAATTCTTGATTCCAAAAAAGTATCAAAAAATATTTTACAGTGTCTCTTGTGAGAGAGAACACTTAAATTTAAATAAACATTGTTATCTAAACTCAAACAAAAATGTGTTTCTCAGATTAATGTAGAAACAGGACAGATAGGTAAGTTTATACGAAACTGGCACAAAGTAGAAGTTGGCTGGTTTTCAGCCATCCAGTTTCTGAAATACAGATAGAGCTTGCCTATTGGGAAGGACTTCCCTTTTGACTTGAATGCAAGAAAAATGCATGTTAGCACTGCAGATTAAGAACAAGCTTAATTTTAGTTACTGTAAAGGCATATGCTAAAACCTTTGGAAAAGTTCCTTCTGTGGACTACAGTTTACAGAATCCTCAAGCCATCATAATCAGTGGCTGGAAGATTCTGCAATTTGTTATTCGTAAAAGTAAATTTTCAAAGATCTACCTACAAATGCAAGTGCTTTCCAGGGCAAGATTTGGCAATTATACTGCAAAATGTGCAAATAAATCTGGCATGTTTCCCCTTCGTACAAAGGAAGGGGAAACCCTTGCTTGTGTGCATGCATAAGAATGAATCCCAGCATATCCACATATGCATTGTGGGCTCAAGTGAGATTTAAGAGCATATATGCCTGTTCAATTATAATCTATGGAATATGAGTAAAGGAAATTTTTCCGTGGCCGAAGACTGTTATAACTATTACCATTTTGATTGTGCATCTGGTTTTGATGAATTAAGAAATACAACATCAAGATGTATCCTTTGAAACTGGCAACTGCAGTGAATAAATCTGACAAGAAACAGATATTTCATGTTTGACAGTTACAATCATGGTGATACATTTCTAAGAGCGTTTTAAATTGCAAAATAGGAAGAGGGAGAGAGAGAGACGAACAGTGTGTGAGAAATCAGAAGTAAGTCTCATTGAGTTCAAGGAGCAGGAATAGGATTACAACCTCAGTTGCTCTTAGACAGGCCTTTTAATAACAATTTAGACGTACAAGTGGAGAACCACTGTAATGTGCATGTTTGAAAACCTTCACCCAACAACATTATCTTTGCTTTCTGGGTTTTGAAAGGCAATATGAGTTTTGGCTTTGGCTCATATAAAAACTATGTAAAATTTTATGCAGAGTTGTTTATTGCCCCATTCATTTCTCTACAGTACTATGATTTGCATTCTTCAAATAAGAAAATAAAATAATTAATTATGTAGTGCAGCAGAGTATTTGAATAGTTGTTGGATTTAAGGACAGTTATCATAAGTTTACCATATCGTTTCTGAAACAGGTTTTTAAAATAACATATAAGCATTGGTGTAAATCAGTTTTGACAGTGAGGATATTTGGGCTTCAGCAGAAGTACAACCACTAAGCAGCAAAACTGCCCCAAGGCTAAATATAAACTAGAGAAACCTGGAACTAAAGCTGTGAAAAAATGTAGTGAAATGTATGAAAAGAAAATTACCGTATTTGCCAGCATTTTACATGCTTTGGCGTATAAGATGCACCCCACTTTTCAAGGGGTATTTTTCAGGGAAAAAAATATTTAATTCTCTGGTGAGCAAAACGCACAAGAAAGGAGAAGGAAAGGAGTGTTGCACCAGAAGAGGAGGGGAATGAAAAGAGTGCTGCACCACCAACCCTCTCTTCCTGTTTGCTTGGGCAGAAACTCCCAGCAGAGTCAAAATGCACAGGAGGGGGCAGAGGAATGAATAGAGTGCTGCACCAGGAAAGGAGGGGAATGAAAAGATTGCTGCACTACCACCCATCCCTTCCTGTTTTGCTTGTGCAGAAACTCCCAGCAGAGTCAAAATGTAGGTAAGGGGAAACTGTAGAAACATCTATCTATGTTCCTATAGATCAAGGCTTCCACTACCTTCTCCCTTCCTGTATTGCCTGGGCAGGGAGAACTTCTTTCACTCCCCTTCCCTTCCCTATATTTTAAGCATCACCATATTTGTGGTGTATAAGATGCACTCCATTTTCAGAGGGTATTTTTAGGGGAAAAAAGCGTGTCTCATACGCCAGCAAATACGGTAACAGATATACATGTATAGCAAGACTAATAAGCTTATGTTAACACACAACAATAATCAGTGACTGCAAATACATTAGTACTATAGATATAATATATGCAGTATAATTGGTGATCTGCTGAAAACAACAAAAGTATGTAAAAAGGTTGTGCAAGATCTATGAAAGCATTGGTGTTCAATGGGTAGTCATGTCTTGATGAACTGTGCTCTCCAAACATGATCAAAACAAAATCTCAGTGATTGGTAAATGTTCCTGCACTTGTCTTATGGAGAGCACTCCTCAAATGTAATTTTCAAATAGTGGATTAGAACAATCTTCAGATATTTTAAGTAGTCCAATCTTCATCAAAGTGTGGAAAACTTTCAATTGGAGCAAGGAAGTAGTCGAACCTATCAGAGAACAACCATGTTTTGGAAATGGTGATAAGTATTCAGCATTTTTTCATTCATATTTCTTGAGACATTTGTGCTTTTCATGGCATTTCTGCGTGATATTTCCCACTTTTAAAAAAAGTGTTGAGTAGGAGTTTATGTAAAGTAGATAAAAGATTACCATTATAATTTAGTTCTTGCATTTTCTGCTTTCTTTAATGTTTTGTAGATATGTATATATTATTTAATATCCCTCTGTTCATCCAGTTCAGGGGGAAATTAATATGAAATGCAGCTAAATCCCCATCAGTTATAACACCGAAGAACAATTACAAACAAGCAATCATATTAAAACCAAGCTCCAAGGCATTTTGAAATGTATCGAAAGGGGGCAATACAACATAGAGCTTGATTCCCCGCTCAGCCGTGGAAACCCACTGGGTGACCTTGGGTGCATCACACACACTGCCCCAGAAAACCCCTTGATAGATTTGCCTTAGGTTCACCATAATTCAGAAATGACTTGAAGGCACACAACAACAACAGCAGTAGCAATGCATACTACATGGGTTTGCCTTTGGAAAGTGCAGTCGGTCCGACTGCTATTAGTTACAGGAAGCATGGAAACTTTTTGAAACAACTTCATTGGATATTGGTCTGTTTCCAGGTTGAATTCAAAGTGGCGGTGTAAGGGAAAGGGGGGAGGTTCTTCTCCTACTCAATGCTGTCTCCTGCCCTCTAGTAGGAGATGGGACCCCCCCTCCTTTGTCCTTGGAAATCTTGTAGCTGCCACCACCTAATGATTTTAAATCTCCATCATGCAGTAGCTCAATAGGAAGCTGCTGGGAAAGAATCACTGAACTCAGAGGCTGAATTCTATCTGCAAGCGCAACCGGCAGGCACGTGGAGAGAGAGTATGGACAGAGGAGGTCTTTATAAGGAAAGCTTTTAATTCTAAGCAGGCAAACATAATAACCAAAGATATCCTATTCATGAAAGCACCCTCTTTTGGGTGTTACTTAGCAGTTACAAAGTGACAGATAAGCCTAGGTCAGTTCAGCCAGAGTTTTAAAAGAACATAATCCCTAATGTGACTAGCTAAAAACATTCCTATTCTACTTATATTATTATCCAGTCCTGGGATGGTGTGAGGATAGGAAGCCAGGACTCTGAGACAGTTTAGCCCAGCCTGCAACCAGCCTCTCTCTCTTGCTGACGTTCCTTTTTTTCTCTCCACCTCATGGTCTCTCGAGGCCATTTTTAAAACTTCTTGACTGAAGCAACTGGAAGCTTCTCACCTTACTCCCCCATCTGGTCTTCTGATTGGGCAGCTGTCTCACATGATCTCTGATGTCCTTCTGTAATGCTGACCCCCCAATAAACGTAACTTAAACCTGACACTTCATTAACCCCTTGTTTACCTGGAGAGAGAACTATCCACCTTCAGCTATGATGCCTAGATAATGGGAAGAGCCCATTATCACAGAGGGGTATGACTTGTAAAGGGCTATAAAGCAGGGTTGGAATGACTAACTCCTCATATGGAGTACCATGAGTTCCGTGATCTTTGAGGGAAGGCTTTTTCTGAGTTCCACCACCCTCTGAGACATATTCGATGAAGACGTGAGAAACTCTTCCTGGTGGCTGCTCCCAAACTGTGGAATGCCCTTTCATGGGACACTTGGCTGGCTCTCTCTGAGCCATTTAGTGTTGTGTGTGTGTTGTTCTTGTTGTAGTGTGTGTTTCAGTAATCCAAATGAGATATGACCAAGACATGTCTCACCATATTATTAATATTGAACTGGATCCAGACCTTGTTCTCTTTTATGTGACAAACTAAGGGAAGGTGAAGTCATGAACTAAGAATATTTTATGTTTGCCACTTGTTAGCCTTGGAAATTCGGTGCCATTAACGTCACTGCAATATAAATATAAAAAGTTAATGTTTATAGTATCATAACACTATTTCTACCTTAATAAAGTGTCATTAGAAATGCAGAAGCCTAGCTTCAGAGCTACTTTTCACTGAATCTGTAACAATTGTGTATTATACAGTCAGACAGTTATACAATACTTAAACCACCCAGCAGATTCAACTAGAAAGAAATTATCCTTCTGGATGAAAAAGTGAACATAATTCAAAGAAATGCCAGCATGAGATATTTATCTGGACACCTTGGAACTGGTTTGTATAGATAGAAATGGAGAAGAACACCAAAGAACAATATATTTCTGAGTGTATAAATCAATTTTGAGGGGCCGACCACATTTGTCCTATTCAGGCCTACTTGTTCCTGGATCCTTCAGCATAGGAGACACTGAATTCCTAGCCCGCCTGCCCTATCATCACTTTCTTCACGTGGAAAACAACAAGTATAAAGAGGAGCGGTTTCCCATTCCGGGGAATGTCTCCACCTGAGCAAGAACCCTAGAAGATTTGAATGATAAACCTGTCCTCTTCAGATGTGTAGAAGGAGATGACAGGGGGAGCAGAGATTGGTACTCCCCTGCTCTTGTTGTAAAGAAAGTGGAGTAATATCTGAACATGGCTGTTGACAGAGACATCGGCCATTTCCACCCTACACTGTTACAGTGCTATTATTCCACTTTCAGCATCCTGTGGAATTCTAGGTCTTGTAGTTTGCTGAGGCCAAAGAGCTCTCTGGCTGAGAATTCTAAATGCCCTTCCCTAAACTGCAAACCCTAGGATTCCACAGGATGTTGAAAATGGAATAATATCACTATAACAATGTAGGGCAGAAATGGCCATGGTCTTTTCTTATTAATTTAGTGTCCTCAAACTACAATTTCTACAATTTGTTGAGGGCACTAACAGTTAAAATAATAGTTAAGAGATATAGGGCTCCTCCAGACTGACAAACAGTTCTGGTAGATGCTGAAGTATAGATGGCTCTCCACATCAGCAGGTTTAACTTTTGCAGTTTTGATTATTCACGAATTATTTGCCATCACCTCCGCTGCTGCCCTATACTTTCTCAGTAAAGATTTATTAAGTCTTGCCTCATGTTTGCAGTCTCTCTGCAAGCTTCATTAGACTGAGAGAGACTGCAAATGCGAGGTGAGGCTTGTAAATCTGTATTAAAAATGGCATAGGGAAGCAGCAGAGGCAGTGGCAGGCCCTGCCAGCTGTCTACTTCTACCTTGCAAAGGAACACCTGCTATCTTGAAAGCAGACCTGGGTACCTGGCATTCTCCCCACTGCAAATTCAAAAGTGTCATATTTTGGCAGGGGGAGGTTGTACAGGGTTTTTTAGAATGTTATATATAGTTTGTGGCTTGTAGTCATTTGTGGTTTTTTCCACTTTTGGGGTGGTCCTGCACCCCAAACTCATGAGTGTGGAGAGACGACTGTATTCTATTTCATGATTTCATACCTTGTAACATCTTATCACCCTAATTTCTGATCCCACATTTGGTCATGCCCTAAATATACTGGGAATTTGGTTCTTGTTTGTTGCTGATTGTAGCAGATTTTAGCACTGCTCTCAATCTGCATATTGCTTTTCAGCATCGCTTTTAATCTCGCTTGAGCTATAGTTAAGTGATGTGGATATGATTTTTCTCCATCACAGTCATCCCCATGAACTCAACACCTCACTTTGATTCCTCCTCCAGTATCTATGTTCCCTGTCTCACATATATATAATTTTTTAAAAAAATATGTTATAGTCATAGTATTGACATGATAGAATACTATACCACGTTAGCCCTGGAATTGCAAATGGGAGGGGGAGGAAAAAATATTTAATCCAATAACTGGAAATGTAAGATGGGAACAAAGGTTAGTGGGAAACTTCTGTGGTAAATGTCATATACCAAATCAGTGCATCATCATTGGACCAACCAAAAATAAAATAAGAGAAACTGAGACAACTGATAAAGAAAACTCTTGTATCAGAAAATCAGGAAGTGAGGAGGAAAAAACCCACACCTTGCCATGAAATTTACAAGAAAAACACTGGGATAGAAAGAACATTGTATGGATTTTTTTTAAAAAAATTGATAAGTACAGCTGCAGTTTCTGCTAAATGCCAAGGCTTTTGGCCCATCTGGCCCATCTGTAGCTTGGATGACTACTTTTATTGTCCTGTTTTCATGTTACTGGAAGCAAAGGCCGTTTCTGCACTAGAGTGGAGGAGCGTTTCACCGCGTTTTATGAGCGGTGTTTTTGACTCCGACTTACCCCAATTCCTATCTGCATGCCCTCCAGTTTCTGTCGAAGTAAAGTGGAGAAAATCATTTGTAGCTTCTGCATCGTCAATTCTCCTGGAACTCCTATTCCTTTCCCTCCTCTTCTCTGCCGCTGCTGATTGGTCAATTTAACACCCACCTCTGCGGTGTGAATCAATGTAGCGCTTCCGCATGTAGGAAAAAATGCAGTGGCACCGTTGTGGTTGGTTTGCGTTGGAGTTTTTCAGTTTTCATATTACGCTGGTTTCACAATGGTGTGAACCTCACTAAGAGCTGAACACGTGCGGAACGAACACATGCGGAACGAACCAGTTTGACATGCAGATGTATTTGCGACACAGCTATGCTACAGCGATCTATGTCTCTTGTGTGGAAAGGGCCAAAAACTCTGTGTTCAGTGATAAACATTAGGCTGAGCTTAGATAGAGCCCCCTTTCCCAATCTCTTGGTTCTCTGATTTGAACCTTTTTTCATTCATTAAAAATTCTGTGATATCCAAACAGTTATTGTCATCAAAAGCTTAATATTCTAGCTTAGATTCATATCTTATCCTCAGTCCATTAAATCAGTAAGCAGTTTGTATTACTAGCAAACCATACCATAGCATGAGAGGACTCCTGGGCAGTATTCCCAATTCTGCTGCCTCCAAATGTTTGAAATGGCTGCCAGCCACCTAACCTTTCCAGTTTTGTGTTCCTAATTTTGTGTATCATGAGTATTTGAATCCCATCCTATATTTAAATAATTGAAGAATCCCAACTTAACTTTGTACAGTAATTAGGGAAATCTGGAATGCCTTTCCCAATTGCAAAATCTGTCTACATAAAATGCCTTGGATGGTAAAGCTATGTTTTTTTGTATTTCGGTTTGTGTGTGTGTGTGTGCCTTCAAATCACTTGTTTACAGACTAGCAAAATCTGAAGTTGTGTGTCAGAGTGTGTTGGTTGTCATTCCTAAATAGAATAATTTAGTTTTGGACTACAATGCCAGGGTTCTACCTCAACTTGAAGAAACCATTTATTTCAGCACCTTAGAGAAATATTATATTATAACCTCTATATGCTGTAATTAAAGAAACAAGACACCTGGCTAGAATTACAGAAAGCTACTTTTTTGGAGGTCTGGTTCCAGAATCCCCCAGCCAGCATGGATTTTGACTAAGGATTTTTCTTCTGCTTCTACAAACCTTCTTCCTCTGAACCTGGTCTGACTTACAGCATTGCAATTCACTTTTACAGTTATAGTGTGGATAAGAATTCTCTTCCATTCATACTGCAACGAAACAACCCACCCACCCACCCTAAAAAAAAACCCCACCTTTTATGAAGTGCAGCTTCTCTCAACACAGCCATTTTTGTGTTGCTGGAGAGCAAGGGGATGAACAGGGATGTATCCATTTCTTTTCCAGTAGCTGGACACACTGTGACATTCCTGTCACAGCACATCCAGCTACAGGAAATAAACTGGACACATTTGCCCCATCTTTTTTTTTAACAATAATTTTAATCCCGATACATACAAAAATTCCTTCTTCATATATAAATATCGTAATTTGAATTTTCTTCTTCGTTCTCTATCCCTTCCTTCTCCCCTCTCCTCCCCAAATCATGAAGTCATGAACCTTATCTCTGTCAATCACTATAAATATGAATTATCTTCCAAATAATTACATGTTGTTTATATATTAATCATAACTTTCAATATTATCCTTTTTCCAAAACATCTCTTGATCCAATGGATGTTTAAGTCCATTATTGCCTTGTGTGATATAATCAATAAATTGCTTCCAATTAATCTCAACCGTATCTTCTTTTATGGCCCCTCTTACTACTCTCATTTTGTGTGTTAATTTTTTTTTAAAGAAGAATCTATCCTATTTAACCACTTTGGTACTGAGAAACTTTGTAACGTTTTCCGTGCTTTAGCTATTTCTAGCCTTGCAGCACTTAATATAAGTGCTATAAGATCTTTGTCTGGCAAGTTTTCATTTTCACTTTCATTTTCACAGAAATTAATGATAGTGCCTCTCCAAAGTGGGCTTCTTGACCCAATATTTGACTTATCCATCCTAATAATCTTCCCAGAATCTACATATTTTTAGTCAAGTTAGCCACATACGATTCCGTATGTGTTCCGCATCTCTAACAGGATGGCAATTGCTGTGTTGTATGTGGGCTGCACTAAAAATGTAGGTTTTGGGGCTAACATTGGGACACATAGCTATGAGAATACAGCTGCATCTCCATACCTATGTCTCTTGTCTTGGCTGTTGTTTCAAAATAAAGCAGATAGGGATCTGGTGGACCTGGGCAAGGATCCTGACATAAAAGCCAGATGCCTAGCAATCCTACATGAATAGCAGATAGCTCAGATCTAGCTACATTTGTTCCCCTCAATTAGTGTTCGTTCATTCAATGTTGGAAGTAAAGTGAGGTTTTTGCCTGTAGTAGGAGCAGTGGAAGGGCAAAAAAACACCAACCTCTGAATATTCTCCCTTCTCTTGTATTACCTGTCTTTCGTTTTTTTAAAAAAATGAAAGTGTAATTAATCACACTGCTTTTCTTTGGTGTGAAGATACTGGTGCTGCATGCTATCCATTTTTGAGCAGAGTGGCATTATATTCATAAAACAGTCTGCTGAGCCATCTAGAAGATAGAAAGGCTGCTCAAAATGGTTCCATTTTTCAGGGAGTAACTTTCCATGCTTTGATACATAAAACTTAATGTCACCCCAAAGATTTGTTAGTTGCTGGTGGTTCTTTTGTACTTATCTTGGTGCAGCAAGGAGGATCCTGCCACATTTTCTGGACCAAATGTACAGGTTTTAAGCTGTGGAAGCCCTTGTTGTCAGCACATAAATCTTATAATCAGAAAACATTCCTACAGTCACAACAGCAGAAGGTGAATGGGAAATACATCCGATGTGCAAAGGAAAGAAAACCTTCAAGCAATCAGCACAAAAATACACATGTGTAGACACAGTAGATATTTCCCTGCTTTCTGATTGCATTTTGTAAAAAAAGTTGTTATGTCTTAAGAGAAGACTTACGTCCATTTAATGGCCATCAGTGGTTATGCTGGCTTGGCATTTGAAAGGACTTGAAAGGGAAAGAACTGAAACATCCAGTGAATCCAATGTCAAAGAGAAATGTAGTTTCTAGAAGTGTAAAAGATTTTATTTCTCAAACTAGCCTAACATGCTTCAGTCAGGAAATATTAGTATGGTTGTCTACAGGTGCTCTTAAAAGAAAAGGAGTTTATGGGCAGGACACATGGAAAAATAATAATATTGTTTAGTGGTTTAATATACAATTTAATTGGTTTATTTTATATACAATTTGGTCTGTGACATACCTGCACATATATATTTTTGCAATTCTTTTGTCTGTGCCTTGCTTGTAATTATTATTATAATTATTATTGCGTGTGCTCCTTCTTTTTTTCTGTTTGCGTCTTTTGAAGGAAATACAAATATTTCCCGGCTAAAAGGTGTTAGGTTAGCTACGTGTGGGACCTAGTGTTGAGATTACTGTGTGCTCGGCTGTGTACACGTGGTTGGTAATAGGTGGCAGTTTGTAAAACACTACTTTTTAAGGACTGAGAAATGAGATCTGTTTCTTGACCAGTAATCACCAGTTCACATTATATCAGTGTGAATGTAAAGCTGGCATTTTTGCCCCATTGTGCTTGCTTTCATCAAGCCACATTTGCCATTTTAATGCTCATTATCCCCATTTTAGAGGGGCTTTGTGTGAGTATGTGTGTGTATATATGTGCTCTTCACAATCTTCTTTGTTTCAACCACCCTAAACAATTTCATATCATGATATCAAGAGCAAACTTGGCCACTGTATGGGTCTTTCCAAAGTCCAGAACACTTCTGAACAAATTAAAAAGTACTAGTCCCAGTACAGATTCTTAGAACAATGAACTATTCATACAGAACAATCTACTATTCGTACGGTTGAAAGAGCTGTTCATTTATTCTTTCTCCATGCTTTCTGTTCTTTAACTAGTTACAACCCATGAAAGGACTCAAGAGTGTTTACTGGAGATCAAAGTCCACATAAACAGGGTCTACCAGATCTCCCCATCCAACTTGTTCATTGACACACACAAAGAACTGTAACAGATTGATGGACAGGAGTTATGGAAACCATGTCCTTTTCCCCCAGACATGGGTCAATCCATTCCTGTAAAACAGAGGCCAAGTTAAGAACAAGAGGCACAGTATTGCTAGATCAGCAGTTTCATATTTGAGTTCATTAAGAACTCTCAGACAGTTATCATCTGTGCCCAGTGATTTGTTTGTTTCTATATGTCAGTAAGCTCTTGAAATTTCATTTCGTGTCACAGCTATTTGTCTTGACAGAGAGAGGGTAATTGAGATGACCCATTACGACAGTACGGCTGTAGATGCCTCCTTGGTTTCATATTTCATCTCAAAATCACCTTCAGCATATTGGTGAAAAGGGTGATAGCATGTCCAATTGCTTTTGAGACTTGGGCTGTTTCTGCAGTACACTGTTATAGTACTATTATTCCACTTTCAATGTCCTATGGAATCCTGGGGATTTGCAGTTTAGGGAGGGGCATTTAGAATTCCCAGTCAAAGAGCTCTTTGGCCTCAGTAAACTACAAACCCCCAAATTCCACAGGATGTTGAAAGTGGAATAATAGCACTATAACAGTGTAGTGCAGAAATGACCTTGGTTTTGTTGCACATAATGATTCTGTGGTTTTCCCATTGCAAGATTTCTATCTTGTTTGACACTATGCATTCTTTGACATAACTGAGCAATACAACCTCCAGCTCTTCCCAAGCATTACTAAAGAGATTGTACCCAGAAATGAAGACATATCACTGTTCCTGTTCATTCTTCTGGCTTTCTGTTATGTCCACGATATCTCTGTTCTTCTTTAAAGCCAAGCACTCAAACTCTCCAATTTAGCACAAAAAATATCTATGTAGTCGACCTTCCACATTTGTGGGTTTCACTTTTGTGAATTGGATTATTCACAAATTTCTCCAGCTCCTGCTCCTTTACATTTCTTTTCCATGGGGAAACCTTCACTCTCGGCAGCTCCAATCAAGCCACGCAGCCCTTTAAAAACTCACTTCTGGTCCTTCTCCTCTTTGACCAATTACTGCCTGACCAGCTAAGGATGGCTAGCAGCTACATTTCTCAGCATCCCAAGCACTTTCCCAGTTTCCCCTCACCCAAGGATTAGAAGTAGGTGAGAGAAAGGAAGTATAAGGCTACCATGCTGACCCACTCCCTTTCCCTTTCCTTTCCATGAGCTGATTTGGGCCCTGGGTGCCCACTCCCCCCACCGTGCCTCAGCCCCCATCCCACAGACAGCACATTTTGATATTTGCAATTTTTCCACTTTTGTGGGGGCCCTGTGCCCCTAATGCTAGCAAATGTTGAAGGCTGGCTATATATTATAATCTGTCTCCATATTCTCTGGTTTATGCATTTTGCGCTATGGCTCTTAGGCCTCTTTCACTAGCTGTCATTTTTTAGCATATTGTCATGGTCTATTTCCACTCTGTTCGCACGTTGATAGCTGGAAACATTATCACCTTCGTCTCCTAGGGATGATTAAACCCAGTCAGATAGTACCTGCTTCTTGTCAGCCTTCACCCCAAGGTTCAGTTTAAAACCTTTTCTTTATTAAGCACCAGCCATCTGGTTCCCTTCTGGAGCAAGAGGAGCCTGGTTCTTTTGTAAAGGCCTGGCTTGTACAATTCTTGGCCCTTAAAGAATGCAAATCCATTAAATCCCCTGGAAGCAAATTCAACATACAGGGGGAAATATGAGATACAGTGGTTATTTATTGAAGTAGACTTAACATAAACTCTCTCCCTCCTCCTCTGTGTGTGGTGTTTTCATGTGTATGTTCTCTCATAGACACACACTGGTATTCAAGCTTCAGTTCACACCATAATTAAGCAAGGCCTAATATTTGCAAGCTTCAGTAATCTAAAGATCATGCAATTATTTACAGGAACCCAAGAGAACAGAGGGGGTTGGGAGAAAGATTTATTAGTAGTTATTGTTTTTAGTGCTGGTAATATCCCTTCTTCTAAGTAAGAGGCACACATTTTCATTTGCCCTGAAGGACTTTCAGTTAGTTTTTGCAATTTGTTATATACATCTATAATATAATGTAAGATGTTTGTCTATCTCTTATGCTACACAGATCCACATGTGGGATCACAGTCACTAAATTTGCTTTATTATCCAACAGGACAAAAATAAAGAACCCAATAGGGCTCTGAACGCACTGTATCAACTGCTTTAGGTACTTTGCAAACAAATACTTCGGATTGTTGTAATATTTACTCTACAATGCCTGTTGATGAACCAGTTATTATCAAGTTTCATGTCCGGAGTTAGACCGATATGTTCAATATTTTTGTGCAAGTTCAGGACTGATCAGTAAACTTAGGGCATTTTCACAAAATATCTGGGTTTGGTACATTTTGTAGGATCTTGATGTAAAACAAATGTTTACACCAAGTGAAAATTACACCCTGACAGTCAAATTTTTGTTTGTTTCTAATAAAGCTAGATCATCAACATCAACCTAGGCAACCTTATTTCCTAGTATATTGTAATCTGGAATGTGTTCTGAGGACTAGTGTAAATACCTTATCTTTGTCCCTTTCTTAGTTGCGTATCATGTTTGTTGTGTTGTGTGTGTATGCACCTTCAAACTTGGGGTGACCCCAAGAATTTCATAGCGTTTTCTTAGGCAGGGGGTTCTCAGAGGTGGTTTTGCTCGTTCCGTACTCTGAAATATAGCCTTCAGTACCCAGTATTCATTGGTGGTCTCCCATCCGTGTACTACCAGGACTAACCCTGCTTAGCTTCCAAAATCAGATAGGATCTGGTGCCTTTAGAGTATTTAGACTGAATTTTAGGATATTTATCCAATCATTATTCCAGGAAATTCATATCAATGTAATATGACCCTGTTCAACTAGCAACCCTAAGTGTCAGTTTAGCCATCAGAAACAAGTCTCAAGTTCACCTAACCACAGGTTTGTAGTATTTCCTTACATACCCACAGATTGGCAGTCTTGCCAGTTTTCTTCACTCTCATCTCTTCTGTCTCATCCTAGTCCTGGAAAACTACAGTTTGCCAGTTCCTGCGAACTGAGCAAACGCTTGTGGAAACCGTAGTTTACCTTCAAGCTAGAATTGGACACCACTTCTAATAATGGTTTCAGAATCTAACTTTCACTTCATATACTGTCTAGACTGTGACAAATTGAATATAGCTTTAAATTTGGGAAATCTAATCAGCTTCAACAAAGGCCTGTAGTGAACTACCACAAATTTACACCTTCTGATACATTTTCTTTCTTAACGCCCCTGATATACAATTAAACTAAGCTGCAAATAGAGACAGACAAAGTGGTTTGAAAGAGCCAGTGTGATATAGTGGTTTGAGTAGTGGAGCGTTGGAGTAGGGGTCCAGAAGATGAGGGTTCAGCTCCCACTCAGCCATGGAAACCCACTGAGTGACCTTGGGCAAGTCACACTCTCTTAGCCTCAGAGGAGGGCAATGGCAAATCGCTTTGAACAAATCTCACCAAGAAGACCTTGTGATAGGTTAAAGTATCTATAAGTCAGAAAAACTTAAAGGCACACTGCAACAACGAGGTGGTTAGCCTGTGCTTTCTCAGGAGAAGTGTCTCTGGGGCACATTGTTCCTTTGTAAACATTCCCCATTAGGTATAAACACTGTGAGAGTCTTGAGGAATTTGGTGGGTAGGGGATATTTATAGCCTGTGTCTTTTTCATGTTGCAAGCTTCAATAATCTAAAGATGATGCAATTATTCACAGCAACCCAAGAGAACAGAGGGGGTAGGGAGAAAGATTTATTAGTATTTATTGTTTTTAGTACTGGTAATATCCCTTCTTCTAAGTAAGAGGCCTCTTACTTAGTTACTTACTTAGTTACTTAGTTACTTAGTTACTTACTTATTTACAAAGCCACCTCTGAGAACCCCCTGCCTAAGAAAACACTATGAAATTCTTGGGGTCACCCCAAGTTTGAAGGTGCATACACACACAACACAACAAATATGATACGCAATTAAGAAAGGGACAAAGATTTTGCTCTTTTTCATGTTGTTGCTACATTGCAGCTATGATATACTGTCTCATTCTGGAATGTCCAGTATCAAAATACAGCTCTTTTAAGAGAAAAAATTATGTCTCTTACAATGTTTAGAAAAGTTTCTATTTTGGATTTCAAGTCCCAGACCATTTCCGCACTAACCTGTCATAGTGCTGTTATTCCACTTTCAACATCCTGTGGAATCCTGGGGCTTGCAGTCTAGGGAGGGACCTCAAAGGCTCCTCCTTTGTACTGTAAACTCCAGGATTCCGTAGGATGTTGAAAGTGGAATAGCAGCACTATAACAGCTTGTGTGGAATGGCCCCAGACTCATTTCGACACCATGGCCACAGAACAGAGACAGACAACTCTTGGGGGTCTGGGGACCACATTGGGGGGAACCACGTCCTTCAATATCCCTCCTCAAGTTTTTGTCCCCAAATGGCCTGCTGGGGGGGGGGGAGCCTTTCCTGGGCCTAAAATGGCACGGAGGGTAAAATAAACCACCTAAATTGTTCCTTTATCTTGTAATTTGAGGGGTGTAATTTTTTTAAAAAAAGCAAGGAGGTTCTGGGACCACAAAAATGGCTCTGGGGGGGTAACATGCATTATCTAATCTGGGCTTTCCTTACCGCTGTCATAGAAGAGCCACATCTGTTACAGGATACCTTTTTGTGAACCACAGCCCACTTGCAGCTGAGGAAGCTGGTTGTAGACTATATAAGCTTATCCGATGATTAATATACTAAAGTGCTATGGTACTCTTTGAGATTTTGTTGCAGATCCCGTTTGGGTAGATACCAATCTCAAAGTTGCACCTGCTTGCAGCCATTCAGCTACGCATCTGGTGTGCAGTTAACTGACAGATACCTAGTGTTGTACACATAGCCACAGGTTTGCCATCTGGCTGTTTGAGGTTGGGGGTGGGTTCCTGGGTTTTTTTCCCTGCAGCTCTGCTATTTCCCTGTTAGATGTTAATCAACAAACAGTCATTATGTGTGTACACAGTTAAGTGTAAATAGCTGTGTATGTGTCCCCCACCGTCAGAGTACGGTCTCATTTGAGCTGATGCAGCCACACGTTTTGTTTCTGTATCCCTCTCTCTAATTTGCCTTTAGCAGCTTTCATGCCTAGATTAATTTTGCTTTCATGATTGCACAAGCCACTACCATGCTGTGTTTGCCAGGAGGTTCCTTCTTCACCAGTCTCTAATAATTATCAGGTGCTATGTATATCAGACTCCTGATTCAGTTCTGAGCTTGTTTTAGAGATCAGGGCCCTTTTTGCACGCTGTTTCTAAAGCGAAAGGGCCCCTTGAGCGTTGCGTTAATGGGAGGAGCGGTCCGTACAACGGACTCCCATTTATGCGACGCTCAAGAGCCGGAGGCAGAGCGGACACGCACCTTTTTATTTTCGGCTCTAAGCCGAAAATGATGCGCAGTCGCACAATGCTCCCGGGGCCCACGCACACTTACTTGCTGTGCCGTGCATCGGGAGCCGGGCCGGATGCGCTTCCTGCCTCAGCGGTAGCCTCCAATTCCCAGGTTGCGCTGCAGTAGGAAGGGGCAGGGTGTTCATGCGGCGCTCGCGCGACCAGCAAGCCAGCTGCGGTAAGAAAGGAGAAGCGAAGTGAGCACCTCGCACAAGAGGCTGCTCGTGCGAGCGCCGCCCCCCACCTCTGCGAACAGGTAGGGTGCGGAAAGGGCTTAGGATCAGGGCCCAGTCAGACTGGATCAGTTCAAATCCTGTCCAAATACAAATCAAGATTGGGGAATCTGAATGTCCAGTTCTACTTCATTTGCAATGGAAATCCAAAATTGGTTATAACTTTTTTTTTAAATTGTTTTAAAAAATTAAATTAATTAGATTAGATAATATTTGGAGCTTGAGGATCTCCTACAAAGAGGATTAATCCACCCAAATTTCAGACAGGTAACTATAAAGATCGTTATGATAGGCACATGTAACTTTTGCTGCTTTTCAGAAAAACAGAAACAAGTTTTAAAAGCTGTTGGCAGCTCAGTCTCAGTAATTCGCATTGGTTTTGGCCTGGTACTTTCTTTCAGAGCATCTGTTAAAGTTCAGTTAAGATACAGGATAATGATACAATAATGAAATGACAGTTTACTTGAGAGAAGGTACTTTATTCAACCTTTATTCAACCAGGAGCACAACTAGTGATATTCAGTGTTGCTGCCTAAGGAAATAAGAGGATGACAGAAGGATGCTTTTTCAGCAGTCTAGCCCCAAACAATCCTCCTTCTCCCCATTAAGGTATTTGGTGACCTAGATTGGTGCTGGAAATTTTCCTCTCTTGGCCCAGATACTAACAGGAGATTCACACTCTTTTGTTCCTGTCCTATGAATCTCTGCTCTGCTTCCTCTGCTACTGGCTCCTGGGACTTTTCTTCTTCTATCCTAAACAAGAAAGCTTCGTGCTGTCTCTTAAAGCAGACTGTTGGTGTTGTAACTCCTTATCAATTTAACCTTGCTCATTGGTTGGTTGCAGGGAAGGCAGGCAGTAATACTTGAGTCTGCTTACGCATCAGATGGGTCCTAGACAGTGTTTGGTCTTCTTTGTGGTGGCTTAGACCACCTTCCTTCCATCTAACACCTTTAAAAAAAGATCCAGACCAAGTCAAGCTATGCACATGCTCATAGACAAATTAACAAATAACAAGAAAGATAAACAGAAGATTAAGCTGGGCTGTTCAACAAGCCATAATGAAATTAAGAAAAGAAACTGACATAGAGGAATTCAGATGACAAGTCAAGAACGGCCCACTCCTCACTGCAGGCATTTCATGATCCACTAGTAACACCACTAAATCTAGCAAATAAATGAAGAGATGCTAGAGGAGACAACTGACTACTGCCTTCCACATTTGCGGGTTTGCCTTTCATGGGTTTAGTTATTGAGTTTCTCCAACCCCTGCTCCCTCACCTTAGGTGCTCCTTTTCCAGGGGAACCTTCCCTCTTGGTGGCTGCAATCAGGCTGCAGGCCTTTAAAAACCTGTATTTGATCCTCCTCTTCCTCCACCAGCTGCTGCTTGGCCAGCTGAGGACAGCTCTCTCCCAGTGTCCCCACACACCCAACGATGGGCAAGAGAGCAGAAGTGTAGGGCCACCAGGCCAACCCACTCCTTCCCTCTCCTTTCTCTGGCTTGGCATGGATTGTGGGTGCCTCTTCTCTCTACCATGCTTTGAACCCCTTCCCACAGATACACACAAACACACATACACACACACACATTTTGATATTTGTGATTCTTCCACTTTTGCAGAAGTCCCGCGCCCCTAACCCTAGTGAATATGGAGGGTTGGCTGTATATAACCTCAGTACCTCACATAATCCCTCCCTATAACCACTAAGTTTGGAATGTCCATTGCAGTTCTTGCCTCAGTTTGCATAATGGAGCTGTCAGTGGGCAAAATCAGCTCCCCTCCTGTCCCTCTGCATCACACTACATTGTTGTTGTTGTTGTTGTTGTTTTCCTTATATGGGCATGTTGGAGACATGAACTGGAGTCCTGTTATATGTCCGAACTACAGTATATCCACTGAATCAATTGAGTCATGAGTCAGCCCACAGGTAAATCCAATTTTTTTCAATGGATTTACTTTAGTCAGGAGTAACATTAGAATTTAGGCCACAGTGTCCGTTCCCACCCACGCACCCTTGTTTTTAACATCCAGAATTCTGGATTGGCACACTTTATAGTGTGCTCTCCTGCTTTGGAAACCAATTGTGCCGATCTGATCTGATCTGATCTGATCTAGAGCTGAGATAGATCAATTGAGATCAACCTGATTTGCTTTGTTATTTGGAATTCAGCCAAATAACTTACTCAGCTCTACCAAGAGTCTCTGATTTAGGGGGATTTTGCAAGTGCACTAATCTCCTTGCCTCAGTACACTTGCTGTTGTTCAGGGAAGCATCTATCATAACTTTTCAACTAGTTTTTCAACCCCAGTTTGCTTCCGTCTTTTTTTAAAAAAAAAACTCTTTTGGCTCTAAAATTGGTCCCACTTGATAGACGGTACAGAAGAGATTTGTGTGAAATACTTTTTAAAAATTAAATAAATAAATAAATAAATAAAACTCAGTGGGAAGGGTAGTTATCCTAGATCCTGTGGCCCTTGGACCTTGGTTGGTTGCTTACCACCAGGTTACACATTGAAGATTGTAGGGCGAGACAAGAATAAAACAGGTGCCCATCAAAAGATGCATGTTTGAAGATACAACTCCCATCAGTCCCATCCAGCATCACCAGTGGTCAGAGATTGTGGGAATTTTCATCCAAACCATCTGGAGATTACCAAATTGCCTAACCCCAGATGTAGGGTGAGGTTAGTGTTCTTTTTCATTGAGTACACCAGTGATTTCTAAACTTTCTTCTAATTTGCTAATTTTCCATTAGCCAAATTTCCCTGCATATGCAGGGGAAGGATGGCTAGATCAGGCTATTTTCACTCTTTCTCGGTTTCATTTGTGTTCATTCATAATTCCATTCCATCCTGTTCCTGTAGTAATTGCATTTTTTGGCAGGGTCAAAGTTTTGTACACATTTCATATGCTTTTTTATGATCAAAGGTGCATTTTGTGAGCATTTTATGATCAAGCAGGCATTTCATATGCACATTGCTAGTTTCTGAATCCAAAAACTTAATCACAACATTTGGGCACACATGGAATCAGAAGGATAACAGCATTCCAATACACACATTAGTTTGAGAGCTATGAATCCCTTCCAAATGTTTGTTGGTTTCCCAGAAACAACTGGCTGGCCACAGAAGTCTTGTAAAGCATTTGTCTGTGGCTAAAGTGGTTGTGGACATACTACTGTTTCCTAGAGCTTGCCGCAGGCACTTTTCCTAATCCCTTCTCCAAACGTGTCTTTGTTAGACCATCGGTTAGAATGCCTTTTGCAATAGCAACAGGCACTGCAAGCCCACACAGCAGTGTTCCTTCTCCATCCTTTGATCTTTAATGGCCTTTTTCTAATCTTTAATTTAACATTGCAGGCTGACTCCTCTTTGTCTTGGCTTCCATATGATTGCCTTGCCTCTTTCTTTGGCTTCTGGAGATCCACTGTGACCTAGAGCAAGTCCAGCAGGGCAAACTCTAGACGCTGTGCCAAGGCTTCCAGTCTGGTCCTTTTGATCACCTCTGAGCCAAAAATGTCAAGCCTGATTAGTGTCCTTGGATGATTTCCACTACAAATATTAAATATCTCCAGTAATATCTTCAAAGAAGCAGAACTACAAAGTCAAACAGTTTTCCCTTCCTGTAGGGCTGTACGGATTTATTGAAATATTATTATTATTACTATTCCCTTCTCATTTGCAATGTTGTTGGGTAGTCAGATGGGAAGGAGGAGAAATGAATTATGCAATATCACCACGGGTGTTTGGATATACTAGTGACAATGAAAGCATATGAAGCAGCAGCATAGCTGGAAACAACGCTATCGATGTTAACAGTTGTAATTAATATTCAGATTTCACAACTGGTGGAATAAAAGTAATTATCATGCTATCTTTCCCAGCCTGCAGGCATTCTAGAAATGAAAAAGGCAATAAAGGGCATGTGAGCAGAAAGCTGGGGCTTGGTTAGTTGGTTTTTAAGGCATATCTCAAAACAAATGAGTCCAGGTTTTTTAAATACCACAGGAGAGCAGATTTGGATTTTGACACTTGTTGTGCATCTGCCTTCTCAGGTCATGAGTTTCAGAAACATGAGAACACGGTTTTGTTCCTCCTTTCCTACTTAAATTATCTTCTCCAACTTGACACCTTCCCTCCCGATATTTTGTATTATAATTCCCATATGCTTCTCCCAGTATGGATGATGGGGACTGTAGTCAATATCATGCAGAGAATAGTGGAATAGTGAATGCTGGTACTAAGACTTATTTATACAAGAGTTAGTGCCACCACACCAGTCCAATGGCATTTATATCTAATATATAAAAGTCAAAGTTTGTGAGTTTGTATCAGGCAAAGACCTGACCTCATACGATTGGCTGTGTGAGGTGAAGACCTCATATGATTGGCTGCCTGAGAAGATTCTGTGGAATCCTGGGGTTGACAGTTTAGGGAGGGACCTTTAGAATTCTCATCCAAAGAGCTCTTGGGCCTGGCTGGTTGCTATAGAGATGAGGCCTAGAAGCAAGGAGGAGGGCAGCGTATTCCCTCAAAAACCCAACCTCTGTATGTCAATAATTCTGAATACAGATTGGATTGGGGAATATGGGGAAAAGTTACAGGTACTGGACAAGACAGTTTGGGGAATTAAAGACACAGGATCTCAAATCTTTCTAACAAGTACTACCTATGAGAAAATAAAAACCCAGGCAACGCTGGGTATATAAGCTAGTTGTTAATATTTCCAGTTTTCAAGGTGGTATAAAATTCTATTGAGTGCTACTTAGGTTAAGTTTTCTTTAAATGATAAAGAGCGCTGGGGTCCACTGGCATGTTTTTGTTTTGTTTTGTGTGCTTTATTAGTGTTTTTCATCATAATTGATCATGTGAACCAGTGTAGTTTCGTGGGTTGTGGGGTGAACTAGGACTGTGGCTAACCGTCTGTAAATAAATCTTGCCATAAGTTGAAGTCAGCTTAAAGGCACATAACCACAACAATTATTCAGTTTAACAAATGTCCAATAAAGTATTGGCACAGGCAAGCAACAAATATTGCTACAAGGCAGCAAAATCTGTTAGCCTGCATCAGATCCACAGAGAAAGACCGTATTCTGTCAAGATGCTTTGAGGTTTTGGTCAAATTATCTCTGTCTCTCTCACCCTACTTCTTAATTGTTGGTTACCTCCTTCCAAGCACTCAAGGAAGATTTTGAAAGGTAAAACAAATCTTGTAACAATCAACAACAGATTGCAGATTTTATTATACGAAGGAGCTTATGAATGCATTGAAGAGCGGCAGCAACAATAACAAGACAGACTTCCTGTTAAAGTAAAATCAGCTAACCATTCTGCATTAGTAACCAGCAAAGCCTGACAACAGGAATGGTGGGCCAGTGCCTGTATGTATTCTTTTTAATAAAAATCATTTTTTCCTGCTGATACTACATTCAGACTTAAAACCTCACAAACATTCAAATGTTTAAACAGCCCTGAATTTTTACAAAGGAAAATAAAAGAAATCAAAGAATCCAGTGCAGTGCTGAATCTCTTCTTTATGCCCACTGCTCTGCCTTTCATTGGTTCTCACTTATCTGAGCTTTTTTATTAGCATAACAGGCAGAGCTAGACTTGAGATAGATTTGTTTTACTTTTTAGCAACACCCTGGATGTTGACTTGAATTCTGCAGAGGAATGAAAGGAAAAAGGAAGCATCACAAACCATGTTTCATTTTGGGTTGCTTTGAACAAACTTTTGTTTAAACAAGATATGAAGCACCTTTGGCCCTTGAGGTTTTGGATTATAACTCCCACAGTCCTTTACCATTGGCCATAGTGGCTGTGGATTTTGGGAGCTGAAGTCCAAGCCATTTTCCAGAGGTTCCTTACCCCTGGTGGAAAGGAAGCAGAGTTTCTATATGCTTCTCTTCTTAATATTTGGTGCAGTGGCTACTGAACTACTGAACTACTGAACTGAAAGCTTGCAATCTCCTTCTCACAGCTGAGAAGGAAAACATACAAGCAAGGCTTGTTCACCCAACACTAAACCAAAGTTTACCGTGTGCTTTTGAACTACAGTTTAGTGCTACATCCAAAAAAAAGTCCAAGGAGTTTGTACTGAGATTAAATGATAGAACTGTAACATTTAAACAGGTCATACAATTAGTCACTATGATGCACCAGCATGTTTTGACACTCATACACATTGATGATCAGCCAAGGTTCAAGACTGACTCATCTTTTATTTATGGAACTCGGGTGCAAAAAAGAGGCTGAGGCTGGAAAATGCATGCCATCATTTGATGTTAGCTCTTTATAGAAATTAGCTGTGGCATCACTCTTGTTTTTGCATTTAGTTTCAACTGACAGTATAATACCACAGCACACTTCTTCCTCCTCCTCCTCCTCCTCCTTTTTTGTCTTCTGTCCCTCCCCTGTATGCTCTTGCTAATTAAAAAGACAGTTCAGAGCGACAGCATAGAAAATAGACCCCAAACTAGAAGAAACTTCCTTGTAATTTGAGGCCAATGGCATTTTCTTGATCATAGTAATTTAGAGAGCATTAGTTGCTATAACAACAGAATACAGCTTTTAGAATGTCAGGATTTTCCTTTATAAAGCAAATTTATTATTTCTTGAGGAGGTTCAGCAGTGTAGTTTTCCACAGGCTGAAGGATTCCATTTAATCACAGGAATTCTACCAGAGGTGACAGATAAAACAGAATGAAAACTATCTGTACTACTTTTTTATTGATTCCCTCCGTGTTGGCTTCCTTCAGTTTGACTGTGGAACTTCTCAGAGTTTATTTGTTCTGCCTTTAAAAAAAACAACACAATACTGAATGCACACGTGTTGTTTGCATATGTGCAGACAGTCCTAACTGAACTGAGGAAAGAGATGAGAGTGAAAGGGAACAGTGAGAGGGAATAGGATCATAGAATCATATAGCTGGAAAGGGTCTTGTGGGCTATCAAGTTCAACCCCCTGCTCAGTGCAGAATATTCAGCTAAAGCATCCCCAGCGGGTAGCTGTCCATTCTCTTTTTTGAAGGAGTCCAGAAAAAGAGACCTCACCACCTCTCTAGGCAATTGACAGCATCGGTGAAGTGCTCTTGTTGTCAGGAAGTTCCTTTTAATGTTCAGTTGAAATCTACCCTCCCGTAACTTAAAACCATTAGACCAGGTCCTACCATCTGGGGCAGCAGATAACAAACCTGCCCCTTCCTCTCTGTAACAAGCTTTGAAGTATTTAAAGAGTACAATCATGTCACTCCTCAGTTTTCCCTTCACCAAGCTGAACATGCCCAGCTACTTCAACCTTTTCTCATATCTTTCGTTCTCTTGTCGTCCTTGTTTTCTTTGAACCCACTCCAACATGTCACAGAACTATAGAGTCTATACCTTCTAAAAATGAGGTGCCCAGAACTAAAGACAGTACTCTGGATGCAGCCTGACCAATGCAGAATAGTAGGACTATGACTTCCCTCAACTTGGCAACAATGCTTCTGTTAATACTGGCTAACAGAGCATTATCTTTCTTTGCTGCAGCATTGCACTGCTGGCTCATATTCAAGGTATGATCAACAATAATTCCAAGGTTCTTCCCATATGTGGTACTGCTGAGCCGTGTATCCCCCATCTTGTACCTATCCATTTGGTTTTTCTAGTCTAAATGTAGAAATTTGCCTTTGTCTCTGTTGAATATCATTTTATTAATTTCTGCCCAATTTTCTAGTCTATCAAGGTCCTTTTGAATTTTCTTCCTATCTTCCATTGTGTTAGCAAATCTTCCCAGTTTTATATCTGTCTTCTACCTCATCATCCAAGTCACTGATAAAAATATTGAAGAATGTTGGTCCCAGGACAGAACCCTGCAGCACTCCACTCAAGACTTCCCTCAGATTGAAGTTTAGCCACTGATGATGACTCTTTGAACATGGTTTTCCTACCAATTATGAATCCATCTGAAGTGTTTCCATCTGCCCCACATTTAATCCATTTCCTAATCAAAATATGGGGGACCTTATCAAATGCTTTGCTGAAATCTGGATAAATGATATCCACAGCATTCCCACCATCTACTAAATTGGTGACCTGATGACATAGGATTACTTTGGCAGGATTTGTTCTTAAGCCCGTGCTGTCTCCTACTGATCACTGCATTGTTATCAAGATACTTACAGATTCTTGTTTAATCCATCTAATTATTGAGGTCAGACTGACTGGCCTGTAGTTTCCTGTTTTATTTTGTTTTTTGTTTGTTTGTTTTTTTGAAGAGGGTGGCAATGTTTGCCCTCTCTGCCACCTCACTCATTCTCCAGGATTTCTCAGAAAGGGTGAGGTGGTTCTGCGAGTATGTCAGGAAGTTCCTTCAATACTCTGGGATGCGGTTCATCTGGCTCTTCAATTTTGAATTCATTTAGGTTGACTAGGTGATTCCTGATTAACTCCTTATCAATCTTGAGTTGCAATCCAGATTCCTGTAGCCTCCTTCCTGCTGAACTTCCTCTTTTGTTTCCTCACCTGCCCAGACATTAAGAAGCTATCATGACTCCCATCAATGCTTTGTCACCGAATCCTAAGATCATTGGCCAGCTCCTGATCCCTTTGTTTGCTCTGCCAGAGAGCCATCAACACCTTTCCCTTCAGAGCAGAAAAGGATGTTTAAACCTTGGCTCAGACCCTGGCTTTTTGCTAGCACTTCAGCTACAGGCTGCACCCCAAACTCTCATTCTTCCATATTGACCTGTTTGAGTCGTTTCGCCTCGGCTTCTGTTCAAGATTGGTAAATATCACCCACTTCATCCTAATTCCTCACTATCTAATTTTTCTTTCCTTTCCTCCTTTCCTTGTATGATTCTGAGACTGCTTGAATCTTGTGTTTTGTTTGTGGTTTTCCACCAGTAAAACATTTTTTTGACCTCCAACTGGTGTCTTGCAGTTAATACCAGTATACACAGGTAAAAAGGTCCCATGCTTACCCCCTTCTCATAGGCCTCCTTTGAACTACAATTCCCCACCTTTCCACAGAAGCATTGGCATTGTGGATGGACCCTTGAGTCAGCCACCTTTGGGGGTAACATAGGAACCTTTGGGGACAGGAGAAAGCTTTTTATAAATCTGACCAAATTCAAGAAACCACTGACTTGGCCTTGAATGTATCTTGTTTCTTTCAATTTGCTTTCTCATTCAGGTTAGCATAATGTAGGTTTGAAATTTCCTGGTGGCTTCTTTTCTTTTCAAACAGCACCGCAGGTTGCTGTTCAGCAGGCTATCTGGGGACTAATAGAACAACATCTGTTCTCAATTTTGGACCCTTTATGTCCAGAATTTTCCACTGTGCAATTACATTGGAGGCAACTGAGAAGAGCACCATTTTTTTGTTTCCTCACATTATACAAGGTTAAGCGAATGAGATAACAATAGATGGAGAGGAAAACAAAGTGAAATAGGCTTCTTTCCCACTGCGGTGGAAGGCTGCCATGTGAGATCAGGGGCATAATGCAAACCTAGCAGTTTTATTAGTCAACTCTGAAGCAAAAGATCAGACATGGGGCTTCATGAGTCAAAATTAAAATTACCTTCCTGCTGGTGCTTTTCCACACTTTTTGGTACACCATGGTTGGAAACAATTCAAAACTCCTTCTGCACCAAAAGTGAATATGAAGGGGAAAAACCTTCATACTTGGTGTGGTGCATTTACAAGAGCACTTGCAGACAGAGAGCTCTTAATAGAAATGATAGAAAAACATGAGAGGTTTACCAATTGAAAGTGGTGAAGTCTAGATCCATCTTAAAAGTCTGTTTCTGAGGTCAGAATAAAGGTAAAATGAAAATTTATCTGGAAACACCCCAGCTCCTCAGTCATCTATGATTAGTTTCTTGTTATTATCTTGCAACTGGTGACAAAAATACATCACCAAAACTAGGGGCAGGAAAAAAAGGCTGGTAATTTTGTCATATGAGAGAGCTGGGCCGTGTAGTTATCCCTATTAAACCTGAGAATATGGTGTGTGTATCTCTTAATAAGTCCCATTGAGTTCACACATAGTATTGTACTGATATTGTAATACAGAAGTGACAATATGGGTCCCTCCCCTCAAATGTATGTGTCTCCACCAGCTGTTTCTACTGCTCCAGAGCATTGCTGTCACTGAATTGACCTGTATATCATCATCAACAACAATCCTTTCTTCAGGTTTTCTTTGAAAAACAAGGCACAACAGGAGTGGATGTGCACTTGATGAAGTGTTTGCTGCAGATTTCTTTTTTCCAAGTTAATTTTAAAAGTACTACCAGATTCCTTTATGTCTTTATACTAGAACTGGCTAACATGGCTATTTCTTTGAATATTCCAAGAATGCATGGAAGGAGAAGCAGGGCTATACCATGGTGGCTGCACTCCTACGTGTCTGCATATTAGGCAGAAGAGGTGCTGAAAGGGAAGGCTAGGCACAGACAGCCATCTGCACAATTAGGATTCTCAAATGCGCAGGACACTAAATCATGCAGAGAGCCTACATACATGAGTATGTGTTTGTTTCTTTGTTGTTGTTGTTGTTGTTGTGTACCTTCAAATCATTTATGTGACGGGCTTGTTTTTTCTCTCTCAGACGTATGGTAGTTCCCCTAAGGTGCCCTGTCTTTTCCACATAGCTCTGCCTTTCTTGTTTATAACACCACCTTTATGTAAAGGGGTAAGGCCTTTCTCTGGTTATTTAGAACCACGTGACAGTTCTACAGTAGCATGTTTCTTTAAATACTGTATACTACGCAGCCTGAGTCAGTAGTTATAAAGATAAACTGTAATATTTATTAAGATAACATACAGAACAAAGTATTGGAGTTCAGGTCAAAGCTAATATAGTTTTTCAGAGTTCTTTTAGACAGTTTCCTTATATCTTTGAACTGTCAAATAAATGCAAATATCATAAACAGCCCTTTGGCTATATTCTTGCCAAAGACTCAACCCTGATCTGGGCCACACTTTCTGACCAGATTCTGTAACAGTTTAATTACTCTTTTGCTTCTCTCTAGGCTTTCCCTGAGAGTTAAACCCTTCTCACACAGTCACTCTCCCTAGCTGAATGAGGGACTTTACTCCAGAGCTCTGTCCAGAAGATTTAACTCTGTCCCTGGAAAGTGTCTCTCAGCTTCATAGACCAGACTGTGGGTTTAATACCAGCAAATTAATATTTAGACTAGGCATTACTCCTGCTCTGATAGCATTACACAAATTCTTAGGTTAATACCAACTGTAGTAGCTGCTTCCATGTTACTGACTTGGGGTGGCATTTCCATTTTTAAGATCAGGATATACAAATCATTATGTGTTCCTGTTACTCCTTTATATTTCTTTCCTTTTCATGCATACATCAACATAACCTTTTCCAGCATAGCTGATCTTTTTTTTTCCTCTTTCCAAGTCACCATTATATGCAAAGACAGATGTCTTAGTCGTATGAATAATCAGATGTAAATGAACTAACTGAGGTGAAAATTCACCTTGCACTCCTCTGGCCCACATAAAAGGAAGAGAAAGCAAGCATGAAATTAATTTTATTTACCGTTAAATGATAAACTGGAACATGAATTGTGATGGTGTGGAAATAAATTAATTTCAGCAGTCCTCAAATAAGTCAAGCTAAATGTCAGGTGTGTTCCCTGGAAATATTTAATCGCTGCTCAGGGCCAGAATTGACATTACTCTAAAGTTGTAGCTAGCAGCTCTGACTTTCTTTTTCTTTTCTTTTTTACTTTTGGAGAAAGTGCTGCAACTTGATCTAGATTTTATCTTTAAACACGAGGAATTAACCTTTCTCATTCATTGTGGTACCAATCCAGATTGGTCCTACCACACTTGAAATTTAGACATGCTAAATTCCCAATCCAGATTATGCCATCTACCTTTACTTTATGGCAAAATGTGGGGGAAAGACTTGCTAATTCTTGAAAGTAATGGGTGCTCTGGCCTTTATTTGAGAATTAAAAAATCAAAACTGTATTTGAGGAAAAAGTCCTAATTCTGACAATGAATAATCTAATTCTTCAGGATTTCTATCAGTGGAGGTCTTCTTCCAGCTGGTAATCAGTCAGTCCCACTAATGAAAAGTGGGGGAAATATGGCAAAGGACTTCTGTTGTCTTCCTTTTCTGTAGATTTTCATTGTGCAGCTACAGTGCCTTGCAGAAGTAGTCACACATCCTCCTTTGACTTTTCCACATTTTGTAGGGTTAGAGCTTGTAACTGGGGGGAAAAAGTCATTGTTACCACTTGATGAACACAACAGACCCAACCGAGGAAAGACGCAGATTATTTTGGATGTCCTGTGTTTAAAAAACAACAAGAAGGAAAACCAGTGAATGCTCCAGAAGAAAAGTAATTTGATGCTCAGAATAAAACATGAAAATTCTGCCTTCTTGAGTCAGCTGCTCAGGAAGGCAACAGCAGTGCATCAGCAGAACTGACAAAACCATCTCATATTTCCCAAAAGCAGGGGTGGGCAACTGTGGAAGGTCAGGGGAGCTTATTGGCCCCCCAGGAGATCTTGGATGGCTGCACCCCCCCATAAATAAAAATATCATTTCGTCTCAAAATACCTCCAACACACTCTAAGGGTCATGGGAGGAATTTTTGCAATGTTTCTGGGCCCCATTGGGCCTTTTTTAGCAGCAGGAAATGGCCAGAACTCACTTCATGTTCACTCCATTTGAGAAAAAGGCCTCTTCTTAGCCTAAAATACAGGTAAAAACCACAGACAAACACATAAGTAAAAGCATACAAATAGCTCTTGTAAAATGGGATGAACCTGTCTATAGAATTAAACCCATTAAAAACAAATCCATTAAAAGACAAAAGATGGACCCCCATAGAACAGCACTCTGTTAAAAACCCTTGCAGCCAGATCCCAAAAGCCTAGTTGAACAGAAAAATTTTCAACAGGACAACAGAAGGACAACAAGGATGGACCCATTCCAGCCTTCCTGGGATTGTAAAACAGATGAGGATGTAAAATGGGCAGATTTTTCATGGGAGATCTCTGAATCACTTAATGTTGTGGGATTCTGAGATAACGTGTCCTCAATGCCTCCTTCAAGGTCACTTCCTTAATTCCTTGGCGCCTTTGCCTCTGTGTTCAGATCGCATGCTTTGCATACAGAAGGTTCACTGCATGATGTTTCCAGTTTTAAAATTCGACAGTGGGAAGACTAGAGGAAAAACAGTGCCTAGCTGCTACCACTCCGAATTAGTGATGCCACTGGGAGTCAAAATTAGTCAATTTGTAGGTCAAGTATAGAAGATTTGTGAGTCTGACTTTATTCCAATGAATGTTAATATTTTTGCAATTCAAGTGGAGATTAATTAAGAGTGAAGTTACGTGTCTGTGTGCATAATATGCTTCATGAGGCAGTGTACAAACTCTGCAACCTTTGTGCATTGCTCACATTTTGGTTATTGAGAATTAAGGACATCTGATAAGATCCAGCCAGAGGAGGAGGCATTGTAATACGTTATACCATGGTGTAGGCAGAAAAAAGTACACTAGTCCCTCCATGGTCATGAGGGTTAGGGGTACAGAACCCTTGTGAAAGTGGAAAAAACATGAATAATGCACACACACCCCCAATGATTCCCCTACTGTTCCTCTCCAGAGCTTCCCCCCTCCCATTCCTTTGGCTCTGGCCGCAGCGTTGGCAGTGGGGAGAAAAAAGACAACCTAAAAGACTTACCGGTACTTTCCCCTCAGACAGAGAAGAGGAGAGTTCTGGAGTTCTAATTACTTCCAGCAGCCATCTTGAGAAAGGAGCACCTGACCAGTCAGCAGCAAATACACAGGAGAATGTGCAACCACATGGTAAAGAGGCCAGGCCTTCAGCAGCAGGAGGGGGCGTTGCTCACCCAAAAGGAAAAAAAAACATGAATTTTAAACACAAGCCTGGGATGAAGAATGAAAGGGATGGGAGGAGGAAAATGGGGGAGGGAGGCAAGCACGTGCCATGCAAATAATCAAATTTGTGAAGGTCAAACCTGGGAATGTGGAGGAAAGACAGTCCTGTATTGCCCGTGCCACATTCCAATAATTCATGTACAATATTTGGAAAAGTTATGAAAAACTCAAAATTCATACCTTTATCTGAATTTGTAAAGAATTGGGCCACATTGTTTGAACACATTTAAGGTTCTGAATCAGCGTTGGACTAATGAGCAGAATATTAGGTTGGGATTTGGGTGGCTCAGCTACAAGTTCCCGCTAAGCCCATGGAACTCACCAGATGACCTTGGGTCAGTCGTAGTTTCTCAATCTATCTTGCTGCTTAGGGTTGTTATGCGAATGAAGTAGGAAGAAGAAGAACCATGAGTACCATCCAGAGTTTTGAAAGAGAGGTGAGCTGTAAATATAACAAATAAATCAATAAATAGTTAGGCACTTTCCTATGTTTAGAAGATATGCAGCCTACCTGGATAATAATGGGTCTTAGCATGCTGAGGTGCACAAAGCTGCTTTTCCTGATGGTACTCAGTTTGACAGGGGTCACGTAGGTTACAGCAGCCTCAGATACAGTTTGTTCCTACATTTTGTAAATGCACGTTGCTGTCAGTCAGGAAAGGCTCTGTGCAGACCGATATGTCAATAGGAATTTTCTGTCTTATTACTCTCCTTGCCCAGTGGGAGAAGACAGCTGTCAGATTATCCCTGGGATTATATCTCCCTCTCTCCTTTTTGTAATTTAAAGCCCATTTCTGCTGTCATTTACAACACACTGTAAAGTGTAGAATCTGTGTATATGTGTGTGTGTGTGTGAGAGAGAGAGAGAGAGAGATCAAATCGTTCATATACTACATACATAAGTAGCATCCCCCACCCAACAGAGTCATCTTTATGTAGTGTTCTGTTCTGTTTTTTAAAAAAATCTTTTTCTTGACAGCCTTTCTGCAGTGCAGACACTTAAAATTATGCCTGAATGACAAGCCAGGTGAGAAGTGTTGCACTGAAGGACTGACCCCTGTAATACCCCCCCCCCAAAATCAGATACAATAAAAAAAAATATTGTGGAAGGAAGAAATTGACTGTCAGTTTTAATCAGCACCATTAAATAGGCTGTCATCGGAGTACTAGATATTTCATTCAGATATCAAGGTTCCCAATGGCTGCTGAATGCTGATAACACAGGTGGGGAAACAAGGATGATATGAGAGGTAGTGATTTTTCACTCCATTGTCTTTATGGTCTCTTCCTTTCCCCTCCTCCCCCCCGCACTTCTGTTCCCCCTTCAGGTACGACATGTTTGATTGCATTACTGTCAGATAAGGAACTCACAGTGGCCAATGTTGGAGATTCGAGGGGCGTCTTGTGCGATAAGGATGGAAATGCTATCCCTTTGTCACACGATCACAAGCCCTATCAGCTGAAGGAGAGGAAGAGGATTAAAAGAGCTGGTAAGCTTATAAAGTTTGATATTCTCTTCTGTAGGTTTTCTGACAGAATATTGTAGTTGTTCATCTTTTTTGTTTTGTTTTGTTTGCCTCTTTAGTAAAGCAATTGTCTGAATTTTCTCTTTAGGTAAGGTCTGCTTTACATCTTTGAGAATCTTGGGTCGCTTTCACACTACCCAGCTGTAGCTCTTTGATACCACATTAGCTGCCATGGCAACACCCTATGGAATCTTGGTACTAGAGTTCTCTGGCCTAGAATTCTAAATTCCCCTTCCAAACTACAAACCCCAAGATTCCATAGGATGGAGCCATGGGAGTTAAAGTGGTATCAAATGGCTATAAATGTGGAAGGGGCTCTGGAGGTAAAAAGAAAAGCTCAGGGAATCATTGAATGTGAGAAACTGGAGATACATGTTGGTTTCTCGGTGTTTTAAAATTTTGTGAAAACAGTCTAGAAAATCTTAAGTGGAAGTACATATTTTCAAAATTAATTTTGATTTTACTTTTCTACCAGATGCACTGTAGTTGCCTCCATTCAGTGTTTCTGACTGTTATCTTTAGTCTGGCCAGTCTTCCATATCAACTTGCTGAAGGGAGCAGAATTCCTCAAGACGATTTCCGGCCCAAAGCTATAATGCCAGTTCCATGGAATCACCATGGACATGTGAATCCCATAGCCTGGGCCTTTGGGAATGGTACTGGCCATGCTAGCTGGGGATTCTGGGAGTTGTAGTCCAAAAAAAGAGAAAACTTTCCCAACCTCTGCTGTGGCCCTGACCTTCAGTCTGTCAGCTAGATATCTGACTGGTAACAGCCTTAATGCGATATATAGGAGTGCATAGCCTTTGGGTGTTAATAGCTGCACTTACAGGAAAAGGTAAATCTTAAGACAAAAAAGTCCACATGAGTTCTCTTTGGGCACCAACCTGTGATTCCCAAGAATGTGGCCGGATCACACTAAGAAGCAGAAGTACTCTTGTTCTGTCAGCAAAGAGGAAGGTCTATTTGTAGGATAGTGTGATCTCTACCAGAGGCCTGCCCCCAACAGTGTAGCAGCTGAAGGATGCTGTTGAGCTGAACAAGTTGTTTGAACTGTATGTCAGGAAAGCTGTAGATCTGCAGGTTCCTAGGCCACTTCTTTTCCCCAGTATGCCACCAAACAGACCCTGACTGTAAGCCAGCCTTGACAATTAATTTCCTTTCATTATAGTCAATGGAAGGAGAGTCTAATGAAGAACACAGCAAGCCAGCTCCACCATGACATCCTCTCCATCACCAACACATTCATTACCACTGTGGAACAAACAGGTCCCCAAACAGGACTGAGCACAGCATTCCAGACTGGGTCTGACCAAAGCAGAATAGAGTGGTACTATCACTTCCCTTGACCTAGACACTATACTCCTATTGATGTAGCCCAGAATTGCATAGACTTTTTTAGCTGCCACATCACACTGCTGAATCATGTTCAGCTTCTGGTCTACTAAGAATCCTAGACACCTTCCACATGTGCTGTGGTCAAGCAAGGTTATATCTGTGCATTTCATTTTTTCTGCCCAAGAGTAGTAACTTACATTTCTCACAGTTGAAATTCATTTTGTTAGTTTTGGCCCAGCTCTCTAATCTCTTAAGGTCATTTTGAATTCTGATCCTGTCCTCTGGGGTGTTAGCTTCACCTCCTAATTTGGTACCATCTGTAAATTTGATAAGAATGCCCTCTATTCTCTCATCCAAATCATTGATAAATATGTTGAATAGCTCTGGACCCAGGACAGAATCCAATATCACCCCATTAGTCACTTCTCTCCAGGATAGAAAGGAGTCATTGGTCAGTCAATCAGTTACAAATCCATCTAACAGTAGCATTGTCTAGCCCAGATTTTACCAGCTTGTTTACAAGATTATCTTGGGGGACTTGTCAGAGGTCTTATTGAAGTCAAGGGCCATTTCTGCACTAGCCTGTTATAGTGCTATTATTCTACTTTCAACATCCTATGGAATCCTGGGGTTTGCAGTTTAGGGAGAGAATGGCCAAGATGTACTATATCTACAGTATTCCCATCATCTAGCAAGCTAATTAGCCTATCAAAAAAAGAGATAAGATTAGTCTGGCATGACTTGTTTTTGAGAAACCCATGTTGACTTTTAGAGCATTTTTGCACCTTACCTTTTCGCAGTGCTGGGGTGCGGGGCTCGCACGAGCAGCCTCCAGAAAGAGGCTTTCGCTTCCCTGCTTCTTCGGCTCTGCACGAGCTTCCTGCTTACGCAAGAGCCCCGCCTCTTTCTTTCACAGTGCAGCCTGGGACCTCCCAGGCTGCACTGAGATAGGAAATGCGACCGGCCTGGCTCCCGAGGCTCTGCATGCAAGGTAAGTGCGCACGGGGCCTCAGAGCGATGCGCGACAACACAGCATTTTCGGCTTCAAGCTGAACATTAAAAAATGTGTGCACGGTCTGCGTCAGGCCATTGAGCGTCGCGCAAATGTGAGTGCGTCGTGTAGACCGCTCCTCACATGTGCATGACGCTCAAGGGGCCCTTTCGCATCGGAAATGCCATGTGAAAAGGGCTTTAGTGATCAGGGCATTCCTTTCTAAGTATTTATAGACTGTCTGCTTTAGAATCTTTCCCAGTATTGGTGTCAGACTGACTCAGCAGTAATTGTTTGGGTCTTCTTTTTTTCTCTTTTGAAGATGGGAACAATATTTGCTCTCCTTCAGTCTGCCAGGACTTCTCCTGTTCTCCAGGAATTCTCAAAGATGTGTAGCTTGGTAAAGCAGTAAAGCTCTCTGGATAAGAATTCTAAATACCCCTCCCTAAGCTGCAGATCCCAGGACTCCATCAGATGGAACCATGGCAGTTAAATTGGAATCATAATGCTGTGTAGCATGAAAGGGCCCCTTGATTAGCTTCCAGGTTTATGCTTTTGCAAAAGTTCATGCAAGATGGCGACTTTACAGAAAACAATAGCAACTGAAGCACAATGCACAAATGACTGGCATTATACTCTAATGCTGTTTTGTGGCCTGTAATAATGTGATTCAGCCAATAATTCTCTGCAGGAGAGGAGAAAATGCAACTCTGCTTCCCTTAAAAGAGTAAGTAGTCTTTAACAGCAGAGCACCTATTAGCAATTAACATTTGGACCTGATTATTGTAATCCAGAAGAGGAGACCTCATTAAAGAGATAAATATTCTAAAATCCCCACTGAATAATCAGCACAAAGCACTCCTGCTGGCTGGAAATGCAGCTTTGGCTGATTTTTTTCTGCAAATATATTTTATGTACTTCACTGCGAGAGCTTCTTGTTGTTTTTAAATTTGCATTATGAGTAAGAGCTGGTGTCAGCAGGTGCATGCTAAGTCTCATGTCTCAGCAGGTGACTCACTGCCAGTCCCTGGGCCTGCCTCAACCTGCTTCTCCCTCTTCTTCTGGGTTCAGCTTGCTTTCCTGATGAGGTGTAGCTATGGGGGAGTGAAACTGGAGTGTTGTCCCCTCACTAAGAATTCTGCCTCCTGAATGACATGTTTCTTTTGTCTCCAAATTTCTAGTATTGCAGTACAGTTATACCTCAGTTAATGAAGTAGTCGTGTTCCTAGGTATGACTTCTTTAACAGAAATGATGGTGCCAAAGGTAGAAATAACATGGAAAGAATAGGGTTGGGTTCCTACATCACAAAAAAAAAGAGAGAGAGAGCAGTCCAACATGTTTCACCAGAGTTTTATTCAAAATTAACAGTATGCACATATGAAATGAAACAGTGAGGTCAAGGACGTCATGCATAAGTAAACAAAAACAGTTTGAGCCTTCCACAGACCACGTGAAAGCTTCTTCCAAACTGCATCCAGAGATTTTTTTTTCTCCTTTTGCTAGTCTCTGCTTTTGTGATGATTTCCATTTCAGTGGGCAGACTCATAGCTCTGTGTTTTTGAAACATAGAGTAGGGGTTAGCTGGTGAAGGAAGCTAATTCACTCTCTCTGCTTTCTTTCCATTTTACTGTCCATACGTGCTCAGTAAGTGCCCACCTTTTGACATCCAGCTATCTGACAACTTTCTCTTTCAACACTTCCAAATGAAGGACACGTTCCATTAATTTGATGAGGGTTCTGCTCTTTCGTCAGTTCTTCTCGCCTGTGGAGGGTCACTTGGGAACCACTTGGGACTTGCACGTGTGTGCTGCTTGCAAAGTGAGTTGGGGGGGGGAGATGCCAAGCCAGCTGAGAGACTTTGCAAGTAGCACACACACGGTTGGTCCAAAATGAGGTTCCATAAGTCCTTCATGCTTCCTGCAGTATGGTACGTGGATTCTGCTTTTCAACCAATTCTGTTTTCTGATAATGCTCCAGTCCCTAACCTGTCTGATAAGTGGAAGAAGCCTTTAAGGGATTCTATAGGTAGCTGCTGTTTCTTTGCCTGTTGTAGGGAGGCACAGATAACTAGAGTAGGATTGACTGAGAAGTATCCCATTCTTTCTCAAGTCATGCTTTACTGCGGAGTTTACTATAGACATGATGCCTGCATTGGAAAGTCTGTTTTTCCAGGCTTTCACAACCCTCCCAATTCCAGTGCCGTTTAAAAGCCAGAAGATGAGAAAAGAGAACAGGAGAGGTAGGCAGAAAAATACTATGTAAGAAGGAGCTTCCTTGTCAGAGTCTTGGTAAACTGAGGTACGCCTGTAACTTAGAACATGAACATTATTATTTTTGTCAGTATTTTATTCATTTATATCCCGCCTTTCTCCCAATAATGGGACTCAATATTATTGTATTTAAAACAGTACAAATCAAATACTATACAAAAAGCATTAATAACAGTATAAATATAAGGTTTAAAAAATAAACATTTATAAAGTTAAAACATTAGAAATTAAAAATATTAAAATTCAGTTTAAAAAACTATATACAAACCTTCAAAACAGCACTGCACGGCATTACAAGTCCAACCAGACTCCCTTTCTGAAAGCCTGGCGGCATAAAAAGGTTTTGATTTGTTGACAGTAGAAGAAATACAGTTTAGGTATCCAAAGAAAAGAAGTGGGCAGAGTGACTAAGAGACTGCACGTATAAGAGTCGCACTCTCTGTTATGTTAGAAGTTTGAGGACTGAATTTCATTTGGGGGCATTCTTTTAAGGGGGCATTACATCCACCTTGTCTTTCTCCATTCTCCCCATATCTACACTCCTGTTTCCTGACCTCCCTGAGTGAGAAAGCAGTGCCAGGAAAGTTCTGTAAATGCACTGGAGGGGAGTAATTTAGTGAGGCGAGGGACCAGCTTTCTGACATATGGCATCTCCTTTAGGAGCTGCATAGATTGTCAAAAATGCCCCCCCCAAAAAAAGAAAGAAAGGAAAACTAGAACTTTGTGGAAATTCACTTTTGTTCTTGAAAATGGGCATTAACAAATGGGCATTAAACAAAACATTAAATGACCTTCCAGGAGAGGTAATTCGCTCTTGTATGCCAGAAAAGGAAGAGTTTGGGGGAGCTGGAGGCCACAAAAGAGTTTTGCGGGCAAGATGCATCTCCAGGCTTGCTGTTGCTTGTTGCAGAAATTTACAAAGATCTGTTACCTTGAAAAAAACTTTAGGGGACAAGACTGGATTTAATGGCTATAAGTTAAAGGAAGATAGATTTTGGTTGAACATTGGGACTGTACAATTCTCAGAGAGCTCTAGTGCCTCAGCAAACCACAAACCCCAGGATTTTGCCATGGCAGTTACAGTGGAATCACAGTGCTAGTACTGTGTAGTGTGAAGGGCCTCTCACACTCTGCCAGTGTGATGTGGGACTTTAACTCCTGTTATAAGTTGAGAAGATTGTGGTGCTTGTATTCCAGAAACAACAACTGGGATCCAAATTTGGGAACCACTGATAGTCTTATATGTTAATTCAGATCTGCAAGGATAGATACTTATTGAGTGAAATTGGCACCAAGGGAAAGGTATCAACAGTTCTGGTTCTCCCAGGTCTGCAGAAATGTATATAAAATATAAATCTTTAGATCAGGAGTTGGCAAGTGTAGTGGGTCTGCTAGACCAATTTCTGCCTGTGAAGCCCTCCACAGGCCACACAGATTGCCAAAAACTGCCAAATCCCTCCCCACGCCAAAAAAACGAACGAACAAACCTAGAGCTGGAAGTTTCCTTCTGATTTTGAAAAAGCTGTTCTTAAATAAATAAATAGCCTATTTAATTTGCCATTTGTGAGAGGTTCCAAGAAAGTCCATTGTATGGCAACCTAAGGCAAACTTATCATGCGATTTTCTGAGGCTGAGAGTGCACATGACATGCCCAAAGTCACCTAGTCGGTTTCCATGGACAGGTGGGGAAATCACACTCTGGTCTCCAGGGTCATAGTCTGATGCTCAAACCACTACACCACACTGGCTCTAAGAAAGGCCATATACATTTTCTTTTTGGCCAGGAACAGGGCCTTCTGAGTAGGTCTGGAAGTGTCTACAGCCACAAAAGCCAGCCTTGGAACCCTACTGGCTTCAGGGGCACACTTTGCCCGCTCCCACTGTAAACAAAAGAGCCTTATAAAGTGAGAACTAATTGCCACCCAGTAGCACTAAGCATATCCATGGGCCTTGGAATACTGGCTGGCTGCTGGTTCGGGAAACTGGCATGGAATAGAAAGTCTTGGGAGAGGAGAAGTCCAGTGTGCTGGAACCTTGGACAGGAGCATGCCACACTACCCATGTTTGTTGCAGGTACTGCCCTTTAAGAGTGATTGCTTCCCCAGCACATCCTGTAGTAGGAGCAAATTCTATGATTTTGCTAAAAATTATTCAAAAAACAGTGCTGAAACCAAATGGAAGCATGTTCATTGAATTACTCTGAGGTCTAGTATTAGGAGAAAAAATCCTACGTCCTTCCCTTTCTCATAATGATTTAAAGCTCTAAAGTTATGTTGACATTTTTGTTTTCAAATTAAAAAACAAAACCCTCCAAGGATCCTTTCGGGAATGTTGAGCCAACACTTGCCTTTTCCTGCACCTTGTTTGTGTGTGTGTGTGTGTGTGTGTGTGTGTGTGTGTGTGTGTTTTAAGTTGCAAAGTGCCATATATGCCATTTGTGGACATACCAATGTGCAGGAATGTGTGTATATATAAATATATCACTAATTGGAAACCCACATAGGTGGTTGCCCTGTACAAACTCTCTGTGGAGTATGAAGGCCTGCAGAGTTGTAGAGCAGCAAGCTGCAGGCTCCTGATAGAGGTAAAGTTTATTCATGTCAAACTTTCCAGTCCTTTTGACTTCCGCTCTTCTAACAACATCATGCAGCCGCACCAAAAAATACTTTGAAAAACCCTCCCTCTTGAGCAGGGGCTTGAAATGCACAATCTTTGCTTTCATAATGGGAATTTTTAAGAGCTCATTCAAATGGCAAAAAACATGAGAAGTTTTAAAAGAAAACTCTTCACATCCAATCCCAGGCAGCACCACATATGCTGTGCTAAGATTTCTTCATTTGCTTTTACATAGGCAGTGGTAAGCTACCTTTCTATGCATAGGGGCTGGCCACAGAGGCGAGGGAAAGAAGAACCAGTCCAACAAAGCATCTCCTTTCCTGCACTAAGGGGTAGGGAAGTGGGGAAAGAAGGGGCCATAAATAGCACCTCTTTTGGCTGGAGATCAATGCCCTGCTCAGATTTTTACTGTCATTTGCTGCAGTCTCTGTTTTGCTTATGGTCGGAATAGTTTTCTCAACCATTTATCCATCTGTTCTTGGCATTTGAGGCATTGTAGCATTTAATCAACATGTTGTTAAGAAGAAGTCACGTGAAATAGCATGGAGATGCTGTTTGTCAAGGTTGAAGAAATCATATTCTATAGCCTTAAAGACAACTGATTGAATAATGAGAAACCAAGTAATGATGACATCAAAAGAAGGAAGACTAGATACTGTTGGCAGTCCTCGTTAGTATAGACTTAAGGATCCCCTCACAATTCAGCAACTGATTGTTGGAATATAAATAATATTCAGGCTAGGGATAATATTTATTTATTGAATTTATACCTCACTTTTCTTCTGGGGTGGGATCCAAGGCAGCTAGCCACTGGTTGTGTTGCTTCTGGTTAATATGCCATGCAGGGTGCCATGTATGTTAATCTATATTGTGGATAGATTGATTAGTTCCTGTACCTCATTGTATTCACAGTGCACGGAAGAGCTAGAACTACAAGGGGCTGTATCCCTTTTATCCAGAGGCAGCAACTCTTTCCCAGTGGAAACAGCAACAGAACTTTTTTCTATCTGAGTTCTTCCTTCACATTCCACAACAGGGTTGGGCAAATCTTTTCTACTTTCTCTCGCATTTTCAATTTTGGCTACTCCAAATTCTTTCTATGTTGTTTATGGAGAAATCTAGGGGAAGAAAAAGATATGTTTTTTCTACAAAAAAAAAAACCCAAAAAACTGCCAACCATCTGCATTAGCTAATTCAGTCGGAGCAGCTAGTCCCTGTGTGAGAGACTCATGTCGTACTGCATGACATGGAGCTGTTAAAGAAGAATGCGTAAGTGAAGGGGCAAAGGGGAGCAATCCCAACTCAGCATCTCCAACAAAGAAGTAGCCATGTTAGTCTCTTGCAGCCTAAAAAGGAGGAAAAGAGGGAGGGGAAGAAATGTGACAGCACCTTTAAGACTAACTGGGTTTTGTCTTAGCACGAGCTTTTGCAGATATAAACCCACTTCTTCACATCACGTATCAAGTGGTATTAAAGCCTCAGGCATATTAACACAGTTGTGGGAGTGGGAAGAATGTTATAGGATCCAGAAGGATGCAGTTCATGTTTCTTGCCCTAAATTTTCAAAGGGCTAAGCAAGGTGATATGGGTCTTTAGTGATCAGTTAGTGTTGATGTATGAAAGACATAAATCCGCTTACAAAAAGACAATTTTCTTGGGTTCAAAACTCTTTCTGAGAAGATTCCTTTTGTTATATGTGTGGGGAGCGGGCTTGTTTTCTGCTGCTCCAGAGACTAAGGCCCTTTTCGCACGCAGTTTCTTTTGCAAGAGGGCCCCTTGAGCGTCACGTAAATGGGAGCGGTGGTCTGTACGACGCAGTCCCATTTACGCGATGCTCACGAGCCTAACGCGAACCACACGTGCATTTTTTTATTTTCGGCTTCAAGCCGAAAATGCTGCGCGGTCGCGCAAGGCTCCCGGGGCCCGCGTGCACTTACCTGCCCTGCGGTACGTCGTCCCAGGTGCGCCGGTCGCGCTTCCTCCCCCAGCGCAGCCTACAGCTCCCTGGCTGCACTGTGGAAGGAAGGGGCGGGGCGCTCGCGCGACAGCCGCGCAACCAGGAAGCCATCTGCGGGACGAAGGAGCAGCGAAGAGAGCGCCTCGCGCAAGAGCCTGCTTCCATGAACGGCACCCCCCACCTCCACGATAAGGTAAAGTGCAGAAAGGGACTAAGACAAGGAGCAATGGATTCAAGCTGCAGGAAAGGAGATTCCATCTGAACCTCAGGAAGAACTTCCTGATGGTCAGGGCTGTCCGGCAGTGGAATATGCTGCCTCGGAGTGTGGTGGAGTCTCCTTCTTTGGAGGTTTTTAAGCAGAGGCTGGATGGTCCTCTGTTGGGAATGCTTTGATATGTGTTCCTGCATAGCAGGGGGTTGGACTCGATGGCCCTGGGGTCTCTTCCAACTCTATGATTCTATGTTTCTAATATATATTGAATACATAGGAGTTCAAAACCAGATTTTTAAGAGCTATGCATTTTGCTTTTTTATTTGTTTTCTTTTATTTATATCTTGCCTTTCTCCTGAAAGGGGCCCCAAAATGGCTCACAACATTAAATGAAAACAAAGTCATACAGTGCTTTTTATGAGCCAAGACAACAGGCACAACCAGTTGCCCGTGGTAAAGAAAAGTCTCTGCCAGGAATCTTTGTTATTCACATACTGGAGGAGGTGGAAGTTTTATGTAACAATAATAATGAGGGGGGGAAGTGTCCTAGCTAGCAAAGAACTAGGTGAGCTTAATACTTCTGGCCATTTGGCCTTTACATAAATAACTATGTGGGTCCTGATTTTTTTTTTAATAAAAAGATAGTTGCTGAACAGGATTGTAGAACAGGAGCAATTGCTACAAGAGTGGGCAATCTGTAACCCTCTAGATGTTCTTGGAATCCAGTTCCCAGCAACCTCAGCAAGCATAAATAAATGTGAGAGGGTAAGAGTACTGCAGTCCAAAATCGTCTGGAAGGTAACAGGCTCCTTACCCAGTAGCGTATCTAGCATAAACAGCACCTAGGACAAGCATGGAAGTTGCACCCCTGCCTTCTTACCCCTACCTTTACACTCCACCCCTACATGGATGGCTTTTTGTGCCCTCCCGGCATTGGTGCCAAGGGCATGTGGCCTACTTGCCCCACCTAGATACGCCCCTGCCTTACCCTTTTTACAGTGTATCATAGTAAACATCAAAGGTCAGCACTGGAGATCCACCTCTGGGGTCCCCCACTCTCTGAAGCAGTGCATAGTGATTACACCAGACATGGTCTTTTCCATTGTGGCACCCAGTACGTGAGATGCTTTACCAAAGGAATTGTTTCTAGCCCCTGCTGCACCTTTTCTTTGGGTCAAGATCAAGATCTGGCTATTTCATAATGCTTTGGAGCCAGAAAGAGTTTTAAAACTCCTTAGAGGAAGGGAGGGCAATTTGTGGGATGTTATTGCAGTTCCCATCAGTCTTAGCCTGTGATGAGGGATGCTGGGATATCCAGTAATATTGTGAAGGCCGCAGATCTCTCATCCATGGGTTAGTTATTTGAGTTAATTCTGCTGCGGATATTATTAATGGATATACTGTTTACTGTTTTTCTGCTCCATTTTCTATCATTTATTTGATTTGCAAATTCTTCACGGTTTTTTTTTTTTCTGTTGTTTTATTTGGACTTTGAGCTGTTAGCCATTTTTAGGTAGAGGAGAATAACAGGTTCAAGTATGTTAACAAATATTTCATAGCTGCTGTAATCCAAACAAAGCAATTTTTTTAGATCTTAAGAACCAAGCATTACCCTACCCCTTATACAGTTATATGCTGAGTATGTGCTGAAGCATTATATTAACAAACTAGTGGAGAATCACACAAAGAGGCAAGTGCTGTGTATGCTATTTCCTTCCGAGTCTTTCAGCCACGGCCACATTCATGCAGTGCTCAAATTATTATGTGAGAAGTAAGAGAGACTGAAATAAAATCCAAACATCTCAAGCCCTTTTCACCAAATTTTAGACAGTTTATAGCAATCAATGAAGGTGTTCTACTTGGTTGGAAAATTCCTACAGCTGGTGGATATAGACTCTGTGAAGCTGCAGGCAGGTTTCAGATTTCAAGGACCTACTCTTTTTTTATTTATTTATTTCACTAGCATCCCGTTGTCCAGCAGCTGGGGGCAGATACAAAATAGTGAGGAGGAGAGGGGGCACACTCTTAGGATGAGTACCTCTGAGCTTGTGTTGTTGTTGTTGTTGCTGTTTATTCATTTGTATCCCACCCTTTTTCCAATACGAGGACTCAAAGTGGCTTATAAGATTGAAAAAAATTGAGTTAAAATAAAGTTAAAAGTACTTGTTGTTGTTGTTGTTGTTGTGTGCCGTTGAGTTCTTTCTGACTTACGGCAGCCCTAAGGTGAACCTGTCACAGGGTTTTCTGGGACTGTAAGTGTGTGACGTGCCCAGGGCCCAAAAGTTTCCATGGCTGAGTGAGGAATGGAACCCTGGTCTCCAGGGTCATACTTCAGTTTAAATTACCTGCAGAATTAAAATGACTTAAAATAAATCCATTCCAAAAAATAGCGAAAGAGCGTCGTGTAGTGGTTTGAGCGTTGGACTAGGGCCCTGGAAGCCTGGGTTTGATTCCCTGCTTGGCCATGGAAACCCACTAGGTGACCTTGGGCGCGTCACTCTCAGTCCCCAGTGAACCCTGGGATAGGTTCGCCTTAGGATTGCCATAAACTCAAAAATCAATTTGAAGGCGTACAACAACAATACTGTTAAAAGCCCTGGCAGTTAATTGCTAAAAACATTTCAGAACAAAAAATGTTTTCACTTGCTGATGGAGATGTCCGGACCAGGATTTTCTTTTTTCTGGTACCAGAAAAGAACTCGTAGTCCTGTTCTGGAATTTCTGGTTTAGGGAAGCGTATTTAGAATTCTTTAGTATCTCACCAAACTGCAGATCCCAGGGTTCCATGGGATGAAGCCATGGCAGTTACCATGGAATCATAGTGCTATAAATTGTGTGGTGTGGAAGGGGCCCTGGAGCAGTTGTATTCTGGAAAGTGCAAGACCTCTAGGGCACCAGTCCATTGGGGCTATCATAGGGTGTCTCTCTTGTCCCCGAATCCTCCCCCCTTGCCGGGTCCCTGCAAGGAGGAAGAGGGAAAAATGAAGAATGTGATGGCCCCGCTCCTGCGTTGTGCCAGGAGAGAAAGAGGCAGGAATAATGAGGAGCCAAGACACTATAGGAAGGGAGGACAGGCAGTTTTCCTCATTGTCCCTCCCACCGTTGTTCCACTCCAGCAGAGATTCAGAATGATAGCTGTGTTTCTTATTGCCCCCCACCTCCATCTCTCTTGGCAGTTTGTGGCTGCTGCTTCAGCATTCCTGACTCTGTTCCCTCCTCCTTCCATGCAGGGAGGGCGCAGGCAGAGGTTAATATATGAATGTGATTGGGGGTACCAGGCCTTAAGGAGGCAGCATTGGAGAGGCATGGTGGAGGGACAACTTTCTGCCTTTCTGTTCCTGGGCTATTGCTTTAAACAATGCTGATACCCTGCTGAACAGATCGTGGGGTGATACCTTTTTGCTGATTTTGTTTTCACAACTTTACTGTACTCTCTACCTCACACCACTGGTACCACCTAAGGTGCCATATCCTTTGCTTTAATGGAGATGATGCCGTTTGGACCCAGAACTTTCTCCTCTTTCTTCTGTTTTCTCCTCTAAACTCAAAAGCCGAGGATGATTGTTTTCACAAGACTTTTGTGGATCATTACTGTTATAGCTCAACTGAGGCCTCTTTCATGGGAGGAAGGATAAACTTTTGTTTGTGTGTGTATTTTTCCTTTCTTCCTGCCCTGGAGTGAGATTTGGGTCTTTAGTGTGCCTGATGTCCCATCTCCTTCATAAATCTTTGTAAATGAGCGTGAACCTCTTCCTGAATTGCCCCAGAGGGAGACAGGGAGACTTGATGAGAGTTAGAGGGCAGATTGCCTGAGCACAGACAAGAAGATTTCCTGCACAGCACACTGCAGAAATGAAGGCTGAGTTTTCTTGCTGTTCAGCAATTTGTCATATTCATTTCGTGGGCTGAAAAAAAAATTACAAGGGGCATTTGCCTCCAGGAATCTGTCTGACTGGCATTTCAATGGCATTGGCATGGATACTAACACAACCCAACTCCTTATAGCAGTGTTTAGATATTTCTTGTGTTCTGTGCACCTTTAGGATTTCAAGATGCAGAATGTAAAATGGATTTACCAGTGGATCTGGGACAGAAATAACTCCAGGGGGGATCATCTTCACAATTCATTTACTTTGGTTCTCTTAATCCCTCATGCCATTCAATGTTTTTTCCCTCAAATGCAGCTCCTTTTTTTTTTTTTAACAGCCTAAGCCTATGCACATGTAACCACAGAGAAAATGTGGGTAGGATTGTGAACTTGTGATGGATCCTGTTACTTGTGAGGGGTCATACCAAGAATGACTTGGTTTCTCTCATGCCAAGTTATCGTCCTTCACCTCCCTCCAGTAATGTGTAGGAATGAATGTTCATGCCATTGTATCAGCATATGTGTTATCCTGGTAATAGCACCCTCTGGCAGGTATTACATATGCAAATGTCTGTTTTGGGATGCTTTTTTGGGCTGGTATTCCCTTCTTCTCCCTGCTGTGCCCAAAGACACACACACACACACACACACACACACACACACACACACACACTGAATGATCTCTGAAGCCCCCTGCACAGCCATTCTGTGTTTCATGGGGAACAGGTAGGATTGCAGAAATGTCTGGCTACATCTCTGTAGCCAGACACAAAATGATGACATCAGCACTGAGAACCATCAGTGTCCTCCAGAAGTCTTAGCGTTGCTGTAATCATTTTGCATCTGGCTACAGGGATGTAATCAGATGCTTCTGCTACCCTACCTGCTCCACACAAAGCACTTAATGGCCATGCAGTGAGAGGACTTCAGAGGCTGTACAGCAAGTCAGGGAGGTGGCATGTGGCTCAGCCTAGAGAAGGTTCTTATGTGGACCTACCACATTACATTGAGCTATACAGGATTGTGGCCAATAATTTGAACAACAGAGGACACACATAAAATAGGATACCATTATGAGGTGGGTGAACATCCCTACATGTTATAGAAAGAGAAAACTTGATTTGGTGATTTGATTTTTGATCACATCCTCATATTGTGGGTAAAGTTTAATTCTGACCTTAAAGTAGGGTACAGTGTAGGAACTCTGATCTTTGCTGAAGGTTTTCATTAAACAAGAACAAATGTGGTATGCAATAGATTAGTCCTCCAAAGAGGTAGAAAGTGGTTTCAGCTGTCACTTTCCAAATGATGTTCCTGTGCACTTTTTCCTTTCTTACCAACAAGCACACAGATGGGAAAGGTGGGGGGGTTCTGGAAAGTAAATGGAGAAATGTGAAGGAGTGTTATCTGGTTGAAAAAAGAGTATAGAAAGAAATGCAAAATAAAATAATTCTTCAGTTTTTGTTTTACAGCTCAGAGGCTTGGAAGCTTCTAAGAACAAATGTCATATAGAAGCAATTTTAACAGAATGTGCACTTGCTTGTTTGTCTCTCCCCTCCAGGTGGTTTCATCAGCTTTAATGGTTCCTGGCGTGTTCAGGGGATCCTGGCCATGTCGCGCTCCCTTGGAGATTATCCACTGAAAAATCTGAATGTTGTCATCCCTGACCCAGACATCCTGACCTTTGACCTGGACAAACTCCAGCCAGAATTCATGATCTTAGCTTCAGATGGGCTATGGGATGCTTTTAGCAATGAGGAGGCTGTACGGTTCATCAAGGAACGCTTGGATGAACCACACTTTGGAGCCAAAAGTATAGTCCTACAGTCTTTTTACAGAGGATGCCCTGACAACATAACAGTCATGGTAGTGAAGTTCAAGAGTGGCAGTAAAACAGAAGACCAGTAAAAATATCTAACATCTCTCTGCCTCTCTCTTGGTGAACCTCTTCATCAGACCTTTACACTTCAACACAGTAGACAGCTCTAACAAGTATATTAGTATTTAAGACTGTACATCCAAAAGAGAAAAAAACAAGGGGAAAAATCATTCTTTTTGATAAAAAGAGCGCTACGCAGAAAACACACTCAATACCACTTCCTTTTTATTTCTCCAGCTCTTTTTGAGGGTTTAAGTGTAGAAGCTAATGACTCCTGCTTTGGCTATTTCAAATAGCTGCGATTTCTCAGTCCTCACCTACACGCTTAAGAATGCAAGACAGGAACAGTTTGGGACTTGTCTGCACTTGATGGAAATGACATGGGCTTTTCACCAGTCTTAAGCTCTCCATTCTGGCGTGCCCTCTCCTTAAAAGCTACCACTCTCTGCAGAAATAGGAAGGCAGGTAGCAAAGAAATGTGCAATTTCTGACCTGCATTTTCATAGGAGAATGAAGAGGAGGAGTCAGTTGTGCACAACAGGCAGATCCTTCTCTCTTTTTTTCCATAGGCAAATGTCCTTCCTGCTGCATAATAAGGGACAAGCTCTTTAAGCTTCTCCATAGCTGTGTGCTTATACCTTCTGTGTGCATGCCCTTAATTATGCTTTGCCTTTTTTATCCAATCAGAAGACAGCTTTGGAGATCTTTGTTCATTGGAACATTGCACATTCATCAGCTCTTGCTTCTAGGTATGGTGGATGCTGGGATCAGACACAACTGTACAACCTGCATAGGTTAGAGACTGTTGCCGGGGCAGAATGTAAAGTTCTTGGGGGATGTTGGAGGAGATCTTAGCACAGACCTTAGCCTTTGTTTTCCATTATCAATGTGTGTCCAAATATAAGCCAGGGACTTTGATGAAGCAAGCAAGCTAAAATGAGAAATTGCTGCTAAGTTTACAAAAAACACAGCAGCAGCTTTTCAGTAGAATTGAAGCTGAGTTCATCATCATCAACAACAGAAGATTGGCAAGGGAAAAATTATTCTGATGGCCTAGGTATTTCATGATGTAAATAATCAAAGGCGAGCCTCGGGGATGAAAAAGGTTGATTGCATATAGCTGTACTTTCAATCCTATGAATATTGTATGCTTTGATGTAGAAAATTGACTTTTCCAATTCCTGTATTGATTGATAGTTTAGGTGTGACCTGGTTGCTTAATCCCCCATAGTGCTCATCATCTGGCAATTTCTTAGCAAAGCTAGGAAAAGTTGCTCTTTGGTGATAAAGATCCCAGAATCCTGCAGTTAGGATGGCCAGTGGGGATTCTAGGAATTGCATTGGAAAAAAGTAACTTGTCCAAGCTCTCCTTCACAGTTAAAGAAGTGGGCAGATGTTCCAGTACAGCACCATGGAAGCCTGGAATAATTGTGTCTATCCAAATATGTACTTCTCAATCTGTACAGTTTTGTGCCATAGCACAAGAAAAGATGTTGTTTCCCTTCAGTAGGCTCTTCCCCCACCCCAGAAAGGAACTGATCCTGAGGTACTGTCTTAAATATACTTGAAAGCTGATGAAATCCTGCCTGTAGCTAGGACTGTTGGACATGACCTATCATGTGCTTATGCAGAGCTGGTTGTATATTTCTGTGAGTAAAATAATTATGGATAAATGCCCTTGCTATTCAGCTGGAGCATTTAACCTTCCAAAAGAGAGAGGGGGGGGAGAGAAATAAGACCATAGGCATGTGGGATGCTGGATCATACCAGCAATTCAGCATGGGACTTACATCCACAGGAAACAAAATTGACCAGTTTCACTACATCCATATTCCGTAAAAGGCTATCATTGCATTTCTATATAAGAGAGCCTGTGAAGTGCTATTGCACATTGGGCCTGTGCAGTGAGCTCCAATTTGTGTCATGTGCTCCTAATGCTTACACAAAGGCATTGGTAGTGCCCAATGAGTATTGGAACAGCATGTAAGGATTGTGCATTGGTAGAGCCCAATGTGCATCATGCAGTTTTTCCAGTGGACTGATAGTGCATCTCCACAATTCACTATAGGGTTCCATACTGCCTTTGCTACACAGTTGAGCGTGCATAAAGTTATGTAGCACAGACTGTGATATGGAATCATGGCCCATGGATGAAAGCGACAATTCAAAACCGTCTCTATGCGAGATCTGTTTATCCTCTTCTCTGTAGAAGTATAAAGAAGCAGAACACCCCAGTAGGAGACATTTACCTTTTATTAGAAGTAAATGAAGTCATCATCCCACTAGACAGTGGGACATAGCCAATAAGTTCTAATTAACATGCTTTGGTGGATGGGATAGTACTACGCATTAAAGCTTTGGGAAGTGCCCTTTGCTATATGTTTCCATTCTCTGTAGATATATACACAGGATCTCCTGAGCAGATAATTCACATCCTTCAGGGCAGCAAAGAAAGATGTCCTAGACTTTCTCTGAAATAGATGAGGTGCTTAAAAGTAGCACAGCAGTGGATTAAGATATCCAAAATTTGTGTTAGTTACCACTGCAGCCTTCTGAGCTCTTATTACTTGCCTTTGTCCATCCCTGCTGCTCAGTTAGATTTTATGCACTCTAAAAACAAATTAACCTTCAAGTTCCTGTTTCAGGCCATTGGGTAGGTAAATACAAACACTACGCCTGCCCTTTCCTTATTTTGCTGCCTTCATATATTAATATAGAATAGCTGCTTTTAATTGAAAGATTTGATTAAAAGATCCAACATTTTTGGCAATGGAAAATATAATCTAAAGCAGCAGGGTTCTAATGATAGCTAAGCAGATATATTGCAGAATGGAAATGTTACATTAAAAAAAAGAAATTGCTGCAGTTTTGAATTTCTGTAGGTTTCAGAAACTTTGGTGCTTCAGAGCTGTGATATGTAGAATGTAAGAACTGTTAAATGTGCATCCTTGTCTAACATTGCTAGTAGGAGATGCATTCCCAAACTGTTGCTTGGGCAATGCTGAGCAGCCCATGCTGTGCTGATTTTGCTAATTCCTTTACAGGAAATAAGGCACTTCAGGGATGCAGGCTTGATATAGGAAGACATCACAGACCTAGACAAATATAGAATAGGATACGCAAAGCATCCAGTCCAGAATCAGTGCCACACTGCAGATTGGGGGGTGGAGGGCAAGGTGGTTTCAGAAGGTACCCTCCCTGAATGAGTCCACCTCCTTGCCACTATTAGCCCTGCCTGTTTCGTCTGGTTCCACTGTGTACCCACTGCCAAAAAGTTGAGAACAAGGTGAATAGAGGTTCTTCCTCCTCCCTGCTGCTGTTGTCATTGCTTGAATGCTCCAAGAAGGCAAGTGAGCAAGCAACAACACCAGAGAGGAAGTGAAACAGGGGCTGTGGAGATCTAGCAGCAGCATGCACACTGAGCTTTGGATTTTGGAGTCTTTACTGGTGCCATGTTGCTTCCATGTATACCTCGATAACTTGTACTGGGGAGGGTAACCTGTGGCCTAAATGCACTATATGTGGCCTTTGGCCTGATCCCAAGTGGCCATTGACTTCAGAGTCCCTCTGTAAGGTCAGGCCTCTGGAAGAATGCTCTTCCCCTTCCTTAGCAGTCTACTGGGCAGAAAAGAAGAGTAAGAAGGGAAGGAGGAGAAAGTGTGGCAGAGAGAAGGTCTGCATGTGTGCACCCCCAACAGATTACTCCTGAGGAAATGTGCCTGCAACAGAAGAAGTTTGCTCACTCTTCAAGTTCGTCATTGGTGACTGGTGCTTTGGAACAGACCACTGATCACATTCAGCCCCTAAATTCAGGATGCTTGCCCCATGCTGATTTGTATTGGAAAATTAGCTGATGGGACACTGTAGCTATTGCACAAAAGAATAAACTCCCAGGAGTAAGTACCATCCACCTCTTGGAGTATATCCTGGAGTATATTGCTACTACTGTCCTTGGTGGAAGTGCAAGGATTAACCCTTGGAGCCTTTAGGTGGTTTCAGAGAGAGATGTGCTACAGTTAGGTTGTCATTTGAAAGTAAATATAGAAACAAAATAATGCAGTAATTCTGTATTTGTGGCCACTTTAAAAAGGAAAGCAGAATTATTCTGAAAAATAATTGGAATAATGATCTTCTGGAATAAAGCAGGAAAGCTATAACTCAGTTTGATTCATAGTTGGAACATTGGAAAGCTCTCACTGGTGTACATCTGCATATATTTAACTGCCATTATTTATCATTTGATTTAGAAAGAAAACATCTCCTGTAGTCGTTACATTGCCAAAAGAAAGTTAATAGTTTTTGTTAGCGTGAACAAACAATATAGCCAGTCAGTTTTAGACGAGGTCATTGAGAGTCAGTCTTAAATTTCCATAGGAATGTGAGTCATACTTGATACTCTGTTCAATTACTTTCATAACCCTGATTAACTTTTGGGCTAAATCTCATTCTGTACAGTAGTAAAATTAAGATGTTTTTGGGGAAAAAATAGGCAAATGGTGAGGAACCATCATAAATTATGTTACATGTTCAAGAACTTTCAAAAATCTTTTCAAAATGTTCCTGTTTCCCCATCTTTTTCAACAATGTCCACTTCAGCTACTGTGATGCCTTTGCTGTCCCCTTCTTTGGTGCATGAGAGATTTTACCAACAGTTCCTAACTCATTTTGCAAAATCTTATCTCTATCCAGCACTGCTAGAAATTTTAGTACAAAGCTTAGTGAAGTGAGGCTTTATCCGTGTGAGAGCCAGGATTTCTGTATTTTCCTAAGTGCAGATAGTTGTGAAGTTCATGGGTGGTATGGCCAGTTCTTTGTTCTCGCACTAAACTTCGACACAGGAGTTTTGGAAAGTCTCTGATTTTTTTTTTTTTAGGGTTTTTTTTGTTAGTCTTCAACTTTTTGGCCAAGAGCTTGACATAAGGAGAGTTATAGAGTTGTGCCTTGATGGCTATCATTATCAATATGATAGCAGAAAAGCCAAATCAGGTGTGAAAGAGTAGCTCATTCTTCGCCGTTAGCATAGACAGAAGCAGGAATTTGAAATAATCACTAAAAGTCTGTCTTCAGTTAAGAGGAAACTTTATTAAAGTGAAATACAAACTTGGTAGAGGAGGAAAAAAAGGTAAATTCTGCTACCTCTGGTTACATGATAAAGAAAAACAGATATGAGAGGAAATGGTCAGACTTAAGAATATTTACACGACAAAGAAGCAATAGAATAGGAAACAAAAAGAGGGGAATATGCTCTAGGAAACTCTAATTAGCCCTCTCCACCTCTGTTGCCTCCTAGTGGCACCAAATTACTTGTGCAAGAATTTTTGCGGCTTTCTTCATTTCCAGCATAATAGTACTGCAAAAGCTAAGTATTTGATGAGGACACCACCACATGTCCCATGCAGCAGAAGTATGCTAAAAGTGTAATACATGTTTAAAAATAAAACTGGAAATGGTAAAAAAGAGAATAGCTTAAGATGCATAGAGTAGAAGTGAAAATCATGTGCAAGATAAACAATATTACCCTGCCTTTGTTATAGATTATACTTTACGATGGATTCTGGGAGTGGAAAAAATGAGGACAGTGAATTTTCCTAAGAGCTATGACTTTTTTTTAAAAAAAAATGATGTAGTAAAAGTTTAGGGTGCAGTCATCCACTCTCTTACTTGAGAGTAAGCCCCATGGCTTAGTTCTGATTAAACAAATTACAGGTTGAGCCTCACTTACCTGGAAACCCAAAATCCAAAAACTTCCAAACAATTAAACTTTTTGCCACCAGCCATCCATTTCCACCTTGAGGAGGGCAAATGTGTCACTCTTGCTCATATTTCTCTCAGATCCAGAGGCGGTGGCTGCAGCGCTCCTGCTCGTTTGACTCTCAGGTCTGAGGATTGCCACAGCTGCTGCCTTGAAAGCAGAAGCAGGCAGCTGGTGGCAAAAAGAGGGAGAGAATGAGGATCTGTGAAATAGTGACAGTTGCATAGGGACACGGGGGCGATTCATCACAGGCGTAATGTTTCTGGGGCGTCCTGGCCCGTAGCCACGCCCCGCGTGCCCTGGCCATGCTCTCACGCACCGCAGACATGCCCCCATGCACAGTGGCCGTGCCCCTCATGCCACGGCCCCCCCTCCACACACTCCAAGCTCTGCCACTGACCGGGGAGGGGGGCATGGATTCATGCTCAACTCTACGCTTAGCTTCCTGCCCTTCCACAGATCCTCAGTCTCTCTCCAGCCTCATGTCTCAAACAGAGGTAGCAAATGAACAAGATGCAAGGCTATTCCAAAAAGATACTATGTTCCAAAATCCAAACTAGAGAACACTTCTGGTCCTAAGCGTTTTTAAATAAGGGAGGCTCAGCCCGTATTGGGATTGTACCATTAGCTCTGTAATATAAACTTTATGAACAAAAAAACTGTTAGAGAGGGGAATGACAGAAATGTATTTCTCACCCCTATTTTGACTCTTGTACAGAAAATCAACATGTATGAGATCTATAGCAAATTGATAGCTTTCAGCCTTTTTCTTTTAAAAAATATCGTAGAAAATAATATAGCATAGATGCAAAGGAAATTCTTCACTGCAAAAAAAAAAAAATAAGGCATTGTGAATAAAAAGAAGCTTCAAGTGTGTTTCTTAATCTGCATCATGTTGGAAGCAATTTTTAATATCTAAGAAGGGGGAAACTCATTGTTAACAGGAAACAGGATGTAAACAATTACCGAATACAGGTTAAATTCAGTCAAGTGTTTAAAGAGGCTATGTTTGCCTAGCCAGCTAAAGAAAAGATGTTGCACCCTGTACAAGACCTCATTCTGAATTAATAGCTTAATATGCATATTTATAGACATTTACAATTTTAATCTTGTAGAAAAGGCTCCTACATAAGAACATAAAAACAAATGTAAAAAATGAACATAGCATGGTTTCATGGACAAACAGAAATTTATAGACTTGGAGAACTATATAATATTCCTGGAGTTACATGACTTGCATAACTATCTTGGGGCGTTAGAAGCTAATTCTGTCCCATCATATACAGAAGAACATTTGAAACTCTTCATTTGTCATGCACTTAAATTTAGGACATTATCAAAATCATGTTGCTGGCCAAAAAGAAAATACAGCTTTACTTTTTAATGCTGCTGGCTTAGATTCAGAAGCAGAGAAGCACTTGCAGAAGTTAGCCTTTCTGGATTTCTCCAGTTTCTTGGTTCTGCCCCAGATAACAGCGCTTCCTTGTGCCCCATTCCAGATGATATGGGGCAGACAGGAGCAGTTTTGTGGAACAGAGTGGGCTGGAGGCAGGGGAGGAGGAAAGAAACCTATGATCAGAGCACAGTCCCACATCATTTTTGCTGAACTCAACCAATTGAGTTCAGAGAAATACTGCCAAACAAGTAAGTGGTGCTTTCAGTCCAAAGACTGGAGAAGCAAGGTAGCTGCCTTAAACATGGCAACCATGTAACTGGTCCAGTTCAGATGTAACACGTAACAGCAATTATTAATGCAAACCATGGTTTATAAAATCTATTCAACATACAGTTTCAGTTTCTGATTTGTGCCCAGCTCTTAACCATGGTTAACAGTTCAGATTTAATACTTAACCAGGATTTAACACAAACCACAGTTTGTACATCCACATCAATTTAACAGTTTCAAATGTTGATTTGCAGCTGATCTTTATCTGGAGTTGACAACACAAACATATGCTTAAGGGTGGGGAGCATGTTTTAGCTCTATAGCTGCATGGAGCCTGAGAAAAGTTTATGATGTGGTAGACTGCCTTATAAATATCTTTAAAAGAAATTTCTGTGACTAAAAAAGGAAAAATTGACTATGTGACTATGTGAAGATTCATAGGAAATCTCTAGAAATGCTAGTCATATTTCATGCTAGTCACATTTTATGCATATTTTATTGTGGTGACAGGAAATATATCCATCTGCATTCAACATGGGAAGAATAAACTATTCTTGGTGATTGGTGTGAATGTATACGTTGGGTTCTTACAGGATGCTGTGTAAGGAATGTTGCAAAGAGAGATCTAACAGCACATAGAGACTGCAGTCTAGGTGATTGGGTATGCAGTTGTCTGGTTCAAATCCCTTTGACTATGCATATATTTGTGCCAAGCGTGGCTCAAGACACTTTGCTGCCTGAGACAAAGAACAAAATTGTGACTCATTCACTCCCCACCACTTTTCCATGTACAGAAGCCAAAAGGATTGGCAGCTGAATCTTATTTTAGCACTGACAACTGGATGATGTCTCCACTGTGCCCAAAAGAAGCAGACTAATTCCTGGGCTACAACTCAGGCTGTGTGGCAGGAAGACAAAGGAGCAAGAGTGAGCTATTGATGTTCCCCAACATCTACCATCTGAAGCAGTTGCCTTGCTCTTCCGAATGGTAGAGCAGCCATGCACTGTGTAGAACATTGTGAGTAACATTGCAGGCACCATTCCCTATATAGCAGTTTCTCTGGATTATAGGAATGGGCTGTTGGTTTGTTTCTTTATTCAGAGGAAACCTTTAGAGCCATTAGGATGACATTACTAAAACTCTAGCAGAATATACTGATGATACATTTGTGACTCAATCTACCAAAGTTGATGGAAACATCAATGTATTTCAGTCACATTGACATCTATCTATAAGCACGATCTAGCCATTTTTATCAATGCTTACAGGATGTTTCATGGTGTGTGTGCTTTTTAATTGTTAATCATTTGTGCTGGTGACATTAATGGATCTGCAGTGTGAATCAATCCTTTGAAAAGCAGCACATCTTTAAAAAGTTTTTGGAAAGCTCTCTTAAAATTAGAACTCCCTTTTTGATCACATGAAGAAAATTTTCCTTTTTTGGGGGGGCGACTTGAGTGAGTTCAGATATGGACTTGTCAAGGAGAACTACTAATATAAAGTTGAAGGCTTTCACAGCCAGAATCCATAGGTTGTTCTGGGTTTTCCGGGCTTTGAGGCCATGTTCTATTAGTATTTGCTCCTGACGTTTCGCCAGCATCTGTGGCTGGCATCTGAGATCCTCTGAAGATGCCAGCCACAGATGCAGGTGAAACATCAGGAGCAAATACTAATAGAACACGGCCTCAAAGCCTGGAAAACCCATAACAACCTAAGAACTACTAATGTTATTAATAGTCTTTGTTTTTCATTTGATGCAAACAAACATATCTGTAATAACCCCTAAGGGTGCAATCCTCTTGTTCCTGAGAAGACATTCTAGTGGCCACAGAATATGGCAGGTCTTCCTCTCTGTGGATAAAAAGGGAGGTCAGCAAGTAGGAGCACTGAAGGTCTCATGCTTCAGAGGGGCAGAAAGCTCTGCTACCATCCCTCTTCCACTGTTGGAAGTTCAGTGACAGTCAAGTTCAATGACAGTCAAATGGAGCATACCTGGGATAGCTGGGGAATCTGCTACATCCACAACTATCTGGAACTGGCGTTGTTTGCCTTCAAGTGGTTTCTGACTTAAGGAAGCCCTAAGGCAAACCCATCACAAGATTGTCTTGGCAGGATTTGTTTAGAGGGCGTTTGCCATTGTGTTCCTCTGAGGCTGAAGGAGTGTGACTTACCCAAGATCATCCAGTGGGTTACTATGGATAAGTGAAGATTAGAACCTTGTTCTCCCAGAGTCCTAGTACAACATTCACACCAATATACCATGTTGGTTCTTGTAACTATTTTTTTTTTTTTTTGCCTCATTGGAAGCAGTGGGAGGGAAAATAAAAATGAGTGGTACAGGGTGATCCAAGGGAGGTCCCCTCCCCAAGCACATTTTGATTAACATTAATTCCCACCTACCCACCCCCATTATTATCCCAATAGAATTGTTCTACCACACAAGGAATAGAACATCTGGGACAAAAGCAGTGTTTTAAAAATCCAGGAATGCCAGAAGAAAAAAAATAAAGGAATATTTAGGGTTGCAGAGTCTAAATGGTTGTTTATATAATTTAATTAAATATTTCAGGTGACTGAAAATGACCTTAATAGAGCAGAGGAGGTGCTATTTTAAAAAGAGACATTCCAAATGTATTTCATAAGTCAGAATGCCTCCATGAATACAGCATCTACTAGGATATGAGTATGCATTATATAAAAGCAAAAAACCAAAATTTTGGTCTTGATATACAGATTTAAACAAAACCTCTTAGTGTAAATTGTCTGATTTCTTTACAAACTGACTATTCTTAATGATTACCATCCTGTATTGCAGTTATGGATCTGTAACCTAAGAGTTATGGATCTGCAACTGCGCTGTATTGAGTTATACTATGTATTAATGACTGAGGCACTATTGCTATGATTGGAAATGCCACTCCCAAATCCCACCTTAAACTCCAGGGAGCCTCTCTGAATAATGGAAATATGTTCTGCTGGTGATCAGAGTGCAGCAGAATGAAGTTTCCAACACCCTCCTATCAGCAAATGAGGCTGTGACACTCAGAAGCAGGATCTCTGTCAAAATTCCTTGTTGTACTACATTCAGCTGGAGGTAGGGGGCTGGAAACATCTTGCTATGCCGATTGCTAGCAGAATAGCTCTTTGTTGGTCAGTGTGTTTACTGTCTGTTAAGGTAGGCTTGGGGGATTGGGCCAGGAGACAAGGCTTACTTACACATTCATTACTAAGTCACCAATTATGGTCTTAGCCAATATTTATAACTGTGTTTAATCTTTTGTAAAACAATGCTGTCACTTTAATTGCACTTTGACTAGGCAGCGTAAGTTCATGGGCATGAGTCCAATCTATTCTCTCTTCCAGGACCAAACACTTCATTAAAAGTGTATCCTGGCTGGGGCAAGAGGAATTTCTTGGAGCTTTTCCTCTTTAACATTGTGGCCATATGGTAATTTGCTCAGCCGTAAATGTGTCAGTCTTAAATAATTTCTTCGAAGAGTTGCGGCCTCTAATTACAGAACATTGCTTAAAAGCATCTAGCGCTTCCACCAACATCTCTGTAGTATCTTGGTGACTTTTACAGGAACAACAAAAATTCTAAATAAATTAAAATAAGTTAAAAGTTCTGGAAGATTTCCCATGAGATGTCCTACTTTTATCCACAGTTAGAAAAATTAATTGTTCTGAGCTAGCCAAGGCTAAACCTTTTGCCCTTCCACTTCATAAAACCTAGCACAGTTGCAATTTTAAATTAATTACCACTTCGAAGATTAACAGCCAGAATCCCTATTTACCCCACCGATAAAGAAACTAGTCTGCAGTCTAAGCGAGATTCCGAAAGTGTTGGCCCTGTGCAGAAGATGCTCAGAGCCAATGTGCTGCCTGAGAAACAAATGAGAACAGATGGTAGATTCCAAGCAACTCTATGAAGGGAGAGCTCCCCCAGTACTTGCTGCAGGATCGGAGAGAGAACACATGCACTGATTTCGCTACAACTGGCCAGTGCTTCTGTCTCCTCCTGCAAGACACAGTTGCGGACAACATATTGCAGAAATGGGGAATGTTGGCCCTCTATTGTGTTGCACTGCAGTTCCCACCATCCCTTGCCTCTGGCTATGCTACTAGGGCTGATAGGAGTTGCAGTCAAGTGATATTCAAAGGACCAGATCTTCTCTATTCCTCATATATCAGAAGAGACTTTCTATGTGGCTGAAGCAAGAAAAACAAAACTGTTTTTTTCCATTGCAGATAAAACCAATCAATAGGCATCTAAATCCTTTTTAATGCAAGTGGTGGGATTAGGAAGACAAGTCTAAAAGAGCCACCACAGGTATTTCCTACTTAACTTCCAGCATTTCAAAACAAAGACATGTAATATGCCCATTGAATTGTCCAGACACGACATCATCCAGAAGCTAAGCAAAAAGAGATGGGACATCTTGCCCGGCTGCCTTATGTTAACATTGGCACAAATCCTAAAATAGAGACAGGCAGTCCAAGATTCTAGATTGAATTCTGTAGTCCATTTTTAACACATTTAAAATGAATCCGGTTGTGTGACATCTACAATTGCTCACTGAAATTTTAAAGTTGTAATTGAAACCTATCAAAATCCTGTAATTTGTCCAGAATAAAAGGAACTGGTGAAACCTTGTTCTTGGCACTAGCAGAGGGTTTCTTTTGTACTTATTCTACATCTGTCTCTAAGAGACAATTTGAAACATGGTCAAATGAAATGTAAATACAATTAACAGTTGGTGTAGTATAAACTGAAGGTGACAGTGCACAGTCACTTCTAGATGTAGGTAACAATGGTATCTTCATTATGTGCATTAGAGATAGATGACTTTTTTTAGATAAGTGATGAATATATGTTTCACGCAACTACAGATTCTGTGTTAATGTCTACAGGAAGTGTAAACTACTGAGCAAAAAAAAAAGGCCTGGGTTGTATGGTTAAAATAAAAATAAAGGCTTTGAAAGAAGCGTATTTAAATAATTATTTTGTGTTTAAGCGTTTTTTGTTTGTGAATGCTAAAATTCTTTGTAAACCACTATCTGCTTTTCTATTAAATACCTGTTTCTGTCCTACACAGGAATAAGATGTGATGGTTAGTCCATATTCTGGTGAATCTTTATTAGGCCAACTAAAAGGTGCAAAACACTGCACACTACATTTTGAAGTTCACAAAGTGCTTCGCCAAGTTAAACTAATAAAGCAGCATGCAGGAGAAAGAAGTAATGGTGTTGGGAGTCAACGTCTGTATTTTTCTTTGAGATGTTATTTGAGGAACAGTCAGTGTAGACAAAAAGTTAGGTTAACTGCTCCCCCCATGACCATTATTGAGGAGAACGATAGTAAAAGTAAGGCCATAAAGTAATGTTTATCCATTTGAACAGGAACAGCACCCCTTCCAAGAACTGTGCTTGCTTTTATGCAGTCTGAGGCCCTAGGCCCCTTTGTAGGAAGAGTGTAATGAATGTGCATGCCCAGAATGCAGTCCCTATCTTAAGCCTACACAGTTTCACTTCAATGCCTGGATAGGACTAAGGTCTCAATTAAATCCCATATTCTCAGCAACCATTAAGCTAATTGCATTTCCATTTACAAAATAGGAGCTAAGTAGGCAACCCTGGCAATCCTGTACAACTATAGATTTCAAGCAATGAGATGCACAATTGCTATGAAGAGTCACTGGAGAGAGGGTGGATTACTATTCCTGCCAGAGACGTACTCCACTGGACCGGTATTTATATGTATGCAATATGTCTGATGAATCACAGAAATCAGAAGAGATCACAAGGGCCATCGAGTTCAGCCACCTGCCATGCAGACAGCCATACACACAATCAAAGCACTCCCGACAGACAGCCATTCAGTCTCTGTTTAAAAACCTCAAAAGAAGGATATTCCACCACACTCTGAGGCAGTGTATTCCACTGTCAAACTGCTCTTACCATCAGGAAGTTCTTCCTATAGTTTAGATGCAATCTCTTTTCCTGAAGTTTGAAGACATTGTTCCATGTTCTAGTTTCTGGAGCAGCAGAAAACAAGCTTGCCCCATCCTCAATATGACATCTTTTCAAATATTTAAGCATAGCTATCATGTCACCTCATAAACTTCTCCATTTCCCCAAGCCAGTGCTCATAGGGCATGGTTTCCAGGCCTTCTATCATTTTGCATTTCAGTTCTCCCAGCCTATTCACCAAAACACATGTACATATACCTTCCAACTGAGGCAAAATTCCATGCATCCAATGGAGTAGGCTGCAGTCCACAAAAGCTTATGTCAAACACAATATTTTAATCTTAAAGTGCCAAAAAAAAAACCTCTCTCCTATGTTGTTTTTCCTGCAACAAACTAGACTGGATACCAGCCAGAATTTATTTAATTAAGTCTGCTCTGAAACTCCTACAAATTGCAGGCTTTCTGTGGGTTCATCTAAATTGGCCAAAAGCCTTGGGATGGGAGGGCAGTTGTACCTGCACTTATTGGGATTTTTAAAAATATCTATTCAATGTGCATCCTGTCCCAGTCTCTTTCTCATGAATTTCCAAGATAAGCCTCTATTTTTTAAACCTAGAGCAGGGGCTGGGGTTCTTTTCTGTCCCAGGAGTTAAAGGCAGGGGTACATTCCCATGTCTATGTTCACTGTCTCATTCATTCCCTAAATACCCTAAAGGCACCGCACTCCATCTGATCTTGGAAGCTAAGCAGGGTCAGCCCTGGTTAGTACTTAAATGGGAGAATGCCAACAAATACTAGCTGCTGTGGGCTGTATTTCAGAGGAAGCAACCGGCAAAACCACCTCTGAGTATTCCTTGCCTAAGGAAACCCTACGAAATATATGGGGTACCATTAAGTTGACAGGCTACGTGAAGGCACATATACACACATCCATTGCCTTGGTTCTTCCTGTACCTCTGGGTAGTCTCACTGATTACACACTGAGTAGGGTTGTGATCTTCCCCACTGTGGTTTTCCTCTGACCTTCCTCCTCTCACTACATTTCTGGATAGCAGACTGAAGATTTCTTCTTTTTATTCACCTTTCATTTGCAGTGAATAGTGCTAAAGTGGTATAAGACTTCAGTGCTAGGACTACTACAAAATTTGAAAAATAATAAATGGGCAAGATAGGAAGCATGGAAATGATGGGGAGGTAAGGAAACCTTGCCGACACTACAGTTAACCACTCCTCAAAATAGGAAAATTGAGGGCAAAACCTTGATATATTTAGGGAATGATTGGTTGAAGGTGTGGGAACAAGGAGTAAAATCCAGAAACAGAATAGCCGGACATTTACCAGAACTATTGCCCCATCTAGAGGAGTCCTGCAACTTCACAGATCCTATTGTGATCAACTTAATCAATGATAAACTGGTAAATAAGCACTGATTCAATTGATTTGTTCTAGCTGGGATTAGAAATTGGACTCAAGATATTATCCAAGTAGCTGGCAGCGAATTCACTTAGTTCAAAATCCTGGCTCTTACAAACCCTGAACAATCTGGAGCCAAAATTATCTTACAGCCTGTCTCTCCTCATAAAAACCTGTCTAGATATGTCTAGATATGTGGCTCTGTCTAGATATGTGGCTCTATAGCTGAGGCCCTTCTCTGTCCAAACCAGACATGCAACAGGTGGGTAGCATGGTGGCGACTTCCATTAGAAGAATTCCATTCTAACTGGCTGTTGGAAGAACTGGACAAAGAGGGGAAAGGGGATGGAATGGAGTGAAATGGAGAACCTTGGAAGATGACATGGATTGAGTGGCTGATATCCTTAACAACAACAGTTCACAAGACAGCATTTCATTGTACATTCTAGCTGCATTTACAGCCTTTGGCTGGATTCAAGTACTTTATTGTTCACGATTGTGTTTCCAACACTAAGTGACCATACACTTATACTCTAAGTGCCAGAGCATTTATACAAGGATCAGGTTTCAAAATTATAGCTAGCCATACTTAGATGCCCAACATATGAATGTCCAGTGTAGTTGGAATAATGAGGTGACGTGCATAGTAGCCCTTCTTGCAATCATTTCCCTAGCTTTCCAAATGTCCATACAAATCTCTACAGTATAAAAAAGTATCAGGCAGCCTAGCGCTCCAAAGTTCTGCCCAGCCCTGGTCTAAAGAAAAAGAGTCAGGCTTCAAATGAAAAGGAGCTGAAAGCAAGACAGAGTCACTGGCAAGGAAGTGAAGTTGTCTCTCTTGTTATTTTCTGCCAGAACACAATCATTTCCTGTGGAGAAATGTTGTGCACTGCAATCAAGTGCTTGTACTTACAAATATCAAAGTTAATTCTGTATATAAAGAAGAGTTCTGCATCTTCTGGAATAGAGATGTCCACACCAAGTATACCTAAACAAATCCCAACATAGACATCTTCAAACCTCAGAGGTTTAACATGGCTCATCATTTCATAAACCCTGTGAGCCAGTCTGACGTCAAATATATAACCAAGTCCACTGCAGTATGGAGGATAAACTTTGAATGGATATTCATTGTAAGAAATATATGTCTTCCTATGAAATCCCCTGTGGGGATGGTTTGCTATCAGAGGGTAGCCAGTCATGAAGTTTTCTGAGGCATTTGAATTTAGCAGAAACTTGACTAAGTTGCCCGTGTTGATGAAAACATCAGCATCTGTCTTCATCACATACTGAGCACTCAAACCAAACTCAGTAACCCATCTGAATGCCATGATAGTTTTCAAGGTAAGGTTGTCATAAGTGTCAAGGAAATCTTGTTGGATGATGTCTCCATAAAGAATGCTTTCATCTTTTATGGACAAGGCTGCATTATCATCTTCTGCTCTTCCTTTGCCCAGTAAGAAAAGTGTCACAACTTGTTTCCCCCACCAGGAATTTTGAGAGCCCCATGTTATCCTAATAGCTTGTCTTGCCTTCACATCTGGAGGCCTTGAAAACACCAAGATGACCAGAAATGGATTAATGGCTTCATATTTCACTCGCTCACGTAGTGTGAAGAGAAAATTCTGTTTGTAAATAGGTTCATGACTGTAGAAATACATCCAGTCTTTGTTTTCATTCTCAGTGTGGGAAGGAAATGCCATATACATCACTAAAATAACAGTGATAACAGACAGACCATAAAAAAGCTTTTTCAAGTATTTCCCAGCCATACAGACTTCAAATGCAATCATGAAGAGACACAGGAGGCTTTAGAAGTCTAAGTGGAATGGGAAGAACCTTGCTTGGCAACAAATTCTTTGCTGAAAAGAAACAAAAATGGGAAGAATTAATATGTCTAATAATACAGTTTTAAAACAGGGAAAGTGTGTTCTCCCCGCCTTGTTGATTCCAATTCCCAGCATAACTCAGCATTGGCTAACCATGCTAGAGCTAAAAGGAGTTGTACTCAAAGAATATTTTGAGATTTTTATGTTCTCCTCAAACCTGGGTTCTTTTCGCACAGCACAATTAGAGTGCCATGATTCCACTTTAACTGCCATCACAATATCCTACGGTATCCTGGGATTGGCAGTTTAGGAAGGGGCACTTAAAAATCTCAGGCAGAGAACCCTAATGCTTACCAAACAACAAACCCAGGACTCCAGAGGATGTAGTCATGGCAGTTAAACTGAAATCATAGCACTGTAAGTGTGTAGTGTAAAAGGGCCCCTGCTTTCAAATTTTATTTGTATTAAGAATGCAGAACAGCTCCAATATACATTTGCAGAACAGCTACTGTCCATTTATTTATTTTTATTACATGCTAACAATATGGAAAAATTATGGCCAAGTGGGCAGTTCACATTTACTTATGGTTTACAGGTATATATAGGTGGTGAGGCCTGGACTCATGCATGCTCATCCCATTGCACACAAAAAAAGATACATGCACTATCAAGAAAACAAGTTTTCTGTGAGCATCTGTCAGTTTCTAATTCCCTGATAGCCCTGATAACGATCGAGGCATTGCTATTGCTCGCAACTGCCAAACCTTGCTTGATTTGATCACGGCTATAACTGGGCCTAGCAAATGAGACACTGGCCATTTCCACACGAGGTTTTTAAAACGGTGCAGAGCATCCTCCAGAGAGGACATCTGCACCTGGGAGCGGACTGGGTCGGACCTACTTAATGTAGATCCGCACCCCAGCCCACTCTGGAATGACCCCAAGTGGTCGTCCAGCGTGCTTTTGAAAGACCGCTAAAAACAGGTCTTTCAAAAGCACGGAGCGCACCACTGCGAGCCTGCTACCTTATGCAGATTGGAAGGCTGGCACTGGTGCGAGCCTGCGATCTGCCAGGGCGGGCTTTAGGCTGGCGAGCTTCAGCGGTTGGTCGAGAGCCTCGACCAACCGGAGGCCGCCATTTTCATCCCCAGAGCAGTGCGGAGCGGCAGCCACGCACTGCTCCGGAGCAGCATGGACTGGACCAGGGAGCCCAAAAGTCCAGCGAGTAGCGTCACGGGGCGATTCCCTCGCCCCGTGCAGAAATGGCCACTGTTGTGCATTCTTCCCCCGCCCCTTATCACGTTTACAGGAAGCTGCCCAAGTCCTGCAAAGTTCTGAGCTCTGGTGGTGGGTCAGTTGGAACCATCTTGGTGGCTATGGTTATAAAAAAAGGAGTTACTTGCTTAGTTGTCTCATTTGGAATGCCAGCTTTGTTTTTATCTCACTGGCTGGAGATTTACAGTGTGCGTTTTTGTTCCTGGAATCCTAGATCCTAGTGAGATCATACTAGTATGCAGCTGCCTTAAATATACAGGTATATCTCAGTTAACAAGGCCTTTGATAAAGAAGCTCCTTTTTACAATTTTTTTTATGGAAGCGCACCCAGCCCCTCCCTTTTCTTGTCTTCTGTCCAGTTGGAAGTTTTTGCTTTAGTGTTTGCCTTTGCAAAATGGGCACTGGGAGGATGGTGAAAGTGGGCTGCAGAAAAGACTTTCAGTGTTGGGTTGCAGGAGCATGTCTGCACTAATTAACAAGATAAAGCTTGACCTAGAAAAAAATAAGATTCTACTTTAGGTGATCCTACTCTAGCTGTTTGTGCTATATACACCAGGCAAGGTATACAGCTGCGTCCAAATCACTCAATGAGCGTGTGTGAAGAGCAAAACAGAAAGAAAAGGGGAAAGCAGATTAGCCTGCCCCACCAGTTACCTTGGCATGTTGAAAAAGCATAAATCTATAAGGTTCGCCACCAAAATGGCAATCATAAAAAATGGAGGCTGCTGAAAGAAAAAAAAATCATCCTTAAATGCATTTTGGAACACAATCTCAAGTATTCTATAGAAGATTCAAAAAAATTTTGTTTACTTACACAAGGTTTACCTGGCCTGGCTGTTTCATTTCACATGTATATAAAGTTAGTTTTGCATAAGAACTTTACTGAAACATGTTGAACTCCTCTGCTTTTTTACTGTATAGGACCCTGCGTTTATGTCAGAGCTTTCCAAACTGGGTGTTGCAACAGGTTAGTATGTCAGCTGCAGCGTGCAGGTGTGTCACACAAATGTAGCGGTGGAGCAGCTTCCTCTTTCACCGCTGCGGCAGGCCAGGTCCGAGTGAAGGGGCTGCCTCTGCCGCTGCCCCGAGTCAAAGAAGACCCCAGCAAGGGCAGCAGCGGGCCAGGCTCAGGTGGGGGGGCTGCCTCCCCCACTGCCGTCACAGCCACCCTGGGTCAAGGAAGACCCCAGTAAGGGCAGCAGCAGGACAGGCCTGAGTGGAGGGGCTGCCTCCCCCACCGCCACCCTGGGCCAAGAGGCCTCCACTTACTGAATTACTGTGTCATGAAATGATGCGTGTCCAAAAAGCGTGTCATCACAACACAAAATGTTTGGATAGCTCTGGTTTATGTGTATGTGCCTTCAAGTCACCTGTCGACTTACAGCAATCCCATGAATTTCATAGGGTTTTCCTAAGCAAGAATACACAGAGGTGGTTCTGCCAGTTCCTTGTTCTGGAATACAGTCTACAGCACCTGGCATTTGTTGACAGTCTCCCATCCAATTACTAACTAGAGCTGACCCTGCTTAGCTTCCAAGATCAGACGGCATATTGTGCCTTTAAATCCTTCCATGTAATTTCTACCTCTAGTACCAAAGCTTCTGTTAAAAAAAGTAAAGCCCAGGAAGACATTTACTTCATTGACTGAGGTATACGCGTACCTTTGTTATTTTGCCCTGCTGTACTATATTTGTTGTTGTTGAGTGCCTTCAAGTTGTTTCCAACTTATTGCAACACTAAGGTGAAGCTATCATGGGGTTTTCTGGGGCTAAGAGTGCGTGATGCACCCACACACCTCCCTTTTAGATGTGAGAGATGAAGTAACAGGCTTTTGTCTTTTATCATTTAAAAATATACACTTCTAAGTGACTTTTCTATCCCTAAGCATTTTCACATCAAAATAAATCTCTGTTTTACAGACAGACAAAATAAAGGTCCAATGTGAATTCAAACATCGAATGTTAGGTAATTTGTGTCTAATATGTAGATTGTTATGAAGTACATTTCATTACTAGGGAGATTGATACTGATATGTAAATAAAAAAACTCAAAAGAGATTTCCAGTTAATAGCTTTGAAGTAGCTTTTACACAGGTGATCTTGTGGTTTGTGGGAACAGAAAGTTTTGTTCGGACTGACCACTAGAGGCAGATGCTATTACTGTATTTCATGTACATCACAGAGAGATATAATGAAGAACGCAGAAATTAATATATCACAAGGGTTCTGGCAAATTCAAGATTGTACAGATATACTTCAGTTAAGAAAAAAGACGTGTACCCAGGAGTATTTCTAGAGAAAATTTAATAACAATGTGCAAAGTAAAAAAAAAAAAAAGAAGTCACGTAAACCTTAGGTAAAGAAAAATATTTTAAACCTTCTAGACACCACTTGAAAGCTCCTTTCATAATGCATCCAGGGATGACTTTTTCTTTCACCAACCTCCACTTTTCTTACAATTTCCATTTTGGTGGTCAAACCTGTGGATCTATGCTTTTTTAACATTTAATCTGTCCTCCCCTTTTCTCTTTGTTTTGCTGTTCATGCAGGCTCAAGCAACTGCTGTTTACCTTTCCCGTTGCAGGCTGGTTACACAAAACTACAATATGGTCAGCAACAGCAGAATCCTATTTGTTCACAGCTCAAGCTTTATTGCATTGTTTTCTACAGGAATACTGTTACAACCTGACAAGGAAAGTGTGTTTCTCCATTCATCTTTCCCCATGCACCCATTGCTGATGCTGCTAAAAACTTCCAGCTACAAAGAAAATAAGGAAGAAAAAGCTGGAATTCACAGGCACAAAAAAGCTTTTATAAGAAAGAACTTCACTGTCAGAGGCTTTGTTAACTGAGGTACACATGTACTGTATTAAGGGATGATGTGAAAAATTAAATAGTGGTGATCATTGTTTTAACTTCTCACCAGTAGGTAGTAGCTGCTCACCTTATCTGTTAAGTGCCCATCTCTACTGCTCCTTTCCCCTTCCCTCTGCAAGGAGGATAAAAAAATTACAATTTTTTTAAAAAATTAATTTATGTATTAAATTATTTAAATCAACAGTTTGAAATACATAAAATATTTTTTCTCTTCTCATTTTAAAATGTCAGTTAAAACCAAATATCTTCGCAAACATGCTAATTGCACATGTACTTTGTTGTTGTGTGCCTTCAAGTCACTTCTGACTTATGGCGACCCTAAGACAAGCCTATGATGTGGTTTTCTGGAGATGAGAGCACATATTGAACCAGAGATCAGTCAGTGGGTTTCCACAGGCAAGTGGGGAAATCAAACCCTAGTCTCTAGGGCTGAAGTCCAGAGCTCAAACCACTATACCACACTATACTTAGAATCTTATAAAAATGAATCAATGACTCTGACACACTCAGATACACTGAATTACCTATGGTCAAAAAAAAAAACAGCCAAAAAACTCATCTTTCTCTTTCAGTCCATGAATAAAAAAGGAGAGCAGGCGTGTGAAGGGTTAGATACAGAGGTAGAGGTTTTAAGATAGTCTACATAAATGAAAATGCCACATATAAGAATTTTTGTTGCTAAATTTAATCCCAACTGGGATTAATCCCAATCCCAATCCCCAACTGGGATTAAATTTTTATTGATTTTTTTTTTAAATTTGCCCAACAACACAAGAAAGAAACAACAGATTCTAGAAATACAACCTGGAAAAATTATTCCACAGGGAACACAAAATTGTTACTGAACATCAACCCAATACTGAAAACACGTTTAGATCAGGGGATATCTGCATTAGAACTGACATTGGTTTCTTTCTGGCACTGAATCTTATTAATTATTTAAATTACATACACATCCATGGTTTTACCTGTTATCTTTTCAGCTGTTTCCACTTGCTGATTTGTTCAATATGTTTCTATCCTGCTTAAATTATTTTATTCTTTTAAATTTGGAATGGTTTTAAATTGTTTCACTTGTATGCCACCCTGAGATTCCATGATATAGGGTGGAATATAAATATTTTAATGAATAAAGTTATTAAAGAAATTGTAATAAATAGGATAGCAACAATTTTACTGTATGGTACAAATCAGGGGCCACAGGAAATCATAGGGCAAGTTTACAAAGTGAATTTGCTTTTTCTTAGACAGCTTCAGAGAGGTCTTGCCAGCCTTTCAAAGACGATAAGCACTTTTAAAAAAACTTCTCTCCCTACAAGTGGTTCATAGCTCACGTCACCAGAGAGCAAGTGAAAACTGTCAGAATCTCAGAATCGCCACTTACTCTTCAAAGAAGGCATTTGCTGCCCCCTGCTGCAGCTGTGATAAATTAGAGACAAGTTCTCTGTTCTAGAATCAATGAGCTGCTTAAAACGGCAAACTGTTAACTATTACAGAGTTCTTGAATGACTGGGGAATAACTGGTATTACCCAATATAATCATTACGATGTTGTCTCATTTCACACACCGCAAATTCTTATCTTTCAGATGTACCTCTGTACAGGGGCCCATGAGCTATTTGGGAGTTCAGCAATTAAATTAGGAGCGAATCAGATCACAGGATACATTACAGACCTCCAGTGAGTGCAGCGAAGGAGAGACAACTGCTTGCATCTGTGAGTGAGCTCCAAACCTGCCATCCTAGTAGTCATTCCAAGTACATTCAGTTATTTCAAAAGGCCCTGTCATTACCAGACAATACCAGAAGCCACCTAGCTTCCCACATTTTTTTTCAAGTGCATTTAATTGATTTCAAATATATATTTTTAATGGATTCTCAACTACTTTCGCACCTACGTATGTTAAGTAGAAAGATCACACTGGAAATAGGATGAAACAGAAAAGGAGAGAAGTCCAAATAGCTTCTCACCTGTATCTTAAAGGCAGAGATGTAGGGCTAGTAACAGTTACCAAAACTGGGAATTTATGCAGAATTTCAAGAGATGGGGCGGGGGGGGGGCTTTTCACTATTTCTGGGGAAATTCCTTGCAGGGGAGAGATGGCAGATCTTATTTGTAGGGAACAAACACATTTTAATTTGAAGAGATAGAACGGGCCAGGAAATATACCTTGAATGGGAACATTAAGAATTTCATTCAGTGATGTTTTCCTCAAAATGTATCAGTGGCAGTCAATTTACAGTGATTCATGCTTAAACTCTTCCAATGAGCCACGAAACCACAGCCAACTCCATAGCCAGAGCTATGCTCTAAACACACTTGCAGCCTCTGAGTCCATTCTCTGTGGAAATATGGTAGCTGGGTATTGAGACCGCAAGAAAGTAGGAGAGCTTTGTACCAAATGTGTAAAATTGCTCACCACCGTCTAAGGTTTCAGCCTTGTTACAATAAAATGATCTCATCCCCAATGAATAATTCCATCACATCTGCCATGGATGGGCACAACTGTACAAAGCTGAATGCTCTTAAAATTCTCCTCTCATGTGTAGCAACAGGAGAAGCATAACATTGGGGCTGATGACTGGGTGGCAAGATGTCAGTGAGCAGACAAAACTGGGCCTGGATGGAGGAAAGCAGGATTATGCTGGTGTGATCTCCCAAATGCAGTTCCCAGCTTCCCCAGTAAAACAACTGCAGGAAGCAGAACTGTGAAATACCTCTCCATGAGATGGAAAGATACCTGACACCACCGAGCAGTATAATCTGACAAGATAGAGACAGTATGTATTGTAGCTAGTCTGTTCAGAGAAGTGGTGCTTGACCTGTTCTGGATAAAGCTGCAGTTTCTCTGAAGTTGGGATAGGCAACAGTGGATAACCAGATTTATTTATTTACTAGTGTATTTACCTGGCGTTGCCCAGGATTTTATTTTCTCATAGGTAACACTTGTTAGAAATACTTTAGGAATTACCTTAACTTAGGAATTAGATGCAGCTGAAATACACAGATTTGATATCCTGTGTCTGTAATCCCCCAAACTGCCTTGTCCGGTATCTGTAACTTTTCCCCACAGTCTCCAATCCGATCTGTATTCAGAGTTGTTAACATACAGAGGTTTGGTTCCTGAGGGAATACAATGTCCTCCTCCTTGCTGCTAGGCTTTGTCTCCATAGCAACCGGCCTATTCCAGTACCTGTAACTTATCTCCATATTCCCCAATCCAATCTGTATTCAGGGTTGTTAACATAACTGAGGTTTGGTTTCTGAGGGAATACACTGCCCTTCTTTTTGCTGCTGGGCCTCATCTCCATAGCAACCAGCCTGAGGCCCCAGAGCTCTCCTGCTGAGAATTCTAAAGGCCCCTTCCTGAACTGTCAACCCCAGGATTCCATAGAATCTTCACAACCAGCCAATCATACGAAGTCTTCTTGCCTCACACAGCTAATCATATGAGGTCTTCTCCTGCCTGACACAGACAAACATACAAACTCACAGACAAACTTTGACTTTTATATAGTAGATTTATTGGCCCACAGCTCCCACCTACCTGGCATAATAAGGCATTGTAGGAGTTGTAGCCGAACAATGTGCACAGGACTACTGTTGTCTGCCAGTGAAATAAAGGACTTATCTGGGAGATGCCCACAAATCCAGCTTTGTCCTCAGAGGTCCAACTGACTCACAGCAAGAAGTAACTTTCACAAGTTGAGGCCTTATAAACAGAAAAAACTTGGACGTGGTTAAACACATTTTGTGTAACTTTCACGGTGGCCAACTGCTGGACTGCAACTTCGATCAGCCCTAGCCAGCATAGTTAAATAGTGAAGGATAATGGGAGTTGCAGTCAAACATCCCCGTCCTATTTAATGTTTTGTTCATGCAGTGGCCTTTGCAGGTTGCTTAGAAACTTTTAAGGTGGTTCAAGTTAGACTATTAGGCTGTTAACTGGGACCAACTGTTTGGTGCTTATATTGATCCACTGGCCGTGTGTGTTTGTATCTGAGTACCATTCAAAGTACTGGTATTTGTGAGACTCAGATACATAAAAGGACACCCCCCTCTCATACCAATATGCGCACTGCATCCATACATAATCTCATAAACAATTCATAGTCCTCTGCTTACCACTGCTGTCTGAGAAAAGTAGAGGTAAGGTAAGGGCTTTGGGTTGTGGCACCTGTGATGCTATGGACTTGGCAGAGGGAATGTTGTTGCATTTATTAGATAAATCATGGTAAAGTATGGTAATGTATTATAGATGTAATAAGGTAAGGAACTGCTGGGAGGGAGGGAGAGCTGGGTCTGTCAAGATTAGGACTGTCAGATAGGATGAGGAGTTTGAGATGTTAGGGGGATTAGGATTAGTTAGTAAGGATATGAGTGAGTGAGAGAGAAAGAGAGAAATGTCAGTAAGGATTTATATGTATTAAACAAGTAAACTTTGATGTTATGTTCAATTTGTTCAATCTACTATATAAAAGTCAAAGTCTGTGAGTGAATTTGTCTGTCTGTCTGTCAGGCAGGCGAAGACCTCATAGGATTGGCTTTGTCAAGCAAGAAGACATCATATGATTGGCTGGCTGTGAAGATTCCATGGAATCCTGGAGCTGGTAGTTTAGGGAGAGGCCTTTAGAATTCAGCTAGATAGCTCTTGGGCCTCAGGCAGGTTGCTATGAAGATGAAGCCTAGCAGCAAGGAGAAGGCCAGTGTATTCCCTCAGAAACCAAACCTCTGTATGTTAACAACTCTGAATACAGACTGAATTGAGGACTATGGGAAAAGTTACTGATACTAGACAAGGCAGTTTGAGGAATTAGATACAGGATCTCAAATCTGTGTATTTTAACCACATCTAATTCCTAAGGTAAGGTAAGGTAAGGTAATTCCTAAGGTATTTCTAACAAGTGTTACCTATGAGAAAATAAAATCCTAGGCAATAAATCATTTTTATATTATACATTTGTGCCTCTGAGAGTGCTACATGACGGATATTGGAAAGCTCAAATTCAAATACAAGGTGTCTGTGTTGGCAGCAGTTAATTGAGAGTGGTGGTATCCAGTGGGGAGATTAGACGAACAAAGTTTTGCACAGGAACCATGAGTGCATCTAGAAGATCTTCAAATATAATGCCATATCAATGGCACAGGAGGAGGTTCTCATATTGATGGCAGAGGTAGAGATAAATGGGAGGTAAAGATATATTAGATAAGCTCTCACGGTTACATTTGCTGATTTTTTTCTTAGGAAAGCTTGCATAGTCTTCTCTCTTCTGTGTCCTTTGGCACAAGGCAGAGACCTTTTAAGCTTGATAATGTTTAACTCCTATAACATTTTATACTTCTGTCTTCTGGCTGGCTCTTCTAATTTTTTATTTTATTGTTTGATTCTATTTCTATCCTGTTTCTATTGATGTACAAAATTCATGTACCAAAGGGCATGTCTAAAATAAAGACATTGGCTTGGATCCTAAGATAACTCCAGAAAATTCACAGATTTTAGACTGCACTCCCCATCCTCTAAAGCATACTACTTAGGATGGCAACCAAACTAACTTTTAAAAGGCAAGAAATTCAGGTGGTTCAGGTGAGAGGAAGAAACTGGAACCTTCCCTTCTACGAACTTTCTAGATTTAACTTACTCAGGATCCAAGCAACCAAGTCAGTCCCATCGGTCCAAGGCAAGGGCATATGTCACAAGCAGCCAATTGTTTAGATAAAGGCATCAGCACAGTGTTTTATGGGGCCAATAAAATATCGGACAGCCTGCTGTACTTAACTTTACAGTTTAAATACCCTGACAGTACCAAGTCCCATCTGATCTTGAAAGCTAAGCAGGATCAGGCCTGCTAAGAACTTAGATGTGAGACTTTCAAGGAATACAAGGTGCTGCAGCCTACATTTCAGAGGAAGGTACTGGCAAATCACCTTAGAGTACGCCTTGCCTGTGAAATGCATAGGGTAGCTATAAGTTGCCAGGCAAACTATCTGTTTTATATTGCCTTGCAGGCGCTAGCAGGCTGAGAGGCAATAGATAAATGCTTCAAATCAGTAAATATATTTTGTTCCATAACAAAATGATTTTTTTTGTTGACGTATCACAACCCTTTTTATATTATTTAAAAAGTATCTGACTACAATACCTTGCTGTGCTTAAGGGATGGGAAATCTGTGAACCTCCTATTTTCAATATACTGTGTGTCTTATGAGCCTCCAAGTTGCCTGTGAACTTACAGCAACCCCATGGATTCCATAGGTTTTTCTTAGGTAAGGAATACTTAGTGGTGCTTTTGACGGTCCATCCTCTGAAACAGCCTACAGCATCTGGTATTGGTTAGCAGTCTCTCATCCTGCTTAGCTTCCAAAGTTAGATGGGATCTGGTGTCTTTAAGGTATTTAGGCAGCTCCTCAATGAACTAGTACTCCTATTATCCTTAAAACTACCTAGAAGGACAATGGGAACTGGAATGCATCACCATATGCAGGGACACAGATTTCCCAAACATAATTCTTAAATCGCCTGTTCAAAAAATACCTCATACACCCATCTGAACGTTCATGCCAGCAGTTAAACTTGGTTGTCCACAATCTGCAGACCTCAAGCTCTTTCTTAATACATATTTATGCCACTGTATTTCACTTTAGTAAGCCAGCATAGTTTGGTTTGAGTGTTAGATTATTACCCTGGAAACCAGGGTTCAATTCCCCATTCAGTCGTGGAAACCCTCTGGGTGACCTTGGATGCATACACACTCTCAGCCTCAGAAAACCCTGTAATGGATATGCCTTAGGGTTGCCATAAACTGGAAAAGACATGAAGGCACACAACAATCCCACTTTAACTGCCATGGTAACATCTATAGCATTCTGAGGTTTTGCAGTTTGGTAAAGTATTAGAATTCTCTGGCAGCAAGTTCTAAATGCCTCTCCCTGGACTGCAAATCCCAGGACACCAGAGAATGGAAGCACGACAACTGCAATGGAATCACAATGCTATAATGATGTCCTGTAAAAGAGCTCTGTGAGGCCATTCCACATTACACTGTTATAGTGCTATTATTCCACTTCCAACATCCTATGGAGTCCTGAGGTTTGCAGTTTAGGGAGGGGCATTTAGAATTCTCAGCCAGAGAGCTCTTGGGCCTCAGGAAACTACAAACCTCAGAATTCCACAGGATGCTGAAGGTGGAATAATAGCACTACAAGAGTGTAATGCGGAAAGGCGCTCAATCTAGAGGGGAAAAACAACAGCAGCCCTTCCCGCTCTCCTGGGGCTTTCACTACTCCCGCTGCTCTGTTCAGAAAACACGGCGGCTATTTCTTTTCATTCCTTACGAGCAAAAGTTTTTCGAAAGGTGAAGGGAGCTTTGCTGCTTTAGGTTCAAAAACGAGACCAAAATTATGGTGAATAAAATCTGTGTGTGTGTGTGTGTGTGTGTACTTATCTAACAGCCTAAAAGCAGCAGAAAACCTGGCACCTCATCATCCGCGACCAGCCAGCAAAAACCACAGTGCGGGCCGGGGATGGTGAGCGCGACAAGCGTGCAAACGGGGACAAAACACACCATTTCCTCTCATTTTGTGACCCATTCAAACGTCTGCGCCCGGCCCCACCCGTCAGAGAGAGAGAGAGAGAGAGAAAAGAGAGAGAGAGAGAGAGAGAGAGCCACTCAGGCCCCGCTCACTCACCCACACAGCCCCGGAAATCTCCCGCTTTTCCTCTTCGCCGGCGCCGCCGCAAGCGAGGAGCGGCAAGGCTCGCGCTCCCCTCTCCTGCCCCTTCTGCCGTTCCCACGAGTAATTCCGCTTTCTGCGAGCTGGGAGGAAAGAAAACGGCCTCCGGAAGGGGAATTACAGCTCTCGGAAACCTCTATAGACTGACAGCGAGTACTTTCGCCCTCAAACCGGATTTCCTGTCGACTGAGGTGTGAGCTGGCGGTGTTTTGGGAGTGAGCGGTCTCTCGCTTTCCCCTAAAAGGGAAAAAGCAAAAGTCGAAGGCAAATAGGCTTGCTTGCTCTTTTTAATTCAAGTTTGCTCGACGGGGGAGGAAAAGAAAGAGAACTGGATGGCAGATTGTTGAAACTGGCATGCAAATATTTGTACGCTAAAAGAGGGGAGAGTAATATTTCCGCACTAGACTGTTATAGCGCTATTATTCCACTTTCCACCTCCTATGGAATCTTTGGGTTTGCAGTTTAGGGAAACTGCAAACCCAAGGATTCCATAGGATGTGGACAGCCTAGTGTGGAAATGGGCTATAATTTGCATAGCGTTAATGAGGCTAAAATAATTTTTACTTATTAAGATTTTTTTAATTCCAGCCACAAAGACGCTAAATACAATTTCCCAGTGTCCGAGTTAATCCAAACTGCATCAAAAACGTGGCAAGGGGGGGGTCTTTAAATGCTGTAATGCACAGTTTTGTAGAGACCGCCCCTTCCATGCAATACAACTCAGTAATGACAAATCTCAGCACGCACAGAACTGAGAAAGGGGCCCAAAAAAGGGTATGACTGCAGGATAAGCACAGGGAAGGAGGTTGAGAATCAAAGTTCTAACTATTTATGGACTTCAAAATCTTGCCCTGTATTTATTAGGGCTGGGAACTTTGGACAGCAGCCAAAGCAATAGTTTAATTAAGCCTTGTGCCATCCCACTGGATTGTGGTCATAAAAATATATTGTTTTTTTTTTCTTTCAGCATATTCCATGTGCCCAAGAGTTTTGAACGCTCCTTCTATTTACCATTCAGTATGAAGATGAAAATGAGCCCATGTGGTGTTGTGGTTCGATTACTGCATTAGAACTCCAGGAGTCCAGGGTTCCAGTCTCTGCTTGGCTACAGAAATGGATTGGGCAACTTTGGAAAAGTCACACTCTCTCAGCCTCAAAAGAAAGCAGTGGCAGAACCCCTCTGAACAAATCTCCCCTTGCAAAAAAAACCTGTTAATGTCATCATAAGCAGAAATTACTTGGAAGACACACAACAACAACATGAAGATTCTACTGGGGAAAAATGAGTTTATTGCTGTGTGGACAAAACTGAGCAATTCTTCATGGCCTTTTTTTTTTTTTCCAAATGTGAATAAGGTTGTTAACAGTGACTCTGGGAGCTGTAGCCCAAAAAACTGCTGTTCCCACCCTCTGAATCAAAGCATTACAATCTGGACACCAGTTCCAATTCTTTTTAATGTTTTAGGCAAGGTTCATGCATCATATTGCAGTCAGCCCTCCACATTTACAGGTTTAACTTTCAGGGATTTGATTATTTGTGAGTCTCCAAACCTTGCCCCCCCCCATCTCTAGAGCTTCTTTTCCAAGGAGCCTTCCCTCTTGGTGGCTCTGATCAGGCCATGCAACCTTTTAAAAACCAGCCTTTGGTCTTCCTCCTCCTCGTCCTCCACGAACAGCTGCCTGGCCAGCTAAGAACAGCTCACAGCCTGATTTCTCAATACCACAAACCCTCTCCTGATGCCCCTCTACCATGCCACCACATTGGCTCACCCACTTTTCCTGACCTGGTTTGGATTCTGGGTGGCCTTGTCCCCCTTTCTGAAGACACACAGATTTTGATACTTGCAATTTTCCCACTTTTGCAGGGCTTCTGCACCCCGACCCTATGCAGTGTGCAGAGCCAACTGTAGTATCTTTCACAAAGCCTGCCAAGCTACCACACCTTAATTCAGTATTTGTGTGCTGACTTGACATACTGCCCTTGGTCATATAGAAGGTTGCTGGAATCTCTCCTTCTCAGTTCCTGGCTCTGCTTTGTTTTTCTTGTTAGCTAGCCAAATGTCTTGTTTCCTTTGTTTGTGTACAAACTATTCCCTAGAAGCCTCCTTTGCTGAAAACATTTTGTTAGTCATGCGTTGCTAAGGCCCATAAAGTGAACTCTCTAGTTGCAGCAGAGAGGGCAAAAGAGTTGACTGCCATGCAAGGTCCTAGATGCACCAATACTTTAATGATGTGATTAGCAATCACATCATTACAAAAGCCTTAGAATTCTGAAGTTTAGCAGCTTGAGCCATTGGAGCTGTCTGGCTGAGAATTCGAAATGCCCCAGGATTCCATAGGATATTACTGTGGCAGTTAAAAGTGGAATCATAGTGCTATAACTGTGTAGTGTGAAAGGGCCTCTGGATTATGAAATCTACATTGAGCCCTGACTGAGGAGAATAGATGAAATTGTTCAGGATACGAAGAGAAAAGAAGGCAGTGTCTAGGGAGAAAACATTAGAATGAAGGACAGAGATTTTAATGCAGAACAGAAGTTACTTTTGTTGATAGCAAAGTGTCTACTCCTGGAAGAAACAGAAATCTGTATGTATGTCAGGTCTGACTGAGGTTAAGAAAGTGACTAAGTGGTTTATGTTTAATAAAAGTACAATAAGCCCTCCATATATGCAGGGGTTCCGTTCTAGGACCCCCCGCAAATGGTGAAATTCACTCATGCCCAGGTCTTATAATATTCAGTGGCGGTGACCCGCGCACTTCAGTGCACATGCATATCATCACCATTTTAGGTATAGAACATGACACAGTCACAGACACTCCAATTCACATGTCTGGAGATTGCTGGTAAGGAAGTATACCTCTGGAAGTTGGGAAATAAGGGGAAAAACCTGTATTACAGGAATATAAGTATTACTGTATTACTGTCTAGCTGACATATTTTGTTAAATGCTGGGGGGCATATTCTATGAGTGTTGTATTGACTATCCATTATCTATTATCTGAAGTCTGTCATTACCTTTGTGCTATTTTAAAACTTTTCTAACTATTGTTCTTACTATCATCACCACCACATCATCTTTATTTGTATTCTGCTTTTTGTCCAATATTGGTCCTCAAAGTGATATATATATTTTAAAAATAAAATTAAAAAACATGTTAAGTAGTATATATCAAAACAGGATTAAACTATAAAATAATTAAAACAGCTAAAAAGAGATTTAAAAGGAGTTAGAATGAAAACAGTCCATTTGCCCTATTAAGTACATTTTGAGGAACCTGTGGTCCACTGCACTGTCCTTCCCAGGTAGATAGATATGAGACTTATTTTGAGGAGCAAACTCTTGTTCTTGTTAATCTCACATGTATTGAGGAATAGATGGTTCAGAACTTATTTTTGAAAGAAAATCCACTTTTTAAAATGGCTTCCGATATGGAGTGATACAATCCATGGTAATGATACAAACCATATGTGCTGCCCACTTAATTGGAAATGATTGCAAAAGAAGTTGTTTCAACAGAATAATCAGTACTGGGGTGGAGGAGAATCAATGGAATGGAACTTACATACATTTCATTTTTAAAAAGCACAGTCATATCTTTAACATGGATATTCGTCATTCTATAAACCACGTGTGTTTGTGCCTTCACATTACGGCCTATGGCGACCTCATGGATTTCATAGGGTTTTCTTAGGCAAGGAATGCTCAGAAGTGGTTATGCCAGTTCCTTTTTCTGAAATATAGCCTACAGCATCTGGTGGTCACTGGCAATCTTCCATCCAAGTACTAACTGACCCTGCTTAGCTTCTAAGATCAGATGGATCTGGTGCTTTTACCTTGTTTTGAATAGCCCTTTCCGTACTCTTACTGGCCATAATTTTCAGCCCAATCCAAATATTCTACATGTCATTTCCTTCTCTGTGCTTTCCAGTTATACAGAGAAAGAGTCACTGTAGAGCAAGATATTTTATACTTTGTCATTCCCTATCTTGCGGTGAAGAATGGAAAACTGGTAAAAGGTCAGGCACAACTTTGTGCTTTGAAGAACTGCCTTCTCTGTTGGGTGAAGCATAACAGATAAGTAAGAAAGACTCCTTTAGCAAACCAACAGAAGTGGACATAAGGCCAGGGCCAAGCACAAAGTGGATTGAGATCTTCTGGAAGTTCCCTCAGTAGACTTCAGCATGTCAGGAAGGCTTTTTATCTTTTTGTTTATTGATTATTTGCTTATTAAAATTATACCCCAAGCTTCTGTACAATGAAAATAGCATTTAGGTCAGCTAACAACATACAAACCTAACTAAAGTACAATTAAAATGTGAAAAGTTGAAACCAGAGCTTAGAAAACTTGCTTTTTTAGACTATATTACCCAGAAATGGAATTATGGGAATCGTAGCTAGCATGAGCAGTCTTTTAGACTACGGTTTCTGGAATCCTTAAGCCAGTTTGGTCAATGTTTTGCCAACTTCTGAATGAGGGATTCTGACAGGTACAGTCCCAAAGAGTAACTGTTCCAAAATCTTGCAAAAGCACAATAAAATAGTCAATAAAAGCAACCACAGTCCCTTTCAGTTGAATAACTAGAGGCCTGTATAAACAAAAAGGCATACCCTGTCAGTAGAAGGACAATAAGAAGAGAACCACTCTATCCTCCTTTTGGTGGGATTTCCAAAGCTTTAAAGTATAGCTGCTGAGAAAATCCTTTTTTGGTGTTCTCACTAATCATGCCTGCAAAGGTGGCAGGAGCAAAGAAATCATCTCCCTTGAAGATGTACCCAGGTTTTAAGAGTTATAAGAGACGGTACAGTCTTTCAAATAGCTTGGTCCCAAGTGCTACAGCACTTCATAGGTAATGACTTTGAATTGTGTCTGGAAACAAATATGCCCTATGTTGTTGTAACATTCTCTTTGAAATTGGTGGTTCATCAACAATTAACTTCCTCTTCCTCTTCTGCCTAAATATAGGAAGCCTTTGGGTGGGGAAAAACAATGAAGATAGTAAGTTATTAATTTTTCCAACAAGTTACCTTGGCAATTAGTTACTGGCAAAGGTTTGGAACAGTATTACTTTTTGCCAATTAAGAGCTAGGGCTGCAACTCACTACTTTTCAGTGCAATGTAAAAAGGTTTACAGGACTAACTCATTATGAGTATGCCCTGCCTTAAGAGAGATAGTGACTGTGGGGAGAGATATATAGAAAGCATCAGCTGGCCTAGAGACAGCTGTTGGTTGAATTTTTTTTTTAAATCAAAACATTAATATACCTTTTCTGCCTACCTTTGTTTTGCCCAAAAGGGAGACACTGCTTCAGCAGCTAGAAAGAGAAAGCCAGTCTGAGTGGATTGGAGATGGTGAGAAGAGGGCTGCCTTGATGTGTTGGCTGCTCAAATCGGCAGAAAGAGGGAAACAAAAAAGACTGAGTGAGTGACAGCTTCTGTACACCCCTGCCCCAGATGGGCTTGAAGAATTTTCTGTACCCTGTGCCAGATCCCCTCCCACTGCCAGTTAGCTGGTACTGGGAGAACATAGTCCAAGGCATCTGGGTGAGAAGAAAATTATAACGAAGGATTGCCTGAAGAAAGCAGGAAAGCCTGCATCCTATTGGTAGTGCCAGCTAGAGTACACCCATTGAACCCATTACCGAATGATGAATCAACACTTAATGTAAATCCCAATAATTCAACAGGTCTACTCTAGTTGGAATTAACAATAGGGTTCTGGCCCAAAAGTGGATTCTTTCTGTGAGAACTACAACTCCTTGGGCAGAGTATGTGCTGAGAAGTGCCCTGTTTCTTAACTCTCATTGTATGCCCATCCCTCTGAAACACTAAGTTATGCTCGGCTTATCTAGGATCTAATGGTTGATATAAAACTATTCTGGTATAAAACCAAAGTAATCTCACAAACCTGGGTTCTTCGCATCACTAACTTAGAAACAAACATTCTCAGTGTTTTCAGCATCTGTTGACTTAATGGGAGTTGTAGTCTTAAATATTTTGATATCAGACACAGTGCATCTGATACACTGTTCAAACAAAATCAGCCGGCTGTACACTTGTATTTAAAATCTAAATTCATATTTTCATTTATCGAGGGACTATGCCCCTCAACTTCATTCTGCCCTGATAGGACAAAGTGTGTTTCTTATTTTATAGGGCTATCTTCTGCAACAATGTTGTTAGGGATTGTCAGCAACACAAGCTGAAAGCAAGGGTGGATCAAAGAATATAATCTTGAATTTGGACCTGAGAAACACAGTTCAAACAATAGCTCTCATTTGCCAGCTAGCCTTTGACAAGTCACTATTTCAGTCTAAAGTTATTTGTTGGAAATACCAGGATAATGTTTGCATACCCTACAGCATACTGAAATTAGGAAAAGCTGCTATCTTTCCAGAGCGTCAGAAATTTAAAATGTCACTTACAAATACTTACTTACTTGTACAGGATTTCTTCCTAGGCTGAGAATAAAAATGACAAAAGTACTAATTACCTCATCTTGCCTTTCCTTTCTATATTGTGGATGGGTTGGTTTAAAATTTTAAATGTTAAATGCACATTTATTAAATTAATTGTACAGTCATCCAATATATCAAATAGCAAAACATTATCAGTTCTAAAATCATTCTAAAAACCAAGAGGGAAAGGTGGTTTCATGTTTGCATTATAAGATGTCTATACAGGATATTATCTTGTATAGCATATAATGTCATCAAGGACATAAAACCATATGTCCAAAAACACCCAAGTAACAGGCTAAAATGATAAAAATGCAAAATAATAGGCAATATTTTAAAAATAAACTACAATCCCAGCCTAATAAAATACAGGAGGGAAAAGCAACCAAGACATAAAACAAGAAGAAAAATCACTAAGATATGAAAATTACTACAAGAAAAAAGATTTACAAGGCCTATGATTTTTCTTTTTCAAAAAAGCTTTAATGTGTCCTGGTTACAGAAGGGAAAAAAAAGGTTGGCACCAAGTGCATTTCCTTGAAGAGAATGCTCCATATTTGGGGATGCCATCACTGAGAAAGTTCTGAGTTCAAGCCAGTCAGAGTTATGCATAGCCAACTTTCCTGCAAATAGAACAGGTACCTTGAATTCAATCCAATACTACCACAGTGGGTTCATCATCCAGATTCTGTACACAACCTACCTAGGGCATATTGGTGCTTCTCACCTTCATCAGAATAATCTATTTATTATATTTTAAGTAACAATACATTTTGTACCATCATGTTGCAAGCTGCTATCTTTAGCAACTAGTTCCTACTTCTTTGAATAATGGATGTCTCCAACATCCTGCGACAAAGTGAAGAGTTTGAAAGCAATGCATTAGAAATAATTAATTAAATTACTTTTGAAGGAGGTTAAGGGATCATATGGAGCCTCTCATCTCTTTGTAATGTATCTCTTGTTTTGGTTCCTTGCTACTGTCTTCTTAGCCCTGTTTTCTGATAGCTTCTTGATCTGTGACAACTTGCTTACCCATCTAGATCTTTCAAAGAACACCTGGAGTGTAGGAAGCAAAGGGCAGCAATAAGTAATTCCAAGTCCACTGAGTAAAGTGGCTGAAAATATATCCAGAACAACAGATACACATGATGAGAACTAAAAGATAATCAAGAAAAGCTTGAAACAGTGGACTGATTTTTTTTTCCTAACACCATTGACAATTATGGAGGTTGGAGCAGTAAAAAGTTGAGCCTAAGAAAGTCACAGGTTACTGCACTAAAAAAATGTGTCAGCCAATGGCATAAGTGAAGAGAGGCAAACGCCCCAAGAAGGAAAGAATAAGGTCTCTTTATATTCATCTGACTTTGGCACTGATCAACCTTTGACTTGTGTGACTGAACATTGTTCAGTTAAACTCCACCCTCCAAACAGACAGCAAAGGTTATATTTTAATAACATTCTGTTTGCATACTGAACAATGATCAAGTCACAGAACAAATATATTAATGCTCCTGTTCTTGTTACATAGTGCAAGCTATTTTTCCCTCCTGCTTGCTAGCCATCCTTCATCTGCGGCACACAGAAAGCAAACCTATGACTGCATAGACAAACATCTTAACAAAACAACTTTACAAAAAAGAAACTAAAGTCTTATAGAGAGAATGGGCCTTATATATTCCAAAGTCAAACAAGCCCAGATTCTAATGCTAGGACTTGACTCGGCAGGGAAATCCACACTCTTGTATAAGATGAAATTTAATGATACCTTCATAACCTCGCCAACAATTGGTTTCAACGTGGAGATGATTGAAACAGCAGCAGGCATTGCCTTAACTGTCTGGGATGTTGGAGGCCAGCACAAAATGAGGACTGCTTGGGAAGAATATTTGGAAAACACCGACAGTTTGGTCTACGTGGTGGATAGTGCTGACAAACAGCGCTTAGAAGAATCAAAGAAAGAACTGGAGTTTATTTTGAAGAATGACAAGCTCAAGAATGTGCCTGTGGTTGTACTAGCAAACAAGCAGGATCTTCGTGGAGCACTGAGTCCTGAGGAAATAACTAAGAGACTCAACATGAAGAAGCATTGTCATAATCGAAACTGGTACGTACAGCCCTGTTGTGCGATTACAGGGGAAGGCTTGTCAGAAGCATTCCAGAAAGTGACATCATTTGCAAAATCCTGCATGAAATCTAAACAAGAAGCTTTTGCTATCTTCAGGCAAAAATAACATGCCCTAATCTGACCAAAGTGTCGTTGGCCAGGACAATAAGCTAGTCTGTTAACTGAACATCTGATGCTACAACATGTTTTTCAGAATTTTGTAAGACAGAACTTATTTGTACCAGGCCAGTTAACCGTTCTTATTCCTTACATTATCTTTCAGAAACACTATTTTGCTTAATGTGACTGTGGGTATTTTAAATTCTGAACTACAATCCTGTATCAAGAACAGGATTATGATTCTCTTGATTTTTCAAATATCTGTCATTTGCATTCAACAATATGCAAATAATGAATGTACCAAAGAAAACTGTGTACCCATTGACCAGATATAGTTTGAATGAAGTCATTTTGAATGTACTGTGTGTGTATATAAGATTAAGTGGAATTAATTTAGCTTAAAGGTCATGCATTTTTTTCCTGCAACAGCACAATGTCAAAATGTGCAACATTAATGTTATCTTCAGGCATATATGAAAGCAATATAATATCAGCTTCGTTAAAAGCTACTTTGTTGTGGGGGGGGTGTCTTCTAACTAAATAAGAAAAAATGGTTTATACAAAATGTATAAACTTATCAAAACCTAACAAAATAAAGTAATGATTCATAATATACACTGAGTCCAAAAACAAAATGAAGACAATTCTGTACAGAGTATTCTCCTTTAAATCCCCTCCTTTTAATTTTGGAAACATTAAACTATTCCAGATTTTTTTTTTTTGACCATTCATCAACTGAAAAATGTTTATTAGTAGTCCAGTATTTTCTTATCATTGATTTAGGGGAAATCCTACACTTTTTGCTTTCCACTTTAGTTGTCACATTGATTCAACACAGTTCATGACACTTGTGATGTCCAAATGGAAGAACTTCTGATGTCTTGGTAGTCACCCGAATCTGAACCCCAAGCTAAAGAATGCTGCCTTATTTCCAGCCATTCTAACCTTCTCCCTTCCTAGTGAGGTTTTTGGAATACTATCGTTACTTTTGCTGCCAACATGATGGGTTGTGAAGTGGAAACACCCACCCATACACCCACACCCCCAAAAATATGGTGGATTGTGAAGTGGAAATTTAAAAAAGGGTACTGACACTTCACACAAGAAAGAGAAACTAAGGCAGAGTCCACAGATGGAAGCAACTGGTGATCCTTTAGGAGAGACCCCTGGCAGATAAAGTGACAAGATATTGTACTGGCGTGATGAAGAAGGTGAAATTTAGGAAGTGTGGAGCAAACAAGGTTATGTGGTAAGGTATTGTCCTGGCATGGCTAAAACTAGGAAGACTGTAGCACAAATAGTGTTCTGTGACAAGGCTCTGTGCCAGCATAGTAAAATGCTCTCCCTGAATTGGAAATACAACCTGGGAGGGGATGTGGCCAATATGCCTGTAGTCCCTAAGTAGTTAAGCACTAAATGTCATAAAGGAGATGAAATCCAACGTCTTTGTGCTGGGATGGAGAGTGACACAAAGTATTAGAATTTGAACTTCCATAGGAGTATGGGGGGATTACTCTTATTGTTGTTTAAAAAATAGCTGTTTGTTCAGCAACAGAGATGACACCTGGATGGCCACAGGAAATTAAACTGAGGAAAAAAGAGAAGGCAGTGGTATCACACATGTCACAAGATATGCCCTCCTAGCAGCACAAGATAGTTCCGTATCCCAAAGAGGGAACTGGACTGTGCTGCAACATATCAACCTGTTGGATTAGTTCAGATGTGGAAGAAGCCCAGATGAGAACAGAGAATACCCTAGGAATCCACAGGAGAACATACGTGTCATCTGGATCACCTCAAAGCCAACCACACTGTCCTATGGAGCAAATAATAGCTTCATTCTAGATTTCCCAATAGATGTCATAGTTGGATTTACTATATAATCTACATTCTTCAGTAGGAAACATGGTTTGTTTATTCTCAGTAAAAAGTAATTTCACTTCTATATCTTTCCCGTTTGTTTGTCCCAACTATTGGGACTGGCGGTGGGGGAGGTGCTTTCGTAAAGTCTTGATCCAGGCAGAGTGGAAGGGTATTAGACTGTGGCTTCAGTAATAGCCGTTTTGGTGAGTATTATTGTTGTTGTGTGCCTTCAAGTCATTTCTGACTTATGGCAACCCTATGGCAAACCTATCATGGGGTTTTCTGGGGCTGAGAGTGTGTGATGCACTCAAGGTCACACAGTGGGTTTCCATGGCTGAACGGGGGATTGAATCCAAGTTCATAGTCCAACACTCAAACCACTACACCATGCTGGGGAGTATATTATACACTAATAACACTATACACTAATTGAGAGTTGATATGGTGCAGGGTTTGAATGTTGAACTAAGGCCATTTCCGCACTAGGCTGTTATAGTGTGATTATTCCACTTTCAACATCTAACATTCAACATAGGATGCTGAAAGTGGAGTAATCACATTATAACAGTCTAGTGTGGAAACGGCCTAAGACTGGGGACCAGGGGTCAAAACCCTGCTCATCCATGGAAGCCCACTGGTGACCTTGGGCAAAGTCATACTCTCTATTTCACAAAGGCCATGGCAAACCTCCTCAGAACCAATCTGGCCAAGGAAATTTTATGATAGGTCTCCGAGTTGTAGTCAGCCTGAAGGCACATAACGTCAACAAAACTGCAAAATAAATCTTCAACTGTAGATCCCTATGCAGCCAAAATGACATCATCCATGTTCAAAGGGACCGAAAACAGCCCTTAAGAAATGCACACGCTCAACAGTCACAAAAGGCCTCTTGACTGCTGGAAGAGTAAGAGGGGTGGAAGAGAACAGAGCAAAGAGAAATGGAGTGAAATGCATAAAAGAGATTGTATAACCATAAAGAGGAGTATTCCCACACACTGTTATTTTGTTGTAGATCCTATTTATGTTGTGGCCTTGCCCTTGATAAAATCCTTTTGAAGTTGACATTGTAGAAAAATCTATGGATTTTCATGCTAACTTTTTATCCAGAGATGTATCCAGCATAAACTGCACCTAGGGCAGCATGCAAGTTGAACTCCTACCTCCAGAGGCTCTCCCTCCTCCTCCTCCTCCTCCTCCTCCTCCAATACTGCTTTTTCACAAGGGAAATGAATGTGTGAGGCCTCTTAAGGTCAAAAGACCAGTCCCTCAGCACCAGACAGGGGGTGCTGCTGCCCTCCTCCTCCTCCTCCTGCTCCTCTCTGGCCTCCTCCCCAAAATTCCATCGCTGCCCTTCCCGCCCAAGTTCCTGTGCCAGGCATTGCCATGGTGACGGCAGGTCGTGCTCCCCTCCACCAAGCTTGCCGGAGGGGGGGGGTTGCCTCCATCCAAGTCCTGCTGCTTATTGGTGCAGTGGACGAAAGGGTGGCCAACTGCCTCCTCGGGTGCTAGCAAGCTAGAGCGGCTTCCCAGCCAAAGCAGACCACTGCGTGTTTCCCCTCCACCAGGGCCTGCACTGAATGACCTGCAGCCCAGTGGGAGGTGGGCCCAGGGCTGAGGAGTCCAGTGCGGCTGGCTCAGGGCCATGTCCATCATGGGTGAGCAGTGGCAGTGGCCTTGTTTGAAGCAAGAGGGGAGTGTGGCAGCACCTGGAGAGTTTGCCAGCCAGCTTGCTGGCCCCTCTTCTCACAAGGATGCAGGAGGAGGGGTGTCTCAGGGTCTCTCACGAACCACCTGGTGGCCTTACCCGTCGCATGTTGCCACAGCTGTGCCAAGGTGAGGCGGTGCTGCACCACAGGCTCCTGCTTGGTACTGGCGTCTCTAAGACCTGAGCATGTGCCTCCACCCAAGCTAGCAGGAGTTGCTCCTGGCCCAAGCTGGCTAGGATGTGAGTGCCAAGCTTGATGGGCCACCTCACTGGCACTTAGACAATGCCCACTGCTGGCTTGAGCAGTACTGAGCTGGTGAATTCAAGGAGGAGGAGTTGGCAGTGAGTGACAATGGGGGGCGAGATGGAAGTGTGGTGTCCACTGCCTGACGCTTCTGTCCTCAAACAGCTATGGTGCTCCTCCTCCGTCTTCTCCACCATCACCCTCTCCTCCCTCCTCCTCCTGCTCTGCTGCCTCTAAATCTTCAGTAGGGCTTTTTTGCCCCCTGCTCCTGACATTGGCACCTAGGGCAGCTATCCCTCTTGCCCCACCCTAAATATCCTTCTGTTTCTATACAAAAGACATTTCCCTCCTCTGTATGTTTGACCTTCACCAGCTGAGGGCAACATCACAAGGTGAGTGGAGCAATCCTACCATCTGTATCACATGTAGTTTAGTGTTAACCTGGGGTCCTTTCACAATATACAATCATATTCCACTTTAACTACCATGGCTGCATCTTATGGTACCCTGTCGGTTGTAGTTTGGTGAGACATTACAGTGCTCTGGTTGAGAATTCTAAATACCCTTCTCTAAACTGCAGATCCCAAGATTTCATAGGATGCTGCTTTGATAATTAAGGTGGACCATAGCACTATAGTTAAGGGACATGAAAGGAGTATTTTTTGTATGTTCCCTGTCTGAAGGAACTCTGTTTGGTGCCATCTGTTCTTTCATCGAATGATTTCGTTGCATGCTGTTCAGTCATGTCAAAATCTGGGGCCTTCTCCTTCCCATAAATCATACAGCTAAAAGCAGCCAGTGATACTTTATGACAATTATTGTATATTTCCTAATGAGGAAGAATGTGAATTTCGATTATCTCTCGTGTTTAAGTCAGGATGCAAATACTTTCTAGTTTTTACAGAATTATCTCTGTATGTCTCTTTCTCTGCTTTTGTCCACAATCAAGATCTCACAGGAAAATCTCAAGCCACAATGTACAAGGTATTCCACAGTTTCTAAAACCAAACTATAGTTTTAAAACCAAACTATGGTTTTGCTATGATCAGAGATGCTAAATACTCAGCTAAATTTGGGAGACCAAGTTCACCTTTGTGGTGTAAATTATGACTTAACATTAATGCACACTGGGTTATTTTTAAGTACAATAGTTTTTCTTACCAACCTAAATGTTTTTTTAAAAAATGCCAGGCACCTATATGTATATGCAAAAATATCAGTTAAATACTCCATTAAATATACCAAAGAAAGATTTCAGTAAAGTCAACTTTTTACAACTAAAATAATTCAGTTTTATGGCATGTCTTAATAACTTTCATGACCTTTCATCACCAAATCTTTGTCAGATCCCAGTTGGAGAGTCTTATTGGCTATTTGATCCAAAGGTTTTAATCACAGCATTTTATTACACAAATTGAAGGGACATAAACAATTTGTCTACAGAAAACTCAAGGGATACAAGACAGACAAAGCCAAGCACTCTGAATTTGTGCTGATTTCAAATACAGAATGGCATATGTGCTTAAGGGCTCATCTAGACTGGTTTATAAAAGTATGACTTCTTGCAATATGGTTCCTTAGGTTACTAAGGTTACTGCAATCTCCTGATGCATTTGTTCCAACTGGGAGAGCCCTTGTCCCTCCAATTGGAATTAAGAAGAATTAAAAGTTAACCGACCAGAAGATGGAAAACACATTTGGAGGGCATGAGGTGGGGGAAGTCTGACCTAAAAATTAAAAGAGCCCTTTCCAAAAACTTTGCTTCAGTGTCAGCTGAAAAATAACTGAAACTATTTCAGAGTTGCAGTGAAATAACAGTACTTGCGAACCCTTACATACAATGTTGCATTATAGCTTTTGCACCACAGGAAGTCTCAATAATTTTAGTCAAATTTTATACATATCTTGGATAACAAATGAGTTCCAAAATTCCCATGATGCAAATATCTCTATAATCTGCAGCTTCAATTTCTTTCTAAGATTGTGGGTTTACATACCTCTTAAAGTATTATAAGTGATTACAATGAAAGCCAGGATATAGATAGCTGGAGGTAAAACCCAATAAAATCAGGGAAACAAGGAAGGAAAAGAAGGAGGAATATAAAAACAAGAAGCATTTGCAGAAAGCTACAAAACATTGTGATTCATCTCTTCATTCATACTACATCCCCTAATACTTAAACATGCGTAACATCATTACATATACGCAAATCTGTTGGTTTCCCTCCCCACTGATTGCCATCCTTTGGGACTATTGTACATAATAAACTCTTTTCAAAACGGAAGTCTAAATCCCCAAGTGAATGAAAGAATTAAAGAAGGCTTACCTTTAGGCAATTTTTTTATTTACTACACAATTAGGAACAAGCAAACCTTTTCTGAATAGTCAAAACATGGCATTTTGGTGAAAGCAGTTTACATATTTTCATAGTTTGTCCTTAGCCTGAAAAAAAGTTCACAGAAGCGAACAATCTTTATTGTTGTATATCTAATGTTGGCTGTTTACTGTGAATGGAACCGCCATTATGATTTTGCATTGTGTGGCATCTTATGGGAACCAAGGATTTCATAAAGGGACATTATTGTTATTTTAATGGATCTGTGAATCCACCAGCACCAGGGGGATGCCAGAAACACAGTTGGGAAGGTGACATGGGTTGTGTTTGCCTGGTTTGTCATCGAAGACAGATTGAGCAGGAGATATTAATATTTCCAGCTGGATTTGTAGAAATAGTTATTTGGAGATTTGCTGCCTCCTATAGGTGTGTCTGCTTGTCTCACTCATCCACTTCTTTCATATTAGTACATAAGTACATTTCTTTTATGTACTTTAGTACATAGAGCAAATAGTACAAAAGCGCTGAAGTTCTCAAATTTTTGTTCTCCAGATGTTTTTGACTTGAGCTCCCTTGCCATGGTCCATGCTGGCAAGTATTTCTGAAAACTAAATCCCAAATCAGCAGGAGAAACAAAGGTTGAGATCCACTAGAGTCTTCTGGCAGAGAATTATAAATATCTCACAAAACCACTAATTCCAGGATTCCATAGGATAGAGCCACGGAAGGCAGCTGAAGTACCATCAAAGCGCTATAACTGTGTGGTGGGAAAGAGACCTCAGAACATGGATACATGTGTATTGTAGCAACAAAGAATCTTTGACCTTCAAGAACTGTTGACTTGATCAGTGATGATACTACTTCGCTTTGCCCATATTTCAGTCAACAAAAGTGTAGGAAATACACAAAAAGCAAGGCTCACAGAGAGGAAGGGTGTGTCTTCCCTATGCAGGAGGGTCAACACAGTTCTTCAGTTCTTGGCTGGGAAGAAAGCCAGCAAAGTTGGAATTAGAGATAGGAATGAACCGCAAGAAAGCTCAGGAATTTTTATCCTTGTTTGCAGGCCAAGGCAGAAGGGGAAAAGAAGGATGCTGAATGAAGCAGTTCAGTTCTACAATGTCCCAGACAAATGCTGTCCAGGGCCATTTCTGCACCACACTCTTATACCGCAATTATTCCACTTTCAACATCCTATGGAACCCTGGGGTTTGCAGTTTAGGGAGGGACCGGCCAGCCATCCCCTCCCTAAACTGCAAACCCCAGGATTCCATAGGATGTTGAAAGTGGAATAATCATGGTATATGAGTGTAGTGCAGAAATGGCCCAGAAAGCAAGAGCAGGCAGCTGACAAGCCTCTGAAGCAAGGAGGAAAGCTTGGAAAAGTCACTTCATTGTAGTCACTCCACACATGAACATAACATAAGTCACTTGGTTGTAGTCCCCACACATAAGCATAACAAAGCATCATCATGCCTCTCTTCCTTTGCTTTAGTTTAATTGGTTCATACCTGATGAAAGGCAGCTGCTCCATTCTTTAGCTGAGACCACTGCTTCCTGATTTCTGAACCCAAGTAGTGACAACAGCTCACTCACTCCCATGTTCTAATGCCATAATTTTTGAGAAATCTTGGAGAATAGTTGAGCTGCTAGAGCACCAGGGAAGGACAAATGTTGTCCCTCTTTTCAAAAAGAAGATCTGGGGAACTACAGACCTCAATATCAGAATGGATTATAAAAGAGTCTATTTGCAAGTACCTTAATAACAATGCAGTGATTAGTAGGAGCCAGCATGGATTTGTCAAAAACAAATCCTGGCAAATTAATCTTATAGTCAAGGAAGAAACAAAAATAATGACCACAGATAATTTATGTAAATTTAAAGTAGACAATGAAGACATTGAAATAGTTAAAGATTTTCCATTCCTTGGCTCAGTTATTAATTAGAATGGAGACTGCAATGAAGAAATCAGGAGAAGACTAAGAATTGGAAAAACAACTACAAAGTGAAAAGACAAGACCCTGAAATGCCTCTCCTACTGCCACGTTTCCACAGCATCTGTTTTTAAAGGTACCAGTTTTCACCACATCATTATCTGTGATTATGACAGGCTTCCTCCACTTACCTGACAGTTTAGGGGCCAGAGCACTGTCAGAAAAAAGAATTAGTTGAAAAGTGCAATCTATGTACTGTACTACAGGGAACATGAAGAATTAGGTTTACTTGATACCAGTGGTGTGCATGCTGCTTGCAAAGTCTCTCAGCCCCTCTCAGCTCACTTTGTAAGCAGTGTGCAAGCTTCCATAGTTAAGAAGAACTGATGAAAGAGCGGAACTCCTGTTAAATTAATGGAATTAATTTGGAATCACCAAAAGAGTGAGCTGTCAGATAACAGGCAGTCAAAAACTGGGGGCTTTCTATAATGCAACAGAGAAACAAATGAACACACTGAACTTATTTATGATCACCATTCACATATCTACCCTGCCTTCTGATATCTATTTTTCTGTGTAGAAGGTGTCCTTTTGTTTTATATAAGAATCCATGTTCAGAAAGTGTGTTCACTATTAGTATGTGGGAACCTACAAAAATAATTAGGAGGCATTTTCCAAAGTCCATATGGTGGTTTTATTAGGCCAATCAAAAAGACACAGAATTCTTTGTGCTATCTTTTGAAGTCTCATAGTTTTCTCTACTATGCAAAGATGGTGAAAAAAGAATGCAGGGGGAATGGGGAAAGATTGTTTTAGTCATTAAAGCAACATCTTGCTTCGATGTGATATACAGCAATGCTTCCAGCCTTTTTTTCCTAATGTGCTAATATCATATTTGTGGAGATTGGCTACTATTTTTTTTCCTGGAAACTCCCTGAAGACTGGCAGCCGATGGCCTGCAGTCAGGCACTGGTCCAGGGACCACCATTTTGATTAGCACTGGTGTAGAGGAAGGGTCTGTGCTGACACTGAGAATTAGTTCTCAGGAATGGGTTTTCTGCATGTGTACATTTCAAAGGAAGGTATCAAAATTTATCTGCTTCTGTTCTATATCTTCTTATGGCTGGGGGGTAGTCTCCTATTTATAGTCCACACAGATCCTTCCTTTGTAAGCTACCACAAGACATGTGCCTTTTTTGTTGGCCTACTAAAGGTATCACCAGAGTAGAAACTTTGGGATATATTTTATGGTCAACATGGTTGACCACTTATTTATTAGGAGACACTTCTAACCTTTCAGAAGAGAGCCATCTGGTGGTTTATCAAGCACCATGCTATTAGAAACATAAAAATTGAGTAATTTGTAATAAATATTCTGTAAAAAGTAATTTTAGTGATTAGAAAGGCTCAAAGGCTGATCAATTGTGTCTAGTAATCTAGGCATGTGAGATGGGGCGGTTATTTCAAAATGAGCACAAAAGTTCACTGATTGTTTACTTGGGAGAGGAACTGAGAGTCAAGTTTGGCTCTCAGTTTGAAATACAGTTGGCCCTTTATGGATTCTGTATCCACAGGTTCAACTGACCATGGCTTGGTTTTTTGTTTTTTGTTTAAATTCCAAAAAGTAAACCTTTTGAGTTGTTCACCATTTTAGATACAGGATGCCATTTTGTTTGGGACTTAACGATCCACAGATTTTGGTACACACAAGAAATCCTGGACCCAAACCCTCGCAGATATGGAGGGCCCACTGTACACTCCTTGTTTGAATTTTTTTTATTTCTTACCCCTACCAAGTAACATGAAGTTCTGAGCTGACTACTAAAACCTTCAGTTTTAAATATGTACAATATTCATGCAGTTTATCTTAATTTTGTAAACCACTCTTGAAGCTCTGCTAAAAGAAGATATCTAAATATCTTAAGCAAATAATACTGCAAATATTGTAGAATTTTTCATTTCTATGGCCTGTGAACACCATCAGCTGTTTCTTTGCGATATTAATCTGTGTACAATTAACATGCCATATAAAATACCTATGTGTGATTGAATTCTAGGGTAATGGCAGGAAATCACTCTATCCTAGACCAGATGTTTTGGGATGCTAACTCCCATTTGTACAAGACAGTGTAGTAAAAGGTAAGAGGTAATGGAAGTCTAGTCCACCAACATCTGGGTTTCCCCATCCTTGTCCTGGAATTGCTAGTTTAAATGTAAGTATTTTTATTATTTATTGTTCACCAATAGATAAATGGCCCAGCAAATTATGCTAGGCACAATCGTACTATCTTTAGGGCATAGACTGCAGTGCAGGGTCAGAGTATAGGGGTCAGAGCTGGAAGTAACTGGGGAAGCAAAGAACCTAAGAATGCTGGATGGGTCGTGGACGGCATTTTACACAGGTCTCCCTCAGTCCATATGGGACAGGGACAAAGTCATTGGCTTCTGTCCAGTATCTTACCCTTTCCCAGAACAGATATACATTAATTATTTAACATATTGCTTCCCTTCCCTATATTACAAGATTTCAGGACAGTGTACAGATAAGATTAATTTAAAAACAATATAGAAAAATTTAAACTTAAAATAATGAGAACTAATCTAAACAGACTAAAACATGTTGAACTATTTCAAATTAAGGGTTTAAATCATTTAGAAATTAAAACTTTAAAACAGTTCAAAATCTTTACTAAACAGAGAATTGTAGTCAGAAACAATTAAAGAATCTATGATCTTATGGATACGTAATATAGGGCATGAAATTAAATTAGAACACTGGGAAAAGAGTTGGAAGAATACGCAGAAGTTTACACTTGCTCAAAATTTGAAAGAAAACCATCTTAAGATCCGGTAAAATTAAGTAAAATATACAAGGCGTCAAATAAGTGTTGGAAATGTCAGGAAGAAGAAGGCACATTCTTCCATATGTGGTGGTCTTGTCCCAAAGCAAAAAAATATTGGGAAAATATTCATAAGAAAATTACGGAAATACTGCAGATTAATGTTCCACTATCCCCAGAGATTTTTCTATTAAATATGTTGCATGAAACAAATAAAGAATTCATGACATATTGGAGAGTAATATTATATATGGTATCGACGGCAAGGATAACCTATGCCAAATACTGGAAGAATAAATCCACTCCAGAGATAGATGAATGGAAGGTTAAATTAATAGAAATGATAACATTGGATGACTTAACTATGGCACTCAGGGGTGAGATGCAGGGGAAAAATCGTGAGGAAATGGCATCAATTAAAAATTACATGAAACAAAAATGGGCACTTCAAATTTAAGAATGATGAATGTAAGGTAGGAAAAAGGATAAAAAGTAAAGCAAAGACATGGAAACGAGGAGGAAGTTGAAAATAAAAAGTAAGCAGACAAGCCACCAGAAGTTGTAAAGTTTTAGAGGAAACTGTAAGAAATTGGAAAATTTACCAAACAGGAGGATGTAAGGAAGTAGAATTTGTATATTTACAATATTGATTAGAGCATACTAAAGAATTAGAATCTTTTTATGTTTAATATTAGTTTGTTACCATTGTTAAGTGCCTTAGATGTCTAATGTGGAGAAGAAAAATTAATCTTTGATGTAAGAAATATTGATAAGTAATAATTTAATTTTCTAGATATACAAAGTGTTTATATTGATTGGAAAAACAAACAGAATGGTTGTTACGGTACGTGTAAATATTGACAGTTTTTTAATAAAAAAGAAAAAAAAAGATTTAGGCAAAATCGTTGGGCTCCAAAGATTTTGATTAAAAAGTCATGTTTTGACCTGGCATTAGAAAGAAGCTGGTGCCAGCACCAGTTGGGCCTCTAAGGGGACAGCATCCCACACAGAGTGTTGCTGCCATTGGTGGGACACAGATTTTAGTCCCGAGGCAGATGTATATGAAGAGAGGAGCTCCTTCAAGTACTGAGATTTCTAGACATTTAGGACGTTAAATGTCATCACAAGAATCTTGAATACATACTGGAAGCAAATTGATAGCCAGTGCAATTATTGCAAAATCAGTGTTTATACATTTTCTTTTTTAATATATATATATTTATTATTTAACAAGACCAACCTCTTATTGAACACCATTATTAAGTTCTCGATTTAAACAAAAAATTATAATGCACTGTGATGCAGTCATCATCCAATTTTACCTTCACATAAAAAATAAATAAAAAAAGAATGTGAAGCATGAAATGCGTTCTGCATGTCTTCTTCTGATCTTAATGATATTAATTTTGCTAGTGTTGTTCTCTCATAACTAATAATCTATCATCCATCCCTTTATTCTTAACTTTCTTCTAAAATTATGGAACACAATATCCTGAGAAAGGGTATGAATGGAAGACTAGAATGCTGGAAAATGGCAACATTTTGTCACAGGCCTTATTTCTCAGTTTATAAGGGCATTTGTGGTGGTCCCTCAGGTGTTGCTAAACTACAACTCCCACTGTGCCTGAGTATTGGTTATAGTGCCTAAGGCTGATGACAGTTCAATTCCCCACCTTGCTCTAAAACACAGGCATATGCACATTGCAGTGAAATAAGCACATTGTGAACTAATTTATTATTTAGATGCTCCAACTACTTGCGTGATCTAGACAGGACCGAGACTGAGAGCTCGTTCTGACTGGCCAAAAGTTTCAGCAAATAGCAGGTTCTTCTGGAGTGTACAACATTGTGGGGTTGTTCCTGCTTCTGCATCCAGTTTTGCCTCAAATGTACCATGATCTGTTGTTTTGATTGACATGTTGTGGTGGGTGAGGTTTCCTCCCCTCCATGGATGTGTACTGAGGGAAAGAGGAAAAAGGGCACACCCCATCCATGTTGTCATTTGTGGGGACTGCCCAGGAATATGTGAGGAACTGAGATAAGGAAGCCAGACAGGAATTTCCCCCAGCTGTCTCAAAAGGTCCCAGAGGTTTCAAAAGAACCTCTTGCTGCCTTGGATGTAAGAAGTCAAGGTTGGACTCCAAAAAAGCATCCTCAAAGGAAGAGCATCATCTGGACCATCTCCCTCCCAAAATCTAGGCAATGCAGTCATGATGTCCAGTCGCAGGGGTTTGACCCAGTCTCAATGAACCCGAAGTTGCTCCACAAATGAATCCTTCTTGATTTACGGAGAATATATCCCAGAATCAGTATTTGGCTGCAGAACTCTAAGAGTTTGTGTTTTCATATGTGTCAAAAAATAATACACACTGTGCAAGTATGCAAGTCAACAGTAAAAAATTTGTTATCTTTATCACAGCCAGAGTTCAAGTAGATCAGTCAGTGGTGTCCCCTTAGTATGAATCAGCTTCCTATAAACTGGCTGGTTGATGCCTTGCTGAACCAGAACACTATCTTGTGAAGTGGAAGGGAATCTCCCGTTGATTAGTCCAAATGAACTGATCTGAGCAGCCATTATAGGCCATATATAAGTACCATCTGTAGCTACCTCTTTGTCTCAAACCAGAAGTTCTTTGATCACCCATGTGAAACATAGATAATTGAAGAATTATAAATCTAATGCACACAGCTGAAGTTATTCAGAATCATGGTTACATGGCAATAAATCCCATTAGACTCAACACAACTGGCGATTACAGAGTTGTGATGAAGTTCTGGGGTGTGTGGCCAGTGCAGCCTGAAAGCAGATTGCTAGGCAACCAGAACAACACCTCAGGAGAGAAACCCAGCAAAGTAGGGTCAGGGAGGGGATTACACCTGAGAGAAAAAGTTATATAAAGCCATGTACCTGTGGGTATTTTGGATTCCTTCAGTGAGTGCTTAGCAAGGAGCTAGGGAGTGTGACTGTTTTGGGAGGTTTAGCTCTCAGTGGAAACCTAGTAAGAGGCAGAAGAACAAGTGAGTCCTGGTAGGATCTGGTCAGAGTGTGTGACCTAGATCGGGTGTTAAATCTTTGGTGAGAGTTTAGCCAAAGTGCTTTTGTATGATAGTTGTGCCTTTTGTGAAAGTCTATGGGCATGACTGAACTGCTTTTGAGCAGGCAGTTAACTGTTAATGCTATCTGAAGAGAGCACTTAAGAAACATTGGCCCTTTCCACATGTGGAGGGGGAAACGGGGGGAAACGCGCCGAAACGGAGCTTACCGGCAGCTGGGTAAGTCCGTCGCCATGCGGAGCAGCGCGAACTCGCTGCTCCGCACTCCTCCGGCATCCAAAATGGCGGCTTCCGGCTGGCAGAGGCTCTCCACCAACCGGAGAAGCTCGCCAGCCAGAAGCCCGCCCCCGGCAGATCTGCAGGCACGCACTAGTGCGCGCCTGCAAATCTGCACCGGAGCGCGGCGACGGAATTGCACAGGGCTGAAAAGAGGTTTTTAAAAAACATGCAGCGCCGCCAGTTCCGGTCGCTTTGGAGTGGATTGAGGTGTGGAATTACGAAAAGTAGTCCGCCCCAATCCACTCCACGGTGTAGACGACCTCCGTGGGAGGTAGCTCTGAACCGTTTTAATACCCTGGTGTGGAAAGGGCCATTATCAACACTGAACTGCATATAAGCTAAAACATGCTACTTTATTCTTCTTGTTATTAAGATGTTACAGTTTATCTTTGTAAATACTGACTCAGCTTGAGTTGTCTACAGCAGTAGTTCTTAACCTGGGTTTCGCAAATCCTTGCTGCTGGACACCTACAGCAGTGGTAGCAAGAGGGATGAAGCTGTGAGTGTGGGTGTGGAAGTGCTGAAACTGATCCATTTTTTGCAAATGAAGGAGCAGTTTGGGCATGCACACACACCTATTGCTGTGTCCCTTTCATCAGGTATGCAGCACAGATGTTGGCATGGAGGAACACTGTGGCAGGCAGGCAGGCAGGCAGGCAGGTAGGCAGGTATGCCTGAACTGCTCCCTCATTTGCAAAAGAAGGAACATTTTTGGCATCCGCACACCCCGGCCCTGCTGCCACATCCCTGAAAAAGGGACATGGAGGCAGGAATGTGCACATGCCCAAACTATGATTCTGGAGACCAGGGTTTGAATTTCCACTTGACCATAGAAACCCACTGGGTGACCTCATGCAAGTCACATTCTTCCAGCCTCAGAAAAAGGGAAAGGCAACCAATCTTGCCAAGAAAACCCCCATGACAGGTTTGCCTTAGGGTCACCACAAGTCAGTTTTCAAAGGGAGAGACATGATGGCTCGGAGGTAGCACTCTGTTGTTGTGTGCCTTCAAGTACCTTCTAAGTTACGGTGTTACCTCACTGGTAAACCCTGTCCTGGGGTCTACAATTTTGATATTAAAATATGATTGAATGTGCCCGAGAGGTCACTCGGATGGGCACGTAGGCAGCAACGCTCAAACGACTGAAAACCAGGTCAGGCCAGTAAAATCCCCAGTCACGTAGCCCCAGGAGACCTCAAGCTGTGCAAACCCACAGTAAACAAAGGGTCCTCAGCCACTGAGGAGCCAACTTGAGGGGATTAGCATCTTTTCCCCAAGTTGAACACCGATAGCAATAAAATCCTATCAGGTAAGGACCATCTACATCTACAAATTCACACCAGAACCCAATGCAACTGAAGATCCTGAAACTTTGGCAACACCTTGTGATCTCATCATTCAAAAGGAGTTGCCATCGTGGAGCTTCTTTTCCATTGCAACACCCATTGATCTCCCCGGGAAAGGATTAGCCCTCCAGGTACCTTTTCCCCTACAAATAGTCCCAGTTTTTCAGAGTTTCTTTGGATCACTCCCGGTCATCCCAGCAGACCGTTTCTCCATCCGTTGAGTAATCCCCTCAGCCCTCTCCATGCTAAGCTCCACTTCTTCCCTGTCTTTCCCGGACCAAGGACTTCAGGAAAAGGTGCAGTATTACCCCAGCTACAATCCCTTCAATATTTCCCCTGTCCAGTTTCCTCTCTTTTGCTTCTTAATAGGTCTTGAGTGAGTGTGTGAGTGATTGCATTGGTGCATGAGACTTTCATTCAATAAAATAATTTATTAGACATTTTCGTTTGGTTTTTGGCTTGGCCTGACCCTGTAAACTGGGTAAAAAGACCCCACTAGGTTACCCTGCCTCTTGCATTGCTATTGCTCGTGCTCTGGCTTGTTTCCATTCCCCATCACGTGGAGAACATTGAGGTGTCCCCCAAGGGACCCCAGCAATCAGGGTAACAACGGCAACCCTAAGGTGAACCTATCACAGGGTGTTGTTTATTTTGCAAGATTTGTTCAGAATGGTTTTGCCTTTGTCTTTTTTTGAGGCTAAGAGAATGTGACTCGCCCAAGAACATGCAGTGTCTGAGCAGGGATTTCAATCCTAGTCTCCAGAGGCCTTTAATAACTAACAAAATATTTGAATATTTAAATACTTAAATCTTGAGTTAAGTCATGAGGGTTTCTAGCAACAAATTATATTTACAGGGGTACCCTGTAAAGAAAAAGAACCACTGGTCTACAATGATAAGTAACACAGAAACCACACTACCATAAAATTATTAAGTGGTTCTAAATAAATATTGAAAACCTTCACCCTTTTACACAAAAGTGGTGCTTTGTGGTGGAGGCAGAGCTGTGTAATAAAGACAGAGTCCCTTACCAGATTGGGAACTGCATATCAATCTGGGTAAAGTAAGGGCCTGTCACAAGAACCAATATGAGATAGGAGTTTGATTGCTGGACTAAGACCCTGGGGGACTAGGGTTTGAATCCCTGCTGAACCAGGGAAATCCACTGGGTGATCTTGGGGAAATCACACAGTCTCATCCTAAAAAGACAGCAAAGGCAGGCCTCCTCTGCATAAGACTTGCTAAGAAAACCCTCAGTCAGGCTTGTTGAAAGACTCAGCTTGAAAGTGTGGGTGTGCAAGTGCATTAACAACAAGAAAACAAGGATATAAATTGCTATCACTAATGGCAGCAGTTTTTAAAAATGTGAATGGGCAAGGACCAGCATTCAAAGTATTACTGAAGCAGTTGGTCCCCCGATCATACAGTAGTGTAAAAACTTTATTGCACAATTAATGAAGTATTTATTTATTTAGAGCTCTGATAACCCATCTTTCAGCCCAAAAGGTTCCCACAGCATCTTACAAATTGTTAATCTGACAATTGCTTGTCCCTAATTAATTCTATTTGCAGTTTACTTACCATGTGCAAAGGGTTTTTCTTCTCCATAACTTTCAATTTTCATGTGAATAAATATATTTTAGCAGAAACTTTGTGAGTTACAAGAATCTGAGGCATTAAATCCCTCTGTATGTTGGAACTAAGAAAGTTAGAAGATTTCTAAACAAAACAAATAGGGAGGAAAGATGGAATGTGCTACATGTAAGGAAGGACACTGCCTATCTAGTTTTAAATACATGTGCATATAAAGCACATTGTTTGTACTGAGGAATTTCTACTTGTGATAAAAATCAGATTCTTTGTTCAGATTCAATGTCTGTGAATATGTGCAGAGCTGTCAACTGACAAGTACCTAAGCCTATGTAACTTCCAACTCCTTTAATAATGCTTCTACAGTCCCTATGCAGCACTACTTATGTAAAGAGCACCCAGCTTTTAAACTGGAATCATTCTCTGCATATTTTCTCATTAGTGCCTGGTGTCTAACCCATCTCCTCAGCCACTACTGCCCCTGTGCCCATGTTAGAGCATATATGACTTGATCTGTTCACATGTAATACATGGAGGTTCTCTTTAGCTGACATAGCAAGGTAATACTCATAATTACTGAATCGTCTTCAATGGTCTGTATCTCATACAATGCTGGGAATCCTCTTGAGCTAAATATAATTTAGAGAAATTCTGAGGTGCTGCTTGTACTTCAGTGATTGGTAGGGGCAAAATACCAACATATTTTAGCTTAAAGGTCTTACTGCTGGTAACTAATCCTTAGGAGAGGCATATCTACTTTATAACATAGAAAGAAAAGCCATAGAAAGCTGGGAAACAACCAAATGATACTATCATGGGGAAGAGACATGGCCATCTGAAAAACACTTAAGAACCAAATTAGGATTTCAGGGGAGAGAGCCTTTCAGCCCAGGTTTCAAAATTCCAACCTACAGTCTAATTCCTTTCAAAGCTATCTGAACTACTAATTTGGTCACTATCACAAAGCATATATTCTGCATGTTGGGGAAAGAAACAATTCTAAATCCAATTGCTAGTTCCATCTATAGTACTCTCACTGAATCAACTGCAGAACAGTAAACACTTATGTGAACACTCCCCCTGAAAATGCAGGTTCACACTTTGGGAGTATTCCTAGATTCAGCTCGAAGCCTGAAGGCCCAGGTTTTAACAGTGACCAGGAGTTCTTTTGGACAGTTACAGCTAGTTCACCAACTATGCCCATTCCTGGAGAAGTTGGATCTAGCCACAGTGGTACATGCCTTGGTTACATCCTATTTGGATTACTGTAATGCATTCTATGTGGGGCTGCCTTTGAAAAGTGCTCAGAAACTACAGTTGGCCTAAAGAGTTGCAGTCAGGTTGTTAAACTGGGGCTGGTAACAGGGAGCATGTAGCACCCTCGTCGCAACACTTCCACTGGCTGCCACTCTGCTTGCATTTTGGACATTGCTTGGGAGTTTTTATTACAGGAAGTGGTCATTATGAGGGCCTATAGCTCAAAACTTACCATTATATCACTGCCTGGAAAAAACAAATTGGTCTTTGCCAATTTCAGCCAATCCCAGTGGCTACTGTGTCCAGTTCTCATGGGATTGGTTGATTCCCTTCTCCAGATGTTCTTTTCTTTTCTCCTGAGATTCTCTCCCTATGCTTCTGCAAATCTTGAGATGACCGCAAGCTTTATGATGATAGGTGTTCTTTTGGCTACATAAAGGTCTACCCTCCAAAGAATTAAGTAGCTATGACATTGTGTGCTTTGTGAATTTGGAAGAAAACAGCCCACCAACATAGTATAACAATCATTTTTATTAACATATTTAATATCTCACTGTATATCAAAAGATCTCAGGGCAGGTTACATACAAGAAAGCAACTTAAAACAGTTCAGAACAATTTTAAATAGTTTTAACACCAGTGCAGCCCTTACAACTCTTCAGTGCTTCTTAAAGCCAACATTTCTGAGCTTCAGTATCTTTGAATTTGTGCCCTTTACCATGTACATTCTTATATCTAGGCTCAGATCACACTCTGCACTTGCTATGAAGCTGCATGTTGAAGAGGTCATAAGATTTGGAACTACACAGATCTTCATTCTTACACTGCAGGTTTCCATCACAATCCCAATAGCACTTTCAGGAGCACAAGGCAGCAGCACAAAGACTCAGTATGATGGGAATGGTCCATGTGGCAAGCAGTACTAAATGTTAAAGCCAGATGATCACTCATCAAAAAGAGAGTTTCAGTGGCATCCCCATCTTCTGTTAAGTATGCTCAGGTTATTAATCCCAGATGCCTGAAGTATGCAGCCAGACAACAACAAACTGTTATGGGGCAACAGTCGCACTCAGCTTTTCCTTGTTTTAAAAAACTGAAAAGATCTGCAGTACTAGGGGGAATAGTAAGGAATATGCAGCCAATTATGAAGACGTAATTGCCAGCATTAACCAAAAGAACATAATGAGAAATGGAGACAGGGAGAAGGACATATAATAATTATATATAAAGCTTCTTTTTTTAAAAAAAAGGCAGCCAACAACTGTTTATTCTTCATTTCTGTCTTGCCAGTAAAAACCCAGTAGGGTATGAGATAGGTCTCTGTGCACTTCATACTTGTTGATTGCAAAGACAGGATTGCCCTTCCCAAAGTCAAAGTTATTACTTTAAATTGGGCTCCAGTTAAATGTATTCTAAACTTCCTGTGAGGTGGTAAAATGCTGTTGCAGCAGGCTTTTGCTTTGTCAATGTGCATTTGCTGCTGTCTGATATTTTTTCCTATTTCTCTGGGTTGTGCTGCTTTAGAGATTTTATATTATTTTTAGTATTTATTAGTTTTACAGTTTACTTTGATAGTTTACAGCTGTAAAAGGCTATAAGGGAATATTTGTTAACACATGAAATGAAAATAGCAAGATAGATTGTCTCCAGATTTGGAGGGTATGTTTGGCATGATCTGTCTTTAAATACAGGTGACATGGTGTACACAAAATTCACTTTGGGAGGGCATCCCAGTTATTGTTTTGTTTAGACAGAGTAGTGAGGCACATTATTTGGAAGACTGATGAGTTCAAATAGTTACCTTTTCTGAAGTTATGTTGTAACTACAAATTGCATACACTTTCTGTCTGTCTGTCTCCACATTGCGGAGTAAAAGGGTTTCACCAAAATTGCAAGGAATGTTTAGGATGGTCTGATTAAAAACACATAAGCTCATGATAAACATGACCTTCATTGTCAGTAGTGCCCAAGGTGACAGCCCAATTGTTTTTTCATTCATACAAAGTAGTGCGTTCAGCAGCCAATCAGGAGAGATACACTCCCTCAAGGGCAATGGAAACCAAAGCACAACATAAGGAAGTCTCCTTAACACCCAAACAGAGAGCCCCTCATTCTCCAGAGCAGCTGAAACTAAACAATCATTACAAATGGTTAATGATTCTCTCCCCAGTACTGGTGGGTACTACAGCTCATTGAAATTAAAACGACAACAACAACAACAAAAAAAACACAGACTCTGGTTGTGGCTCCAGAGCTCCCTGCACACTTTCTTGTACAAATGTGTTTTTCTGTGCTGTTGCTCAGTTATGAGAGTGAGTGCAGGTTAACAGGCAGAAGAGTAGAACAGAGATTAGTGGAAGAACTGGATGGAATCAGGCTAAGATTAGTAGAAGTAGATGGAACCAGGCTGGGAAACAATGCCCCATGAAAATGCCCTATGCCATTTCTAGTTTGTGTCCCATTATTTTCAGTGTAAGGCTGGAGATGGAAGCCATAAGTAGGTGCACTTTACTAGCAAGCATACAGAATCCTGGAAAATGTTTCAGTTGCATTTATCAATAGGCAGAGTAGTGCTATATACATGTTATTTCCCTGCAACATAAAAGAACACTCATAAAATCAAACCAAGTGCTTCTGACTGAATCAGACTTCTGCAACCAAGGCCAACTTAGAAGGAACAGGGTACTTGTGCAAAACCTTATCACACCTATCCTTGTTACTATTGCTGTAAATGTGTGTTCATAGTGATAATCCCATCTGTCTCAGTTTATACTGGTAACAAAATTATAATCTCAAATATAGCAGACTGTAACCAAAGAAATAGCTTGCTACTGTACATCATGTTCAAAATCAGCTGCACAACCCATAAAGAAAGTGGCCATATTTAATTTCTCTGTTTAAGAAAAAAACAAACCAAACTTACTTTCCTTCTTTTACTAGATATAACAGCCCTATTGTGTAATCCTGCAATTTCTGCTTTTAATGACAAGGCCCTACGAATGAAAATAAAATAAATCAATAAATAAAATAAATCAAGCACAAAAGCTTGATAAAATAAATCATGCACAAAAGCACAAAAGCTTGATAAAATAAATCATGCACAAAAGCCTGAATTTAGATCCAGTTTTTATTATGTTATCTAGTTTTTATGACTACATGTAGTTGTGAAGGTCTCATCCTACAGATCCAGTTTCAACTATACGTGTGTTAAAACAGAGAGATATCTGGCCTGAGTGCTCGCAGCTAGCTTTGGCCAATGGAAAGTCACCCAGAACAGCCAAGGAAGCCTCGAACACCTACAGGCTAGACACACCAAGTAAGTTGATACTCTCTGTCCTAATAAAAATTTCTGCATCAAACTGTTTCACCATGCTAAGAACTTTAGGAAACTACTGAGGTAAGGTCACATCTGCAGGCAAAGAACCCAGGTGATCCCATAACTGACTATGGGGCCAGGATTGGGGTGCTGGCGCTTATCTATTCAGCTATCTTCTCAAGACCTGAAGCAAATATTGCAAACAGTTCATCTTTGCTTCTAAAACTGGCAACAGTGAGCTGCACAGGTACTATTAGCTTAAAATTTGTTTTCAATTTGTGGGAAAATTTATGACATCAAAGATCATTCAAGAAACAATGTGAACAATTGTTATCAGATCCACTAAGTGGGCATTTATCATTTTATATGACATGCATAAATCATGCTTGCCAAGTGCACATCGGATTTGTAAAATGAGCTAAAATTGCAATGAAACATGGTATTCAAATGAGGAATAAATGAAGTGGGGATACTGAAGATAAAAATGTCTTAAATAAATAATAGCAAGGACAAAACTGATAGCTGTAGTTTGATTTACAGGACTGTGCATCTGTCATGCAAATCCTAGACCTGAATGGAAACTATACTCACAGCAGGAGAAGAATTCATTGTGAGTTTTTGCTAAATGTTGTATCTATCATCAATCCTTACCATGTCTCTGATTTCTGAGACTTGAGAAACAATGAATAAGGCTTCATTTACAAATGGAAAGCATCTGTGCTTAATTCTGATTGCAATTATATAGGTTTTATTCAACCTGCTGTTCATTCTGTCTCACAGAAGAAGAGAGTACTGACTGAGCAGGACACAGAATGAAGCATGGACTGCACCAAATAACTATGATTCATTCAGGTGTAAATCACATGAATGCAGCAGCACCAGATTCTACGAACTGTTATGCCAAGCGCTAACGAAATTTATAAGAGCATTCTTAATTAATGTTAATTCTTAACATTAAAAGGCAATTCACACCAATAAATATCCAAATGCAGCAATCAAGATTTCCTATTTTTACATTGTGTAGAAATTATTGTCTTGTGAATAATAATAATTTGGCCATCATTGGCATACTTGTAATTCTCAAATCAGGTTAAATTTTGAGTTAAAAAGTAAGCCATGCACCCTAAAAAATAGTTAATACTTAAACAGATAAAATATGGATTTGTTTGTAAGAATAACTGCGATTATCAGGAAATACACTATAGCTGTCATGTACAATTTTGCTGGTGCCAAAAACAGAAGAAACAAGTAACCGCTGTTCCTGCATCCTGTTCTCCAAGCGTCCAGAATAAAAACATGCAAGAGACATTTAAAAGAAGCAATATATAGTTTTTTGTTTTGCTTTTTTAAGAAAGAGCAATTGGCTATGCAGTTACATTACCTTAGTCCCCATCTGACCCATATTGTTGGAGTAAGATGGCTCTGGGCACTTCGGATATTAAAGTCTGTTTCCTTTCCTCCTTGCAGGGAGAAGGGATTATTTTATTTGCAGCTGGGATCGAGCGTAGTATTCGTGTCATACCTGCTGCCTTAACCTATTCGACTGACCAAAACACAGCTGCGATTCTGCAGCATATCCCACTTCCTGAGAGTTTTAAGCTCCTAAGAGTTTTAAGAAGACATGAACACCCTCACGCGGATCCCAGAACGAAGAGATTTCACTCGAGGGGGCAACCCCCGAGGTCGGTATGAGAACGAGCTCCCACCCCCGGCTTATTTGCCTTCATACATGAGAGGGAAAAGCAGCTTTCGTAGTCTCTCCTTCTGCCATACGCGGCTGGACTACTAGACAGTCCCCTCCTGACTCCGCAGGACTCCACCGAACTACACCGACGGCCCCAAAATGGCGGCCAAGGCCTGACTCTGGGCGGATGAGGAGGAAAACTTCCCCCTACCGGGCTTAGAACGAAGCACCGCCTCAGCGCGAACTAAAACTTCGCCCCCTCTCTTTCCTGACGCGCATATATTTCCCCCCCTCCGCAGAATCGGTCCTCCAATGTGCCAAAGACTCACGCCTTTCCATCACTGAGAAACAACCAATCGGAGTACGCCGTTCGGAGGCGAGGGGGCGGGTGGGAGAAGGTAGGCGTGGCCGTTGCCGTCTGACTGAGAGCGAGGCTGTTGCCTCCTCCCTACCCCATGCCCGTCCCCTCCCCTCCCTCCCTCCCTCCCCCCACCTTTCTCTCTCTCTGTCGCTCAGCTCTTCCTTTCGCTACCGGCACATTCCGCCGCCCTGGTGAGGCCTAAGCCAGCGGGAGCGGCTTGAGGAGGCGAGGGAGGAAAGAGGAGGCCGCTGCCACCGCCCCATTAGACAGGCGGTCAGTCACCAGGCAAGCCCGGAGCAGAGGAAGGGAGGTGGGGAAAGGTGCCCCGACCGCAGCAGTAAGAAGGGGAGGAGAAGCGGCGGCGGCGGCGGCGGCGGCAACAGCGCCGGGAAAAGTGGCCCGGCAGGGTCCGGGAGAAAAGGAGGAGAGGCCGCGCTCCCACCATGGCCGACAACGAGAAGCTAGACAACCAACGGCTGAAGAACTTCAAGAACAAAGGCCGCGACCTGGAGGTAACTGCTCCTTCTTCCCCCCCCCTTCTGGCGTTCCTGGCAGCGGGGCCGCCGATTGGCGCGGCGGGAGGGGCCGGGTGGGCTGTGGAGAGGTCGCGGATCAGCCAGGACGAGGCCGCGCTCTTGTGGCGTCTCTCCTTAATCTGTGGCGGGCCTGTCTGCCGGCCGGCCGGCCGGCCTGCCTGCCTGCCTGCCTGCCTGCCTCCTGCGGAGGCTTCGGCCGGCCCCGCCGTCAGTGGGGAGGGAAGGGAGAGAGGGATGGACGGACGGAGGGAGGCAGGGTGGGGTGCGTTGGGCTTTTCCTCTCCTCAGGAGGGACGCGCCGCCGCACACTGCCGCGGGTTGGGAGGGCCGCGGCCTAGGCGGCTTCCACGCGCAGTGACGCCGCCGCTTTAAGGTTCCCTTTTTCCCCGACCCCGACAGTTTGTGTACAAAAGGGGTGGGCTTGGGGCGGGTGCAGGCCGCTGCGGCCTTTCTGGACTACCCTGAGGGTGATCTGAAGAGGTAGGCGGTGGGGAGAGGCAGTCGGTGCCCCCCATTAGTCAGGCGGGAAGAAAAGGGGGCATCGTTTGCATAGCTGATGGAGGAGCCTCTTTTCTCCCCACCTACTCAGCTGCCTGACATGGAAACCGCCTGTCAGATGACATGTCTTTTCTCTGTATTCTTTTTTTCCCCCGTGACATGCATTTTGTCGGTAGGAGTGAGCTTATGTGAACTGCACAGCTGTATGAACGCCTTTTGCAATCCTACGTGGTTGAAACGATACATTATAAAAATAAATTGTGTTCTGTGGAACTTCCTGTATCTCATCAAGGGGGCTCCTACTACACAAAAGCTTATTCTTTGAGAAATCCTTTAGTTCTTAAGGTAATCAAGGACTCCTTTGTTGTTTATACCTCCATTTTCAGTTTGAAAACAGGTAAAATATCCCTGTTGAGTCCTCACAAGTAATACAAAGAAATAATTCTTATCTAGTCTTAGCTATCTTTTCTTAACTTATAAGTATTTTTATGCTAAATAGGATTTTAATTGGGACTTCTTTGAAGGTTGATTCTGCCTCCAAAATCAGTCATGTGTATGCAGCACAAGCATGTTCCCTAACAGAAATTTGCCCAATTGATAATCAAATGCTAGTTAAAGCAATGTCACCATGTATTATAGCTTAAAGAAAATCTTTCTCATTATTTCTCAGCTTGTTATCAGTTAGGGTCTTTTCCTGTATTCAAAACTAAAAAGTAAAACATGACTTGCAAATGTCAGATTCTGGGCCATAATCCAAGAGGGTCATCAGCTGACAGAATTGTTTCCACCAGCAGAATTATAGCCCACAGAAAGCTGGGAAACCTTCCTGAATGAGGGAAGGCAGTCCCAGGATTCTACAGTGTTGCTGGAACTTTTGGATTTAGGCTTTGGTCTTGCATATGTTTAGCTGTCAAAGTAAGTGGGGTTTCTGCCTCTCGTTTGAGAGGTCTTTTGTGAGATGAGCACTGCACCAACTTATCTTGTAGTTATTTAGCATTCAGCCTAAATCTTATATGGCACACAATTATTATTATCAAGCTTCTGATTAATTTGTTAGGCAGGCTGAAGTGTGAGTCTGCCCTTTCTAGTTCAAAAGAAATACAACTTGCTTCCCAAATGCCTTAGGGCAGTCTGGTCTTGCCTGACAAACCAATGGCAATTATAAACACAAAGGTTGGAAATGGGGTGGTGTAGCTAAGTCATAGACCATTTTTCTTATTTCTACATTTGCCACAAACTGTTGCTGCCTGTTTCATATTGGCTATCTGTGGGTTTTACTTGCATTAAATTAGCATAAAGGCAGTTTGCTCTGATTTTTCTTCTGCCTCAGAATCCTGGCCAGTAAGAAGTCTTTTTGATTCTACCCTGTTTTCAGTTGGAAATGTGATGGTAGTGCACCTGTATTGCGGACTTAAGGGTGCAATCCTGCACACATTTTCCTATGAGTGCTCAGTGAGATTTACTTTTGAGTTCACTCACATAGGATTACATTCCACATCTGCTTTAAAGAGGTCAATAAATCATTGTTCACTACCAGTGAAAATTATTGTTTGGAGAGAGGAAGACAATGGCAAACACTGTTCCCGCTGAGCAAATCTTGCCAAGAAAACCCAGTGATAGTTTCACCTTAGTGTTGCCGTAACTTGAAAACAGCTTGAAGGCACATGGCAATAAAGGAAACTGAATTTTTGAAAAGTGTATATTTCATCAAAATGTACTGTCTGTAACTCCTTCAGCTTTTCACTCCTTCCTAACAGGAATGTGACGTAACAGAATTTTATGTTCAAACAATAAGAAGCCAAGGCTTCCCACTGTGTGAAGGAACTGCTGTAAAACTTGGGTTCACCATGCTTTCTTCTCTGGTCTTTGTCAGAAGAGGCAATTAGAAACACTCACTTTTGCTTTTAAACAAAATACAGTTCCGTGTTATGTTCCAAGTTCAGATAACTGCGGTTTGTTTAAACTAGTTTGGTGAGATAAGCTAAGATCAAGACATAATTTCACAGCATGCACTAGTTCATTAACTAAAATTTTAAAAAAATTACTGTTCCCCAACTTTGGAGATAATGCTGAATTGTGGTTTGTGGTCATCATTCAGAGTCTTTAGAAGTCTCAGCATAAGTTTTAAACTTTATGTTTCAAGTCATTAAATATGTTGTAGAGTTGAGCATCCTGTTTCCTGCTCCTGAAAGTGGAACTGGATGCTTCCATTCTCCTTGCTGGACATGCCAGAAGAGCAGCAGTAGCGCGTAAGTCCAAGATAACTCTGTGTGTGTGCACACAAAACTTTAAGTCGCCTGTCAACTTAGTGACCCCACGAATTTCATAGTATTGTATTACTCACATTATTTTAAGCTATAGAAAAAAAGATTTCACATCCAGAGAGCTGTAAGAGAAAGCAGGATCAGATGTTCGTCACCATAAAATTATTTCTGTTGCCTACTCCAATATAATGGTGGATGTAAGACTGGATATTCCAAGTTAGGTTCCGTTTCTCTCTTTCTTGAAAAATAGGTTCTGTTATATTGCATCTAAGGCAAAGGGGTGCCTGAGTACTGAGGGAATTTAACTCCTGGGTCATTTAAAATCTAGCTGTGTTTGTGACTATGGCCTAGATTGCTCAGTTTCTGAATAGTCAGATGTAATCTTTTCTTTATATTAGTACTGCCCATTTTAGATGAGATCAGTTTTAATACTGTTAAAACATTTCTGAACCAATCTTAGGCACTGTTTCCTCAAACATAGTTATAAGGTGTACATATTTAATTGAATGTTCAGGTAATGCAATGAATTTATTTATAGTACTATTTAAGCAGCAAAGATGAACATTTTCAAGAAACAAATTCAACAGGTTTTTTTTTCTACAGGTATTATTTTTCTGGCAAAAATTATTGCCAGATAATGCAATTAAAAGAACAGGTTAAAATAAGTTTTATGCCAATAAATGATACCGGTTATCCACTGTTACTTTGAAAGTAGGTTCTCTAAGGCTCTGTCACATGCCCTGTATTGCTGTTTCTGTAATGGTGTACATTTTAAGCTTTCCTTATAGTGAAGTAAATTGGGAGTCTGCATGCTCGGAGTATCCTAGAGTAGTGCTACTGAAAGCGTTGGTCCTTGGCCTGCTGCTGGTTTTCAAGCTATTGGCTACTAGTCCCTAATGAGTTTCCCAGAAGGAATGAAACAGTTATACCCAGTGGACAGAAATATGGTGCTGGTCCCTAGCATGCTGAAAAAAAATAATGGTCTGTCTCCACATCCAGGTTATCTAGCCTGGAAATCCCTCTCCTGTAGAAGCATATGTAGAGTTCTTCATTATAATGGTGAAGTCCTAAAGTGATGCAAGAAAAAACATTTCATGAGTGCAGTTCTTAACATAATTCTACTAAAGAGTCAGCATTCAAAGTTTTTGAGTTTTTAAATTACCCTATGTTTCAAGTAATTAGACATACTGTGGAACTGAGCATGCTGTTTTCTGCTGCTAAAAAGCGTTTTGGCAGCTGATGGGAGTAGAGTGTAGGTTCATTTATATTGGTGAGTTAAGTTGTGATTGAAGCTTATCCATATAGAGGCCCTGCCTGAGATATTTGCTGCTCTTGAGTAGCTCCACTGCATAGTTTGAGTTTTGCTTATAGTGTTCCAGAGGATGCTGGCCCATAGCTCTAATTGCATGCAGTCATTCCAAGGGACCTTGGAACATTATCTGTGACCATGTTTGGTTCAGATGTCAGTATTTTTAGGTGTACCTTGGCTTGCTTGTGTGCTGGGGGATGATCAAGAAATCCTTGATGAAGACTGGGGAAGATTGCTTTTGGTTCATGAGTGACTTTTGTACTTTAGCTTTGTAATAATGATTTAACAAGACTATGGTGGTAGGACTGCTTTAAATATTGACGTCTGTTCTGTGAAGTGCATTTTGCAGAAATAGAAATAAACGTTTAAGGAAGAAGAAGGCCCATGTAAAGACAGCTTGTCAGTCCAGATGACATTGATGTGAGATTTGATGTAATAGCATTGGTGCAGGCTTGCCACTAGCTATGGTCTGTAGCACCACATATAACAGTAGACAATAGGACATTTCAAGTAATCTCTAATACCACATAATAAGAAAGGGAAATGCTGAAGAGCCAATACTTTTATTGATATTTATACAACCTACTGAAGAGAGAGCCTGCTAGAAATTTAAACTGAGAAGTATCTTATCCCTACTGCACTGGAAATTTCAAAGGAACAGTCTCCTGTGGGCATAGCTGTATGGGCTAAGAAATACAATGGTTTGAATTTTTAACCAAGAAGCCCTCCAAGAAATGCCACCTGCAGTGTCAGTAATTTTTAAAAAATATGACTATCTACAAAGGATGAATATATAAGAGTAGGTTTCAAGGGCAGTCACGGTGGCCATAAACCAATCTGAAAATCCACCCTGTCGTGATACCTTTATTGGGGCCAACGAAAAATACAGAATATGTAATGATAACCTTCATAATTTCTTTGTCAGGCAAAGATGGTAAATTAACACGTAGAGGAGAGAAATGTTGTAATTGTGACATTTATATTTCGCACATTACACAAAGCATATGTAGAGAAAATGTGTCCCCCCCCCATCATGGGTGTAAGCTGAGTGGAAAAATAGCAGCAGAACATGGGCACTTTGAATTTTCCACTGAAATTACAGTGCATCCACCTCCAGCATTGCGTTTGTATTAATCCAGTGTGAAGCCACAAGCACTTAGATCAGAAGAATTTATTTAGTCTACAATAACAATAATAGTTAGTGCCAGTGTGGTATAGTGATTTGAATATTGGACTGGGATTGTAGAAGACCAGGGTTCAAATCTCTGCTCAGGGATGGAAACCCACTGGGTGATCTTGAACAAGTCAAACTGTCTCATCCTCAGAGGAAGGCATTGGCAACCCCTCTCTGAACAAATCTTGCTGATTCATTTAGAGTCACAACAAATCAGAAACAAATGCAATACACACAACAACAAGAGTAGTAATTCTTGCTACCTCACAATGTAAGAACCAGTGCTGCAGGGTATGCCAGAATGAACTTCTTGAATTGAATGCTTTTACTAGTGTCTCTAAAATGTTGATGCTGCAGGTACATGCTTCAGTTATTTGGGCAATCAGCTAACCATGAGTAGACTTTTAATCAGCATATATGGTGTTGACACGAAAGTGGATATTGAGAAAAGAAAAGTACATGTTTAATGTCAGATGGTATTTTTCTGTAGTTGAAGAGCACCTAAGATTTGAATATAGGTAAAACACTGAAGGTAAGCACTTCTGATTGTTAAACACTTTTGTTCCAGAAGGAAAGAATATGACACTATTAAAATTTGTGTTGCTGGGGGACTCCTGTTTGACTCCCTGGCCATTGGCCTGGGGAGTCCATCAGGGTTCTGTTTTGTCCCTCGTGCTGTTTCCCAGCTGTTTCATGTAGATGTTAAAGGTCACTCAGAGTTTTGGGATTCAGTGTCATGAATATGCTGATGACACCCAACTCTGCTTCATCTTTCCATCTGATTCCAAGGAGTCTGTCTCAGTACTGAACCAGCGACTGTTGTCAGTAATGGACTGGATGAGGGCAAACAAATTGAAGTGTAATCCTGGTTAGTTGAAAGGTGGATCAAGGAATAGGGACTCTGCCTGTGCTGGATGGGATTACACTCCCTGTAAAATTTCAGGCTTGCAGCTTGAATGTTTGCCTGGACTCGACTCTGAGCCTGGATGCCGAGGTTTTAGCAGTGGTCAGGAATGCATCTGCACAGTTATAATTTGTGCGCCAGCTGTGCCCGTTCCTTGAGACGTCAGATGTGGCCACGGTGACACACGGGCCTTGATTATATCTTGGTTGGACTACTGTAGCACACTCTTTGTGGGGCTGCCTTTGGAAACTTCAGTGGGTTCAAAAGGTGGCAGCTAGAATGCTGATCAGGACCAATTACAGGGAGTACATAACTGCCTTTTTCAAACAGCTTCACTGACTACCTGTTCATTTCCGAGCACCGTTCAAAGTGCTGGTTGTGACCTATAAAGTCCTATATGGCTTAGGTCTGAACTATTTGAAGGACCGTATCTCCGTATACGAACCTGCCGGATTTCAAAGATCTGCAAGGGAAGGTGTTCTGTTGACCCCACTAGCATCCCAGGCTCACCTGAGACACAGGAAAGAGCCTTCTCAGTGGCTGCTCCCACCCTCTGGAACTCCCTTCCTTGGGAAGCTAGGCTGGCCCCCTCCTTGCTGTCCTTTTGTTGGCAGGCAAAAACATTCTTATTTAAGGAGGCTTTTAATATGTAAGCAGGTGGGCTTTTAATTTATTAATCAAAATTTTAAAAAATTAAAAATTAAAAAAATAAAGATTTCTAAAAAAATTTGTAGGCTTTTATAATTTAATATTTTTTAATGTCTTTAATTTTTTAAAATGTTAATGTTTTTAACTTTTTGGAAGCTGCGTTTGGTCCCATGCTGGGAGAAAGGAGGCATATAAATATAATAGACAAATAGCCTTTTTAAAAAATCACACTTTTGTTACTACTTTAAACCTTTAACTCTTTCTTGGGTTTAATCAGGTGACTTGTTGCCAGTAGCCATAGAAACGGATGCATTTGCTTTGCTGTAGGAAATCTTTGATGAGCTCTGGCTGTTGGTGACAGTTTGTGACTAAAAAACATGAATAGACATGACTGAAACACTCAGGGCCTTTCCACACTACATTGTTAGAGTGCTATTATTCCACTTTCAACATCCTATGGAATCCTGGGGTTTCTAGTTTAGAGAGGGGCATTTAGAATTCTCAGCCAGAGAGCTCTTTGGCCTCAGTAACCTACAAAACCCAGAATTCCACAGGATGTTGAAAGTGGAATAACAGTACTGTAACAGTGTAGTGGGGAAGGGCCCTCAGTTAAATCTACAGTACTGTTAGGTGTTTTTTTTTTTGGTAAAACATGCTGAGTTATTCTGAGATGTTTCCCCTCTTTCTCTTTTCATATACATTGTCTTATTTTTGTTGCCATTTTAAAGGTTCGTATGTCAGCTTGGTACTAATTCTTGAACATTGTAGAATTTTACCTGACAGTCTGTGCAACTGTTCACAAAGGAACCCCACACACACACATACAATAACCTACCGCTTCATGTTGTGGAACGGTGTCATGAGAGATAGTAAATACTATCTAGTTACTGTTCCTGCTGTGATTAGGAACCCTCCTAGGAATGGACTGGGGAAAGTGATATGTATATCTCCACATCCCCACTACCTTTATTCTTGCAAATGCATAAATATGGCTGAAATTCCTTTTTTAACACAGTTGTCATTCATATATTTAGATACTTTCCAGAGGGCTGGACAATGTACATGCCTCCTTCCAGGCCCTAAAGGGAGATGATCCTGGCACTTTTCCATCAAATATATTTTTTAATTATTTAAATAGGATGGTCACACCCCATAGGTGTTAAAGGGGTGCAGTTTTACTAGATTTTTGGCTCCAAGACCAAGTATACAAACATTTTTCATTGATTGACTAAAAGAAGGAAAATATTTTCTGACAACAACAGCAGCCTGAGGTTTCAGGATGTTCCAAATCTTAATGTGTCAGTTGAGGTGGTGGTAGTGAGGTAAGTGACCTGCTTAAGCCCCAAACACTTTTTGATATCTATTGTGGGTGACAGGATTAGAATCAAGATGTTATGTCCAGTGAGCTTAGAGCTCTGCTTCCTGTGCTATACAGGGATATATTAGAAAGAAAGTGAAGCACTATTTTCGTTTTACTTCTCTTCATGATCTCACTAGCATAAAAGTATAATATACTTATGACCTCTAGTGATACAGGCACTCCAGAGGAGGGCTTCAGAGAATTGTAAAAGGGAAAACCCTGTCCCCTTCTACTTCAGTTGAACCTGTGCCCACATGTCTGAATACACTCCAGGGCAGACTGGAGCCCTTAACAGTATCAGTTACTAAGAGGGCAGTTCTTGGTTGCCCACAAGCCCTTGGTGCTCTGTTCACTATTCCCTGCAACCCCTCTGATTTACTAGGAACATGTCACCTTTGGAAACATACACATTCGTCATGTGTGTAAGCCGCCCCCTCCCGTAATTCTTTGTTGTTTACTCAGTGCAGTAGCAGTGGGAAGAATCAGTCTTGCTGACTGGAATAAGGACTCCCCCCCCCCGACAAAAAAATTAAAATTGTCTTGCCTGTGTTAGTAACTATGTATAATATAGGCCCCCCTCCCCTAGTGGATGAAAGCTGTCCTGACATCAGTTCTGTCCTACGGAAGAAATCTATCTTGGGCATCATCAGCACAAGCCCAGCGTTAGAACATCAGCAAGTAAGCATAGCAAATCCAAGGGGGGGTGAAAGGGTGTGCACTTTCATTTGATGAATGGTTATCTTTGAAGGAGAAGGGAATTTATTCCCATTACTTCCCTACTAGCAGACCATCTTGAGAGAAAACATATCACATTGGCCCTCATCCTAGTAGGCTGGGCAGCTTTCCCAAGAGTAGACCTGATGAAGCAACAGACACTCCCATGTTGAGTGAAAGGGTAAGGAGTTCTCCTTCTGGCAATTCTAGTACATTTTTTCTAGGGAATGCTGCTTTGTGTGAAATAATTAAAGCCACTCTGCAAAATTCTGTGTTCCTTTCCCTGTTTTATTATGCAATACTAAGTCTGTAGAGTATCTGTGTTGTTGTGTGCCTTCAAGATGCTTCTGACTTTGGAACACCCTAAAGCAAACATATCACAGGACTTTCTTGGCAAGATATGACTGTGAAGGGGGTTGCCTTTGCCTCCCTCTGAGAGAGTGTGATGTGCCTAAAGTCACCCAGTGGGCTTCCATGGCGAAGAGGCGATTTGAATCTTGATCTCCAGAGTCCTAGTCCAACGCTCAAACTACCATACCCTTCTGATTTTCCAAGTGTATCTGCAGCAAAGTTAAAATCAGATTCGGCTGAGGCATTAGCATTTGGAGAAAGTTTGATATAGTATTAAGTTACAGCACATAATGATCGTGTTATAGAAAACTAGTGGCTTTGAAACTTGCTAAAAGGTAAAATTAGCTTAGGTCACTATGCTGTGTGCATATGTCGGTTGAAGTGATTTTGTCTCTCTATAGCACTTGTACTACACATTGCATTTGGTGTATGTGGAGTGGTGGTAGTTAAATGTAACACCCATTCTGTGTTGTGTACTGGGTCTTTACCTTGGGTGTGAATGTGACTTGATCCTGGTATACCAGTCAGAGTACATTGACAAAAGCTTTATTCAGGAATTTTGTAGCCCTCCGTATTTTTTGTTTATTTATTCCATTTATATCCCATCTTTTTCTCAATAATGAGACTCAAGGGGGCTTTGCAACTTCTTAAAAACAGTACAGTACAGGTTAAAAACTATATGAATCAGAAAAAGGGAAAAATACAAATGTTAATTAAAGAATAATTAATCCATAAACCATTAAAATTAATGTTTAAACATTATATAAAATTAACAAAACAACACAGGATACCATTCGACACCCATCACAGTCAACTTCTAGAGGCCTGATAGAATAAGAACATTTTTTCTTGCTGGCAAAAGGAGAGTATACATGGTTAGATTGTAAGTCCCAGCCGTCCTAGCTAGTACAGGCAATGGAAAAGAATGCTAGGAGTTCTGGTTCATCAACATGTAAAGTGCCAAATAATTCCATTTGTCTTACACACTTAACCAAGGAAAATTTCAGGCATCTCAATGTAGTTCAATCATGGATCCCTTAAAAATATGAATATTTGCACTTCCCAAATAAAAATGGACTTTTCCCTGGGGGTAATTAGCGGTTTATTATTCTCTAAAGAGGTTGGTTGCAAATCTAAATTTTAATTCATTTTTGATGTGATATATTTGTTTTTTGTAAACTTGGCACCTTTTCAGTAATAGCAAGAAATTAGTCATGTGCTGTTTTGCAACATCAGTGTGTTTTCGCCTTGATATCCAGAAGTTAACATAAACTATATTCCATTTTACTAAAGAATTTCCTTCACCACAGCAAGGATTAGAGTACTGAATTTGAGAGAAAATATTGCACTCTGATGTGTTGAACTTAGATCTGAAGGCCTGAGAGATTTTTTTTCCCCCCGAAGATTTCTGCTTTGCCTATTAAGATGCAGGAAAAACTTACCCATGCTTCCAAAATTTCCAGAAATTTCTAACTTGAGTTGTACTACAGTGTCCATTATCTGTAGCCATACTGACAAGGTTATTAGAGTTTTCTAGTGCAGGACATGAGATTGAGAAAATGTGGTACAGATCTGTGTGAAACACTTGTGATCAGTGTAGAATCTGTACTGTAGACATTGTCATCCTGACTGTTATGTAAACAGCTCCAGGTTTACTTACATTTCAGTAGAATCTCATTGTTTTCTTGACTGGTGGATTGGAAATGACTTTGAGATCAAGCTTATTTCAACTTTTTGTAAATGTATTTTCTGTTACTGCTTATTAAACCAGGAGTTTGCATTGGATATCACTTGCATTGGATATTACTTACAGTCAAAATCACTGTTTTTTAGGTGAAGAAAGGCGAAATGTTTTATAGTATTTAGATCTAGCTTCTGGTGTTTAAGAGGTGCTTTTGCATCTCCAGACGCAACTTATGCATAGTGTCCAAAACATATTGAGTCATAGCATCAAATATCCAGGCTCTTCAGTTGTTCCAGGTTGTTTCAGTTCCTTACATCATGTAATTATACTTAGTATCATGAGGGCACTTCAGAAAGTTCAGAGAATTTCACATATTCTCAGTGATCCCTTATTCAGCACTTATTCATGTAAGGGTAGTCCTCTTATCTCCATATTGCAGATGGCGGTTTAGTCTGAGAGAAAAAGTAGCTAGTTCATGGTTGAGACAAGATTTGAACTTGGGACATCCGTCTCTTTCTATACTATGCCAACTCCGACAATACAGTTGAGGCATACTATATTAAATGGTGGGTACTTGCTGACTAATCTTTAATTTTGCTTTCTGTCATTACTTACCAGCTATAATGCAGAAGAGCCCATAGCTGCTGGGATTTAATGTGGAATTAGAATGAGGGAGGAAGACTTAAGGTTTTACATTCTGTGCTTATGTTGAGAAGGAAGTATGTTGAAGTTCCAGTGAACAGGACTTATGTAGAATAGGATTTCGTGTGCACTGCAACACTTCTGCACTAGTTTAATTTTTAGGTGTGCAGTTACCTAAGCTTGGATCTGGTGTATTCATTTCCACTTGAGCAATGTCCAGGAAGTTGTTGCAGCAAAAACAATAAGGGGTCTTTTGGCACATGAAAGATTAAACACATGTTTTGGCACAAGCTTTAGTGGATTAATATCTGTTTATTGGGAAAATTAATACAGCAGCCAAATCACATATCCCTTTGGGGTGGTTTACAAATACGTATTTGATGAGGTGGGCCTTAGTTCTTGAAAACATACTTACCTTCTTCATCTTGGTTGTCTTTTGTTGGACTTGAACTCTATTAACTCTTGGAAGTGGAAATGGCTTCCAGATTTGAGAAAGAGCTGTTCCTGTGCCTAAGCAGGGCAGAGATAGCACAAAAATCAGCTGAAATTGTCTCCTACAATACATCAGCATAAAAAAAAAGTCTTTAAAATGATTTAGGGGAGCTGTGGTGTGAAGTGGGACTCTCTAGTAGGGGTTGTGTATGTCCATTGAATCTTGGAAAGCTGCAATAAGCAAACCGTAGACACAAGTTCCATGGTTTGTTTAGCTGGTACCACCAAATGTGGGAGTGCTCTGGCTTAGTTGTCATACAAACCTATCACCGTTGACCCAAAACATTTTGAGCCAATTCAACCAACCATAGTGAAAGTAGTAAACAGTTCTTCTGTTTTGGGTGGTTTTAACATAAATTCATGTGCGGAACAGCAGAAAGAACAGCAGATTGCTATCATGTTTTGGATAATTTATCTTTGCTTTGGCTAAGTTGTAACTATGTTACATTTTAATTTTAACAGACTATGAGAAGACAGCGAAATGAAGTTGTCGTGGAATTAAGGAAGGTAAGAGATCTTAACACATTCATCACCTACTTTTGGTATCCCTGTGGGCTCTTCTCCAGTACACTGCAGGTGCAACAGTCCTCATAGGACACATGAGCCCTGCTTTCCCTTCCTCTTTTCTGCTGTATCAAGGAATGACCTGTCACTTTATCAAGGAATGTAAACCACAGGCAATGTGTGCACTGTGGATTTGATCATACCTATGGTTTCTAGCATTTTCCTATAGCATTGTAGGCTTCTTAAATTACCAGGAGTGAAAGCAACCATCTTGCTTTTTTTCTGACAGACAACTGAAGAAATTGTTCAGTTTCTTTATTAGTATAACAACATGCTAGACTATTAATATGTCAACTGAGAAAACCTTTCATAGTTCAAGTTGTAGGAAAATGGTGTCATTTACAATAAAATCATTATGTGGATCAAGGACTACATTACTTTTTGCTGTGTCACTCAGTTCTCAAACAGAAGTAAATGATTATGGTTTTCACTGTTGCTTGAAGATTATGGTTTGAAAATTAAGACACTGAGTTCAGTGTTTTCATGACACTCTATTCTGTGCCAGGAAGCACATCTTTATTTGTGAGACTGAGCTTATAATGAATGTCATAAATTCATTTGTGGTCTTTGCTTCTGTTCAGTGCCTTGCTGGACAGAACTTAGCTGAATGATATGTGAGAGAAACACCTATATGATGCTGCTGTAATTTTTGGAGGGTGGGCTTGATATATCGAGGAAACCTCCCTTATGGTAGTCCTTGGAAAAATTTCACAGCATGCCTTCCTGTAAAGAAAATCAAACAAATTGCTTCCTGTATCAAACCACATATTATCTAGCCTAGCATTCTATTTCTAGTAATGGTCCACTAGTTGCCTCTGGAAGGTCACAAATGAGTCCTTAGTCTTCACCACCAGTATTCAGATGTACATAGCTTCTGAACCTAAGGGTTCCTTTTAACTGTCAAATTACTTCTCAAAAGTTACCTACACTATCATTATAGCTTCTTGCAAATTCCTTTGGTTAAGGTTAGGAATGTTACTTCTTGCTTTTAAATTGTGGTATTCTGTTTTCCCCAAAAGTTTATATTCTTGATGAACTGAAACTCTGGAGTAAGAAAGGAAACACATTAAGCTAGTGCATGTGTGTGTACTAATTTGGAAAGCAGTTCTATGATCCCTGGAACCATATAATATTCCCTGTATATTAGCAGAGAAAGAGATCTGCTGCTGGAGGCCTCTTTTTTGTTTTGGAGGGGGAAAAAAGGCAAAAGACACACTTCCAATTTATATTGGAAACTATTAATGCCATTGCTCTTCCTTGTTAGTGCTGTTGTCCAGTGGATCAAAAGACTTTCTTAATTCACCCTGAGGTCTCTGAATCAGCCAAAAAACCTAAGCCAGCTCTGAAACATTTATCTCATTGCGGGTCAAGATTTTTTTACAGGAGAAATGGCAGTAAAAAGGCCAAAAGATTGGGATGTTTTAGAGATAAATAGAACTCTGTTGATGATTATGTTGTTGTGTTCTTTCAAGTCATTTCCCGCTTATGGTGACCCTTAGACCAACCTATCACAGACTTCTCTGGAGGATGAGAATGTGTGACATGCCCAGGGTCACTCAGTGGGTTTCCCTGGCTGGGCAGGGAATCAGACTCTTGTCTCCAGGGTTGTAGTCCAGCAATCAAACGGCTACACTGCAGTGGCTCTCCTTTTAAGGATTAGTGATGAACATAAAATCTGATAAGGAAGAATGGGCCCTGAATATAAATGCTGACTTGAATTTTATTTTGCAACACTCAAGAAGTCTTTTGGCCATGTCATACATTCCTAAGACATATTTTTTTGTTTTTATTTTGTCATTTTAAGTTTAAATTAAATTTTTAAAAGCTTCCTTATATTGCAAATTTACAATACATCTAAATTACAGAAAAGTACAAAGCTTGAAATGATCATTTTGAAATGATTAATTACTATTATGCTTTACACAAATTCCCTTGCCTCAAAATGCCCCCAAAAGTAATGAGAATAAATGCTAAATGTTACTGATTACTATCTCTGTCTGACTTAGCAGAAGAGACTTCATTGTGCAATTGTCACTCCTCAAAATAACTCATTAAGATCATTATTTGTGATGCATTATTTCCAAGTTAAATAGTGAGTACATTTGCCAAAAATAAATAATACAATATCATGTTTTGCATTTAAAAGAACAAGCGAGATGAGCATCTGTTAAAGAGAAGAAATGTACCTCATGAAGATATCTGTGAAGATTCTGATATTGATGGCGACTTCAGGGTGGTAAGAACCTATATGCTATATGAAATGCAATGTATGTATCTTTTCATCACTAGTTCTAACACTTTGATATTTGTTACAGCAAAACACATCTCTGGAGGCAATTGTGCAGGTAAATAACTATTCTCAGTTACTAAAAATTTTGATTACTTTATGAAGTCCTGAATTTAAAATTTATTTTATTCTTTTCATAGAATGCTTCAAGTGACAACCAAGGTATCCAGTTAAGTGCAGTACAGGCTGCCAGGTAAAAGAATAATTTATGTGAATCTCCTTGTATTTCCATGACAGTTTCCTATTGTTGTACAGTTTATTCATCGAAATTATATTCGTACTGTGTTCTGCCTAGAAATGATGATTCTGCAGCTATGTCTAACGTGAAATGATGAACTACGTGTACTGGGGAACACCTAGACAACTGCAGTGGGCCTGGGTGCCAGTTTCCCCTCCCCTCAGATTTGTTATACCTTCCATTTCATCCTGCTCTGTGCTGCTGATTTGGCAGTGGAAGTGCAGAAAGACTGGTCTTTGAAAAACTGACACCCTCCTCCCCCACACAAGCTGCATGGGAACTGTGCACCTTGTTCTGAGGGAAAAACAGACTTCCAGGAACACAATTCTCCTTCTGTTACTATAGAGGCAGTAATTTTAAACATTTTGCTGCCATGTTTTGGGGGCAACAGGGCCACAGAAATGGGCAAGGGGGCTGGCCATTCCTGCTGCATAAACATGAGTGAATGAAATAGTTATTTGAGAGATTCCTTGTTAAGAATCAGTTTGAAGCTTGTCAACAACTTCATTTGATGTTTCATATGGAAAAATTAATGAAGTAGAAATTGCAGATCCTATTCGTAAAATGTGAAGAGAGACTTGACAAAAGGATGATCTGTATGTTAATGAAAATAATATAAAGAAAGTTTTGAAATACCTTTAAATTGTATTTTGACAGATCCTTAATTCTGTTAGCATGGGATATTCTTTAGCTGAAAGAGTTGCGACTAATGAAATATCACATAATTTAGAAGTTAGACAATATTTTTGAAATTAAGAAAGATTCATTGAACAATTTTCTGTATGCGTTTTTAAAGAGGAGGAAGGAAAGGGGGGAACAGATGTGGTAGCATCATTAAAAAAAATTTTTATTTTTGAATGAGCTTTCATGAATTTAAACCCACTTGTTTGGGTGCAGTGCAAAGTGGTATTAAGGTCTTTACAGTGGTCAGTTAGCGTTGATGTATGAAAGCAATAAATCTGCTTACAAAACTCAAGTTTCCTTCAGTTCTGCAACTTGGAAAATAGCAAAGACTAAAACGAGAAACTGCTGAATTAAATTATATTCACACATTCCAGCCTGTTAGCAGAGATATGAACAAAGACGATGGATTCATGGCACATTACATAAATTAATACAAAAGCCTGACGACTACTCATATAACAAAAGGAATCTTTTCAGAGAGTTTTGAACCACTGTAAAGATCTGAAAGACCAGTATCACCTTATGCAGCCCTTTGAAAATTTAGGGTAAGGGACATGATTTGCATTCTAAACTACACTGTTACATTCTAAACTACTCCTGCAACTGTATAAATACGCTTTATACTGAGATCTTAACACCACTTGGTACTGCACCCAAAGAAATGAGTTTATATTTATAAAAGCTCATGCAGAAATAAAAACCAGTTATTCTTAAAGGTGCTACCACATTTATTTTTCTTTTTTCTTTTCTCCTCCTTCCTTCTGCCTCTTTCTACTTCAGGAGACTTAACAAGGCTACTTCTTTGAAAACCACCTTTATGGCTTTTTGTGTCAGAACACCTGAGTCTCCAATTTTAGCTCTTGAAAAATCAGAAAAAGATACAACAAAATAAGAGCAGTTTTTAGCCACATGTCCAAAGTACAGCATACCCTTCACATTCATGGAGGTTAGGGGCTCAGACCCACCCTGAAAGTGCTAAAACCATGATTGCTGTGCTGGTAAGGTCTCTGGGGCAGGACATATGTGCATTCACTCATTTGTGCAGGGGGAAGGGGAGGGAAGGAGAAAAGGGATACTTGCCCCATCCCCTGCCTCCCTCCAGCATGTACCCTCCTTCTTTCTTCTCCTGTTCCATCCACTTCCTCCCCGCTTGCGCAAATGAGCAAACGTGTATCCTCCCTCCATGTGCCCACACAAGTGAATGCACACATGCATGCACTCTCTTCCTTCCCACCCCCTTCTCTCCTCCTGCCTATGCATGTGAGTGAATGTGCACAGCCTCCTTCCCTTCCATCCCCCCCCATCTGTACAAGTGAGCAAAGGTGCACATATATTCTCCTCCTACCAACCTGTGTGGCTGGGCCCAGTTACCCTGCCAGTTTGATTTTCTCCCAGGAGTACAGTCTGAAAATAATCTAATTGTTGAATGCTTAACCTTGCAAATGTGGAGGGCCAACTGTAGATAGGAACAGTTCTTAAAGCATCACTGTTATCAGCATGGTATATTATTTCTCCTCCATCTACAGCGTCAAATTCATCATTAGCATGCTTTTGACTACTACAGGATTAGGGGAGAAAATAACCATCATTTCTACTTGTGATAATGTGTGAACTACAATTAAATTAAAGGAATAAACTACCTCAGGGCTATTTGGTATATTTGCCTAGTCTGGTATGACAACTCTCAATTGTTAATTAATTTTGTCTGGTATGACAACTCTAAATTTGTTCTAGTTGTAAGATTTGCTTATGGTTTTTGGGGAACTGTGTCTGCGTCTAAAAAGTGGCCTAACAGGGTCAGAGTGGTAATTTTGCTTGCCTTCAGTATTTTTATGGCCTTTGGATACTGGAATAGATTTCTCAAATAGTTTGTACTTAAATAGGAAAAAAATAGGGGAATATGTTTTATATATTGTAAGGTCAGAACAGTTTAAATGTTACCATATGATTGATAAGAAAATACAAGAGTAATTTATGCTATCCTTTAAAGTGTTTATATTACTCTTAAGATAGAAAATAATTGTGAAATCCTAACTAGCTACTATCAACATTTTGGGGTGTAATTTTGAATATAATATATTTTGAAAGTTGAGGTGAGACTTGAGTTGAATTGAAAGTTGAGTTGAGGTTGAAGTTTGAACTTTCCATGAGACTTGATTTATTTTCATATGTTTTTACAACAGGAAACTACTCTCCAGTGATCGCAACCCACCAATTGATGACTTAATAAAATCTGGAATTTTACCTATATTAGTGCACTGTCTTGAAAGAGATGACAAGTGAGTATGAGAATGGTTATTTACTGAAATGAGTATCTAAAAGTACTGAAGCAAAACTGATCTCTTGTCTCTTTGTTTGTTAGTCCATCTTTACAGTTTGAAGCAGCATGGGCACTGACAAATATTGCATCTGGAACCTCTGAGCAAACACAAGCTGTGGTTCAGTCCAGTAAGTAAAATAAGTACTTAATGTATTTATGTGTGTATATAACTTTGCAAAACTGTCAAATAACACAGTATCATACCTCTTATTAAATAGTATTCAGCAGTATTTGATAATGAGTTGCTCCTTTTATACCAGGGTGGGGAAACTTCTGATGATGGACCAGATACAGACCATTTGTGTGTGTGTGCTTTCAAGTTGCCTGTTGACTTATGGTGACCTGATGAATTTCATAGCAAGGAGTACTCAGAGGTGGATTTACCAGTTCCTTTCTCTGAAATATAACCTCCAGCACCTAGTATTTGTTGGCTCTCCCATTCAAATACTAACCAGGGCTCATGCTGCTTAGCTTCCACTATCACACAGCACCTAGTGCTTTTAGGGTATCATGCACCTTACTTATTAATCTTCTTTGATGCATACCCAAACTGAGTTTCTGGTGGAAGAACACAGATTGCTTGGCAGACTGCTATTTTTTTGTGCCAGGTAGTATTCAAGAAAATCTTTTCTAAATATCTAGTGCAGTGCCAAAAGGAGAAATAGAGAGCTTTCAGCATTGGTGAATAGAAGTTTGTGTGTACGCGTGTGTGTATAAACGTGTAGGAACAGAAAGTTGTACCCTCCATCAGCATGCACCTGGTACCAGCTTTCCTGTGAAAAAGTGATATCCTTGACTTGGAACGTAATATTGTTGCTCACCAAAATTCTGGTTTTCTGTGCGGCATAGCAGTAGAACTGGTTCAAGTTATAGAGACAGAATTCATCCAGATTCTAACAAAAATATGTCAATAAATACAGAAAATGAAACAGTGACCCACAGACTGGAAGCACTCAGTTTACATTCTCTTTCCCAAGAAAGAGCCACCAGGATTGTAACCATTAAACCATTGATCTCTCACGCAAACCAAGTGCTGCTCAAGATTTTACAGCAAAACTTTTTACTGTATACTGAACAAAAGATGCCAGATGTCCACCTGGATTAAGAAAAGGAAGAAATTGGGTAGTGAAGTGCATCAAAGAATTTTAGAAGTAATTTGTGCTAAGTGTTGCTAACACACATTAACTTGTGTATCAGTAATGTATTTCTTTGTTTTGCAGATGCTGTTCCACTTTTTTTGAGGCTGCTGCATTCACCCCATCAAAATGTTTGTGAGCAGGCAGTATGGGCTTTAGGCAATATCATAGGTTGGTTACATTTTATATCAGAGTTACATGCTAGTCTTGACAGAAGACTAATGAATTGCCTAGATTTGCACTGTATTATGAAAACTGTTTTTATCCAAAAATGCCTCAGAAGTTTTCCTGCTTCTTGTGTCTATATGTATTTTACCTCAAGGTAAATATATAATACCCCAAGGTATTGTATTAAAATATAAGAAAAATATATATTTTATTATATTTTAAGTTCAGGCATTTGAAAATCAAATGGAAAAAACATTACATGAGTTATTCAGGTCATTAGGTGCTTATGTTAGTATATCTTACATAGCAGGCATGTTTCCCAACTTAGTCTAACATGTCACCTGAGGTATTGCAATCATGGTCATTCAGTAAATGAGTTCCATTTTTGTGAAATATGCATGTAACAGTAATTTAAAAAAAATTTCTTGGTAAAAGATCAGATTGTTAAGACAGTTGATTTTGTACTCTTTCAAGTGAAGTCTCCTTGTTCTACCAGACCTAAACCTGCTGTGACTCACTACCTGGTTTTATATGTCATTCAGATTTATGAGCAGGACATGGTGCAAGAGCTATTACTCCAATGTGTTAGTGTACCCAATGTAATAAAATGTGTAGGATGTTACATCAGCAGCATCAGTTTTATGTGGTCATCTAACTTGGTACCAGTCTTTCAGTTAGTTGTTCATAGTGTACTGTACATTGTAATTTAATTTTTCACTATATAGCTGAAGACAAACTCTAATTAAGTGTATTGGATTTCTTTTTTTTCCCAATGTTTCCAAGTAGAAGCTAGATAGCTATGTGTTCTGGATGCCTTAACTTTGAATTTCTTGCATCAAGCAGAGTGTTTGAATAGGTGGCCTACAAAAGTGGTTCTCAGCCTTTGGTTCTACAGATGTTTTGAACTTCAAGAAGCCTCAGCCAAAATGCACAATGATAAGAGGTTGTAAGAGTTGTGATCTGGAATAGCTGGAGGACCAGAAGTTGAAAACCATTGTCCTATAAAACCTCTTGCAACTCTGGTTCTACAAGTCAGCCATTTTAAAAGAAACTGATTCGAGCAGCCATTCCTACTTGCCTATACATGGAAATAGCTGCCATAAAATTTCTGGCTCAAAAGTGAGATTTCTGGTAAGGGAAGGGAGTCCTGGTAAGCATCAGTCATATTTTTATACCCCAACTATTTAAATGTTTGTACAGGTGACGGACCCCAGTGTAGAGATTATGTCATTAGCCTTGGAGTTGTGAAGCCTCTGCTGTCTTTCATCAGCCCATCTATTCCAATAACTTTCTTAAGAAATGTTACTTGGGTAATGGTCAACTTGTGCCGTCACAAAGACCCACCTCCACCAATGGAAACCATTCAGGAGGTAAAGTGCTTCATTGTTTGTTGAAATTTTATCGCCTTGAACTGTACTGCAGAATTTGTAATGCCCTTTTGTGTTTCTCCTAGATTCTCCCAGCACTCTGTGTTTTAATTCATCACACAGATGTAAATGTGAGTATCAAAGTATTTCATAAGTGATTTACTGGGTAGTTATGAGCAAATATTTCAAAAACAGTCCGTGTTCTGCTTACATGCAATGTTGTCTTGTTTGCTTGTTCATGGGCAAGCAGTGGTAGTGGTGGATAAATCTGAAATAGTTAAATATGTAATATGTGGGGACTGGAAATATATTAACATCCTATAGTATTACAGTCCTCCCTCCACATTTGTGGGTTTGACCTTAGTGAATTTGATTATTTGTGAAGCACATGCATGCATTTCCCCCCATTCTCCTTCTGTTCTCTTGTGTTTGCTCGGCATGAAGAAGAAAGGCCAGCACACCTGGGCAAAAGGCAAGGGAAAGCGGGGCAAGGCACACACGTGCCTTTCTTCTCCGCCTCCAGAGCTTCCCCCTCCTATTCCCTTGTCTTTGGCGCCAGAGTGGAGAATGTGCACTGAGGCTTCTCTGGAAGTGGTGTCCCCCCTCCTATTCCCATGCCTTTTGCCCAGTGCGGAGAATGTGTGTGGAGGCAAAAAGCGAGGAATAGAGGGAGGCATGTGCTTGCCTTCATTCATCACGTGCAGTTTTTCCCCTCCCATTCCTTTGTCTTTTGCCTTGGTGTGGAGAAGGAAGGCTCACTCACCTTACAAAAGGCAAGGGAATAGGAGGGGGAGTGCAAGAGGGAGTTATTTTCTTTTTTCAGCTTCCTCAAGGGTTCTGTACTCGGAGTGCTCACGAAAGTGGAGAGGCCAATATACTTACTAGTACTTCAGATGGAGATGGTAGAAAAAAATAAGTCTGAAACAAAATTAGTAAAGGCTTTTGACAGATACCATTACAAATCTACAATTCTGTTTGATTACCCTTCCATATTTCGTAGCGTCGCACAGCATCTATTCAAGGTGCCGAGGGAACATAATTTACAATGTAGCCCTTTCTATAAATACCTAATTGTTTTACACAATTTTATCTGCTTGTATTATTCTGATGCGGTGTATTTTTAAACATCTTAGATATTGGTAGATACAGTCTGGGCCCTCTCCTACCTAACTGATTCGGGCAATGAACAGATTCAGATGGTCATAGATTCTGGAATAGTTCCACATTTGGTTCCTCTTCTCAGTCATCAGGAAGTTAAAGTACAAGTGAGTATTCTACACATTCCATTTATCTGAAGACACTTTTTTAACGGCTGTGCTGTGTGTTTTTCCATATGCATTTTCTCTACTTTCATCACATTTAGAATTGTAAAACATTCTGATTTAATAAATATTGTTTCTCTGTTTAGTATGGAATGGCAGTCTGAATAAATATAGTGAAAGCTTGAAATTCTAAGGGTATTAGCCTTTAACATAACTATTAGTTGATATGATTTACTGAATAACTGCATGATTTTTAACAGATTTGTTTTGAATATGTTTATTATGTATTGATATGTCAAGAAGAGAAGATTGGTTATCATGCATGCAGTAGAAAGTTCATACGTTATTGAAAGTATTTTTACTGAGGTTTTTGATAGTTTAAATGTAAAAAACTACTATTTAATATAAAATCAGTGCTGATTGTTAAAAAAAGGCACTTTTTAATACAATAGATCCCCCGTAACTGCATGACTAGTATCCGTGGTTTCACTTGCCTGTGATATCCTCTAAGGCCAAGGCTGCCACTGCTGGCCAGGCTCCTTGCCCTAGAGAGGAGAAGAAGGTGCACGGCAAGGTACAGCTGGGCTTCCTGCACCTCTCTTGACCAAGAAAGAGACAGACACTCCTTCCTTGGTGGAGAGAGGCAAGCAAAGCCCAGCATGGGTTCCCCCTGCGCTTCTCTCAGTCACAGAAGAGATGGGTGCCCTTCCTCAGCAGAGAGAGGCACATGTAACCCAGCATGGCTCCCCCTCACCTCTTGTGGCTGTGGAAGGAGACGAATGTCCCTTACTCAGCAGAGAGAGGGATGTGAAGCTTGGCACAGCTGCGCCCAGTTATCAACATTTTTCCTCATCAGTGTTAAGTCTGGGAACATATCACTCATGAATATGGGGGACCTACTTACTTCTTTTTTATCATATAGCAATAGGTATTATTTCTATTTGTCTGTAATGTATCAGTCAGAATGGGTTAAAATAGCTTCTGGGTCTTTGCATTTTCATTTTCCAGCTTTTAGTACAAACTGTAAGATGTCACTGATTTGTTCAAATGTAATGAGCACAGGATGTTGTCATGTGCTCTATCTGCTATATAACTTCTAAATTATCAGGAAATTTTACTTTGTCACTTGGCCATAGTCAACAAGTGATGATTTGTTTGAACCGTTCTTTCAGTTCTCATAAAAGGGCAAATTAAATTTCTGAAAACTTGGGAGTTATTAGAAAAATTGTTCTATATTTGAAGTTTCCCATTATTCCATTTTCTTTAACAGAACTAGTGCTATACACAGCAACTAGTTCTCCCAAGAATTCTTGAACTTTTTCTTATCCGACTCACAGAAATCAAATTTGAGAAACATATCTTTGATCTGATTGAGAGTATAGATAATTATTTAAAGCTTTTCTCAATTAAACTCCAGTACCATTTCCAAACAGATGGTTGATTTTTAAACATGCTAGTCTAGCCATCAGCTTTTACCTTTTAAAATGTTTTGCTTTTCAGACTGCTGCACTCAGAGCTGTAGGCAATATTGTTACTGGTACTGATGAACAGACCCAGGTAGTTCTGAACTGTGAAGCTCTTTCACATTTCCCTGCTCTATTGACACACCCCAAAGAAAAAATTAATAAGGTATGTATATATATGACACTGAATTCATGAAATAAATTATAATTCATTGTGTGATACCTCCAGTGTAGAAAATCATATGGTAATGGTTATTCCTTTAATTTAAAAAGTAGTTATGACTGATTTTACATTATAGTCATTACTTTCCAAGGAGGATCCTTGGAAACAACAAGAAAACTTTTGATATACTGTAGAAATTTGTAGTAACTTCTGGATTTCAACTGTCATTCATTTAGCAAGTGGACAGAACTTGCAGCTTGTCTTTAGCCTGCAGCTGCATTAATGTGACTCTTGGAAATGATGAAATAGAGGTCATGAGGTGGATGTGTTGCGTGTATGTGGGAGGATGGAAATTTTTATTTTAAATGGAAGAGTAGAAAGGGTGGGTGGGGTGTGTGCGTGCTCATGCGTGTGTGTAGAAGCCCTGTATGATGCAAACTATGGGTACTGAAAGAAACTGCTGATTTCGGAGTGCATCTGAGGCAGTTGCAGAGTCATGGGGTCTTTACTGCAACATTGCCAGTGATTAGAGACCCAGTTCAACTCATAGTTTGCATCAAGGCATTTTAAGCCTCTAACAGGTTCATTTTATCATACAAAGGAACCTGTGATCTGATCTAAGAGTTCAGTTTAATGATTTTCAACATTTAGCAGTATGGTTTGGAGAAGAAAATCTTTCATGCTGAGGAAGTAGAAAGAATAATTTAAAACAGAAGGTTAAAACACAAAAGTAAATACTTTTGATCTGTGTGGGTTTTTTAAAAAAAATTATTAGCTTTTACTGAGAATTGTTATAAACCTTTCTGGATCAAATCCATCCAAGGCAGAAAACTAAGTGAAAAAAGGACCATACAGTATTGTGATATAACTTTAAAATGTGCCCCCCCCTCCAAACAATAAAGAAAATACTGTTCAATCAGTTCAGAAACATATTCAGAGATAGCAACAAATCAGTAGAATATTTTCATTAAAAGGCATTTTAAACCATTGTTTTCCAAGCCTTTTAATATCACAGCTGAGAGAAAATATTCATTGTCATTATCATCAAAAAGTTATTAATTAACTGGACTTAAGACATTTAAAATAAATCGGACATATATGCATACATGCATACATACATACATAATTTAACACTTTTGTTACTGGGGCACCAGTGGCTTTAAATTTTCAGATGGTGGTAGTTTATTATTCTGTTTTGCAAGAAGACTGAGTTAAATTCTTAATATTCTGAAACATTGTAACATAACATTATTAGGTTAAGGTTTTACCGAATGAATTAAAAAAGCAGTAGTTTTTTTTTATTCTAAAATCTTAGTGACAATACAGTTTTAAGAAGAAATGCATTTGGGACGGGTATTTTTTTTTTATTTTTTTTTTTGCACAAGATGGTCTCTATATGTGCAAAGCTGCCAAGTAAGAGATTTGGGGACTCCATACTTTTTGAAGGTTCTTTCCCCCAGTGAGTAGGTCTGTTTGTTAGTATGCAGATATGTATACTACCCAGTTGTTGCTCTGCTAATAATACTCAGCATGGAATCTGAAATAAGTAATTTCAATCAATTTCAATCAAAGAATATTAATTGCTAAACTTAATTTGTTTTAAAGTTTTGCTGTAGTTCTGTATAAAAGTATGTAGCTCTGCTGAGATTAGTCCATACTTTCATTGTCTGTATTTTTTCTTTCCAGGATTTTAAAGTATTACTTTTTTTTTAATTGCAGGAGGCTGTATGGTTCCTATCTAACATCACTGCTGGGAATCAGCAGCAAGTCCAGGCCGTGATAGATGCTAACCTTGTACCAATGATAATACATCTTTTAGATAAGGTTAGAAGGGGAAAACTCATACTAAAGTTTTCTTTTGTTGTAGGGAAATATTTCTAGAGCAAGTTATCTGTTGCATAGAGACCCTTTTTTAGAGCATTAATGGGATAGCATTTGCTTGTTAGAGTCTAGGTACATATGCTTGGAAGAGCCGGTGCAATTTCATGGTTTGAGCTTTGGACTATGATTCTGGAGACCAGGATTTAAATCCCTGCTCAGCCATGAAAACTCACTGGGTGACCCTGGGCAAATCAGATTCCCTCAGCCTCAAGAAGACATTGGCAAACCTCTGCCAAGAAAACCCTGTGATAGGGTTTTGTGTGCTTCTGCCAAGTCAGAAGTGACTTGGAAGCACACAGTAGCAGCAACATACACTTGATGTAGACTTATAGCTCATTTGATTTTATATACTCTGCGTTATTTTGTGTCTGTTCCCAAGAGGTCAACAGTGTGGGGAATTTAAGTAATTAAAGAGTTGGGAAATAAAAGAGGCCAAAGAAAAGTTTAGAGAGAGAGAAAAATTAGTGAAACTGCATTGATTTGTCAAATCTTGCACCTCCCTCCTTGGCTCAAGATTAGAACCAAAAATGAATGGCCCACTAGTGGAGGAGTTATATCCATGAACCTGTCTGACTCTTTATCTCCTATCATTGCTTTGTACCTTGTGAATAATGAACTAACACTGAAAATACTAACATTGAATACCTTGAATAGTTCATCCTTGAAATGATTTGTCAAAGTGCATCGTGATCTGGCAAGCAAACGTTCATTTCCAAAAAACAAATCAGTGATGGTGAAAGAATGAAACAAAAACATAAACACTCAAAAGGGTCTTTTTACTATTTGGTTGATCCTCTTCTTCAAATTCCCACCCATTTCATCCTCCTCAGCTGGGTCTTTTTAATCTTGAATGTTTTCCTCATATATTTATGTCCTTATTCTGCTCCCATTTGATGGGCAACAGATATTACGCCTGGGACTTTGTTTAAGTTAGGATATATGGCGTCATCTTCCTAGGTCCAACAAGGACAGACTAACATGCTGTCCAGGTGGAATGCATAGAATTTGCTACTGCTCACCTTTACCTACCTTCCCTAGTTTTGCAAACAGAAAGACCAAAATGATGGCTAGGCTGCAGGTAACAAATGCCACGGAACCTAATTCATCTTAGCTCAGCGCAGCTGGCCCCCTTCTGCTGCAGCTGGTTTAGAGATACCTAATGCATGTAAGCACCAGATTCTAAAATAGTTCCAGCATCCTGAGGTAAAGTTCTGAATACTGGTTTTGAGATATAAGGTACTTCTATTACTAATTTTTGCTCTGGCCACCAACCTAGTGATGCCTGGTTTATATGAATTGTAGCACATTGCTTGTGAATGTTAAAAGTTATCTCTAGAATACACAGAATTAACTTACTAGTAGGTGTATTTCTTGAGATCATATATATCTGTCTAATTGAGCTCCTAACTAATGGAAAGATGAATAGTAAGTGGTACATAATACCTTGCTAGTTTGTGTCGAGGCTGCAGCAAATATGAGTTTTCATCTTGATTTAGCATATATAGGTGTACTTTTGCTAGTGTTCAGAGGCAGGAAGGAAAACTGGCTTGTGACCTAAATTCAAAGGCTGACCAGCTTTTTCATGCACAACCATCTTCCCTTAAGTGGTTCTATCTTTGGCTGTGGCCAGGACAGAGCTCTTTTACCTTTGCACTCTCTCTTGGTCATTCCTTATTCTTGGAACAAGATCTCCTAATCTCTGTTGGATTTTATTTACCTAACATTTGTCTTCATTATTCAGTTCTCCCCCTCCAACTTCTCTTACTTCCTCTTCCTGTGATGGCTGCAGCAAGGTGGCAAGTTAGAGGCTCCAGCAACAGCAAAGAAAAGTTTGTAAGATTGCTTTGTGTCTCACTGAGTAGATCATAAATGATCAAAAGAAAACCATGCCGATCCAAGCCCTGTTGAAAGCCCTGCTGTTTCAAGCCTTTCTGCAAGCCATGATGTCTAGTTTGTGTGAATCATGCTAGGAGTACAAGCTCTCAGCAAGCTGCTAAAGCACCTTCATCAAGCAAGTAAGAAGCATGCCACTCAAAGGCTGCCTGTATTGACTACAACAGCTGTGATGGAAATACCCAGAGAAGGGTTGTTTGAAGCAGTAGAGGTGTTATTAAGCACTTGAATGAGTATGAAAGGGCAGACAGCTTTTCTGAGGATGCAGTTGACTTGCTCTGACAGATGCACAGAGACTATATTATGGCTTTCAAAGAGGTTGGAGGCAAGATCCCTGCTCTCCTTTTTGTTACAAGATTTTTTTCCATTAGACCTTCCTTTCAGATCCATTCACCATTTTTCATTTTGCTTTTTTCCTCTGCTTTTTGCTTATGTGAGGTAGAAAAGACAAGCGAGCACCTCTTTGAACACCAGGACAGCCACCGTTTTGATCTTGCTGTTTTTGTGACAACAATCAGTTACGCAACAGCAATTCCCAGATGATCCTTTATGTCAGTTGTTGGTGTACCACACTAGCAAGGTTAATGTTTCCAGCCAGGTCACCCAGAGTAAACTCAGCTTCTTAGCTCCAAGCACTTCAGTTGCTGTTCTCTTAAATTTTTCCCCAGCCTTCAGCATCCTCATTTCATATGCACATGTCCTCCTCTGAAACTGACAAGAATAGGTTGTTGCAGCATTTGAAAAAGCATTGTTGCCACTGAAGTCTCGGCTCCATTTTGGCAAAAGCAAATAAGCAAATCTCACTCTTAGTCAATTAAATTATCTGCCCAGCATACAGGCTTAGCAAATTAGCATAAGAAAGGCACTGTCTCCTAAGAATGAATCTAGACCTATTTGCTTGATAAGTCTTTGCTCACAAGAAGTCTAATAAAGGAGGCTCTCATCTCCTCACTCATCTGAAATTCCTGATGGGGATGTGGACTCAATGAAATTTGCTTCTACCTCAGGATACTTCTTTGCCACCTTTGGATTCTCCCCAGGATTCCAAGAAAGAGGAGGTGGAAAGGTCATGCGTAGGTTCTGTCCATGAGGGACTATATGAGAGACTTTTTCATTTAAAAGAATTTTCTCCTCTTTTAGGTAAGCTGTCTGTAGCTCTTGGGCTGTCTTATCACCAAGCCTGCCTGAAAAACAAAAATGAAGCAGAGAATTTCACTGCTAAACTTAATGAAAGAGAACCTGTGGTTCTTAAGACAGACCAAATCCCATGCAAGATGCTGTATTTGCCGGCGTATAAGACTCACCAGTGTATAAGACGCACCCCATTTAAACACCAACAAATACTATTCGTCAGTGTATAAGACACACTGGCATATAAGATGCGCCCCATTTTCAAACAGTATTTTTTTGGGGGGAAAGTGAGTCTTATATGCCAGCAAATAAGGTACTCATTTTTCTTCAGAGTTTATACATCAGGTGAGAGTAGATTGGATTGTCCCCATGATTCTGCTGCCCAGATTTTGCAGCAAGCTGAAAGTCATCAGTGTTTTGCATTCCAGATGACTGCTGCCCTTCTCTGCTTTTTCTCTGTGTTGCTTTTTTTAAAATATTTTTTAATTAAAAAAAGGAAAGAAAAACATATAGTCTTAGCACAGCAAAAAAGGAATGATAGAGTAGTCAGAAAAATCAGGGAGGAGAAAGCACATGTGATCTTTCCTCCTACTGGCCAAAAAGACTGCAGTTTTGTGAGCGGGTACATTTAATAATGGAGAAACTTTGGTTCTTCTTCGTGGTCTCTGTGCCTCACACGCTAGGAGTTTTCGCGCATGCGCGGTAACGTTCGGAAGATTCTAGAGCTTAGTAGCTTGGCAGGAACCCCTCCCCCATGCCCGTACTGAGCATGCTCAGCCCGCCAAGCCAACGGTCTCTCCTCAGTTCTTTCTAGTCCGCCATAGCAAATGGAAGGTTCTACCTTAGTAGCGTTATTTGGCTTACTCTTCGGACTGTTTCTTGCTGGTTTTTTGACTTCAGACTTCGGTATTTGACTTGGCTTTTGGTACTCGGACTTTGGTTATTGGTATTTGGTGTCTTCGGATCTTTCTAACCCCTCCTTCGACTTTTTTCTTCTTCGACCTTCGTTCCCTTCCCGCTGCTTCTGTGAGTTTTTCCCCTTCTTGGAATTTTTTCCTTAAACTTCGTCTCCCTTCTGTGTCTGCCTTGTTTAAGGCTTGCGTCACCTGTGGGCTCAAGGTTGCTCTGACCAACGGACATAGTGAGTGCCTCTTCTGTTTGGGGGAGACTTACAACATCAAGGCCTGTCCTATCTGCCGTGACTTTACCGCTCAGACTCTACAGAACTTATCCTGCTTGAAATCCCACTGTTGGGAGGAGTCTCTTCGGGCAGGGGATCAGCCGGTGGGAGAATCCGTCATGTCTCAGCCTTCGACATCGAGCCGACCTGTGACCACACCCTTCTCGGTACCAGCAGTTGCCGCACCAATTACATCAACGGTATCGGGCTTGGTACCGTCTCAGCCTCCGATATCGACCTTACTGCGGATTCCGAAATTACCATCAGCCGTGTTGACTTTGAGGGAGGCTCCTGCGGGCTCGCAGGCGGCTGAGTCAACTAGGCCCATCACTGCTGCCCAGCGTAAGCGACCTGCCCCTCAAGAGGTCTCTATGGAAAAGGAGAAGAAGAAGAAAAAGAAAGAGATGTGGAGTTCGCCCTCCAAGAGGCCCCCGCCTTCCAACACCACCTCCGACCCAACAGCCTGGGGACCCAGGCGAAGAGTCGGAACCACAGGACACTCTGGAGGTGTCTGACGAAGAGCAGACCGCTGGCTTGGCTGTGCCTTCGGGCCCGCCTGTGCTCACTGCCGCGGTATCTCCGCCCAGTCACCCAAAAAGGGTGGACCGCCCGGAGGATGTTCCGGCCTCACCTCGGGCCTCGCCCAGTCATCGGGCGACGTCTTGACAGGAGTGAGTCGCGCTCCCCAGAACGCAGGGTGAGACGTCGATCCCTGCATCGGCGGGAGGCCTACCCAGAGTGGCCTTCATCCCGGCCCCCGGTTGACTCGCCGTTCTTGTCTGCATCGTACATAGTGAGGTACGGCCAAGAACACGCCTGGCGGGAGCACCCGGGCTCGTACCGGTCCTATTCGCCTGCATATAGAGACCGGTACCACCCGGACGTGAGACACTGGTCGCCCTACAGACGGTCGCGCTCTCCATCTCACAGCACATACCACCCGCGGTATCGGCGATCGCCATCTCGTTCTCGCGGTCTCCGCGCTATGAGAGGTCCTGAGAGCACTCGCGCCGTTATCGGGCTGTCTCTTCACCTCCAAGAGTCACCACGACTGTCTCTCGCCCAGTCTCAGAGCCTGTTCCAGCGCAGGCTATGACCTCCACTGTTACCGTCACCCAGGCGATCCAGCGCCCACGGCCTGCTGTGGTGTCGATCACAACAACTCCGGCACCCCAGCTGACGATTATTCCAGTACCGTCTATAGTACCAATGACAGCGACTGCGCCGATGGTGACCTTGGCGCTACCGCCCCAACGATCATCGAGAGAAAGGTCTCCAGACAGGTCCCCGTCTCAGTCTTCGCAGTTCTACGAGATGGACTCGGAGTCTGACGAGTTCCCGCCCGGGTCCCATGAGTCCCCGCCCTTGGTCTTCGGAGAACCTGCACCGGAATTGGCACCGGAAGACGTGAAGCAGTTTTCCGACATCCTCCTTCGGATGGCAATGGCGTTGGGATTGAAGGTCGCGGACCCGGCTCCAGCTGTGCAGGACCCTGTATTCCATTACGTGGATACCCGCCCAACGTCCACGGCTCTGCTACCGTTCCTGCCGGCCTTGATGGAGGCCCTTAAACATCCATGGGCCAAGCCGGCCTCCGCCCAGCCAGTCCCTCACCGGCTGGAACACCTGTACCGGACCCAGAAGGAGGAGGCTGAATTTCTCTTCACACATCCGGTGCCCAATTCGATTGTAGACAGATCTGCCCAGACCAAGGGCGGTAAAAGGGCACACAGCACTCCGCCGGATCAAGAGGACTGCAGGCTGGACACCTTTGGCAGGAGATTTTATTCTGCTTCATCTCTAATTGCCAGGGTGTCCAACACTCAAGCTTGCCTCGCGGCTTATCTGAGGAATCCGCTGGACAGATTCTGTCCTCTTCTGTCCATCCTCCCTGAGGAGAATCGGGCGAGTGCTATGCAGTTCTTTAATGAGGCGGTAGCACTCGCCAACCAACAGATCATCTCCTCGAGGCACTCAGTGGAGGTAGCGGCGCGGGTGATGGTGGGCTCTGTTGCCCTGAGACGTTACGCGTGGCTACAATTGTCTGGCCTGCAAGAAGACAGCAGGAGAAGGATCGAAGACCTTCCTTTCGATGGCCAGGGGTTGTTTTAACGCCACGACTGATGAGGCGATGGACCATCTCGTCAAGGCACGCCTGACGGCAAAGAAGATGAGCATACATCAGCCTCCTCAGCCTCACTGTAGCTTCGGCTCCCGGTCATCTTGGCACAGGTCGTCCTCTTCGACCTGTCAACCTCGCTCGCCTCGTTCGGCTCTGTCCCGCCCGTCGACCTTGTCCTCGACTCGGAGACCTCTTCGGAGATGCCAGCCTTCTTCGAAGAAGTCTTTGTCCGGGACGATGTCCCGGTTTTGACCGCCTTCGCGGGTCGCTGCCACAACCACTCTTCAGCCTGCCAGCAGCCCTAGAATACCAACCGAGCCTGGCCCAACACCTCGCCAAATGGCGCCATATCACCTCGGACTCTTGGATTCTCTCCATTGTCCGTCTTGGGTACGCCATCGAGTTTGCAAGTATACCTCCGCGAGGCATCTACTATTCCACCCCGGCCAGCTGGGCTCTGCTGGAATCCCTGCTGCAGAAAGGAGCGATTGAAGAACTTCCGCCCTCGGCTAGTACCACCGGCTTCTTCTCCTGGTACTTCGTGGTAACGAAATCGGACGGTAGCCTACGACCAGTCCTGGACCTCAGAGGGGTAAACGAGTACATCCGCCCCAAGAGGTTCAAGATGGTCACTCTGTCTTCAATTCTGCCCTTCCTTTGTCAAGAGGACTGGTTTGCCTCCATTGATTTTCGGGATGCTTACTTCCACATCGCCGTTCGTCCGCAGCACAGACGGTACCTATGGTTCACTGTCAACGGTACCTGTTATCAATACAGAGTGCTACCGTTCGGACTCTCCACCGCTCCCCGCTCCCAGGGTCTTTACCAAATGCATGGCCCCTGTGGTATCGTACCTGCGGACGAAGGGCGTCTCGATCTATCCTTATCTCGACGACTGGCTGTTGGTGGCATCCTGCAGGCAAAAACTCTACAGGGACATCCACCGGACTCTTTCTCTTCTAACCCGTCTTGGCCTTCGGGTCAATCCGAAGAAGTCGCACCTCGAGCCAACGAGGGTCCTCGACTTCATCGGAGCGACTCTGTACTCCCTGTCTGCCAGGGCAAATCTGCCCACGGAGCGTGCACATACCCTCCGTCGGGCCGCATCCACTGTTCGTGACGCCCCAGTGATATCAGTGAGAAGGATCCAGCAACTTCTCGGGTACATGGCCTCGACCACGTCAGTCACCTACCTGTCTCAGCTTCGTGCACGTCCACTTCAGCACTGGTTTGTCAGAGTCTTCAATCCGCTCCTGGACGACCAGAGGCGCCTCCTACGCATTCCTCGACAGATGTGTCGCTCCCTGTTATGGTGGCTGTCCTGCCGTCATCTACTGTCAGGGATGCTGTTCCGGGAACCGACCCCTCGGCTCACGGTAACGACAGACGCCTCTCTGTTCGGGCGGGGAACGCATTGCGGCGATCTCAGAGTCCAGGGACGGTGGATCGACGATGAGACCAGCCTCCATATCAATGCCCTCGAGCTGCTCGCCATCTGGAAAGCTCTCAGGGCATTTCGCAACCAAGTTGCCGGCCGGCCGGTGCTGATCCTGACAGACAACACAACAGCCGTCTGTTATGTCAACAGACAAGGGGGAACTCATTCGATCACTCTCCTCACCATTGCTCTTCAGCTTTGGGACTGGTGTGTGTCGCTTCGAGTCCATCCAATCGCGGTGCACCTGGCGGGCCGGGAAAAGACCACGGCAGACGTCCTCAGCAGGGACACCTCGTGCTACCACAAGTGGTCCCTCTCGGATGCGGCGTTCCAGATGATACGAGATCGGTGGGGCGAGCCGACAATTGACCTATTTGCTAGCAACCAGAACAGGAAGTGTCATCCGTACTGCTCGAGAGCCGGCCTCGGTCGGGACTCTCTCGGCGATGCCTTCCAGTTCGAGTGGACCGACGGGCTGCTCTACGCATTCCTGCCGTTTCCTCTTCTGGGTCGAGTGGCAGCCAAGATCCTTGCAGACTGAGCCGACGTCGTCCTTGTAGCCCGATATTGGCTGAGGCAACACTGGTTCGGGCCCCTGTTCGAGGCTTTTCGCGGTCGACTCCTCAAGCTTCCAATAACATCAGATCTCCCGTCGCACTCCAGCAGTCTCGTTCTACACCCAGACCTGCCGCTCCTGGCCCTGCACGCCTGGTGGATAACGCCTGAGAGGATTCGGCCATCCTGGATGTCCTCACCGCGGCCAGGAAGGAGTCGACACGCTGCAACTACCACTACAAGTGGCAGAAATTTGTCTCCTTTGCGGAGGCGTGTCGGGAGCCGGTATCACCTGTCAATCTGCCTACCGTACTCCATTTTCTTCTCCACCTTCGACAACAAGGGCTCGCTTTTCCATCCCTGAAGGTGTACCTCGCCGCTGTCGTGGCCTATCAGCTGCGGGGGTCCCCTTCGGCAGCGCTCTTCAGGGACGCTACCCTCAAGCAGTTTATGAAGGGCCTGCAACACCTTCACCCACCGGTGTCACCGCTGCTACTGCCTTGGTTGCTGTCCTTGGTACTATTGCAGTTGACGCGACCACCCTTCGAGCCCATGGCGACTGTGGATGACAGGCTCTTGACCCTCAAGACTGCTTTCCTGGTAGCTGTCACCTCAGCCAGGCAGGCAAGTGAGCTGACAGCGCTGCCATCCGACGAGCCCCTCCTCGTCTTCCACCAAGACAAGGCAGTCCTCCGCCCGGACATTTCCTTCCAGCCCAAGGTGGTATCACACTTCCACCTTAGCCAGGACATCATCTTACCTGCTTTTTACTCAGACCCAACTACACCTCTGGAGCGCTCCCTCCACTCCCTTGATGTTCATCGGGCCTTGGCGTTCTACACTCATCGGACTGCGCCCTTCCGCCAGACACCCCACCTGTTCGTGTGCTACGGTGGGCGTCAAAGAGGCCACCCAGAGGTTTTCCAAATGGGTGGCCCAGACCATTCTGCTGGCGTACGAACTGGCCAAGCAGCCTCCGCCAGCTTTGTTGCGTGCTCATTCCACCAGAGCCGTGGCTTGCTCCGCAGCTCTCCTTTGAGGAGTGGACCTGCAAGAACTGTGCCGTGTGGCGACCTGGTCTCAACCTTCGGCCTTCGTGCGCCACTACAGGCTGGACTGCCGGTCCTGGGGAGATGCCTGTTTTGGACATGCGGTGTTGTCTTCCGTTCTCTAGGACCTGACCCACCGTCCAGCTGGTAAGCTACAAAGTCTCCTAGTGTGTGAGGCACAGAGACCACAAAGAAGAAGAACAGGTTGCTTACCTGTAACTGTGGTTCTTCGAGTGGTCATCTGTGCCCTCACACACACACGCCCAACCATCCCCTCTTTCAGGTCCTTTATTGGCAGACTCTAGAACTAAGGAGAGACCGTTGGCTTGGCGGGCTGAGCATGCTCAGTACGGGCATGGGGGAGGGGTTCCCGCCAAGCTACTAAGCTCTAGAATCTTCCGAACGCTACCGCGCATGCGCAAAAGCTCCTAGTGTGTGAGGGCACAGATGACCACTCGAAGAACCACAGTTACAGGTAAGCAACCTGTTCTTTCTGCCTCATGCCTGCACCTTCTAATATAAGTGCACATTCAACAGGCAGGCTTCAGTTACCTGAAGAATAAATGAGAAGTACTAAGATACTAAGCTATTTGAAAAAATTATACCTTGTTGTACCTAGTTACCTTCTAGGAGAAACTCAGCTTCTAGAATCTATGAAGCCTCTTGGAGATCCTTCATTAGGTAATATAAGGCTAATTCCATTGATTACTGAATTGCATCTCTTTTTCATCTTCTTTCTTTCTTGTAGAAGTGGTTAACTATGGGACAATTCTGAAGGCAGATGCTGAAGTCTATCTTTAGTGCTTTCTAAGCCCTGTCAGTTGTTAGTTGTGTCTCATCCACATGTCTAGATGTTCCTTGGGAGTGGGAGCGGGGGTAGTGGTACTGTTTCCAGTGGTTCACCAGTTTGCCTTCTGAAACCTTCTCTTGGTTTTGAAGAGGCTAACCAGGCCACTGTTTGAGCCCCTCAAAAAGGTTCCATTACAGATGCTGTCACTGAAGATGCCTCACTAATGGCCCATCATTTCATACTGGAAGTTTTCAGAATTGGTTGCCTTATTCATAAGATGCTATCTCACTGCTCCTTCGAGAAATACCTTGTTTGACTGGTCCTTTTTTCATCACTAAAGTATTCTCTAACTTTTAGACGTCTCAAGATACTATCTTTCCCTCTTTCTACTCTAGACCATAGCATCTCCCAGAACGGTTTTGTCACAAGCTAAATATCTGAAGGATTAGTTATGTCACTCTCATTTCCTTTTTGTTTCCTTTAACCCCTGGCCTATTTAGGGGGAAAAGTCTCCACAATTAGAAGCTCACACATTCAAATTCACAGTTTCTACATGGTTGAAACCCATTTCATCCTTGATCTGTTGCGTGGCTAAGGTCCCTCATTCTGCTAATATTACCACACAGTCTGCCAGGGTCACTGCCCTTCTGCAGTGTTTTCAACAAATGCTCTTCTAAGCAACATTTGCAACTAGCTAAGTCTTATGTCTAAAGTGTCAGTAGCCTAAAGAAAGATGGCTTTGTAGGGGGAGCCTTTGAGTTTAGGTTACATGTCAGTTTTCCTTCCTTATCTCTGGGTGGTGATGGGAGTAAGCCCCAAATTGTGAGGATTAATCCCTTCAACAACCCAGAATATACTTCACAGTAAGCAACCAGTGTGATAGTCTTCATGAGCGTAAAGACTTGTCTGAGTTTGTTTTTTTCATGATAGTGTTCCAAAAGTTTTTAAAACTCTGTTTTCATCGGAATAATTGTGCTGCACACTGTGACCAAGGCTGTCAGTCTCTAAAGACGTCAAACTTTATTTTTGTTTTTAGGGTGACTTTGGTACACAGAAAGAAGCTGCATGGGCTATAAGCAACCTGACAATCAGTGGAAGAAAAGATCAAGTGAGTACCTCAGTTAGTCATCTGGATTTGAGATGAAGAAATTGTGATTGAATAGTTTAAAATATTCTGAAATGGGAGAAACAAAATGGAACACTATCTAGTCAAAGGAAACTATTTAGAAGTCGAATTGATTTTATATCATATCAATACTTAATTCTCCTGTTAGATTCTGAAACTTGGCTAGATTGGGCTTGGCATTTCTTTACTAATTTAAAGTTCAGGATGGATTCTCTTAAGAAGTCCATATTATGCCAGATGATCCACCATAGTGAGGTGCTTGGATATCTAAGTACCACCAAATGAAAAAAATACTAGGATAAATTATAATTAAAAAATCAGTAAGTATTCATGGTGCCCAAGTTTTTTCTTGTTGTTCCCACACTTGTGGTGGAATGGCTCAGTGCTGTCTTCCGAATGAGCCAGACACCTCACTTAAAATCAATCTCACACAATTTACCACATAAAATAGGAAACATTTTGCCACACTTGTATTTGAACTGAGTTTCAGTTTTTTTCTGTTTTCTTCAACTGAATAACAAACTGGCAAGAGAGAAAGAGAATTACCAGTCCTCACATATGTGTATTCTTGCTCTGTTTCTTTGTGGGTCTTTCTTTTGGATATATAACTTTCCATTTTCATTCTCAGAAATAACTTTCTAGGCACCTGATTTACATTAGGACAGATTCACGTTTGATTCAATAGGCAGTGTGAGGTAGTGGTTTGAGTATTGGACTACAGCTCTGAACGTCCAGATTTAAATCCCTACTTGGCTGTGGAAGCCCACTGGTGACCCTGCGCAAGTCACAGTCTTTCAGCCTCAGAGGAGGGCAAAGGCAAATAAATCTGAACAAACCTTGCCAAGAAAATCTAGTGATGATAGTCACTTCAGGGTCACCATAAGTCAGAAATGACTGGAGGGTACATAATGGCAACATGATTGATTCATTGAAAGAGATGAAATTGCGGGATTTTGTTTATGTTTTTCTCCCAGAAAAAAAGTATGATTTTTAAGAAAAATTGAAAAAAATGTTATATCACCCTTTATAGATTGAATGTTATTTCAGGAACATAAAATGTTATTACATGCATAATATGGTAGAATTACACAGTTTTGTTTGGCATAAAATTGTCACGTTTGGCATATTAAGAGTACAGTTTAGTCAAACAATATTTAGAAACTTCCTTCCTTTGATTCCTTGTCGTGAATGGAGCTATAAACTCTGAACTGTAAGGAAACAATAAAAACAATAAAAATAGGATAAACCTGTTTTAAATAGAGATAATTTTTTTTGGTACTAGCACAAATAGCTTCATCATATCTATGGATACTATTATATTGTTCTGGTGCTAGACACAGTCTCGAACCCTTAACATGAAAGAAGCTGATATACATGATTCTGCTTGCAGTTTAATTTTTAGTTATCTATTTCCTGTGGGCTATCCAGCAAATATACTCAGTTAAAATGTTAGAATCATAGAAATGTAGAGTTGGAAGAGACCACACGGGCCATCCAGTCCAACCCCCTGCCATGCAGGAACACCCTCAAAGCACTCCCGACAGATGGCCATCCAGCCTCTGCTTAAAAACCTCCAAAGAAGGAGACTCCACCACACTCCGAGGCAGCATATTCCACTGCCGGACAGCCCTGACTGTCAGGAAGTTCTTCCTGAGGTTCAGCTGGAATCTCCTTTCCTGCAGCTTGAATCCATTGCTCCTTGTTCTGGTCTCTGGAGCAGCAGAAAACAAGCCCTCTCCTTCCTCTACATGGCATCCCTTCAAATATTTAAACATGGCTATCATGTCCCCTCTTAACCTTCTCTTCTGCAGACTAAACATACCCAGCTCTCTAAGTCTGTCCTCATAGGGCATGGCTTCCAGGCCTCTCACCATTTTGGTCGCCCTCCTCTGGACCTGCTCCAGCCTGACCATCTCCTTCTTGAATTGGGGTGCCCAGAACTGGACACAGTATTCAAGATGAGGTCTAACCAAAGCAGAGTAGAGTGGTACCAGTACCTCCCTCGATCTAGACACCATACTCCTATTGATGCAGCCGAGAATTGCGTTGGCTTTCTTGGCTGCCGCATCACACTGCTGACTCATGTTCAGTTTGCGGTCTATTAAAACTCCTAGATCCCTTTCACACGTACTGCTATCCAGCCACGTGTCCCCCATCCTATATTTCTGTATTCTATTTTTTCTACCTAAGTGTAGGACCTTACACTTCTCTCTGTTGAATTTCATTTTGTTAGCTTTGGCCCAGCTCTCCAATCTATCCAGGTGATTTTGAATTTTGATCCTGTCCTCTGGTGTATTAGCAACCCCTCCCAATTTGGTGTCATCTGCAAATTTGATCAGCGTGCCCTCTATTCCTTCATCCAAGTCGTTGATGAAGATATTGAACAGCACTGGGCCCAGGACAGAACCCTGTGGCACCCAGAACCCTGTGGTACCCCGCTAGTCACTTCTCTCCAGGATGGAAAGCAGCCATTCGTGATCACCCTTTGGGTTCGGTCGGTCAACCAATTACAAATCCAACTAACAGTAGCCCTGTCCAGCCCGCATTTTACTAGCTTCTTTGCAAGAATATCATGTGGAACTTTGTCAAAGGCCTTACTGAAATCGAGAAATGCTACATCCACAGCATTCCTTTCATCTGTCAAGCTAGTAACTCTATCATAAAAAGAGATAAGATTAGTCTGGCATGACTTATTTTTGAGAAATCCATGTTGACTTCTCGTGATTACCGCGTTGCTTTCTAAGTGATTAGAAACTGACTGCTTAATGATCTGCTCCAGAATCTTTCCGGGTACTGATGTCAGGCTGACTGGGCGATAATTATTTGGGTCCTCTTTTTTTCCCTTCTTGAAGATGGGGACAATATTTGCCCTCTTCCAGTCTGCTGGAACTTCTCCTGTCCTCCAAGATTTCTCAAAGATTATAGCAAGCAGTTCCGAAATGACCTCTGCCAGTTCTTTTAATATCCTAGGATGCAATTCATCTGGCCCTGGAGACTTGAATTCATCCAGTGTGGCCAGGTAGTCCTGTACCACCTCTCTACCTATTACGTGCCTCATTTCCCCTGCTTCCTCCCCTGCTCCCCAACCGCCAGGTTGAGTGCTTGTATCCTTCTGGGGAAAAACTGAGGCAAAGAAGGTGTTAAGTAGTTCTGCCTTTTCTCTTCCCCCTGTTAGTAATTCGCCATCTTCTCTGCGCAGTGACCCTATCGTCTCCTTCTTTTTCCTTTTGCTAGGGACATATTTAAAAAAGCCCTTTTTATTGTTTTTGATGTCTCTGGCCAGCCTAAGTTCGTTCTGTGCTTTAGCCTTTCTGACCTCCTCCCTACATCTCCTAGCTACTTGCTTAAATTCTTCTTTGGTGGTTTCCCCCTTTTTCCATTTCCTGTACATGTCTCTCTTAACACTTAGCTCAACTGAGAGTTCTTTAGTCAACCATTCTGGTTTCTTCAGATGCCTTCCATTTTTCCTCCTTATTGGCACAGTTTTAGACTGTGCCTTCAGTATCTCCCTTTTAAGGAACTCCCATGCCTCCTGAACTCCTTTCCCTTTCACTATTCTTGACCACTGAATTCCAGCCAGCAGCTCCCTAAGTTTACAGAAGTCTACTTTTTTAAAATCTAAGATGAGTGTCTGGCTACACTTATCTTCTCCTTCCCACTGAATGCCAAATTCCAATAGGGCATGGTCACTCTCCCCTAAAGATCCAACCACTTCTACCTCATTAACAAGGTCATCCCTGTTGGTCAGGATCAGATCTAGAATATTTGATCCCCTTGTGGCCTCTTCCACCTTCTGGACCATGAAATTGTCTGCAAGACAAGCAAGAAACTTGCTGGAGCTTGCTGTCTTGGCAGAGTTTGACTGCCAACATATATCCGGGTAATTGAAATCTCCTATTACTACTGTATCTCTCCTTTTTGAATGTGTAGTCATTTGGTTGAGGAAGGCATCATCAAAGTTCTCAGTCTGGGTTACACTTGTTTATTGGTTTAGATGAAAGAACTCCCCCTGCCCCCCAAAACTCGGCTTGCACAGAATTTCCGTCCTCGCTGTAACCCAAGAGATACTCTTGTGGGTCAGGAACTTTCCAATGTGGGATGTGGTGCAGGATGGTGGTCTCAGTGGAAACTGCAAGAGGGAATACCTTGATCAGATAAAAGTGTCTTTCTGCTTACATAATGCACCTTTGGATCCAAATCATTATCTGTCTTACACTTTTTTAGGGATGGCATTTATTGCAAACATGCTAAACTGAATTACCTACCACGCCTATTTTAAACCAGTAGGGAGATAGTTATGTATCAATGATACTCTATAATAAGCCGGCCAAGCATTCATGTTTGGACCTAGAATCCTACAATGATCTTATAGTAGCTGGTTCACCAAATGAATGTTCAATCTGTGGGTGGTGATTTTTTTTTTAATTTGCTGTTCTGAAAAGAAAAGCTAGTGTACAATAATACCTATATAATTGGCACCCTTTGTAATGAATCTAGTGACAGTCATTCAGTTTTATTTTCAGTAGACTCAAAGTTGCTTTGATTAGTTCTCTTTCTCTCTCTACATAGAGTCAATACTCTTATCTTAGAATGTTGATCCTAATCTTATGTCCATTTTTCCCTAGGTGGCATATCTAATTCAACAAAATGTAATTCCTCCGTTTTGCAACTTGTTAACAGTAAAAGATGCTCAGGTTGTGCAAGTAGTGCTGGATGGGCTAAGTAATATATTAAAGATGGCTGAAGATGAGGCAGAAACCATAGCCAATCTTATTGAAGAATGTGGAGGTATGATTGAATTACTTTGTTTGCTATACAGAGGGCTTTAAAGTTTTCTACTGTAATCTGCTCGTCAAATTTCTTTTGTGTTTTGTCACAGATCTGGAAATCTTTTTATGGTTCCATGTATGTGGATATGAGAGAGTTCATGTACTTCTGCCGTGTATCTAAAGATCTTAGGCTAAGGTGCACAAAATAAAGCTTAAGACAATTACAAAACAGTTTAAGAGAATTTAACAGAAGACAGCAGAAGAACAAGTACATGACTTCATAGATCAAAGCCAGGACATGGTTTCCAAACTCTTGTTTTGATCTGTTGTAAAATTAGCAGCAGCACCACTCATGTCTCCAAGGGACAGGTATTCCACAACTGAGGTGCCATAGTAGAAAAGGCCTTCTCCTATGTTTTCGTATAATAAATTGCTCCCACTGATAGGACACAGGAGGGCCTCCACCGCATGTCCTAATGATTAGATAGATATAGATGAGGAAGGCATACTTGTGTACAGTGGACTCTCTTTATCCACAACCTCTGCGTGGTCAATTTCCAGGTCATGCAAAACTTTATATCCCTGTACCTAAAATGATGACAGTGTGTGTGCAGATGCATCTGTGTGCATGTTGCTGCCATTGGATTTAATGGGGCGCAAGTATTTGCAAATTTCTGTATTTGTGGTGGCTCCTCTTTGTAGCTAACTAGCAGAAATACTCAGCTTCACAAGAATTTGAAGCTCGTTTCTGCTCACTGCAGGACTTTTTCCATTTCTCTTTGCTCTTTCTCTCGCCCCCTGTTCTTCTCAATCGAATTAAAAAACAAAGTAACCCCAAGTTGCACACCCTTAACTCCTCCTTAGTTATACAGATTTCAGGTGTCTTGGTTCATGGTCTTGGAGTTATGGCAGATGGACATGTGCTTTTTTATTAGAGATTCCATCACATTTTTGTTTTATAGGTCTGGAGAAAATTGAACAGCTACAAAATCATGAAAATGAAGATATCTACAAACTGGCGTATGAGATCATTGATCAGTTCTTCTCTTCAGATGATGTAAGTACACACAAAGTGTGAAATCTAATCTGCTTACAGAGAGAGCATCCTGTGTAACAGGGCAAAGGGAATTTGCAGCAGAGCACCTGCTGTCTATCTGCTGGCATGGTGGTGATGAGGCAGGGCTTTAGCACTGGTAAAATGTATTTTTCCTTGTCTCATTGACTGTAATGAGAGGGTGGCTAATTATACATGCTCCAGGCATGGCATAGGTTTGAGCTTTTTGTGTGGGGTTAAAGCATGTTGATCTAAATCTGTCTTTTGAGCGAGGTTTCCTTGGCCTCTGTCACAAACAGGAGCAGTGCTGATGGCATAACTTTATTTGTGGAAGGATGCAGTCATTGAACCTACTGTTCCAAGCAGTATTTTTATGTACAGTTTGATGTAAAATACTGTATATTAGGAACATCAAGTCTGCTTAGCTGTGGCAGAAATTAATCCCAATCTTTTATGGTTTATTTACAGATAGATGAAGATCCAAGCCTTGTTCCAGAGGCAATACAAGGTGGAACATTTGGTTTCAATTCATCTGCCAATGTACCTGCAGAAGGGTTCCAGTTCTAGAGTGGTATTTTGGAAGTTAGGTACAATGCAGCACTGAATAAAAAAAGGTTTGATCCATCAAGCTTGGCTCATGGGATCCGCTGCTGCATTAAATCGGGGAAGAAAATGTGAAGATTTCATTTGGAATCACAGAAAAGCCCGAATGAAGTCAAGATGGCGAGTGGGTGCGAGTGAGAGTGAGTGGCAAAATGTAATGAAAAACTTCACACTGAATGCTTATATAGGTTGTGCAAAGGAAAAGGGCTACAGGTCAAAGATCTTCAGTGCCTGAGGAGGGATATTGACTTAACTAGCTCAATTGTGGGGGGAAAAATGCAGTACTATTCCATCATCAAGCCATGTAAGCATAAAGGAGAATAGGATGCCCATATAAGTCCAAGGAGAATGAGCCCAGGCCTTGCTAATGAAGCACCGTGTGAATGGACAACATTGAGTGAATGTCTGGACTCAGTGCTGTGGGGCACGTGTGTGTTTCAAATCTGGGGCTCTTTGCTCATGAAGCAGACTCCTAGTCTTGGAGTGGGGTGTGTACGAGAGTATGGTTGTGATGCTGTATGTGAACGCATGCAAGCTTGATTTGCCTTCAGGGGGCTGATAATAACCCTAGTCAATCATCAAAAGGAGTGCATAAGTGTTAACACTGGACACGAAAACAGACCGGTTTAGCAGCAGACTATGGTTTTACTCCTGCAGCCTGTGTTTTTATTTTGTTTTCCCCCTTTTATTTTAGTTATTTCCTGTATGGCTTATTACTAGTTGCTTGTAAAGTCAGAAAACTTTGAGGAAGGCTTCCCTGTGCATTTGCACCAGATGACTGTTCATTGTTACAAAAAAGCTTTCCATATCATCAAACTAATTTGTGTAGATTTTTTTGCATGAAATCCATACACACATTTCCCTTTTTCCAACTATTGTGTTGCAGTACACAAATTGCCATAATACAAAAAGACAATAAAAATGTTTAATACCATCCTTTTCATTTTCAGAGATGACATAAAGCTATTTTTGCATGTGGTAATTACAGCATAGCTCATTTTTAGATTTTATTGAGTCCTGTAACCAGCTGTTTCTGTTGTGGTAGGATACCGTGCTGTGTTTCAATGTTATTTGTTTTCAGACTTTGTTTTCTATGAAAATGATATGGAAACCTCAAAATAAAATTTGGTGCATATGTACTGCTGAAAAGATTGGAGAAGAGATGTGAATAGATGTACAAATCAAGTCATGGTTTGAACACCCTTAATAATACCACCTAATCTGTCCAATTGTTCTAGACTTTTTATCTTTAGATGTAGGCAGCCATGAACAATCTATTTTGAGCCACTTTAGAGAGAACTTTGTATTCTTAACTTGCATACAAAATGCAAGTGGTTTTTGTAATTGGATTAATGCCTCAGTTTTGAGGTTCTGCACACTAAATTAAAAGTGACATTAGAAATATGTACAAAAGGAGAACTCTTTATAAGGTGGCTCATTGTAGGAAATGCTGTGCCTTCCCCTTTGAGCACAAGTGTTGCATGAACAACAGTTTGCTATAAGAAAACATACCAGGTTAGCCACCATTAGCATCTATATCTACCTTGTGTTTTTTTTAAATCAGCTGGTAATTCTGAAACGCAGTAGAATGGATAAAGATTATTTTGTGATCATAACTCTTTGTTGGACTAGAGTATTTTTGCAGCATTCCTTGTCATCAGAAACATGGTTAAAAGTTTAAAACTAGATGCAGCAGAAAACTAGCTTGTGAAATTTATCCAAGTAGAATGCAGGCTAGGCTGTCTTGGGGAAAATAAACATTAAAACTTACAACAATGTTATATTGGTGTATGTATTTTTGTCAACACAAACTTGCATATTCTGCTCGCACACCTACCTTTTATTATGCAAGCAAGGAGAAGAAAATTATCAATCTATATTTATTTTATAATTCCTTTTCCTGTTGTTTGGAACCATGCATTTCAGCTTTTATCACTTACCTACAAATTGCCACATAGAAATTGGCTTTATTTGAATTTATATTCTCTGTTCTATAAAATTCAGCAGCACAGTTTGTTTCTTGACCTTCCGCTTTTAGCCCTGAGACTGTACCTTCCACGTTTTCCTTATTTTAAGTAAAACATATGTCCAGTGAAGTATCTCCCTTCTGATCACTTCTGTAGTTTAAATAAACAGGTACATTGCGAAATAGACAATTTGAGCATTCTGCAAGATAATTTTTCCTGCTTTCTTAATATTGTGTATTCTACATTAGAAATGATCAGAACTTTTTTAAACAGTGGGTAGTTCTAAAGGCCTTGGAAAATTACTTTCCTTTTTCTACTTCCAGTATTTCATGACACAGTCACTGCTGAAGAGCAACCTAAACAATTTAGGTGCTCAAAATTAATTGAGATGATTCAAATGTGATAAAGAGGAATGGACTGATAACTGTTTGCTTCAGCCTCAAGCATACGCGTAGCAATTTCCTGCTTCCATCTTTGGATTGAAGTAAACTATCCTGTGCAGATGTGTGGGGAAAATAGCAAATTGTAATTGCCTTGAACCAGGAAAAGCACTCTTAAGAGTTGATATACCTGAGGGATGAGACATCTAAAAGTCTAGCCATACTTTGATGTTAGGATCAACCTGTAGTGTTTTTGTTTATTGTTAAAGTCACCTCCTTTACTACAGAAGTGAATATAACCTTTCAAATAGTGTATTTCCAATAACCTCATTTAAGATGAAAAACACTGCTTGAGATTTCAGAAGGAATGAAAGAAAGGAGGATAGGATCTGAAAAGTTAATTTTGAAGCAGTAGGATAGAGAAAGTAATTGGCCAAGGGGATAGAATGAAAAAATACCTTACTACCATCATTAAGATAATTTTTCAGTTACCATGCAGTGTGGTGCAAGTGTAAGCACATTTAAGATTTATCAGCACACCCATTTCAAAATTAGTCTGCTGTTGCATCTTGTATGCACTGAATTTACAGGTGAGATCTCTGGATCTTAAACCCCTGTACTTCAGATAATTCTGTCAAATGTTTTTGCAGTGTCAAAGTGACTTCTAGTAGGAGCATCCAGTTAACCTTAATGGTATACTATTCCAGAGGAAGGATAGTAAACAATTTCCAGTATAAAAGGATGAATATATTTAGGAGATGTCTTGTAATTTTTGCTTATACAAGGAGAAATACACGCACAGTTCTGCAGCAGAGCAGAGAGGTGAGTATAGCTTTTAATTCTATTATGGAGTTCTTCTAAATCTTATAATCTGTTTTGGAGTTGTCTGTGTATTGGTTTCAGTTGAAAAACCATTATTTGCAGCAGTCATTGTTATATCATAGAATTTACATTGTCTATACGAACATTTATGATGTTTAGCAGTCTGGTAAAAATGCTAACCTACATGTATTTAAGTTCTGCAAATACTGATCCAAAGATCCCTTTCACTACATACAGCATTACAAGAGGCAGGCAGCTTCTTAAACTGAAACATACATCTTTTTAAAATTTAGATTTAACACAACTGAAGCTCCTGCAAACAAAGCAATTAAAAACTTTTTAAAATGCCAGGATTTGACCAGTATTTTATAAAATATTATTTTGGATCTGTATTAAGAGGATGTCTGCCTTTAATTCTCAGTTGTCAGTTTCAGCGGATTCCCCACCCTTTCTCTTTTTAGAAGACTTATTTTGAGGCTAGCTTCAAAATGAGGGAACATTCTTCTACATGTCTACGGCTCTAAACACGCTATTCAGTATAGCCAAGTGATCAGGGACCCTATGAATTAGTGTCAAACACTTTGCTTTAGAACAGTTTAAATTCTCAATACAAGCCTGGACTAGAGAATTTACTGCCCTCTAGATACTTTGGACTGTTAATTCCCATAAGCTGCAGCAAGCATAGTGAATGCCAGCAATTATGGGAGTTGTCTCATATCAAATTGAACATGGATTTTTTTAACCATAGGAGGATGCTTTGTAATGGGCAGATGCTACACAGAGTAAGATTAAACTAATACTCATTTCCAGGACTGGCTAGTTCAGGGAAACAATTCTTTATTCCAGATTTTCCTAAATAATGATTTTGCCTTAAATGATACTAGGTCACTGGAACAGAATACCACAGTTGAAAGAACAACACAGTTGCACCCCCATGCCATGCTTAAGCCCACTCACTAGCCTTAGGAGAAGTTCTTTTCTTCAGGACTTAGGTACATCTTAGGAGAAAAATCTGTCAGCTCAGCCTAGTTGAATTCCTTGTTAAGTCTACAGAAGGAGCAGGAACTTCTCATTTTCATCTCTTCCTTGGTATCCCTTTACCCAATAAGATAGGATAGCTTGGGCATCCTGCTTTCCCAACAAGATAGGTTCAGATACCTGAAATGTGTTCTTCGACAAGTATACCGTGTGTACTGAACCAGCCCACATGCAGGTGGAATTAGGAGTCTGCTGGGCGGGAAAAGTCAGCTTCCTCTTCAGTTTCGGTCTCCTGTTCTGTGGCTCGACCGTTGTTTTCTGCTGTCTGTGACTCGGCAGGTTCTCTCCCATGTAGCTGGAAAAAGCTCCCAAAACTCCCCAGTAGCGACCAGCTGGACGCCCAGTGTCTTTCCAACGAGCTCTTTCCCTCTGAGAGCGGGGGCGCCTGCGGCTGCCCGGTGCCTTGCTCCTCCTCGGGCTGCTGCCGCTTTCTCAACAAGCGATCCTCCGGTATGTACTGGATCTCTTGATCGAGCCAGTGGACCCTCCCGGAATGCCCACTTTCAAACGAGCTGCCCGCTGCGGGCAGAAGCTTGCTCTGCAAGGAGGCGGTCGCTCGGGAGGAGTCGCTGGAATTCCTGGCGGTGGCTCGGGAGGAGTCGCTGGAATTTGTGACAGTGGCTCGGGAGGAGTCGGTGGCCGCGTACTGGGAGAAACCTGGCCTGTCGTATCCCCCGAAATCCCACGAGGAGCGGGCCGGCTCTACCCGGGCCGGGGAGGTACAGCTCAAACCCGTCGCGGTGGATGCCAAGGCGCAGGCCAGAAAGGCCAAAAAAAGGCTCTGCCCGGGGCTGGTGGAAAAGTTGTGCGGCCGCAGCTCCGGCTCAGTGTGGATCCGTCCGCGGACCAGGGCCAGGAGGCAGGAGCCCATCGCCGCCGCGCAGGCGATGAGAAAAGCTGTCAGCCCGTGCAGCAGCGGCGCCAGCAGCCGGCACCGCCGCCGCCCCAGAAAATCCATCGTCAGGGCCACCGAGCCGGTGAGGACGCTGAAGAGGCAGCAGAAGGCGATGGCCAGCATCAGGGGGGCCCCGGCGGAGCCGAGCAAGGGCGCTCCCGGAGCCGGGTCGACCCGCGTGATCGCCCACGCCGCCCCCAGCACGATCTGTGTCTCTTGGTCTTTCACCAGCACCCAGGAGGGGTAGGCGCCCGCCGTGCCCATCACGGCCAGCGCCGCGCTCTGGGTCAGCGCCGCCGCCAGGCTTCCCTCGCGCCGGAGCCTGATTCGCCTCAGCAGAATCAGCCGGAACGTCCTCGACTCCAAGAGGCCGACGGGCTTTCCCGCGGAGGTACCCGCGCTGTCCATGACGGACTGGGAGCCCCGGGGGCTGTGGCGAGGGCACCGGCAACGCCGACGCCGCTTTCCGCCCTCTCTCTGGCCCGGGGCTCTGGGGGAGTCTCGTCCCTCAAGGAAAGAAAGAGAGGCGACGACTGACGGGAGGCGGCGGGCGGGGGGGGAAGGAGCGAAGTGGGGAAGACGCCTGGCTTTTCCCGCCTAATTTTTCCTGTCGAAGGCTGGTTTTCGCGGTTGTCTGGCCGTCCCTCAGATTGGAAAGCAAAATTGCCTTGCTCAAGTAGCAGAAGTGCGATAATCGCGATTTTTTTCCTAAGGGAAGGTTGAATTAATGGTTTCTACACTAAAGGTAATAAATTCGACAAAAGGTAATAAGGTTTTGTGGGAATTGTCGCTGCTGGCAGATAAATAGACTTACACAAAAGGGAGGAGTTTCCCAAAATACCATGAATTCTCTTAATTAAGAATTTATACATTTTAAAAATCAAGGGTTTGTTTTAAATGCATGTTATTTACATAGTTAATTAGGTTACTGGTCACGTTTTTCATTTCATCTAAGTCCATTTGTGTGCAAGGAGCCAGCAGTCTGTTACAAAGGTGAATCTGTTTGGAGTGCGGAAGTTAAATCTGGAAAATGTTTTTTTAAAAGGACCAATGAGCATGTGCAAAGTGCTATTCACTCATCAGTAACTAATGATAACTTACATCTGGATGGAAGACCTTGTTTCTGCCTAGAACCAGTGTGATTTCAAGATAAGCTCCAGATCTGACACTTCTTAATAAAGTAAATATGTAAATAACAGTGTCAGTATCAGTAGGAATACCTTCAGTGGTTTTTGCAAACAACCTTGAGAGCTGTGATCAAATATGACAAAATGCACAAACACTGAGCAATGTGAACAGTTAATGAGTGGCAACTCTGAATTCAGGTAAGGACACCACGGTCAAAATGTTAATAAAACAAACAGTACTCCATTGCAACTGTACAAAAGCTGATGTGTAAATTTTAGGTTTTGATTCCATACATTGGTAAATTCATCATAATAGTTTTGGAAATCTTGTGCAGACTTATTTAATCAGATGTTTTAAAAAAAAGTTTGTTTCATCAAATGTTTTAAAATTTAAACAAAGCTCTAAACTAGTATGCCAAAGACAAGGTTAGGGCTTTATTTAAATGATTCTTTCATTGACAGTAACATACAATCATAGTGTTCATTCCCGGCTCGTATTTCGGGCCACTTCGGATTGCACTTTGGAAAAAAGGCAGGGTATTACAAAAATTGTCACATGATATCTGTTCTAAAAAAAAGTATCTTTTGCTTGATTGCCTCAAGTGTTTTTGTTTAAAAATTATTTCAGTTGACAGCTGTGAAGCAGAATAAGATTCAAATTTTTGTGCAGTCATTGAGATGCGCTGGCCTATACAAGATAAGGCTTTACGGAGAGTGTCTCAAACAGGGTTCCACAGAAGGTCCCTATAATTCCACAAGAGATTTTGACTAGATAATGATATTTTTTATGCAGAAATTCCTTGAGACCTGAAAATTATTTCAAGGATTTCTGCAGGGTAAAAAGAATGAGCAAGTCGTATAAAGAGCAGATTGCAGTTCCATTGGTAAATATAAAAGCCACCCATTTTAGCTATCCTGAACTTTAGAAACAGACCAGTTTATGTTATTATGCAGTGACTATCCATGATAGTCAGGGGGTATAGCAACCACAAATATGTACTAATAATTGATAATAACCAATGTCTATGCAGATAGGTTTTTATATGTCACCCTTCAAAAAAATATTTTCCCAGGATGGTGAAAATCAGATTTTTATAATGAAATACTATAAAACCCAGTTGGAACATAAGCATTTGCAAATTCCAGCAGAATTTCAGAGAGCAGAATATCACCTACCTAAGTGAGAGAGAACTCAGCTACAGGGTTTAAAATTTAATTTCGCTTTACCACAGATCTAAAACAAGAATCTTTTTAAAGTAATGGAAAGAATTTTAAAGTCTAAAATATGATAACATAGAGGCTAGGCAAACCTCTGTGAATGAGAAAGATTCCAGAACAGGAAGACTAGTGAAAAAGCTCCCTTCTTGCTGGAACTTTTTTAATGTCTGACAGTGGCTCTCAAAGAATGATCTTCACTCTTTTGCAGGTTGATATGCAGAGAAAAAGTACTTGTTTTTAAGGTACTTGGGTTGCAATCTGTAAAAATCTTTAGAGGTTAAAATGATACTAGTGGCAGTGGAAGGTGACATGGTGTTTTACTTTTTATTCTTTGCCTTTGCAGCACAGCTACAGATGTTGAATAATTTATACAGTAGAAGCATAGTATAAGGACAAATACAATTTCAGGCTTCTGAATTAAGTGACTTAATAGCATATGGTTACTTTAAAATAAATCTAAAATGGGATAGTGGGAGAAGATTTATCAACACTGTTGCTAAAATTATGGAATCATAAGAGTTGGAAGTGATTACAAGGGCCATCTAGCCCAACCTCTTGTCATGCAGGAATATACAAGTAATGATGCCCATCCAACCTCTGTTTAAAGACTTCCAAAGATGGAGGTTTCTGTAGGTATAATATAGTCTTTCTTGCCAGTGTTGTGTCCTTGTGCTAGCAATTCATGTAAATAGTTATGTTTTTTAAAAAAAAAACATTGCTTTTTTTAAAATTAAGCCACTCCCAGAGCCCTTTTGGCTGATCATGATTAAATTGTTTAAAATGAAAATATATCAACTGTTGCAACACAACTTCCAAAGAAGTGTGCTTAATACAAAAAGTGTAACTTTTCACTTTCTGATTGCAGTAACTTAAAAATGCCACCAAGATTGTGAACATTGTTGCTATCTGTGAACTCCTTATTTGCATAAGAGATTTCTATGTAAAGTATGAACATGAGGAGGGATAGGGATGATTACTTGTCTAATATCCAGAATTTCTGATAAGTCTGTTACACTGTTCGGTCTTTATTGCGTTCAAGTGTTACATTTTTTATTGATTGAATTATATTCCGGCTTCCCCCACACACTTGAACTTAAGATGACCCACAATAAGATTAATTGAAAAGGTATAGACAAAAAACATACAACATTCTGTTACTGAAACACCATAAACAAATTTAATGTACAAACATGTTAACCGAAACTACTCATGTGTTCCACATCTCTTCCTTAGGAACTAGTCTAATTGAGGAAAAGCCCGTCTGAATAAAAAGGTTTTCTATGGGTGTACATAGTAAGAGTACACTTTTGTCTATTAAGAAGTTCTGCATTTATCTGATATAAATATTTGACATGAATAGTTTTACTTTAATCATTTTCTTCATAAGGAAGTCTGTGGACTATAGAAATTCAGCCAATTTCAGTCTATTGACATCTGGCAATTCTCCTATTCTGGTGGTCTGGCTCCTGGAGCTGCTAGGGCCTGCTCAGCCTTGAATCACCGGAAGGCCTTGGGTAAGATGCACATAAGATGCGATTTCCCGTGCCTGACTGACGTTATCTCAGAAAGCAAACGCACAGGACGTATGAGATGAGATCAAAACTATGTGCTGCACACAGATACAGGACTATGTTGATAAAAATCAGAGTAGAGCCAAACTGTATGCAGTTAATTGTAACAGGCACATACAGATATAAATAGCTAGGATGGTAGTAAAAAATATATCTATCTGTCTGTCTGTATGTTGAATACAATGATACAAAGGCTTATTGGTTTATTAAGATGGATATTGTATGGAAACATTGTTAAAATTCATATTAATACAAGAAAGATATGAAAATGAAAGTGATGTATATTATTTTTCCCACAGAAGTAAACTTAGTTATTTACAATGTGATCCATAATCCATTTAATATTTTAATCCTGTTAAAAATCATGAAATTAAATTTAATATGCAGAAAAACATATTACAATAGATTATAAAAAAAGATACATTTTAGACAATCTAAAAAATGGGGAGCTTTATTTTACACTTTTAAAAATGTGTTTCCATACTCCAGAAACTAGAGCCAAATGTGATATAATGGGTAGTAAGTTGGATAGATGGGTTTACATCTCTATTTTGCCTTTTTTCCCCTCAAAATAATAGATCACTTTCAATCAGGACTGTTGTGAAAGTGAAGTGAGATATGCACACAAAATTGATGAATACGTTTAAAAAATGTTAATGTATGAAAAAAACAGACATGGAAGAAAGGAGATCTTAAAAAATTAGTGGAACTATGCTGAAGAGTACTCTTTTCACTGTAAATTAATAAACTGCGACAACTTTTCTCATACAGCATCTCCAAAGAAAAACTGTTGGAGACAGAAATAACACTAGTTAGGGTAAAAAAAAAGAAAAAAGGAGGGCTATATTTTAAGAATATTCAAAGTTACAGCTGCATGAAGGAAGTTTTTAACTTTCCAGACACAATTCCAGACATATCCCAAATGTTTACATGACAGGCTGTAAAATATAAATTTAATTTTATCAGGATAGGCAGATGTTTATGTATTTTGGAAAGATAAGCATATCATTATTTATGACACATTGGCAAATTTATATCATTATTTGCTTTTTCAAGGTTACTTTAGGAGACATCTCTCAGTATGTTTGAGTTTTTTATTCATCCTGAATCAGTAAATTATAAATACTGAGGTCCATAGAGAAAATATACATAGGATCATTCACTGATGAAGTCTTGAGGATTATCTGTGTAACAGATGGTACATCACACTGTCTGTCAATAGATGTCCCACAACGTAACCACTGCTTTTATTGAGATGCTTTTTCTTAGAGTGTCCAGGAGAGGGGGTGCTCTACATTTCACTCAGAATAGTCTAATGTACCTTCTGTTTAGACTTGCTTGCTTAGGACTCATCAGAAAATTAACCATTTAATTAACCATTTAACCATAGTTAATGATTCACTGTTGTAGCTGAAAATAAGTGTGAAATGAGCGACTATGGTTTAATATAAGTTTAAGATCTGAAACCAAATTGTGGTTAGAAGAGTTTGGTTAATTAACAATAAGCTGCAGTTCCCCATTTTGGACATAGTGGTTCACTGTGGTTTGATTAAACCAGAATAGAGTCATAGTGTCATAGAATCATACAGTTGGAAAGGTCTTCATGGCCTATCAAGTCCAACCTCCTGCTTAATACAGGATCTCCAGCTAAAGCATCCACAGCAGGTAGCTGTCCATCTCTTTTTGAAGACTTACAGAGAAGTAAACTCCACCAGCTATCTCTGCCGAACTGCTTTTACTGTCAAGAATTTTGTTCTGATGTTCAACTGAAATCTGTTCTCCTGTAACTTCAAACCATTAGACCTGGTCCTACCCTCTGGGGCAGCAGAGAGCAGGGCTGCCCTCTTGTCTCTGTGACATCCCTTGAGGTAGTCAAAGAGTACAGTTGTGTCACCCATGAATCTTCTCTTCATCAAGCTGAACATGCCCAACTCTTTCAACGTTTCATCATTTATTTTGTTCTGCATACCTCTTAATGCTTCTTGTTGCCCTTCTCTGGACCTGCTCCAAGTTGCTTATATCATTCTTAAAAAAGAGATGCCCAAAATTGAACACAGTACTCCAAATATGGCCTGACCAGCCCAGAATATAGTGGTACTTCCCTCGACTTGGAAACTATGCTGAGTGTCCAGACTGGACCATGTGATTAGCTGGAACTATATTAGCAATACCTTCTCACGTTTGAATGTGGTGTTAACCCAAATAAACTAGATAAAATAGCTAGATAATAGAACAGTTTTATTTTTCAGAGGGTACTTCTAGATAAATAATTCCCTTTTATAGGAGGACCTCTTTCTTTTCAGATTTGAGCAGAGGAAGAAATTAGTCTAATAGGGTTTGTTTGAGTTAAGGCTAGGTTTATATGATATCATCTAACTATGTGCTAATAATTTGTTTTTAGAACATTTCATAAATTACATAAATCTTTGGTGAGGGAGAACTTTGATCAAATGATGATCAGTCAGTAATTTTGAAATAAGCAGTGGGATGAATATCTGTTTTGTACTTATCAAAAGACAAATACCCAAATTCATAGAATCATAGAGTTGGAAGAGACCTCAGGGGCCATCAAGTCCAACCCCCTACTATGAAGGAACACCCATCAAAGCATTCTCAACAGATAGCCATCCAGCCTCTGCTTAAAAACCTCCAAAGAAGAAGACTCTACCACACTCCAAGGCAGCATATTCCACTGCCGGACAGCTCTGACCATCAGGAAGTTCTTCCTGAGCTTCAAGTGGAATCTCCTTTCTTGCAGCTTGAATCCATTGCTCCTTGTCCTAGTTTCTGGAGCAACGAAAAACAAGCCTGCTCCTTCCTCGGCATGACATCCCTTCAAATATTTAAACATGGCTATCATGTCCCCTCTTAACCTTCTCTTCTGCAGACTAAACATACCCAGCTCCCTAAGTTATTCTTCATAGGGCATGGCTTCCAGACCCTTCACCATTTTGGTCGCCCTCCTCTGGACACGTTCCAGCTTGTTGATATCCTTCTTGAATTGAGGTGCCCAGAACTGGATATAGTATTCCAAATGAGGCCTAACCAATGCAGAATAGAGTGGTACCATTACTTCCCTCAATCTAGACACCATACTCCTATTGATGCAACCAAGAATCGTGTTGGCTTTCTTGGCTGCCGCATCACACTGCTGACTCATGTTCAGCTTGTGATCTACCAAGACTCCTAGATCCCTTTCACACGTACTGCTATCCAGCCATGCATCCCCCATCCTATATTTGTGCATTCCATTTTTATTGCCTAAGTGCAGGACCTTACATTTCTCTCTGTTGAAATTCACATTCTAGGTTGTCACAAATCATGATGTTGCATCCATTCTGACATCACTAACTGCCACAATATCTCAGCGAGCTCTTTCACTTCCATTAGTCAGTCTCCTGCTTGTGACTCCAGGAATAATTCTCTTAATCGACTAAATTTGATTATGGGCACTTTGTAATGCCATAGCAGGTAAGTATTACCTCTGCTATGTTAATATTTATCTTTAGGAAATGTGTGTGGCTGGATTATATAAACTATTCAGGACTCATCCAGCCCATCAGCCATATTAAATTGGGGCATGTCTTCAGAGAGATTTTTCCATTTGATCAAGTCCTTGCCAGGTCTCAAATACAGTAAGATACAAGCAAGATTACCTCAAGGAAGTTAAACATCAGAATAAATTTCTGATATTCCTCATCTGTTATTAACTCTGGAGCTCGGAATTACTGAGTAACAAGTAACTAGTTGAGTATTACTAGTTGAGTATTAGTCCACAGAAATGAAGATATAATTAAGTTACTTAGTGATTATAACTCACTGAGAGATACTATCAGTCCTTTTCACATGCAAAATTGGCTGGCATCCTGTCAGTGTATTACAATGGCATTAAGTCAGACTAAAGCCACTGCAGCTCACTTTTTTAGTCATTGTGGAGGTTGGGATTCTGATTTTACAGCAATGAAAATCTCCGCAAACCACCTGGTAAGCAGCATGGCTTCTCCAATGTGGTAATTTCCATATTGTTGGAGAGTGGGGGATCAGCAAGGTCATGTCTAGCTGTGTGTGTGTGTGTGTGTAGTTGAACCCTCTGTCAGGACATCATGTGCAGGGACATCTTGAAGCCTACCTCAGTGCATCTAGGTACAGGAATATAGCTAGATGCATCTTTGCTGATCTCCCACTCTCCAAGATCATAGAAGTAGCTATATTGGAGGGGAGCTGTGCTGCTTGCGATGTGGATTTGGGGGCAGTAGCATTGGGAGATATAGCCATGTGATACATGTACGTCTCCTAAGGTAGGATATTGTCCATTAAGTATTTGTGTTGCTTTGTGGATCAGCAGCAGCATCACTACCACCACTACCATTGCTGCTACTACATGCAAGGAGATAGATTTTGATGTTCTCAGAATCTGCTGGCTACACTTACTTTTCAGTAATCCAATCCTTTTAATTTCTGAGAATATATCTATAAACTTTACCTTGCTGCATTTCACTTTCCAAATCAACATGTTTGATGAAAAAAACAAGGTGGTGGGAATAAAAAATAGGTTGTGAACAGCACTGACAGGATTTCCAATCTGGGGCATGTTGATAAAAATTCCGTCTATAAATACACTGATGGAATGAGTTGGCTCTGACAGACCAATAAGAGGATCTTGAGGTTGTAACAGTTCAGTTAAAATATCAACCCAGCATGCAGTTGCTGTCTGAAAAAGTAAATTCTATGTTGGACGGGTGTTGAAAATAAAATAGTATATTGCCCTCACATAAATCCATTGTGCAGCCACATCTGGAATGCTATATATATTTCTGGTCACCACATCTGAAAAGATACTGTAAACTTTGTAAAAGGCAACCAGAATGATCAAAGGACTGGAACAACTCCCATGAGAATTGTTTAGCTTAATAAAAATACTAAGGGGAGGTATAGGCCCAAATCCTGTTGTTATTCCTGATTAGAGTAGACCCATTCTGTCAATGGCATTTGCCTATGTGTTGACTGTTTAACAAATGAGTTAATGAGTCTACTCTAGTTGAGACTAATCAACAGGATTTTACCCATAATTGTTATTACAGTCATCTCTCCACATTCACTAGCATTAGGGGCACAGGATACCTGTGAAAGTGAAAAAAAAATGTGAGTAACTCTAGGCCCTCCCAAATCATATTTAACACACAAAAAGGTATTCAACCTATATTCAAGCCACCATAGATTCCTTTGAGGCATCAGGGTTCCTTCACAAGGCAGAAGTGGGTGGCTGGTGGGTGGGCTTACTGTCAACTTCACTGCTGCCCCACATCATTTTTAACAGGGACTTACAAGCCCCATTCACAGTTTCTCAGTCTCACAAGGCTTGCAGTCCCCATTAACAATGGCATATGGAGGTAGCAGAGGTGACAGCAAATAATCCATGAATAATCAAATCTGCAAAAGTAAAAGCAGCAAATGTGGAGGGCTGACTGTATATACCTTCAGGTTAACTTTGGCTTATGGCAGCCCTATCATGGAGTTTTCCTGGCAAGATCTGTTCAGAGGAGATCTGCAATTACCTTCTTGAAGTGCTGAGAAAGTGTGAATTGTCCAAGGTCATTCAGGGTTTCATGGTTGAGTGGAGGTTTGAACACTGGCCTCCCACGCTGCTAGTCTAGCATTTCAACCACTGTACCACAGGTTATCCTTTGGAGACATAATAGACAATTATGCCCAGTATGGTGAATGTGAAGAGGGAAGGTACTCTCTCAAAATACTATTATTCAAGAGTTATCTGCTGAAGCTGAATGGTGGGAGAGTTAGGACAAATGTAAGGGAATGCTTCCTTGCATAAACTGTGGAATTTACTGTCACAAGATGTAGTGGTATTTCCAAGTTAGAATGCTTGAAAATATTAGATGAATTCTTGTGGGTTAAGCCTATCAATGATGCCTACTCAGGATGGCTACACATAATCTTCAGTATGCAAAGCAATATATTGGGGAATGCGGGACAGAGGGTATATACTCATGCAAACCTTCCACCAGTATGTTGGGCCAGCATGTGAAAATAATGCCTGACTAGATAGGTCTCTGGTCTGCTCCGCTGCACCATTTCTTACATTTTAAAGTAACTTGCTCCACCTTGTCTATATCCTTAAAATTAGGTGCCCAGAACTGGACACTACTCCAGAGGAAGCCTGACTAGTGCAGAATATAGCGGGAATCTTTCTTTGACTTGGAAACTATGCCGCTATTAATGCATGCTAAAATAGCATTTGTTCTCGTTCCACACCATCACACTGCTCACTCATGTTCAAGTTAGGATCAACAATAAGCCAGAGGTCCTTTTTGCATACAGTAGTGCTTAGCCATGTATCCACTCTCCTATACCTGTGCATTTGTTTTTGTGGTTTTGCATGTGTTTTTATTGAATTTTACTAATTTCTGCCCATTTTTTAAAGTTTATTTAGGTTCTTTCACATTCTGTTCCTATCTCCCAATGTGTTAGCCCCAGTTAGCCCCTCCCAGTTTTGTGTCATCTGCAGACTGGATTTTTTCCCTCCACCCCACCATCTAAGTCATTGATAAAAATGTTGAAGAATATGGTCCTAGGACATACTGGTTAGTTTGGGCTTCAGTCCTTGTATGTCTTCACGACTCTTCTACTTATGGTGACCCTAAGGCAAATTTTTCAAGGGCTGAGAGTGTGTGACATTCCCAAAGTCACCCAGTGGGTTTTCGTGGCTGCTGATCAGGGAATTAAACCTTAGTCTCCAAGGTTGTAGTCCAAATTCAAGCCACTACACCGCCCTGGTTGCCTAGGCTTCAGCAGTCCCTGTCAAAACATTTTATTAACCATCATATACTCCTGTAACATGTTATAGCTGCACCCCTAAGCCTGTTTACGAATTTGCAAAGTACCACTGAACTGAATGGGACTTTGGGGCACACTTTCAATAAGCCTGTGTTACAGCGAGCTACCAGTTTAAGTTTTATTGTGGGTTTCTGTTTTTTTTGCTCCTAAAAACTCAATTTTTGGAAGGACATCTGCCTCCTTCAGATTTGAACTTTGAGAGAACCGCTAGGTGGGCGGAGGCGGTTTTATCTGAAAACCGTTAGCGAAATTTCCCTGTCTCGTGCTGAAAGCGGAGGCAGACACAAAATACCGTCCCGCCCAGTACCGCCCACCCCAGTGGCCGTTAACGGCACGTCCTCCTGGACTGAGCTCTCCAACGTTCCCCTCCCGCTTCTTCCGTTTACTTATGAACTGAACACGAGGGAGCAGGTGATTGGCTCGAAGCGGCCGGCTTCCCTAGGGCACATGCGCAACGGCGAGTCGCTAGGTGGCTTCCCTTTCCTTTGCTTGCTGACTCTGATTGGACGCGGAGAGGGATGGGTTTAGCAGCCCGGGTTGGGGCTCGCTGGAGGCGGCTGAGGAGTCCGGCGGAACAGCGAACGGGTTTGGGTGCGTAAGCGAGGTAAGGTGAGGGTAGCTGAGAGGAGGAGAACGGCGGGATTTAGGGATACCTTTCTATAAATAAGAAATGCCTTGGCTAGATGGGTTCAAGGCGTGGCGGCTCGTTTGCCCGGGTCCTTCCCTCGTCCCGAGATCTGAAGAGGAAGATGGCTTCAGAGTGTTCTGTTTCTCTTAGAATTGCGAGGCAATAAAGCTAGGGCTGAACGCCACTTAGGAAAGGGAGAGAAGGGCAGCAACATGACGATTTAGGTCGTTTTCCCTCGTTTCTCGTGGACCAAGACGGCTGTTTGTACACTGAGAAGCAGGCCTCGGTCCAACTGCAGTGGATCCATTGGATCGATTGCTGAGTGATGAATTAGAAAAGTGTCTGCTGTGCTTTGACACTAGTGGTTGAATGTAAGTCCTCAAAAAACTCAAAAGGCTTCGCATTATTCGTAGCCTCGTTTTTATTGAGGTCAATTTTAAGGCGCTTTGTCTTTGTGACCCTCCACCCCACTCCCTAAATGTCCCTTCTAGTGGCAGTTATTTTATGATTCTCCAGCTGTTTGTAGTACATCTTCACGTATAGGCGTTACCTGATAAATACCTGGTTGAAGAAATTGATATTTATGGTGTATGCAGATCAAGCACATGCCCACATTAATTCTTTTTAATTTGCTATGGGTATAAATGAGTCACACCCAGACTTCTTCAAAGATTTGCGTTAATGAATTTTTTCAAAGCCTCCTTTGGGTTTATTTGGAACTTTGAAATATTTTTTTTAAATGTTTTTATTAAAAGTTTAATTTCGAAAATAACCCCCCCACACACACACTTCCAAGCTTAAATCTACCAGTTGAATCTGCTTATTTCCATTACATACAAACATAATTTCATTTTACAGAGAAAAGAGCGATTACATTATTTCTTTCTGGAACTCTGAAATATTTTCAAGTGACATAAAGACCAGGAAAGCACCTCACCTGAGGAAAGTTTTACCTTAGGCTATGTTATGGTGTGATGCCATGTTTCTTCTATATAGTGTTTTATGTGTTGTTATTTACAGACATACAACTTTGAGCCTGGGAATATTTGGCAAATGGGAAGTATTCAAAACAAGGTTTAATTAAACAAACCTGACAACTTTTAGCAATTCAAACTTGTTTTTATCTGTTCTTCTCACCTCTTGCTAATCTGGACTAGCTTCTTAATGAGTATATGAAGAAAGACTTGTCATGCTTATACTATGAAAACTGATTGCACTGTAAAAATTCTCAGTCTTCTTCTGTGACAGTTTTCCACCACAGCAGTGTCATGGTTTCTGAAAGACAGTTCTCAAAAGAGCGATTCCAACAAAATGCTCTTGTGCTACCTATCCTGTAAAGTTGTTTTTTTTATTAAAACAGTGTTGAAGGTATATGTCATGTGGATAAAGCAATTTGTCAGTTCTTGACCAGTGAAACTTGATGAGGTGGAATCCTTTTCTTCTTGTCAATAAAATGTAAAAGACCTGAGAATTTGAGATAAAGTTGACCCTGAATACCAGCTTCTGTGCCTATTACCAAACAGGATCAGCCCATTGCAAATAAATGTCAGACATAAGATTCTGAATTACTTTTGGAGCTCAGAAACCAGGTTCAGTTTTCATCTCTAATTTATTCTAAAGACTCACAATGGAAAATGTTTTATCAGACTCTTAAATGTTTTCTTCCAAATAAACAGATCTTTTCTTCCCTAGACTATAACTTCTACCTGGACTGATCATACTAATTTACTTCATTTTCATGGTGAGTACTGGAAGTTAAATGCCTTGCTATTTGTTTTAATGTGTTTTATGTATTGTCTAAAGCCTTTGGAGAAAATTCTATATATAAAGTTAAAATTTTATCTGCTTTTATTTCTGCTTTTATTTATGTTTTAAATGCATTTTACTCTATTTGTGAGGCCATGCAACCTGGAAATTCAAATTACTGTTGTGTGTTAATTTTCTGGGTAAAGCCCTACATGATTTGGGTCCAAGTTACCTGCAGGATCACCTCCTCCCACACAATCTGCCCCATACACTAAGGTCCTCTGGGGGCCATGCATGTTAAACCAGCTAGGACTAGACTGGTTATGGTCATCCAGAGGACCTTCTTGTCAGCCCCCCCCCCCCCCAAAATGTGGAATTACCTGCAAGAAGAGATTTGATAGCTGAACATGCTGTCTGAATTTTAAAAAGTACTAAGGACCTATCTCTTCTGGCCAGCCTACCCAGTCAATTTTAAACTATGAATTTTAAATAGATATATTTTAGATGGTTTTATGTATTTTTAGTTGTATTTTAATCTGTGTTGCACTCTGCCTCGAGTCTTGGGGCGTGGCAGGTAAGAAATAAATTTTATTATTATTATTATTATTATTATTATTATTAGTCACTACAACATCGTTTGTATCTAAATATGATTCATTACTTAAGCCATGAATAGTACAGTGGCAGATAAACAAAAAATTACAATGTCCTCCTAATTTCTGGTTTGTTTCTACAGCATCTTTATTGTCAGATGGTGCTTCAGAGTATGCAACTTGGGAAACAAGCAAAAGACAAGTTATTTTTATAAACTGAGATTTTATGATAGGCTGTGATTTAAACAAACCAGAGATCATAAGGCAACAACAAACTATGGTATCAGATTGTGGCTTGTGACTGATTAACAAAGTGTGGCTTCTCTGCACAGGTGGCTTAGTACACACAAGTCAGATTTTAACAGACCACACCGTAATTTGTGATACCTGTAACATCCCACATGCCTTAAAAGACTGATCTGCTCTGGAGGACTGGCAAATCTTTTGGAGCAGTTTGATGCCGTGGAGAGCTGCAGTGCGATACTGAACGACTAATTCTGTTGGCACTGTTCTTCAGTGCTGGTTATTCTAAGCAATATATTGTAAAAATGGCATCAGTCATTGTTTTAAGTTTTAAATCACTTTGAGTTCCTAGGCAGAAAAGTGATCTAGGAATGTAGCAAATATAATTTAAAAAATTTAAAAAAAAGAAAAAAAACCTTTTTTTTGGAGGGCAAAATATTTGAAAGTGTCATATCTTAAAGGGAAAATATTTGTCAAGCATCAGTGCTTGTTCATGCATTATCAAGGGATAGCGTCACTTTATATCATGTATATTTGGAAACACATGCTTCATAAATGCAGATTCTGCAGGAATAATTTTTTTACCACAATTTTTATTAAACGTGCATATAATCAACTCCAAATATACAAATCAAGATAAAGAAAAGAAAAACCACATTCTTTGATCATGTGTGAACTATATCAGTCTCTGTCATTAACTAATAAATCATTTGATCTTTCTTCTGTAACCTTCCCCCAATTGTATCCTGTGTTACTTATAACTTATTGACTTCTTGCTTTCTTAATTGAAATCATATACTATCTATAATTTCTTCTCCTTCCCTGAATTTATCTCTAAAATAAATAAAACAAGAGTTATTATAATATACTAACTAATTTCTGGTCCAATTATGTTTAGAACAACTCCCCAACTCCCCATTTCCTTCTTTTTCTTTTAAAAGATTCAAGAAAGGTTCCCAGTCTATTTAAAATTGTTCTGTCATTTTTCCTTTCATGAGCATAGAAAGTTTGTCCATTTCTTGTAGTGAAAAAATTTATAACATTTTAAGAATTCAGAATGCTCATTCTTATATAATGAAGTGTCTTTGATTTCTGAAATTCTTGGTTGAACTGAGATAGTTAGCAGTCTAATTGTCTGATGCTTTGTAATAACTTAATATTCAGATGATTTTATATTCTTTTTTCAAGGAAATTTTTATGTATAAGTTAGTAAACTTGTACTGAAAATTTGCTGTGGAAAGTGCTTTTGGTATCCCATCCTCTTTCCATAGACCTATTTTGACGTGTTTTCCCCTGCATTTGTAAAAGTTGGGAAATAGATCAACATATTAAACAATAAAGCCTGAAGTGTGCATGGGCATATGAAAGCTGCTTTGATGCTCCTGTTCTAGTGAAAAAAAATATTTTAATTGTTGTGAAGTAGCACACAACTAATTTGATTCGCTTAATGGGGCTTGGGACTTAAATCTGCTGAATGGAAGTCCCCTAAGCTGTGTAATAAGCATTAAAAAAAACCCCAGTGTTTTGATATGGTGGGAGTATGACGTTTATAGTCCCCCCCCCAAAAAAAAAACACTTGTAGAGCAAGGGTAGCACTTTGGACTTGCCTAGAACTAATGGAGGATAGGGGTAGGATCCTGCCCTTGGTAATTAAACTTTGTTGCCATTTCCCAAAACATTTTAGAATAAAATAACTAAGTTACAGACTTTGAGGTCATAGGATTGTTAATTATGGAAACTGTTATTTTGGTTTCTGCTCAAGAGATGTTGTTTACGGAGAATCATGGCTATTCTCTGAACATCTGTGGAAATGATCTAGATGTGGTATGGCATAAATGGGATAATTACTGTACGTAAATGCTGAAAACAGAGCACGAATAACAAGTGAGGAGCTTGAGGTTGGTATCCAGGGAACTGAGGACCAGAATTCCTTTCTGAAACAAAGCATGGCAGGCTCTGTCTACCATCTGAGTCGTCCATCCAAAATAGTTGTTCCTGAACATTTAATGAAATTACTTTGCCGTAAATGTTAGCTGTTATCGGTGACCTTTTATATTTGTATTTCTATTGTATCTAATAAGACATTTTTAATACATTAAGACCATTGTATTATATTTCTGTTTATTTTATATCTGGGCAACTTTTGGCCTTCCAGATACTATTGTACCAACAATCCCATATTCTCTGAATGCTTCAGAGGATTAATCCACAATCACATGGGTTGTATCCCCACGTTCCAGCTTCTGAGGTAGGAGTCTAGAGTTCTTTTTCAGTCCTCGCTCTCTTTGGAAATCATTCTTGTGCTAGCAAGCTCCATTGTTTAACTAGATGCCATTAACTTAGCTGTTCTGAATTTATCACCATTTTGCTACATTATAAGATCCTCGGTCGAAGTATTAGGGGAAAGATGTGCCTCCGTTACTACCTTCTCTACACCATGTATAAGTTTATATAGCTTTACCCTGTTTGTCCTTGCCTGACTTTTTTCATAAGCTAAGAGTGCCACATGATAGGGGAGCTGCTCCTTTCCGTTGGTCATTTTGGTTGCTCTTTTTGCATATCTGTTCTAGTTATCCAATACAGTATTCTTTTACAGGTGTTGTTACCAGAACTGTATAGAGTATGCCAAAGGTACTTGCGCCAGAGGTTTGTATAAATGCATTATGGTAGTTAGGAGTTTTATTTCCATTTTTCTTCTGAAGATTTACAACATTGATTTTGTATTTTTTTCACAATTGCTGCACATTGTTTTCACTGAGCTGGCCACTACAATTCCATTCTTGGTTAGTCACTGCCAGCTCAGAGTCCATCATGTATATGCTATTTCAGTTTTTGCCTCCTCTGTTTGGAGGTAGCTCTCTGGAGCTCTTCACTGCTTGTTCTTGTTTTAAGCCTAAGTAATTTGATAAGGTTTGCCCACCTTACTACTTACCCTTAATTCCAGATCTTTTCAGAAGTTGCAATGTTACACAGAATTCATCTTTGAGAGATTGTGTTCAGAGCAAAGGTAAAACAATGAGCTTAGGTTAGCAAAAAATATTTTGCAGGGAAAAAGAAACTCTAGTCTAAAAAGTACTTAGATGAAAATCAAAATTATTATATTCAGTTATTTAGCCTAGTGAAAGTGTTTCACCTAATCAAGCAGATGATGTATTTCAGTTTAACTCAAAGATTTCTTAACACAATCAGATCATTGTTCCAAGGAAACATCTGAATAATTTGTTCATCAGAAATGGGGAGATTATATAGCACTGAACTTACGTCTAATTAGCATGTTTTACACGCATATTGCTTATAACTTATAATGGATTCTTGTTGTGTGCCTTCAAGTTGTTTCTGACTTCTTGCAACATTAAGGTGAACCCGCTATGGGGTTTTCCTGGCAAGCTTTGTTCAAAGGGGTGTTGCCTCTGCTTTTCTCTGAGGCTGAGAGAGCATGACTTGTCCAGCACTCAAATCACTACATCCCACTAGCTGTCTATGATGGATTTTAGAAACCTTTATTTCTGTGATCACATTCTAAAGTTCTGTGTCTTTAGAAATTTGGGATTATTCTTCAAATGTCTTAGTTTTAAAGTTGTGGAAAGTGAACATAATACTGTGTTAATTTAAATTAGGTAATATGTTTCTTTGTGTCCTAAACATATTTTGACATTTTCTACCAGCCATAATAGTTATGAAAAACAGAAAAAAACTTTTAAAGAAATGTTAGGAATTTTAGAATTCTTTAAAAAACAAACAAGCATTTCAAACTGTCTCTGACAAATTTATTCTTTAACACACTATTCAGATAACCAGTTTTTCTTTACCTGTGATAAGCCTCACCCTTTGTTTACGAGGAAATATTTTGCAAGTATCCTTGCACAGCTAATGTTCAGTAATTATTTGGGTACGTGGTTCTAAGTAAATTCAATCATGAAACCTGTGGAATTAACTCAGTAGGAGTAGTAGTGTTTGTGCATCAGTTCTGGAATAACATTTAAAATATAACCCTCATCCTTACTTAGGGCAGAGTCTGCATTGATTTATCTGGTGTTAAGATTGTATTTTGAGGGGTTACCATAAACTTAAATCTTAGTTGTGAAGCCCTTTGTAACTTGGCAATATAAAGTTTTATTTTAAAAATGGAAATTAGATATCCATTAGATTAGATTGTTAATAGATTTTGTCTGATTGTACATGGAATTTTTTAAAAAGATAATCTGACTATGATTTACTTAACCTGGTATCTGTTAACAAATCTTGAATAAAGACTGATTTCATTAAACTGATTAAATGGACAAGGTCCTGTTTCAGATATGTGGAGCATAATGCTACACATACGCAGTTCTGTGCTTTTACTTTCAAGGTAGAAAAAATTATTAATATTTTAATTATGTGGTTTTTTTTCAGGAAATGCATAACTTTGAAGAGGAATTAACATGTTCCATTTGCTATAGTATATTTGATGATCCCCGTGTACTGCCATGCTCTCATACATTTTGTCGAAATTGTTTGGAAAATGTTCTTCACTTGTCAAACAATTTTTCCATATGGAGACCCTTAAGGCTTCCACTGAAGTGTCCCAACTGTAGAAGCATTGTTGAAATTCCTCCATCTGGTACAGACTCTTTGCCTGTAAACTTTGCATTAAAAGCTATCATTGAAAAATATCAGCAAGAGGACCATCCAGATGTTGCTACATGTAGTGAACATTATAGACAGCCATTAAATGTTTACTGTCTTCTAGACAGAAAATTAGTGTGTGGCCACTGTCTAACAATAGGAAAACATCATGGCCATCCTATTGATGATCTTCAAAGTGCCTACATGAAAGAAAAAGAAACACCTGGCAAACTACTTGAACAGTTGACTGATAAGCACTGGAGTGAAATATGTTTGCTTATTGAAAACCTGGAAGAACAGAAAGCTCAGTGTGAAAGCATTGTTCAACAGGATAAAAAAACTGTGTTGCTGTATTTTAAGAGACTTAATGATTCACTTGAACATAAAAAACAAGCTTTGCTTGCAGCTTTGGATGAAGCGAACATGCAGATAACGGCAAAATACGAACCTCTCATTGAAAATATGAAAGCAATACGAGAAGAACAACTTGAGCTTATGTCACTGAATACAGTTATTCAGGATGAAGAATCTCCCCTTGTTTTTCTAGAGAAGGTTGAAGATATACGGCAGCGTGTTAAAGCATTAAAGAAAAAACCTTTACCAAAGATTAAGCCAGTTGAAATCTCTCCACGAGTAGAACAAGTGTTGGAAGACGCGTGGACCAATAGTAAAATTTGCCAGGTCAACAAAATTTTAATTCCCAAAATAAAACTGATTTCAAAGGAAAAAGCATACAACCATGAAGATAGAAGAAAAGAGAGCAGACAGTCTAAAGAATATTTGTGGTCCTTATGGCCTTTGGGAGTTATATTTATTTCTTTGGCAGTGGCTGTTCTTTTCTTCTGTGGACAGCATTTATTGTCATTTATGAATAAAGTGGCCTTTCCATATGTTCTAGGTGCCTTTCAAACAGTTTATCAAGACATGGGTAAGAAGTTGCAGATAGTGATGGAAGCTTTGTGGTATATGTCTAATCTTTTTCTTGAATGCCTACGTAGAGCTCCCTCTTCCATGTGAATATGTCAAGTACAGGTTGGGCCTCCCTTGTCTGGAATTCCAAGAAACTCCAAAACCTGAAACTGTTTGCCACTAGTCACCTGCTTGTTGGTCTCTCAAATCTGAGGAGCGCCACAGCCACTACCTTGAAGGCAGAAGCAGCAGCTAGCAGCAAAAAGAGAGAGAGGGGGAATCTGAGATGAACAAGCAAGAGTGTTGCAGCTGTCACCTTGAAGGCAGAAGCAGGTGGCCGGCAGCAAAAGGAGAAAGACTGAAAATCTGAGAGACAAACAAGCAGGAGCACCACAGCTGTCACCTTGAAGGCAGAAGAGCGTGGCTAGTGGTAAAAAGAGACTGAGGTTCTGTGAAAAGGCAAGAGGTGTGGATTTGTGTTGAGTGCTACAGTTGAGATTCCTCTATTTCACACATACTCAGTCTCTCTCCAGCCTTGAGTCTCATGCACAACACAAGTAGTGAACAAGTGAGACAGGAGGCTATTCCAGAATGGTGCTGTGGTCCAAAATACAGAAGAGTTTTGTTCCCCAGACATTTTGGATAAGGAACACTCAGCCTTTAACAACTTTTGCTGTGTTAAGTAATAAGATTACATGGATTATTTTAATTTTTAATGGATTTTTAACCTGAGGCTGAACTCAGTATGACAATATTTAAAAGGCTGATAATGCAGTCTCTTGGCAGCTGACTCAAACTGACATTTTCAGAGATGTAACCCTGTTACTTTTAGCATAAAAAGGAAAACAATAAGGGAAAAGGATAGAATAAAGGATACAGAAAGATGCAAATTGTGATCCACTAAACCGAGATAATAATTACATCTTTCTGAACCTATTACATACTGTCCAAGTCCCACAACTATGTAATTGTGCTTAAATATCTGTGGCTTCAATATCATTTCATCACCACATCTGAAGAAATGGGTTTGTATCAACAAAAACTCATGCTAAAATATATCAGTCAAAAAAACATTGCTAGATTCTTACACCCTCACCCTTTTAAAATCTGTTTTCCTATTTATGCTCAAACTGTGAAGTTACCCTAGCGTTGCAAACATATATATGAGCAACAGTGTTTAATATCAGGATCGATGTTGGTTAAAAAAAATTGAAACCAGTTTCTTTGAATTTCTAGTCCAGAAAATGCGCACACGCTACCTCTTGCAAATATGTCTATGAACAGATTAAAGAGGAGCAAACTGAAGCCTTTCAGATGTTGGAATGCAGCTCACATCCTTGTTCACTATAGGTTGAGCTGGCTATGGGTTAATTAACTGTATGTAGTCTGCCAATATCTGGGAGGCAACTACTTGCCTACCACTGAATTAAGAAGTTTATGTTGGCAGATTGTGAGTCAGGCTTGACTTGATATCTGTTGCTGTTATATCTTCTGCTGCCTTCCCTTTGTCCTTTCTAAATTCTTTTGTGATATTTTATAAACACAGTTTCTTGCTATGAATTTCATTAGAAAAAGCTGGGATAGTCAAATGTTTTAGTTGCAGTTGGATCTAAGTATCGTAAATATTTTAGGAAAGTTCTCCCTGTTGGTGTTTAATGTCCAACATCAAAGATTTCAAAATCCATTTTTCTGGAACAAAGCTTGGACTTTTAATTAATATGAAAAACATCTGTGAATTCTGATTGAAATACTTAGGGAATGTATTGGGACTTTGACTTTATGACACTCTTGCACACCGTGTCATTTATATCTTTATGTATTTTAGTGCTTGTGTGAAGTGCATATACAAAATGTTTACGCTTTAGCATTTAAGTGAGAATTTTCATTCTGCTGGTATAAAATTTTGTGGAACACTTTGTTTCAAGGGCTTTTTAAAATATTAACTGTAGATACTGGGAAATCATGCTTGCTGCATTTATTAGAGATGTAGACTAGGTATTTCATTCTAAATTCCACTTCCAACCACCTTTTACTAAGAGGATAGTCTCTTGATTTTCATGAATTGCACAATCTAGTAGTGTAAATCCCCTGGGGCTTCTTGTTTTATTCCTCAGCAAGGATTGAAACCTCAGTCACTTAAAAATACCACTAGAATATTTGGACTTACAGATATTTAGAGGTGTTTCCTGACTTTGTATATGCAGCTCATTATCTACACTTCTTCCCTGCCCTCCACAGTGTGTATGTAGATGAAAATTTTCCAGGTGGTTGCCAAGATATGCTAAGACAGCTGACAGCTGTGTACCTATTAGCACACAGAAATAGGGAGAATGGTTAGTTACAAAGTCCTGGATCAAAAGTATGGATCTGACAGTGAAATAAATGTAGTTGTAATCTTTGATCCAACTTTTAGTTGGTTTGATAGGCCCTAGTACACACCAGCCAGGTGGAGAGTTTTAGTAGATTTCAATGTAGGAACCACTTGCAAAACTTACCACAGATCATTTTTAGTAGATATATATGGGTTCACACACTTACAGCCCTAGAAAACCCAATGATAAGTTGCCTTAGGTTTGCCGTAAGTCATAAATGACTTGCAGGCACACAACAACAAATGTGATTAGCACACTGTTAAATCATTGCCAAGAGGAGTAAGCAGGTTCTGTGGGATTTGGATTTACTCATTCACTATGCCACTGCTTATGTGACAAGTCTGTCATCTGGTGTACTCACCTTCATGCTTTTTAAATTTAATACCTGTGATAAAATTATTTTTCCAGGTTTTAAGAATACTGAATTTGTACCTTTCTATGTATTAACTGTTTTAATTTCCATTAACAATTTACAGCTATTTGTAAAACTACTTTTAAAAATATTTTAAAATAAAAGCAACATCAAAAAATACCTGATTGACAAACCTAGTGAGCCTTTAAAAAACTGTTTATTGGATATTTAAAGTAAAGGTTACAGAGAGGGGAAAAAAAGAAGGAAACATAAATGAACTAAGCATATAAATGTAATCCAACCATGGTCAAGATGCTACGTAGAGGCTGTGTCATGTCAATTTCCATATAAATTGTGCTATGCAGCTTTTGTGTCAAATGGCAGTGTTACACACATCTGGCTTCTTGGTTCAGGTGTGCAACTGAAAATACAATCAAATGTGGTGTGCATGAGCATGGACATTCCCAGGATGGAATGGAGGAACAATCCACCCATGAATTGGTTAAACCCTTGCATGCCAACCAAGAAGGCTGGAATCAACATTCTTTCCAGTTGCTGTTATTAGGACTCCTTCTCTTCCCTGTCAGTTTTTAATTTCCTGCGCTGCAAACTTGATTGTGTTTTTCACCTTCCCTGCTATCAGTTTTTCCTTTTTTTTTTAAATTAGGAAGTAACTAAGGAAATAGGAAATGGAGAAGAAAAGAGAGAGGTGTCTGGATAGTGTAAGAAATAAATGGAAGCAAAAAGTAAAGAGGAAACAACCCTCACAATCACTAAGCAGCAGATCAGGTGTGAAAAATGTAATAATAGACTGCCCAGTGTGTCTCTGAGGATGCGAGAAAGGCTGAATTGAGAAAGTTTTTTCTAATCTCAAGCAAAAGTGAGTCTGAAGATGTTAAATGGGCATTGGCTGGGAAACAGCCAGATGAAGCAGAGTACAAGCAGACCTTAAAAGAGCCTGTAAAGCAGGGCTTTCCAAAATGGTATGCCACAACACAGTGTGTAGCTTCAAGTGTGTAGGTGTGTCGCCTACAATCTTGGAAGTGTGTGTTATTATTTATGAATCATATGTTTTTAAAAATATATGAAAGGTTTTCATGAGATGTTGTGTCCCTATACATTTTGTTATAACATTTATGTCTGTGTCTTTTACAAGAGGTTAGTTTAACCTCTGGTTTGTTAGTAAAACTAAATTACGGTGTCACGAAATGATGCACGTCTTAAAAGTGTCGCCGACATGAAAAGTTTGGAAAGTTTTGCTGTAGAGTCTACTCATCCTCCCAAGAAAAGGGAAAAAGGGGAGCAGGTTACTATGAGCATTACCTTGGGCTCCCAGAAATCAGGGAAACATGCTGCAACAGTAGAAAATTCTCACAGTCACTTCACCATCTTGAAAACCAGGATTCTAGGTCAGAGGGAGGTCCTACATCAGCACAGAGAGAGGAGTTCTCTCAGTTAAGCATCAGTGTCAGTAGATGCTGCAGATGATGATACAGGAATGCTGGGATTTCCCCAGAACAGCAGTTTTACTTATTTCCTGGCTGCCCATATGACACCTAAGTTTATGACTTATTTAAGGCAGTGTTTAAGGATGCTCTGCCAGTAAGTAATACAAAGAAGAGATATCAAACTCATTGTTCAGAAAGTATGTCTGTCAGGAGTAAATTTAATAGCAATGTTGGACTTTCTCAAGTGAATTTGAACCCCAGTATTCCAAAAATGAGTATGCCTTTTCTTTCTTACGTATCTACTCAGTTGAAGGGTTTAATAAGGGAAGCAGTGAGCAATGAATTAAACTCCACATTAACAGGACATAATCAAATATTAATGAATACTAAGGAATTTGGACATGTAAATTCTATGATTTTAAACTCCAAGCGATTTTCAATAATGTGAATTTAATTTTGGAAAAGAAAAGAATTTCAATAAAATGTGCAACAAAAGATTAGTTCAGTCCAAGAAGGAAAGACTAAGAGACAGGACAGAAAAGAAGGCAGGCTTTGAAGGATGGATCTACAGATTAGAAAAGAGCATAATCACAAATGCAGACTTTTAAAGAGAAGGAAATGGAAAATACACCAAAAACGTAATTATAAACATATGGAGTAGGCAGAGAGAGAGAGGCTGTGATAAAGGATGATGATGATTCACATAGTTTACTGTTAAAGGAAAATGAAATAGATGAGGAATGTGATTCCTCTGCGGAGGATGAAGAGGAGGTTGCAGACAGATTGCGAAGAACTGGTACAAACAACAAATTGTTCTAGGTGAGATTCAACAGCTATTGGAAATTGGCCATAAAAGAAGCACCATTGGAACATAGGTATACTGGAGTTTATTCGGTGTTCTTCATGGTGCCCAAGAGCAATAGAATATATAACCCTGTTTTTAATCTCAGGTACCACAATAGTTTTGTGGCATACCTCAGGTTCAAAGGAAAATTTGAGGACAGGGGACCTCATGGTGTCTGTGGCTTTCAAGGAAGCATATCTTCACATCCCGATGACATTTTTAACAAAGATACATCAGAGGTATCAGGTTTCAGTACCAGTTCAAGGCGCTACTCTTTGGTCTCGTGTCAGACTAAGGGTATTTACAAAGGCTTTGATTCCTTTGGTAGCATATGTCAGATAGAAGAACAACTTTTTCCATACTTCAACAATATTTTGCTGAAGGTCAGTTCTGAAGATAAGGTTGTGAGGGACTTGGACATAACACTCAAATGTTACGGCTTTGTAGTGAATTATGAAAAAGTCGTTTACAGCTGACTTCATTAGTGCCGTTAGGGGCATAGATCAATACCAAACTGGTTTGTTGACATTTTCAAAGGAGAGAAGAATTAAGTTGATAAAGCACTTCATGGCTTTAAAGTCTGCAGATATGATGCTTCTGGCAAAAGTAATGGACACTCTGATATCCACAATACAGTTAGCACCATGGGGTAGACTTCACTCACTTCACTAATTTCTCACCAACAGGCGATAGGAAGTAAAACACATTATAGATTTGTGTTGCACTTTCTGTAAAGAGAGGGTTAAAGTGGTGGCTGACATGTACAGTGAGGATCCCTTTTTCCAGAAGCAAGCTCAAGTAGCAACACATGCAGGTCTTTCCAGATTTGGGGGAGGGGGTCATTGTTTTGGCTAATCCAGGAGAATACATGTTGAATGCCAATGTATTTCAGCAACTGGACAGTTGGCTAAGGGCCTTTGCACATAGCTAGATTTGCATCAGGAAGGAGTATAAGATTAAAACGTTTCTATATGATATAACTGATCTTGAGATTAGGGAGAATGGGTTTCACATGGACCCCCCAAGTGTGCAGCAAAATATCGTTTCAGTGTAACTGACAGGCCTTCCTTCAGATTGGTGTGGCAGTTCCCGATCTGATAAGGCACTCTGTGCTTACCACACAGCTCTGCCTCCCTGCCTATAATGAGGAACAATTGAGAGAGGCAGGGATGGTTGCTCTTAGGGAAGACTGAGAGGTGATATGAAAGTTATTTTTACATGTCTGAAGGACTGTCACATAGAAGATGGAGGTTTGTTTCTTTTTATTGCATCAGAGAACACTACATGACTGAGTGGATTCAAATTACAAGAAATTCTTCCCAAACATTAACAACTTCCTGACAGAATGAGATGAGAAAACCCAGTATAAGAAAGTCTGCTACAGGAAAATGACCTTTCCTCCAACTCCAACCCCACCCAATGTTGTTTGCAGATTCTTCCTAGTGTTTGATAGGTCTTGGTTATGTTGTTTGGTTCCTTCTATACTCCAATAATGCACCTCGTATTAGAAAGCAGCTGCCTGCTCAGTAGAGACCGAGACTGGCCATTCTTTCTCCTTTCATAGCTCTAGGTCAGTAGGGAAAAATCAGGCTAAACAAATAATGTTGTAAAGATTGAATAAAGAGGAAAACTAGAAATTCCATGAAACCTCTTCAGTATTACCTCACTTTTTAGCAATCATGGGCAAATCAGTACTGGATGCAACTGTTTCGTAGTTGAAATCATGTGAGCCAAAGAATGATGGAAGGAGTGCCCCCACAGCAGAAACTCTATGATTGGGAGTAGTAATTTTGCCCCTTCACATTCTTGTCATGATGCGAGGCAAAACAGAACACAATGGCATATTCAAGTAATGCTAAGTTACTGTGTCTGAGTAAATACTTTCCTTCATTCCCAGCTTGAAGGCATGGTGGTAAAGGAAGAAGTGTATCAAAATATTGCCACCCACCAGTCTTGCTTCTTTGGAAGCAGCTGCTCTCTATGCTGGAGGAGAAACAAAGTATGAGTGCTATGGAAGGAGAGGAAGGCTAGTTTTGATGGATACACTTTTCTTCAGGTTTTGGAGACCAGGGCACAACAGGTAAATATGGGGTTTGCTGACTGATACAGTTAAGAGTTATTCAGAGTCCCTGACTAAAATGATACCTCTCCCACAAAAAATAAACTGCTGAACTAAAAATCAATGTTGATGCAAACGAATGCAAGTCACATCAGGAACCTGACACCTGCTGAAACATGGGAAACTGCCTTATGGAGAATCAAAGCATTAGTCTGTCTAGCTCAATTTTGTGTCTACACCAATTGGCAGGACCTTTCCAGGATTTCAAACAGGAGTCTTTCCCAGCTCTTCCTGGAGATTCTAGGGATCAAACCTAGAGTTCGAGCTCTACCATTGAACTATCAGGATTGAAGCAGATTGTAAACCTAGTGTCATTGTTGGAGGCCCTGCCAGCCAGGTAAATGGCCGTCCCATTCCAGAACCACGGGAGAACAGAAGAAGCCCCAAGTTACAGCATAGCAACCTTAGCATTGTTAAAAAGGCTGGAGTTTGTTCTGCAGCTGTGTGCATGTATTACAGACTTTACATATAGCATCCATATATTAGAACAGATTCTCTCCTGCTGTTCAGGTACTTAATTTTTCTTTCACTTATCTACAAGAACTCCTATAGTGGTTCAAAGAAACTGTGCACCAACTTATTCATTATAATTTTATTTGAACACACAAATAAAATCAGTATAAAATGTTTTTTTAAAAAAAATCAATAATTCTTAATATCAAAACAGTATACTAATCTACTGAAAACCATCTGTAATGGTTAAACAGTAAATTCAGAGCTGAAGAGCTTAGTGCTCTTAAAGAACAGACTGTCAGAAAAATACTAAATTTAAAAACTATTTACAATAAACCGATCTTAAATGTTGGTAAGTGTACACTACCTGTTAAACTGAATTTCTATTTGTGAAAATAAAAGCAAGTTCACATTCAGAAGCACCCTATAGAACCAAGTTCAGTGAGTCCTTTTGATGCAATCACTTTGGGATTTGTTGCAACACTTTTTGTTGTGTTGTATGTCTTATAAATACCAATTAATCTATCCGCAATTTCAAACATGTTGTTTCGCAGAGAAATAATGATGAACTGTGCATTTTTGGTTTGTTCCTGGAAATGAAAATAGAATTAGTACATTTTGAAACTTTTAAGCAAAAACCTAGTTTAACAAATCATACAAATAAAGTGCTTTTCTTGGTTATCACGTTTGCATCTTTGGTAGTTACTGGTAAATGTGCCAGTAAGCTTTAGGACTAGTACTTGTTTTTTACTGCCTTGAAGAAGGGCAGAACTAAGACTCCTACAGTGAAGAAAGCAAAAGCCTTCCCATACACCTTAATCCAGAAATGCTGAGAACATAAAACTAAAACAATGCTCTTATGCTGAATGTTTAACACCTGGGACACAGCCTTCATGTAGGCTGCCCTCCTCTGAGGCAGCACTTAAGAGGCAAGAAAGTATTTCCAGGTATTAAACATCTAGAAAATACAACTGTGCAATGTTTTCTTTAGTAAGCTTATTTCTAAAGCACTTTCTACAAAAGAGAATTTCATGTTTTATGGTTGTAAATGACCAAATATGACCATAAAAAACTATGTCTTAAGCCAGGTAGTACCTCAAAGGTTTCCAAGGCACTGCAGATCAGGGTGCTGGAATGAGACTGCCACACTCTCCTGAGTAATGGGCATACTGAGAGAAGCAGTTGTGGCAGGAAACCCAGATGCCAGCTACCTGTTTTAATGTACTCTATGACCAAGAGAGTGCTGCAGTTGGCATTCCTCAATTTCTCAATCTGCAGTACCTTGTAAACCCTTTGATTAAGGCACTGTCTGGCATAAGAAGTAGGCATTTGTGGGGTAACATCAGCAGAAATAACTACAATGAAAGAGCTCCACTGTTGTAGTTACATCTAATGATGCAGGATTCAAGCCTTTGTAGTTACGCCTCTTATCATTAAGCACTTCAAATTTTACCTTGTACACGTTTATGTTGAGATGTACATACACTGTTGTAGCAGTAAGATATTAACTGGATTTCAATGGGATACTCTGAATTTGGACTGCGTCCAATCCACTATTTCTAAACTTGTTTTCAATTTTCAATTCTGTATTTTCTGGACATTTGGATTTCTGAAATATTTCTTGGAAAGGACATTAGCCTTTGGCTGAAAGCAATAAAACGTATTGTATTTTGGTTAAGTTGCATTTATCTCAGTGAAACCTACTAACAAGTTTGTGAACTTTGGGTTGGAGCATAATAATGAACATATGGTTTAAGAAACCACAAATGCCAGTAAATGCTGAACTAATCTGAATTTAATAGGACCTGATAAAACACATCAGCATAGGCTTTTTGTGCATATGAAGTGCCCACAGATGATATTCTCCAGCTTAGTAAGGTATAAGCACAGGGCTACATGATAGTGAAGTACACAAAAGAGTACAGACACATGCACACTTACCAGAAAGGATGACTGCTATTAACATAACAACTCTTTTAGAATGAGAAGTGCTTATGCTTCTGAAAGCACTACTGTTCATGGAATAGGACTCTCCAGGCTCAAGATCTTTTCCCAGTTATTTTATATACAGCTAAAATTGTTTGATACTAAACAAAAATACATAGATTTTTAGTAACTTGCATAATACTTACATATATATAAAATGCCACAATGGATACATTTTTAAAATCAAGAGCTGCATCAATTTCATCCATGAAATAAAGGGGAGTTGGCTTATAATGATGTAGAGCAAAAACCAAAGCCAGTGAGCTAAGTGTCTTCTCTCCACCTGACAAGTTGAATATTTTCTTCCAGCTTTTCTTTGGTGGCCGAACACTGAAAGAATGGAATTTATTATTAAGCTTACATTTGTTTCGTGTTTCATTTGAGTGTCAAGAAACTTTAAGAATGCTAGAAGCATATTACATAAATTATGTCAGTAATTCTACAATAAACATTTAATGTATCACACTGGCACAGTCTTACATTGGTTCTACTTCCATCTACAAGCTGTTTCTAGAGAATGCCTTTCAGCCCCATGACTATTAAGATGTGGGAGGCAGGATAGGGTTCCATCCTTCCCCCAAAATTTAATATCACTGAAGCATCTACAAGGAGGTCATTAAGAGTTTTAGGATTAGTTAAGAACCTGCTAACGACACTTAAAACTCCTCTCTTCAGTGTCGTCAGCTGAGGTTATGCAGGTGTTGGATCAAGTGCCTGGTTGCTGTAGGAGGCTCAATGAGGGGTGAATAAATTGAAGCTGAATCCTGATTAGGGCAGGGACTTTTTGGACTTGTGATTATCAGATCTAGAAACTGGGTTGGCAACCAGCCTTGGAGGGGTTGCATATTGCTGAAGAAACAGATGCATAGCTTGCAGTATTTCCAAACCCATCTCTCACTAGAGGCCCACGTGGATTCCATGATTCAGAGTGCTGAGGGGTCAGCTTTGACTGCCCCACCAGCCCTTCTTTGATAAGGATAACTTAGCCACAATATGCTCTGTGACAATCACTTTCCAATTAGACTACTGTAATACGCTCTACGTAGAGCTGCCCTTGAAGGAGTAAGTGATGCTAGTGCAAAATGGAGCAGATACATTAGTAACTCCAACAGCATACAGAAATCACTTAACACCATTCTGAGAGAAACTGCCTGGGCTGCCAATATATTCCTAGTCCAGTACCAAGGTGCTAGTACTAACATCTAGAGATCTAAATGGCTTGGCAACTCCATGCTTAAAAGGAGCACCTCTCCTCATCTATGCCTTCCCAAAGAATGAGGAGCACCTCCTTTGTGTCCCACCACTGGCAACAATATATTGGGTGAGGATGTGGGAAAAGGGCTTTTCTATTGTGGCACCTTAGCCATGGAAGCTTGATTGACACTGATGTTGGACTCATATGAATGCTGTGTTAAAACATGGCTTTTTATTTGTCTTGCAGGGGCTATGATTTTATCGTATTTGTACAAGTACATGGTTTACAAATTGCTTTAATGTGTTACATAGTTTTAAATATTTTTAGAATGTAAATTGCATTTTAGAGTTTTGATTTTACATTGTTTAAAACTGATTTTACTGTATGCTGTCCTGAGACCTCAGGATATAGATGTGTTGTGTGTGCACACACACACACATATACATACACATGTAAAACACAGTATGCAAAAACTGGTGTATCAGATATGTATTCAATGTGCAAGTTGTAACAGGAACATCATGCTTTCAAAATGGTTTGATTTGACTTAAGAAAATTACAAGTAATACGAACCTGAACATAATTCCTTCCGAGAAAGGATCCAGGCTATCTACAAGCTCTAGTTCTGCGTCTCCTCCTAATGTAAGCATTTGATAATTTTCCTTTAATTTATTTGTTATTACATTAAATCCTGCCATAAACTCATTAAGTCTATTTTTTCTAAGCTCTTCATAAGCTTCTCTAAATTTGTCTCTCTCATTGGTAATTTCATCCAACTCTGCCACACGTTTTAAATACAGCTCTTCCTAAAAATAAAAAAAATAAAAATCACAATAAACAAAACATCACACTTAAAAATATCACTAATATTTAATATAATTGGATTAAAAACAAGCTATAGTTTTGTTAATGGTAATATTCATTATCTGTCACTTTAAAACACACATACTACAGTTTTCCCTCCACATTCACGGGTTTGAGACTCGCAGATTTGATTATTCGTGGGTAGCTTGCCTCCCCCATTCCCCCGTCCCATTCCGTAATGCAGGGAGAAGATCTTGTCCCCTGCCCTTCCCCTGCCAGCTATGGCACCGGCAGCTGGTGGGAGAGTGAAGTGGGGGTCATCTCCTCTGGCCAGCTCCCCTTCCACGCAGCTGAGGGCTCCCTTGCACCTGGGGCAGGTGGCAGAGGGAAGTGGGGAGGGTGATCTTGCACTCCCCGCTCTGCTCCCCTGTGCCACAGGAAGGATCTTGCCAGGCCAGTGGCAGAGGAAGTGGGGAAGGTGATCTTGACCTCCCCACTCTCCTCCTGGCATGCCGCCTGCATGATCTACCCCAGGGACAGGTGGGACAAGGATGCGGGGAGCATGATCTTGCTCTCCCTGCTCTTCTCCAGCCCGCCACGGTTGCAGTCTTGTCGGGGGCAGGTGGGAGAGGCATGGGGGGAGCGTGATCTCGTTCTCCCCGCTCTGCTCTCTGCCCGCCACTGATGCCATAGCTGGGGGCAGGTGGGAGAAGGATATGGGGAGGGCGATCTTGTCCCTGGTGCTCTCCTGGGCAGGGGCCCCAGGGAAGGGGAAGTGCTCACTGGGGGACACTATTTGCATTTTTTTTTTTTACTTTCGCAGGGGTTCTCTGCACTTATCCTCCACAAATGTGGAGGGGCTACTGTATTCACTGGACAATAGCTGTATGCGCAAGTATTTCTGCAATCTGATAATGGTGCCCTGCTAAGAATGCTGTGTGATAGCTCTTTTTCTGCAAATAATATAAAGGACAAGCTTTCATCTTTTCTATGTATCCTAAACATCTTTAGATCAAGGATAGGTAATTACTACTTGAATTGTAGTACTGAATCTTGATTTCAAAGGATTGCTGTTCCAGGATAAGTTTGAATGTTATGACTTCCATGTGAAGTGAAATGCACCTTGGTAAAATTCAGGGTGTTTGGTAACATTCAACATTTGTACAGAATACACTTCATAATTAGTAAGTATATGCGTCACATGCTTCACCCACAGATCTTTTAAAGCAGGGCCTTTGCAAATTCAAATAAAAGTCTCAGTCATAATTTCGGTCCTCAAGCTTGCCATAGATTTCTAACAGGTTAAAAGAAATATAGGATGATATTGGAAAAATATTTACCTTTTTATTATATTCAGCAATTGCACCCAGGTTTGGTTTCATTTCATGACACTGAGCTTCTAAAAGAGCTATCTGATTGGTTATAATATTTGGATCCTTAATAGCTTCAAGTTCATCTTGACTGAGCACTGGAAGTTCTTCCACTTGTTCATCTTCCAGGGGATGCAATGATATTTTTGATATCTAAAACATATTTTCATAATTTAGTGTCACAAGTACATAGCTATTATCCTGATGGTAATTTTCTACTTTGGTTATAAGTAAGCAGAATTCATTTAATTGCTCATTTGTCTAGAAATCCCTACTTATATGAAAAGAGGTAGATTAGCTATTCAACATGTTCTGTGTATTTACTTGATAATATTGTGACAGCAAAGGTTAAGTGTGTTATGGTGAATGTAATAATATAGCAGACATAACTCAAAAGAAAATAACAGCAAAATTGAAGTAGAGTAAGTAACATACTTTTTCAAATCCTTAATTATTTTTGCTCGAACTTTGTAGAATACTTTGCCTTGTGAAGACACAATCTATTAGCATTTAGAAAACCAGCTAAACAAGGCTTTCAGGCATTTTATTGTAAAATCAGAAAGGAATTAATATGCTAGGGGAGGGATGAAGCTCTCCTCAGCAGTCCCTTGCATTTCTACTCAGTCAGAAAGATGTTTTGCACTGAGGTCATTGGAGGAAAAAAGGTGATTATCAGGCAAGACTTGGTATTTTTATGCTGGTCATTGAGGAAGCAGATGGCTCCCTGTGAAGCACCATATCAAAAGCAAGGAGCCTGTCAACGGTATTGTTATTTCTTATTATTATATTATACCATCAATCATCATCATCATCATCATATTATACCATCAATCATCATCCTCATCCTCGTGATCTATTTATATGGCGGTGCTACTGTATGTGGTGCTTTACAAGTAAAAGAACAAAACAGTTCCCTGCCCTCAAGCTTATATCCAATTAAGGTATGACCTAAAAGGAAAAGAGGATGCAGCATGGGAGGGGATTAAGTCCAGCAGGTACTACCTCTCCTCTTCCTCCAAGGCACAGCAGTGGCAGTTGGGATGGAAGGAGAGCCTTTCATCTACTTCTGGGCCTAGGCATGATGGATCTATTTCCCTCTTCTTCTCTCCCTCTGAGGCCTCAGCAGTGGCACTTGGGATAGATGGAGGGCATTTCATCTGCTTCTGGGCCCAGGAAAGATGGAATTGTGCCTGCCCCTCCTTCTCTTTCTCCAAGGCCAGGTCAATAGCAGCTAGGGTGGAGAAAGGGCCTTTCATCTGCTTCTGGAACTAGGCATGATGAAGCTGTGCCTGTCTCTGTCAATCCTTCGATCTTTCAGAAACAGCATATCTATGGTTGGTATATAAGAAAAGAAAAAAGACCTATCCTCTCTTTTATACATGCTTAGTCACACCAGCATGATTCCTCTCTTCTGTTCCTTGGTCCAGCAAAACTAGAACTGGAAAAAAGGGAGGAGGAAGGGTTTGTGAGGGCACAGGTAAGCAACCTTTTCTTCTTCTTTGTGGTCTCTGGGCCTCACACAAATGGATGATTAGTAAGTTTACCATAGATAGTGGGTCAGGTCACTAAAAAACAGAAGAGAGCGCTGCTTGAACAAAAGAAGCATTCACCCAGACACTGGAGTCTGATTGATAATATGAATAAACATCAATAGTTCCAAACGTATAGGTTCAAAGCTTATGTTTCTTAGCCACCAAATAAGCAATTTGGATGGTATGTACAACTAATTTATAGGGCTTCTGTAACAAACGAAAAATAAGCTCAACTGATGGAAAGATTTAATTCCATTCAAACAGAAAGCCAATGTTCTTCATACATCCAAGTGAAGGGCAATTTCCAATTGAGAAGTAGGATTCTGGTAAAATATTGGAAGAACAATGTCTGTCCTGATTAAAGCAAAAAACAGATACAACCTCGGGCAGGAAAGTGATGTCAGGATAAAGGGTAAACTTAACCTTGTGAAAACAGAAATGGATCATCATAGTAAAGAATAGTCAGCTTACTTGCACGTGTAGCAGATGTAATGGCTGTGAGGAAGGCTACCCTCAGCATTAACAAATTAAAGTTAATGGAACTTAAAGGATCAAATGGTTTAGCCTACAACTGTGGTAAGACCAAGAATGGGAACCTCATAGAAGTCTTCTGACAAGTGGGTCAAAGAACAACATAGATGAAAGTGAACTCGACTGTGTGTGTGTGTGTGTGTGTGACTATGACAGAAGAGAAGGCAAGGCCTTATTGTTTAAAATGTAAGAGGAACTCCAGCATGGTAGAGACAGTGACAGGCACCGCCACAGCTGATCTAGAAGTAGTAAAAGACTATCTGTGATGTCAAATCATAAATTTTCTGAGGAGAAGGCTTAAAGAACCTTGTGCAACCTTGGAATTAACGTGGCCTGATCCTCCACACTGTTGACTTCAATGGCTTGATACCGGGATAGCTCACATGACCCAGTGCATAGACAGCCCAGGAACAAGGGAGAGAAGCAATTGTTCCTTTCAAAAGAATTCCAGAGGTGCTGTGGAACCACTTTTTTGTGGCCAGTATGTCACCACCAGAATCATACTGGATCTGTCCCAATAAAACTTAATGATTACTTTGGAAAGAAGCAGAAATGGTAGAAATGCAGAGGAGAGTACGAGTGCCTAATGATTCTTTGCCAATTTCCTCCCAGGAACAGAAGTGGTTGCACGTGTTTGGGATGTCCACTGATAACATGAAGTTTTAAACAACATTCCTACAGAAAAATAGTAGGATCTATAAAGAGCACATTTGGAATAAATGCCACCTTGCATGTTCACAATAGAAAACAGCCATGACGTTCTCTGAACTAGCCTGAATTACGCTGTGTAACAGTCCTGTGACAAACACATGTATTACCTTTATGATCACCAGGATTTTGACTGTGGTCATGTGTATCTGACTCTTGGTATGTAACCAAAAACCTTGAGCTATCAGCATACTGCAGTGAGCAACCCATCTGAATGAATAAGCATATCTGGCAACTATTCAGATTGGATCTGGGCAGTAAAAGCAGCATTTCTATGATCAAGTTGCTATGGTTTGCCCACCATAAGCAGTGGGCACACTATGAGCATGTAAAAGCATTTTCTGTTGAGAATCATGACTGTAATACAATTTTTGAAGCAACTGGCATTGCAGAGGATGGAATCGGAGCCATGAAGTAACTGCCAGTGTTGCAGCCATCAGACCTAACAAGATGCTGGATCTTGACATCTGTATGGTATGGTTCAGAGGCAACAGGAAAGACCTGGAGCCTCAGCTTTTCTGTACAATCCTGAGGGAGAAAGGTCTCCACCCAAATGAAGTTTAGTGGTGCCTATATGGAGGATAATTGTCAAATTATGTAAAAAAGTATTTCTTGGAACTGACCAGAAAGCTTAAATTGCAGTGTTAAAGCCCAATGGAAATTACAATATGGTCAGCTTTGACTGCCCCACCAGCCTTTCTTTGATAAAGATAACTTAGCCACAATATGCTCTGTGACAATCACTTTCCAATTAGACTACTGTAATACACTCTACGTAGAGCTGCCTTTGAAGGAATCAGTAAGTGATGCTAGTGCAAAATGGAGCAGATACATTAGTAACTCCAACAGTATACAGAAATCACTTAACACCATTCTGAGAGAAACTGCCTGGGCTGCCAATATATTTCTAGTCCAGTACCAAGGTGCTAGTACTAACATCTAGAGATCTAAATGGCTTGGCAACTCCATGCTTAAAAGGAGCACCTCTCCTCATCTATGCCTTCCCAAAGAATGGGAGGACCTCCTTTGTGTCCCACCACTGGCAACAATATATTGGGTGAGGATGTGGGAAAAGGGCTTTTCTATTGTGGCACCTTAGCCATGGAAGCTTGATTGACACTGATGTTGGACTCGTATGAATGCTGTGTTAAAACATGGCTTTTTATTTGTCTTGCAGGAGCTATGATTTTATCGTATTTGTACAAGTACATGGTTTACAAATTGCTTTAATGTGTTACGTAGTTTTAAACATTTTTAGAATGTAAATTGCATTTTAGAGTTTTGATTTTACATTGTTTAAACTGATTTTACTGTATGCTGTCCTGAGACCTCAGGATATAGATGTGCTGTGTGTACACACACATACACACACATGTAAAACTATTACAATAATTACAAAAAAATAATAATGATTACATAATAATTATAAAATAACAAAAATAATAAATAATAATTACAAAAAAATTACAATATGGTTTCCATTGCAAAGATCCCAACCAATGGTCTATCTGTACATACGGAGTACAAAGAAAGGAAATCACCACTGCCATGCATTTTGTAAATTTCCTCAGTGCCACAGAGTCTGAAGGGTAGCAATTGGTACTGGTACATATTGATGCCAATGAAGAATTTCTGATGTGGATGAATCATGATGCAGAAGTAAGCATTCTTCAAATCAGTTGAAGTGAACCAATCTCCTCAACTGACCACTTGGAACTTGCATGGATGGGATAAAACGGCTAACTTCATCAAGATCCAAAACTGGCTGAAGTCTTCCTTCTGTGTTATAAAATAGCAGAAGAAACCTGTGTGCTTCCAATGAAGCAAACTGTACCCTGTGACATCTTTTTGCAGAAGTCTGGTGATTTCCACCTCAAAATATGAGAAGGGGGTGTAAGACAGAAGACTCCACTGGAAGGTGCACCTAGAACTCTATCACACAGGCTAGACAAATAATGGAAAGAATCGAACTGTCAGTGATGTTTTAGTGGTGATAGATTTTTGGTGGAAATGATGATTGATGCATCCAAAGATGTGGAAAGATGAGTGGTGGTGTTGGAAGCAAAGAGTCAAAGACAATTTCTGATGAGTGGATTTTTTTTTAATGAAGTAGAAAGCTGGGAGGGCAACTGCTCATAGTACTGGCGGTAGCTTTGGATAGAAGAGTCCTGAGAAGACGTTTGAAATGGTCTTGATGGAGATGAAGACTGAATGATACTGTTTTCTCCCAAAGGAATTTCTGAAATGATGACACACAAGTCTTCACTTCATCCATTTGGATGCCTCAAATGACAAAGAAATGGAATCTTCAGCCTGCATCCCTACTAATCTGCTGAAGTTGCTGGAGTTGCAAGTGATTTCTTACTTTCTTCAGTCTGTGAATCTTCTACAATAATTGAATTTAGTGTAAAATGGGTGGTGGTGGTGGTGGAAGTCTGTTCCTGCTGATGGCAATAAAAACTCTTAAGAGATTGTGAGCAACAAAGCTGTTTTTTGTTTTCACTGTTTAATCAAGACAAAGAGAGTGGGCAGATGCATAATTATTGCAGGTGTATCCTGGGAATCTACCTTCTGAAAAAAATAAATCTGGAACCAGATTCTGAACTGATATGACTTCAGGCCCCAAAGTTCTGCTGCACACAAGACTAAGCCAGGGAATACCTCCTACATGAAGGAGGAATAATGCCACAGAAATTGAAGATGGTTAGCTGACAGAGAGCAAAAGCAGCAGTCAGCCAGGGGACAGGTAAATGAGATTCCAGACCTTGTTGTACTTGTAGACTGAGAATCAGAGTTTGGAACTGTAAAAGCTGTTTCATAGCAGATATTGAGATAGTGGCAGTCTCCGCCATGGCTAAGTTGTCAGCACCAAATGAATGCTGACACCAGAAGGCTGTTGAGTAGACTGGGAGACTACTGCTGAGGGCAATGTAGAAACAGGAGGAGGAGTGTGGTGCTGCTTATTTTTAGCCTTGAGAACATCCTTGTCCTTAGCTACCTTCTTCTTTTCAGACAGATGTGAAGAGACTGAAGGCTGGACTGATGCTTTAAGGATGCTGATCCCAAAGTCAGCTCAGATGTTGAGGCTGAAGGAGAAAACCAGATCTCCTGCTGAGACAGAAGTGGGCGACACTGGGAGTGATGGTTATGGTTGTGTATGTGAAAGAGTCTGAGGGATCAGACTGATACTGGATGGTATCAAAAACCAGTCCACAGCCAAAGCCAATGATTCAGATGGAGTTAAGGTTAATATAAGCAAATGTTTCTGTTTGAGCAATGCAGGAGCCCAAGAGTTGTTGACTGGTAGGTCCTGAGAGAGAGGTCAAGACTTGTGTTGATATTGAGGCAGTAATAACTTCCATCTGGATGTCTTTGACAGCCATAGTAGTGGAAGCTGTTGAGGCTGAGAATGCTCTTGAGTGGTGATGAGAAACAGACATTGGAACAGGTCAGTATTGGAGGCACTACAGCTGAAATGAAAGCTATCTGAATTGTTGCAGATGTAAGTAGATCCTGAGGTTCCAAATGTGTGTATGCAGGGGGAAGGGGGATTGCTGTGGATGTACATCAGTGTAGGCACAAGTGATCTTAGTGGTCTTACAGGGGTTTCATACTGTGAGTGATGACAGTACCTGCTCTAGAATCTAGAAGAATAGGAGACCTCTGGTAATTTCTATGATGGGATGGAGGAATGGCAGGAAGACTGGAGGGATTCTCTGAAGTGAATGACCTTGGAGGATCCCTCCTGTCTGGCTCCCATTCATATCTAATGCCCCTACATGGTGAAAGTTGCTTGAAATGAGCACCTCTTGCATGAGTTCAGATAGGAGGAAGTATAAATCTCCCAGTACCATGGTGAATGAGCAGGAACAAAGTGGGCATCACAACACAGGTTAGGTGTAAAGATGTAAAGACATCCAGAGCATTAGAACTTCAGAAGACTGGGACAAGCGAAGTGCTCACTGACACAGAAAGTCAAGTTAAAATTTCTAGAACGGAGTGTGACGGCATGTATGATCCAAGTGGAAAGCTGGTAGTCATTACTGAAGTGGACAGCTGAGTGGACTGAATTGTGATTTAAGCAGGAGTGGGCTGAAGTGCAGCATGGGCCAAAGAATTAAAAGCCAGAGTAAATCAAAATTGATGGAGGTGGAGTTATCACCAAGGGAGACATGTAGAAACCTTATACTTTGTTTTCCCTTTTTCCCCTCATCTTCTTAGAAGAAGTTTCTTCTTGCCCTTCTGAGTAGTGGTGCTTGTGAGACTTCTCCATAGTCCGGTCTGATATTGGGGAGATGATGCCTGCAATACCAATGGTTCTGCTATGGCTGGAAACATGGTACTGGTGCTGGTCAATGCTGAAATGGTTCCAGAGCAGAACTGATTTAATTCTGGAGTCGAGACAGTATCTGAGGCCACAGGTTTACAAGATGAGTTTCATTAATGGAGGCAATGCCACACTGACAGACAGATCACTAGCCATAAGATCTACTGAAACCAGTAGATCTTCCTAAGAAGCAAGCCAGGACATAATTTGCCTAAATTTTAGGTATTTTTCAAACAGCATAAGCTTAGGTTTTGTGTTCATCACCAAAGTGAAAAAGGCATTCGGAATGCACATCTGAATGGCAATGCTTGCTCTGCACAAGGATCAGAATCTGAAAAGTGCCATCAAGGCCATTCACTGGAGAACAGAGCACAGAATAGTCACAATGGTTGTTAAGTATGGAGACTGAATAATAAAGAAGAGATATAAAAGAGATGAAAAGAATGCTCAGCTAAAGTTTGAAGAAACATTCCACTTGATTCTCCTCATGCAGTGATGCAAAGGAACTTAGCAGAGATAACTGTGGTGCCCCTAGACATGTATAATTTTTCCTGCGGAAAAAGCTCAGCTCTACAACATTCTGGAAGAGACTCCATATTTGTGTCATCTTAATTATACTGTAAGCCTGAGGGCTGTTCTTTGACTTGTAAAGAGCCATGTACAGGGATGGTGCTACATAAATGAACGAATGACAATACTACTACTATTGTCACCACCTAATTACTATTACTACTAATAATAATGCCCATTTGTGTGATACAGAGACCACAAGAAGTTATACCTTCACCTGTTCTCAAAAACCATGATGAATATTCATGATATGAGATAAATGGATTTTTAATCAAGGGAGCAATGATACTAGGCAGCAAAATCATGTAACAAGTATGTTGAGGCATATGAAGGGAAGTCTGCAGGTCAAAGTAGATGATCCAAAGATTAGAGATTCTTTCTTTTGCAGTAATTGACCATTGCAAACCTATGTCCCACTTGCCACCTTCTGCTGATTTGGGTGGGGAGAATATATTATTAATACACTTCCATCTAACTTGTTCTTCCCCATGAAGCTTTCAGCAATAGCAACGACTCAGTAGGATCAGTATAATGTCACATCTAGATCATACGTCTTATGTATGCCTCCAATGACAATCAGTTCTCAGATTAAGAGTAGGTCCTAATCCTAACTGTTTCATAAGGACTGGGGCTTTTCTTAGCATGTTTTTTTCTGTTCTGCAATCAGGCTCACAACAGGACCGATTAAACGAAGCAAGATAATAATTTATATGTGATGTAGCAAAACAGCGCATCTGTTTAAGGAAAAAAAGGGGGAGTGGAACAGGCTGTTTGGACAACATAATGGTGCTATACCAGGGGTGGACAACTCTTCATATGATGTTGGACAGCAACTCTCATCATCTGTATTGATTGTAGAAAGTCAAATAATGCCTGGAGAGCCATAACAGCTTACAAGTCAGTATGCTCTCTAAAGCAGCCTTCTTTGGGCAAGACCTAAGCATTTTAAATTTGAGTATTTTTTCAGAACCTTGGTGCACTGACGTGTGACAATATGCTGTATTTTTACTCCTGCATATGGAAGGAATTGGACAAACAAGCATATGAAATGTTTCATAATTTTTTTAAAGGCTAGTATATAATAAAATGTTAATTACCTCTTTTTGCCAATACTTAATCTTCGATTGATGCTCTGCAACATGACTGTCCAGCTGTTCAATTTTAAGTCTAATACTAAGAGCTTCTTTTTGAAGCAAATGCTCTTCCTCTTGAATAGCTTTAATCTTTTGAAGCACAGAGCGGTGTTCCTCTTGGATCTCTGGTAAGGATGCCTAAACACATCAAAAGTTAAAGTTAACTGTTTTAATTAGTTCAACAGAAAGTGATAGCATTCCCTCAGCTCTAATTGAACTTAATTTTGAGTAATAAATATGTTTATGTTTGTAAAAAGTAACATCAAAAGTAGGAAAAGAGTGAGACACAAGGAGGAAAAAAAATCAAATGACCTAGCCACAAGTAATGTCAAGACAATATTTTGGTCTGTTTGTTGCTTCTAAGAGGACAGACAAATAAAGCCATTTTAAAGAAAACAAATGTACACTGTCACCAGTCTTATTTTATTTTTAATTTAAAATCATGAATTACAAAAGCTAAGTGTCAGTGTGCAGATGTCCAAAGACTTGATTAATCAGATTGCCCAGCTTTAGTAATTCCTCAAGGTGAGGATGGATGTTTCTTCTAAACAAGAATTGATCATCCTTCAAATCTTGTCAGTTGATACATCACTTTAAAGGAAAGTGGTTGTGAAACAAGACAAGAATGTTACTTGTGCGTGCTAAATCAAGTAAGAAACATTTTTCTCCTGAAGATTTCTGCTAATGTGAGTGACAAATAGGTCTTTCTTTCTCTTTCAGGAAGTCTGATAAAGCAAAGTGTTATACCTCAGACATAGCGCTCTCTGAATATTAGGTACAAGACACTGGCTTATACCATGATCATTGTCACTGTTGGACTTACAGTGGGAACCTTATTCTCCAACAAAAACTCTTCCTTTGACCTATAGTCTTAGCAACACATTATTCTAGTGGAATTGCACTGGATGAAAAAATAGCGATTTTCAGCATGCTTTCAAGTAGTGATATTTAAGGCTGTGGATGACTGAAAGGAATTATCCTTTCCATGCAGCATCAACACAACTTTAATAGAACATGGCTTCGATACAGTGGTATCTTCTCTCATACAGCATGTTTTTGCTAGGGTCAGAGACTTGACAGAGGAATCATTACTTGCAGTAAAACACTATGCATTTCACATAATACAAACAGGTTTAATGTTCATACACTGTCTTGATTCTTTTAAGTCACATTCCATCTGAAAAATATAAGCTGGTACCATACATACTTCAGCTTTTTTGCTGTCATTCATAACTTCAGCAGCTCTTTCATCCAGCACACTCAGTTGTTCTGTTAAATCTTGTATGTTCTTTTTATTCTCTTCAATCTCCTTCTCAGTGCAAAGAATGGCATCCTCTGATTTTTTCAAGTTTCTGTATAATATAATAAAGTAGATGTAAAGCTTCTTCTTTAGTTACATGTAAGAATATAAATTGAATATAAATCAGCTCTCTGCAGAAACAGAAGATATGTGCCAACAATTTCCATGCTGTGTCATGGTCACATGCAGGTCACACTGCTTCTGTGGTTTGGCACCTTTAGCAGTTGCCAGTCCCTGAGTCCATCTGCAGCTCCATCTGCCCCTTCTCTCTAAAGCAAAGAGATTTCCATTCTGCAAACCCATCCCTAATTGTATTGTATAGAAATTAATTGTAAACAGCTTTGGAAGTCAATTTTGGATGAAACAATATAGATATTATAAACATATTACAAATTTCACACGCTTGAATTTTCATTACGCTATCTAGCATACATTCTGGCAATTCAAAATAACCCTGAGTGTTCATTTTTCACCTCCCCTCCTAATAATAACCTCACTTTCACAAAGAATTGGAAACCTGTCCACTCCGGTGAACAAAATTACACATCTATATTTTTCACACATTCAGCAGTTCCGTAGCACTCCCTATCCTCTCCATGGCTTTTACTCTCTGCTCATTGTCCCCTACTTTACGGTGCACAATACTCTGTCTTCCAGATTAACTCAAACCCTAACTCCACGGGTGACAATATACGTAAAGAATATGTTTAGAATGCAGACTCTTTAGAAGACATTTAGAAACAATCATGTTGTAAACTCTTTACTCAACAGATCCATTAACTGCTTTGTTTAAAACTGTTATGAAATACATGTAAAGTCACACTTATATTTCTAGATTGGCACATAAAGGGCAAAAAATCATACCTTTCTGCTGTCTTGATTGCCACCTGTGCTTTAGTAATAGTGGAAGTACATTGATCTGTTTCCCTATTTATTTTATCAAGGTTATCTTGCTGAGTTTTAAGTTTATTATTGTTAATTTCAACTATGAGATTATGTAATTTCTTAACTTCTGCTTCCAGTTTACCAGCCTTTGCAGCAACTCTGTCATACTCTGTCAAACAAAGAAATATGATGAAAACAGTGAACATTTCTAGTATTAAATACAGTATAGACAAATTGTTCATCTCAAGCCTTATTTAAACACAAAATACTTGCATGTTTATAGAATTTATGTTTATGCAACATTGTGAACAAATTTCTGTGAGCATTCAGTACGCTGTTTTCACTGCTTCGGCTGACAGGAGCTTTGAAATTGCAAAGCTATAAGCAGTATTCGTTACTCCTTTGTTTTGCAAAAATTCTTTTTTGGAAAGGAAAATCAATCTTATTTAATAATTAGAAGCTACAGCTTATCAATGGAAATCCAATAAATTTGAAATTACTGAATCGTACTCATTACTTTCCATTCTTGGAAAAGAACAGGTTGCTTACCTGTAACTGTGGTTCTTCGAGTGGTCATCTGTGCCCTCACACACTAGGAGCTTTCGCGCATGCGAAAGCGCATGCATTCTAGAGCTTAGTAGCTTGGCGGGAACCCCTCCCCCCTGCCTGCACTGAGCATGCTCAGCCCGCCGAGCAACGGTCTCCCCTCAGTTCTGTAGTCCGCCGATAAGGGACCTGAGAGAGAGGGGACGGCTGGGCGGGTGTGTGTGAGGGCACAGATGACCACTCGAAGAACCACAGTTACAGGTAAGCAACCTGTTCTTCTTCTTCGTGGTCTCTGTGCCTCACACACTAGGGGATTTTGTAGCTTACCAGCAGGACGGTGGGTCAGGTCCTAGAGTATGGAGGCCAGCACCGCTCGTCCGAAACGGGCATCTCTACGGGACTGGCAGTCTAATCAGTAGTGACACACGAAGGTCGACGGTCTGGACCAAGTCGCTACTCGACACAGTTCCTGCAGGTCCACACCTCGAAGGAGGGCTGCTGAGGATGCCACGGCTCTGGTGGAATGAGGCCGGAGTAAGGCTGGCGAAGGCTGCTTTGCAAGTTCATAGGCCAGCAGGATAGTCTGGGCCACCCATTTAGAAAACCACTGGGTGGATACCTTGTGGCCTCTGTGGTGCTGACCATAGCACATGAACAAGTGCGGGGTCTGGCGAAAAGACGCAGTCCGGTTGGTATAGAATGCCAAGGCCCGACGAACATCAAGAGAGTGTAGGGACTGCTCCAGAGGCGTCGACGGGTTTGGATAAAAGGTTGGCAAAATGATGTCCTGGTTGAGGTGGAAGTGTGACACCACCTTGGGCAGGAAAGAGATGTCAGGTCTAAGGACTACCTTGTCTCTGTGGAAAACAAGGAAGGGCTCATCGGCCCGCAATGCTGTCAGCTCACTGGCCCGCCTGGCTGAGGTGACAGCCACCAGGAAAGCAGTCTTGATGGTCAAGAGCCTGTCATCCGCCGTGACCATGGGCTCGAAGGGTGGTCACGTCAGCTGTGACAGTACCAGGGAGAGCGACCAGGGCGGTAACGGCAGCGATACCGGCGGGTAGAGATGTTGTAAGCCCTTCATGAACTGCTTCATGGTAGCGTCGCGGAAGAGAGCTGCCGATGGAGAGCCGCGAGGTTGATAGGCCACGATAGCGGCAAGGTAGACCTTCAGAGATGAGAACGCCAGTCCCTGCTGCCGAAGGTGGAGTAGGAAGTGGAGCGCAGTAGGTTGGCCGACAGGCGATACCGGCTCACCCCGTGCCTCGGCAAAAGCGACGAACTTCTGCCACTTATAGCTGTAGTTACGGCGCGTTGACTCCTTCCTGGCCGCGGTCAGGATGTTCTGAATGACCAGATTGTCTAAGGCGTTATCTGCCAGGCGTGGAGGGCCAGAAGCGGCAGGTCGGGATGGAGAACGAGACCGTCGGAGTGCAACAGAAGATCTGGCGCTGGCCGAAACCTGAGGAGTCGACCCTGAGCGGCCTCGAACATGGGCCCGAACCAGTGCTGCCTCGGCCAGTACGGGGCTACAAGGACGACGTTGGCTCAGTCCGCAAGGATCTTGGCGACCACGCGACCCAGGAGGGGAAATGGTGGGAACGCATAGAGGAGCCCGCCGTTCCACTCGAACTGGAAGGCGTCGCCTAGAGAATCCAAGCCTTGGCCAGGTCTCGAACAGTACCGGCAACACTTGGCGTTCGCTGCGGTGGCGAAGAGGTCGATCGTGGGTTCACCCCAGCGGTCGCATATCAGCCGAAATGCTCCCCTCGAAAGGGACCACTCGTGATGACAGGAGGTGTCCCTGCTGAGGGCATCCGCTGTAGTGTTCTCTTGGCACGCCAGGTGCACGGCTATCGGGTGGACCTGAAGCGACACACATCAGTCCCACAGCTGAAGAGCGATGGTCAGGAGCGTGGTCGAATGGGTTCCCCCTTGCCTGTTGACGTAACAGATGGCGGTCGTGTTGTCTGTTAAGATCAGGAACGTGCGGCCAGCGACCAGGTTGCGGAATGCCCTCAGAGCCTTCCAGATGGCAAGCAGCTCGAGGGCGTTGATATGAAGGTCAGTCTCATCGTCAATCCAGCGTCCCTGGACTCTGAGATCGCCGCAGTGCGCTCCCCATCCAAACAGGGAGGCATCTGTCATTACCGTGAGTCGAGGGGTCGGCTCCCGGAACGGCATCCCTGAGAGAAGGTGACGGAAGGAGAGCCACCATATCAGGGAACGCCGCAGGTGTAGAGGAATCCGGAGGCGGCACCTCTGGTCGTCTCGGAGAGGATTGAAGACTCGGACGAACCAGTGCTAGAGCAGGCGCGCGTTGAGTCAAGATAGGTAGGTAACTGCCGTGGTGGAGGCCATGTACCCGAGAAGCTGCTGGATCCTTCTTGCTGATACTGTCGGCGCATGGAGGGTGGCGGATGCCGCCCGATGAAGGGTACGTGCACGGGCCATGGGCAGATAAGCCCTGGCAGAGACCGAGTCTAGGGTCGCTCTGATAAAGTTGAGCACCCTCGCTGGCTCGAGGTGGGACTTCTTCGGATTGACCCGGAGGCCAAGACGAGTCAGGAGAGACAGAGTCCTGTGAATGTCCTTGTAGAGTTTCTGCCTGCAGGACGCGACCAACAGCCAATCGTCGAGGTAAGGGTAGATGGAGACGCCCTTTGTCCGCAGGTGCGATACCACCAGGGCCATGCATTTGGTGAAGACCCTGGGAGCAGTAGACAGTCCAAACGGCAGCACTCTGTATTGGTAGCAGGTGACGTCGATCGCGAACCGGAGGTACCGTCTGTGCTGCGGGCAAATGGCGATGTGGAAGTATGCATCCCGAAGATCGATGGAGGCGAACCAGTCCCCTCGTCGAAGGAAGGGTAGAATCAAAGACAGGGTGACCATCTTGAACCTTTTGGGGCGGATGTATTCGTTTACTCCTCTGAGGTCCAAGATGAGCCGTAGGGTACCGTCCGACTCCGGAACCGTGAAGTACCAGGAGAAGAAGCCGGTGGTAGTGGCCGAGGACGGAAGCCTTTCGATCGCTCCCTTTTGCAGGAGGGACTGGATCTCTTCCAGCAAGGGCGGACTAGCCGGGGTGGAATAGTAGACGCCTCGTGGTGGAATACTTGCAAATTCGATGGCGTAACCAAGACGGACGATGGAGAGAACCCAAGAGTCCGTGGTGATGTGGCGCCATTTGGCGAGATGTCTGGCCAGGCCAGGATTATCTTCTAGGGCTGCTGGCAGTTGGAAGAGTGGCTGTGGAGGCGACCTGTGCGACACATCAAAAACGGGACTTCGTCCCAGATGAAGACTTCCTCAAAGAGGGTTGACGTCTTCGAAGGGGTCTCCGTGAGGAAGACGAGGCCGACCGGCATGATGGTGCCAATCAAGGAGAGCGAGATGGGAAGGTGGAAGAGGACGACCTGCGCCAGGAGGGTCGCGAGCCGAAGCTGCGGCGCGACTGTGGAGGCTGGTGAATCCCCATCTTTTTGGCAGTTAATTGGGCCTTAACGATGTGGTCCATGGCCTCATCGGTGGTTGCACTGAAGAGCCTGTTGCTGTCAAAAGGGAGATCTTTGATCCTCCTCCTGGCGTCCTCCTGGAGACCCGATGAGCGCAGCCAAGTGTGGCGACGCAACGCTACCGAGCCTACCAGCACCTGCGCGGCTACCTCAACAGAATGCCTAGAGGAAATGGTTTGCTGATTGGCGAGCGCTATCACCTCGTTGAAAAACTTGATAACACTCGCCCGGTTCTCCTCTGGAAGGTTGGACAGGAGAGGATGGAACCTATCCAACAAACTCTTCAGGTAAGCTGCGAGGCAGCCCTGGGTGTTGGACACCCTATCAGGTATGAGGCCGAATAGAACCTCCTGCCGAAGGTGTCCATTCGTCGGCCCTCTCTGTCCGGCAGGGTGGTATGCGCCCTAGTCCCTCCCTTGGTTTGGGCAGATTCGACCAACACGGAATTCGGCTGCGGGTGAGTGAAGAGGAACTCGGCCTCCTCTTTCTGGGTCCGGTATAAGTGTTCCAGCCTGTGTGGAATCGGCTGGGCGGAAGCCGGATGGGCCCTTGGCTGTTTCAGGGCCTCCATCAGAGCGGGCAGGAATGGCAGCGGGGCCGTCGATGGTGGACGGGTATCCACATAGTGGAATACCAGATCCTGCACGGCCAGGGACGGTTCCGCCACTTTCAGACCCAGAGCAGCTGACATCCGGAGGATGGCTGAGAAATGTCTCACGTCCTCTGGTGCCGACTCCGGTCGGGATCTCAAAATGCCAAACGAGGGGACTCGTGCGACGCCGGTGTAGACTCGTTGGAGTCAGAGTCTGACTCGTAGGCCTGGGAGGACCCAGATGAGGACCTGTCCTGTGATCTCTCCCTCGACGGCTGACGAGACAGTACTGACAAGGTCACAGCAGACACGGCAGAAGTAGTCGGCCTCGTGGACGGTAGTGGTGTAGCCGTCGGCGGGGGCTGAGTGGTCTGCGTAATCGGTACCACTGTAGGCCGCAGGTGTTGGATCGACTGGGTTACAGTAGCGGCAGCAGATGAAGGTTGTGCCTGGACAGTCTCCGATGATGGACGGGAGACTGTGGAGGTAACCCTCGGCGGAGGAGAGACCAGCCGATAGTGAGGCGAACGGTCGTGTGACCTACAATGACTCAGTGACCTGGAGTAGGAACGCGGCGATCATCGGTACCGTGGGTGGTAGGCTCCACGTGATGGAGAGTGGGAGCGACGATATATCACATCAGGGTGATACCGATCCCTATACGCCGGGGAATAGGAGCGGTACGACCCCAGATACTCTCTCCAAGTATGTTCTCGACCGTACCTCGCGATATGGGACGCTGAGGAATACGGTAAGGCAGGTCGAGACCACTCCGGATAGGTCTCCCGGTCACGTGGAGATCGTTGTCTGGCTCTTCTCTCCGCCTCATGAGATGTACTCCTGCCCGAGGATCCTCGGCGGTGAAGCGAGGCCTGGGGCGAGGCTGGAGTACGCTCCGGGCGGGCCACCATTTCAGGGCGTCCGGGCGGGGACACCGCGGCAGTCAGCAGGGGCGGGCCTGAAGGCACCGCGAAGCCAGCGGTTTCCTCCCCATCAGAAACCTCCAAGACCTCTTGGGGTTCTGATTCTTCCTCCGTTTCCTGGAGGGGCTGAGTTGGAGGAGGCGTGGGAGGCGCAGGCCTCTTGGGCAGAGAGCCACGCTTCTCTTTCCTCTTCTTCTCCTTCTCCTTCTCCTTTCCCTTTTCCGGAGAAGCAGGCCGCTTGTGCTGGGCAGGAGTCAGCGGCTTAGATGGTCTAGATGCCTGCGAGCCCGCAGGAGACTCCCCCGAAGTCAACGCCGAGGAGATCCACGGGATCTTCGGCAGGGCAGATATTGGTGCCTGGGGTGACGGTACCGAGCCCGGTACCGTCGAGGTAGTCGGATCAGCAGCCGCCGACATTGACAATGGCATGGTCGTAGGTCGGCCCGATGTCGATGGCTTGGACATCGCTGGTGTAACTGACGGTCGGTCTCGTGCCTGTAGAGACTGCTCCCAGCAACAAGATTTGAGGCGGGCCAAACAGTTCCGAAGAGTCTGGGAGGTAAAGTCTCGGCAGATTGGGCAGGCCCTGGTGTTATGGGCCTCACCCAAACAAAAAAGGCACTCGCTATGACCGTCAGTTAGGGCGACCTTACGACCACACGTTCGGCAAGGCTTGAAGAGAGCCGACATAGAAGTTGAAGAAGAAGCGAGGGGAAAATGGCGGAGAAGGCAAGACGAAGACGAAGCTGACGAGGACGAAGAGAGCGGGGGGGGAGAAAAGGGTGAAAAGTCCCGAAAATGGGTACCAAAGTCACCAATTCCAATTCGATATCCAAAATCCAAGTCCAAAATCCAAAGCCAAGTCAAAACCAGAGAAAAAACAAGTCAAAGAAAAGCCAATAGTGCTACCAAGCTCAGAACCTCCGTACGCGACGGCGGACGAGAAAGAACTGAGGGGAGACCGTTGCTCGGCGGGCTGAGCATGCTCAGTGCAGGCAGGGGGGAGGGGTTCCCGCCAAGCTACTAAGCTCTAGAATTTTCCGAACGGTACCGCGCATGCGCGAAAGCTCCTAGTGTGTGAGGCACAGAGACCACGAAGAAGAAACCTAGAATAATATCAGCTAAGGAGGGAGGCAGTCATACTTTAAACAGAAGTCTGTTAACCTGGACATTAAGAATTCCTACACTGATACTTTTATATCTTTTATAGTCTTGATATTGTAATTCCTGTGACACCAGTTAGCTGGCAAGCTACTGTGAGTCACATTGTGTTATGTATTTGGATTATTTGTTGGAGGTTTTTTTTTTTGGTAGCATTAAATGTTAATCGATTTTGTACTAGGTAACAAGTTTGTTTATATAAGGTTAAGCGAACAGTAACAAGTATTAACTCTGCATTGCATTCAGAAATTTATCACACTTCACCGCCCCTAACACACTTGCATCCTATAGAACAGACTTCTCAAGAGAAAAACGAGCAAAGATACAGGAAAGTTTTGATGAACTTTCTGAAAATAAACATATTAGATGAAAGATCACATTGCTAAGCGATTATTTACATGACTATAAATAAGCATCACATGTATTCATGTGAGTTTTTAAAAAATCTTAATAGTGGGACATCAATGGAAAATTCAGAAATATTTCTGTAATAATGAATACATGTCGAGACAACTTAAAAAAGAGTTAAAGCACAATAATTTGAGATGCAGCAGGTAAGTACCTGGCGATGGTAGAAAAGTAACCTTTTAGAAAGCCATACAACTAATCTTTCATGCACTAGGCTGAACAGTCCTCCCTCCCACCTTCCTGGGTATGACCCTCACAAATTTGATTATTTGCAAGGCACCTATGCCTTGCCCCAAATTCTTCTCCCATATCCTCTTACCTTTCACTTTGGCATAAGTTGTGAGTGCCTGGGCCAGAGGCAAGGGGATGGTGAGCTGTGGAGGGTAAAAGGAAAGTGCGCACTGCCCCTCCATCTCCTTACATTTTACCTTGGTGCAAGTTCTCAGCACTAGGGCCAGAGGCAAGGGGATGGGATGGGGAGCTCCAGAGGGCAGAAGGAAAGTGCACTGCTGTCCTCCCCCTGCAATCCCCTTATCTTTTGCCTTGGCACAAGTTCTTTCTGCCCTCCAGAGCTCCTCTCTCTCGTCACCTTGGCTCTGGCCCTGGCACACAGAAGGAAGGCTTGCATACCAGGACAAAAGGTAAGAGAATGGGAAGGGTGAGAACCCAGATGGGAATGGGAGGGGGATCCCAGGGGACAGTTATTCTTGATTTTCCCACTTTCATGGGGGTTCTGTGACCTGAACCCTCACAAATGTGGAGGGGACACTATAGTAAGAAAAAATGTACAGTAATGGTTATTTTTAAACTATAGCACACCAGTTTAACTGAAAGAACACATAAGCTTTATAATAATATATTCTTCAAAGAAAATCTACAAACCAAATGTACTCAATGTTGAACCTAAATTCCTAAAAATTATTGGAAAGCAAAGCTCATGAACAAGAGATAGAAACATTCAGAATACAGTGTCCCTCTTCTGGTGTGATCTCTGCATGTACAAATGGGAGGTTGTGTCTCATCACATCCCATTATATGTGCGCACATGTTGCATCTGTTGACTATAATGGAATTCAATGCTTGTACTTTTTGCTCTACACAAGGGTTCCTGAAATGGAACCCCGCCTCATATAAAGCTCACATACTGTACTAATTAAAAGCCATGAGTGTATTCCAGCAGTCTGAAAATGAAGTTAAATACTCTGTTAAATATTTTCTTCATGAGTATCAACACCCTCTCATTTAAAACATTTCTTCACAAAATTCTACACTTAAAGATCACAATGCTTTTATCAAAACAGCATCATATCATTATTTTTTAAAAAATGTACTCACAAAAACCATAAGCTTACATATTTGAAAACAGCACAGACTACATTATAAGGTAATAAGTGAGCTTTATGATTCATAAATAATGGATTTGTCCCCAATTATATTTCATTGTAAAATATACACACCTTCTTTGAAATTATTGCATTTTTTCTCCATTTCCTTTTGCTTGATTTTATCTGGAGCTGCAGCAATTACATTTGCTTCAAGTTCTTTAACCTGGATTTTTAAGTGAGCTTCTTGCTCTGACAAACTCTAAAGAACACAAATGGGCTTGTTAATTGTCTGCACAGTGTATTAGAGGTGCTAGGACATAACAACCTTGAAAAAGAAATCTTGAGTAGGATTTAAAACACTCATGAAAGGTGGGACATTACACAATGGCACTTATCTCACTACACTCAGTAGTAAACTTCTTAAAAGCCCCCATCCCCAGATTTCCATTGAGCAAAAATGGATCATATTTGAGTATCTGTAATATGAAGGAAAAATCACTCCCTTACTCCACAGAAGTGCTTTCCAGTTACCCATGCTTGCTGTTGCAACTACTAAATACCACATAATTCAATGTCCATTGCCTCAAATGCAAACTGTTCTGACTAAAATAGTCTGCTCTGAAGTTTAACTTCTCTTTTAAGTACACTACTGCTATGGACTCCGGATTGTTCCGTATCCAATGAAATAGCCTGACTCCTCTGTCAGAGGTTTTGAATGAAGGTCTCCTTGATTTACAATGTAGGACCTTACAGTCATGTTGTCTGTCCATACTTGAACATGAAACCTCCTCACTACTGTGGCAAATATAAGGAGAATGGCAACTCTAGAAAATTTATATTGCATCTTCCTATCTGTCCCAATTCTTATACCTTCAGCTGACATTCCAAGGCAGTGCACTCCCCAACTGGTTAAGCTCGCATTTGTTGTCACTTTCACCTGATGATGATGATTCATTCTCAATGATACTCACTTTTACAAATTTGAATCTTTCAGCCATCATGTTAATTCCTTCCCCAGATGGAATGGTAATGACACCAAATGGTGCTTTTTCTTACCAATGTTCTGCTGATGGGGAACCAGAAGTCTTTGTAGACCCCTGGAATGATACCTTCCTCATGGTACTGAAGTGTTGAGACTAGAGTCCTAATGTTAACACCGTTATATCTGCAGACTTCAAAGATGTTAATGTCTGCACACTCTGCTCAACTTTCACTTTCCTCTCCTCTGAGATACACACAATCCACTTTGGTGTCTACTTGTGATTCTATATGTGTAATTAGAATTATTGGTTTCAACCAGTTCTTTTTGTAGTTGACTAGAAAGCTCAAATGTTACAGAATTTGAATGATTAAGTTCAAATCCTGAAGGAATTTTGCCTCTGAGCTCGCTTTCACAAGGATGTCATCAAGGTATGGATAAAGATGTTTCAAAAATGCCACACTAAGGGTATCAGAACTTTTGTAAATACCCTTGGAGCTGATGCGAACCTGAAAGGCATAGCTTTGAACTGCAAATGCTTGCTCAGATACTGAAACTTCATGTATTTTCTGTCTGAAACTAATTGGTACATGAAGATATGCCTCCCTGAAATCTATTGAAGCCATCCAATCTCCAATTTATAATTTTTCCTTTATTGTCTGTAGTGTCTCCATTGTGAGCCTCAGATACCTCATGAAATCATTCATTAAATTGATTATTCCATGCTGATAACATTAAACTCAATTCACTGGATATAGTGTACCTAATCAAGAAACACAACTCGAGATGGGCAGATTTTAAACTGACGCCTGAAGCATTAGTGCCCATATTGCCTGCTTCCCAATCTTTTAATACTTTCATCTAGTTGCTATCACCTTTAGGCTGCATCCTGTTTCTCTGTTTGGGACACACTTGGCATATCTTTAAACATAGCTTTTAAGTATTGCATAAAATATGGGGTCATACTCATAACTACGGAATAAATTTTACCCATCTTTCCTCTCATTATGCTTTCTTTCCTCCATAACCTGTCTGGAATGGCACTGTAAGAGGGAGAGGAACTGAGCATGCTCCTGTTGCAGAGCTAAGTTCTAATGCAGTTCTAAGTTCTAATCCCATCACTTCTGAATCTAGAGAGAGGTTCTGAGAATGTTCCAATGCCAGAGCTTCGCTATCAAGCAGCCCCTCCCCTCTCTTCAGAAACATGAGATTCAAGATGGTAGTCTGAAGCTATCCTTGGAGACTTAATATGCACTGCCACACTTCTCTCAGGCTTAGATGGACCTGACTTTGAAGCAGTATCCTCCTTAAAAACAGAACTTTGGGCTCTTGCCTCTGATACCAGGGTGAGAGGAATAACTCAAAAGATTGTGGATTGCTTCTCTGCAGCATCCAGAGACTTCTTCCTACTCCCACTTGGGTAACTTTCAGCATTCTGTGGCTAGTGAACACACTTAGTGCTTACTGGGCTTTGGAACAGGTCCTATTAATTTTTTCCTTAAGTTTTTTTTTAACTTTAACAAGCTTTTAAACTTGAATTCCTCACTTGTGTTTTAATGAATAGATAGTGCCATTGCGACTACTTGGAAATGTGCGTGGATTATCCACTGAAGATCAATATTAGTATATATATTGATGATTACCTGAATACTTGCACTGTACTTTTCTAAAATGTTCCTCATTTCTCTAACACTCTGGCGCAATTTTACTATCTCTTCCTCAAGCTGCACTTTATGTTCCTGATATTGCTTTGCTTTTTGTGAATTCTTTTGCAGTTGAGATTCCATTTCATTTACCTACAGAAAGTTACAAAATGTAAAACCATTAGCAATGTACATGTGATAGGCCTATAAAAGAAATGGCTGTAGTAAAATATTTTTGAGTTTATATTTTCATGATAAAATAAATTTAGCCAATAAAGATATATGATATATGAATGGCAAGTAAGCTTGTCATCAGGAAAATAAGTTAAAAATAAGAAATAAGGAAAAGTTGACTTGTCAGGGAGTTCTGTGGCAACCAAGAAACAGGAGAAGGAAGCTTAGAGAAGGCTGAGATAATAGAGGTCAACATACTAATCTCAAATATAAGTTTTATTAGATAGGATCAGGCTTAGAGTAAACACCTACACTATTAGCCCTCTGCTTAATTCATAACCGGGAGTTTTGTAGAGGAATGGTGCTGGCTATTGTAAGTTTAGGAATTATTCCATAGATGGAAAAAAAAATGCATACAGCTTCTCCATTTTCACTGTCTTCTTACAGAAAGGTGAAATGAAACAAGATCATATTTTTTTGTATAAAATATGGTTAGTATTAACTATGGTTTATTGAGACAGGCCAACTTTATAAAGAAATTTATGAAAGCCTGTGCTGGGAAATGGGAACAATTGACAAGAATACAAAACGTGCACCTGTTAAACCTCCAAGTATTTAACTCCATTGTCTCTCTCTTGTCAGTAAAAGTACACAGACTCCCTTGTAAAGTATGCTTAGCAATGCAGCCCAAGACATCACAATTATATTATACATTTTCTTTGTTCAACTTATTTCTGAGAAATACTTTTTTTCTGGAATTCAAACTATCCAAAAATGAATATAGAGAGTGGCAGCCAAACTTTCCCCAAATGTACTAACCTGATCTTCTGATGTTTCAACTATAACTGAGGATCCCATTCTACCCTTCATTATTTTTCCACCACCACCAGTCATTGTCCCTATGGAAAGACCAAAATAAAATAAAATAAAATCAGTACTGCTAATATCACATTCAACTTCAATTTTTAAATGCAATTTTATACTTTTAACATACCTGACTGTTCTATGATTTGTCCTTGCAAGGTTACTACTCTCCATCTCTTGTCTTTCTGGAACGCAACTCTCGTAGCCTGATCCAGGTTATTTGCTACCAAAGTATCTCGTATTGCAAAATAAAAAGCCCGCTGAATCTTCTCATCTTTAGCTTTTATCAAGTCAAACAGACGAGGAATATTTTCAGGAGTCTGGATTTTGCCCATGCTATTCCCCCACACTGCCATCTGGAAGAGGATAAAAAGGACCCCAAAAGTAGTAGCATGAAAAAATCACAAACTAAACATTTAATGAGCATATTATTTCGCTTTTGCAGGGTTTTTTGACATTTTAATTGTGCTCTAGGTAAGTAGAGTGCAATCCGATGCATCTTTACTCAAAAGAAGGCTTTCACTGTATCCATTATGACTTCATCTCTTATTAGATGTTCTCTGAATTGTTGCCTGACATTTTAATTTATTCAGACCTATGTGAATACAGTTAAACAATGACAGTCATTCTCACTGTGCTCTGACTACGTACCTTGCCTCTGAAGTAAAACTGAAGAACTGGTACTTACGTGAATGGTCATTCTAGGATGACAGGAGGAGCAATCCACTACACATGGGTTGTGATCCTTGCGCCAGACGATGCAGGAGCCGTCCTCGTGCCAACAGTAGAAAAAACCACTTAACAGCTCCCAGTCCCTCTCTGGCCAGTTCTATTTCCCCAGCGGACTAAATTAGCAAATCCCTGGTCCTCCACCACACTTTAATAAGTCCTTCTTCTTAACATAGTGGTGGGCATGGATTGCTCCTCCTGTCATCCCAGAATGACCATTCATTCTCAGGATGACAGGAGGATCAATCCACTACACGTGGGATCTTCTCAAGCTGTTCTTTGGGTGGGTATAGATCTACAACATTGCCTGCAAAACACGGCGCCCAAAAGCTGTCTGCGCAGATTTATATTTGTCCAGCTTGCAATGTTTAATAAAAGTTGATGACTGTTTCCACCCAGCTGCACTACACACTTCTTCCAAAGATCCCGACGAGGCATACGCCACTGAAGTCACCATAGATCTAGTGGAATGCGTCCATACATTCGCTGGACGTGGCTTCTTAGCATGATCACAACAAAGAAATATGCAAGCTTTGATCCAAGCAGCAATGACAAATTTGCTGGGCCGCTGACCGAAAGTCCTTGGCTGAAAGGACAGTAGTAATGCATCAGTCCTTCTGAAATCCTTTGTCCTTTTGATGTAGACCTTCACTACTCTTCTCACGTCCAAAGTGTGCCACTTTTTTTTCAAGTGGGTGCACTGGCTTTGGACAGAAAGTTGGCAAATGAATCTCCTCCCGCCGAAATGTTGATGACACACACTTTGGCAGGAAGGAAGGATTGAAGCCCAGAGTCAGTTTGCTGCTCAAATCTGCACAAATGTTTACTCACAGACAGAGCCGCCAACTCCAATACTCTTCTGGCTGAAGTAATCGTGAGAAGAAAAGCAACTTTGAATGAGAGCAGTCTCAACGATGAATCTCGTAGCAGCTTAAATGGTGCTGCCATTAAGGCATTGAGCACCAGGTTCAAATCCCAGGTGCGAAACCTGTGCCTGGTTGGAAACGACGTCAATATTGCATCTTTCAGAAATCTCTTGATATGAGGATGTTTTGAGTAGGACTCCCCATCCAAAGTCAGAAACGCTGACAAGGCCGCCACCTGTCTTTTTAAGGTGTTGGGGCGTAAACCCTTCTCCAAACCGTCTTGCAGAAAGTGTAAGACACAGGAGACATTTACTTCCACCAGATTAACCTTTTTCTCATTGCACCACCTCTGAAAGACCTTCCAGGTTCTATCGTATATTCTCTGAGTGGTGTCTCTGCGGGACCCCAATATAGTCTTAACCACGTTGTCAGCATATCCCTGCCGTGCTAGGAATTTCCGTTCAATTTCCATGCTGCCAGACTCAACCAACTGGGGTCTGGATGGCACACTGGGCCCTGGGTAAGCAGGTCTGCTCTCAAGGGCAATCTCCACAGCGGTGCTTGTGCCATATGCAACAGCATCGGAAACCAAGGTCTCCTTGGCCAGTACAGTGCTATTAGAACCACTGATGCCTTTTCCATGCGTATCTTTGAGAGAACTTTCTGGACAATTCGTATTGGGGGGAAAGTGTAGTGCATCCCCAGAGGCCATGTCACCGACAGAGCGTTGTGTGCTTCCGCATCTTTGCTTCCACTGATTGAGAAATACTTTTTTAACTTGGTATTTCCACCAGAAGCAAACAAGTCCACTTGTAACGGACCAAAAACACCACTCAAGCTGCGGAATACCTCTACATTTAGAGACCATTCCCCCGGATGCAGTCAGTTCCTGCTTAAGTAGTCTGCTTGAACATTCGACTCTCCCTTCACATGCACTGCCGTGATTGATCTTAAATGCCTCTCGGCCCACTGGAACAGCCTGGACGATTCCGATACCAAGGGCGCTGAATGTAAACCGCCCTATTTGCAAATGTATGCTTTGACAGTCATATTGTCTGTGAATATCTTCACATGCTGATCTATTACCAACCGCAGAAACCGCTGCAGCACCAAACGAATGGCTTTCAACTCTAGGTAGTTTATGTTGTGTCGCTTGTCTGAAAAGGTCCAAATGCTCTGCACCGAGTACCCTTCACAGTGAGCTCCCCATCCACGGAGACTGGCATCTGTTGTTATATGGACCTCGCTTCGAATGTGAATGGGAAGTCCTGAAGCCACTTTCTTCTCCTTCAGCCACCAGGAAAGTTCGGTCCGCACTTGTTCTGGCAAGGTCACCTTGTAATGCCTCTTCACTGATATTGCTAATTGGTGCCTCAGCAGCAGCCTCTGCAGAGGCTTTGTATGAAAACTTCCCCACTGCACCAACTGTGTTGCAGAAATCAGTATTCCCATAACCTTCGCAAGCTGCATCAAGTCTGCTGACCTGCACTGCCACAACCGGTGAGTTTCCTGCCTCAGTTTCACTAACCTGTCCTGTGAAAGGTACAGTCGCCCTTTCGCGGTGTCTATACGTGCTCCTAAATGTGTGAGCACCATAGTTGGACTCAGCATGCTCTTCTCGAAGTTGAGAAGGAAACCATAGTCCATCAGTGTTTGGATTGTTAACTCTACATCTTTCCTCAACCTGACCTCTGAGTCTGCTTTCAGCAAGATATCGTCCAGATATGGGTATAGCGGCATCCCTTGTACCCGGAGGAAAGCTATCAGTGGAATCAGCACCTTTGTGAACACCCGAGGTGCTGATGCCAAGCCGCAAGGCAGCGCTTTGAACTGATGGTGGCAAGCCTGGTAATGGAATCTGAGGTATCTTCTGTCCTCCTCGCTCATGGGGACATGTAAATATGCCTCCTTGAGGTCTATGGATGCCATGTAATCTCCCATAGACAAATTCTCTTTGATTGTCTGTAGAGTTTCCATCTTGAACTTCCGGTATGCTACAAAAGTGTTGAGGTACCGTAGATTCAATACTAGTCTGTACTTGCCATTGGGTTTGGGAACCACAAAAAATATAGAGTAAACTCCTAAGAATTCCTGGTGTTCTGGAACCCTCTCTATTGCTCCTATCTGCAGCAAGTGGGAAATTTCCTGTTGAACAATTCATTGTTTGCTCTCGTCCTTTGAAACTGGGGTTGAAAGAAATCTGTCTTTCGGCTTTGGATGGAAGTCTATTTTGTATCCCTGCGTCACTACCTTCAAGACCCAATGATCTGATGTTATTTGAGACCATCTGTGTCCGAAAGCCAGAAGTCTTCCCCCCACTGTCTGGTTTTGATAGTCAGTATTGAGATTTACCTCGCTTGGAAGTATTTCCAAGCTTCCCTTGTCCTTGTCTCAAATACTGGAATTGTCTATTGAATTGTGGTCTCTGTCTATTCCACTGATATCTACCAGATCTACCCTCGGGTCCTCTTCCATAGAAGCCATATGATCTTCCCCCACGAAAGGAGTAGTTAGATCCCCAGAAATTTCTCCTATCCACCTTTTTCTTTTGCAGAGCGGGCATTATCTGTTCTTCTCTTTCGTCTCCACTAAGACCTTCTCTAATGCCTTCTCTCCAAATAGTAACTCTCCCTGAAAAGGGACGAAGGCCAAATTATTGCGAGATTTCTGGTCCGCTTCCCAGTGCCTCAACCACAAGGAGCGCCTTGCTATTGTTAACAAATTTATATTTCTTGCTGTAAACACAACGTCATCACGACCAGCATCTGCCACATATTTCAGCACTCTCTGAATTCTCTCTACAGCCTTTAGTATCTCCTGCATGCTTAAATCTTGGGCATCTAAGATATCCTGAGACCAGAGAACTCCTGCTCTTGCAAACATAGAAGCAGCCACTGAAGCTTTGATTGCTAAAGATGCTGCCTCATGCGCTTTCTTCAAAGATGTTTCCACTATTCTTTCATCTACTTCTTTCAATTATGTGTCCCCCTCCCTGTGGACAATTGCCCCCGAAACCAACTCTGCAATCGGGGCGTCCACTGGGGGCACTTTAAGAAATTCTACCTCCAACTTTACAAAGGCATATAATCTTTGAGAATAAGATAACAATTTCTTAGAACCCCACTGAGAGGACCACTCACTAAGTATCACATCCTTGAATAAATCTGGCACTGGCATTTCAATGCCTCTAGCCTCCTTCCTTCTAATTACAGATGCTAGCTTACTCTCTTTACTAACAGTTTCACCATCCTGTTCCTTATAGATGTCCATTCCCAGTGTTTGCAACACTCTCCTCAAAGTACTTTTGAAAACCTCAGCTTCAAACATCCTTTCAGAGTCTATCTTTTCCTCCTCTTCATCATCAATGTACATATAATCCTTTTCTTCCATATCTATAACCTCCTCCTGTGGCTCAATGTCTCCCTCGCTGTCTTCTACATCATGCTGCATTTCTCTTTTTAAATTTCTTCGTTCTGGTAATACTTCCTTATCCTTGCTAATCCTGTCTTTCTTAGTTATTGTTTCTTGCTTGTTGCTGCCGCTGCTGCTTATACAGCTAACAATTGTACTCTCCTCATGTTCTACTCTCCTTTTCTTTGCTGGTGGCTGGTTAATTACATTCTCTGCCATGTTGAGTTCATTCACCTTGGGCCTCACTTGTAAATTCATTGGATTAAAAAGTTGAAATTGATTCTGTAAATTTGTTTTAAATAAATTTATTAAATTGTACGTCGCTAATTGGCTTTGTAAATCGTTATTATTGTAATTCATTGGTTGCAGCTGTGAATTTAAAAATCCTTGAAATTGTTCGCGTACAGCCTCAGTAATGAATTGATACAATTCCCCCTTACACTCATCTCTGGGGTCCGGTTGTGGGTCACTTCGTAAAAGCCACTGCAACTCACATATCTCAGCCTCCGTCTCATCGCTCCGAGCGGGTGTAGTTTCTAACCACCCGGATAGGAAGCGTTTGAATTCTGGTGTTAGCTTCAATTGTTCCAAGAGTGAGTAAGTGGATTGGCCTGGGCGCTTCTCGGTAACAGAAGGCGCCGCCGCCCCTTCTGGTGCCACGTCCTCCCCTGTGATTGGGTCATTGTCAGTGGTCACCTGAGCTGAGGCTCTGCCTCTTGCACCTCCCTCAGAAGCCTCTGAGGCCCTGCTTGGAGCACGTGATGCCACCTTAGAATGTCTGATTTCAAGATGGTGCCCGGAACTCTCCCCTGTAAGTTTTTCTGCCGCCGCTGGCACCTTCAGGGGCTTTTTACCGCTCCCGGACTTGTCAGCCTTTTTACCTTCTTTTCCGCCACGGTTTTTTCCTTTACACTTACCTTTTTACTCTCTGTGGCTCGCTGTTTGCCTGCCGCATTACGTATTTCGTCCGCCTCACTCTCACTGGAGCTTAAGAATATTTTTCTTAAGTCCGTTGAGTGATCCTCCTCCGGCACCCGCTGCAGTTTAAATCTATTGCCAGATCCGCCAAAACCCTCGTCCGTGACCCGCTGATTAGCGGTTTTCTGGACAGAATGGTGCCTGTCTTTGTCCGAGCCCTGCTGATCAGCGGTGGTTAGGACTAAGTCATCTGCAGCCACTCCGTGTGCGGTCATAATTTTCTCAGCCGACATTGTAATCCACCTCTAGTATATTTTTTCTCCTACTATACAGTCCTGTACCTCTCAGCCAAACAACCTAACTTAATAGCACCGGAGAGGGACAGAAACGCACCTAGCTGGTTCGCAGGAGAAAAAAGAACTGGTTGGAGAGGGACTGGGAGCGGTTAAATGGTTTTTTCTACTGTTGGCACAAGGATGGCTCCTGCATCAGCTGGCGTGAGGATCACAACCCATGGTGTAGTGGATTGATCCTCCTGTCATCCTGAGAAATAAGAGTTCTCAATATTTGTAATCAATCATAAACAGGTCCCAGTGAGACTATTTAAACAGGGTATAATTAAGATCATAGTCTTATTAAAAACTGTAAGAAACTTTGAAATACTTCTTCATAAATCTTAATAAACTCAGAAATTAATGGTATGACAGGTCATATGTCTTTTGGAATCTAACCACATTTACTATCTAAAAAATATTTCTAACTGGAAGTATTACTTTATAACGTCATTACATAGTACTAAGTACAATGAGCTAGCTGTGAACTGCACAATACAGTGGAAAAGAGATAAAGCCCAAGGTAAGTTTATTTTAGGCAAAAGGTTTTAAGAAAGAGAATGATGTTTTTCAAAAAATGGTGTTCTGCCAGTGCACTTACAGTAGAGCTCTTAAGGGAGGGCATGAAGCACCAGAGAACTACTGACCCCATAATTATTGAGGAGTACAAGAAATATTCTGTGATCCAAGTAAAAGCAAATATTTCAAACAACTGACAGAATAATAGTCATTAGTGTTGGAAAACTGAATCATATTAGTTACCAAGTTTTTAATTTATATTCAATGTCAGATGAGAACACTTTTCTCACAGCTAACTGGAAATATTTTGTTTAACCTAAAATTATCAGTATAAAAGATAAGCCAAGGCAGTATGGTGTCATGTTACCAAAATGAACTGTCATGTGTGCACATTCCAATGCATTTTACTTTATCTGTAAAATATTCTGAAATCAAAAAAAAATTTAGGTACTGTGAGAGCATCACAATCTGAATATAGCAGTAACAAGGACACATATTAGTATTTCTCCAATGTAAAAATACCTATGAACTCTTATTGCATTAAAATGAAATGCAAACCTTGTCAAGGCCTATAAAAGTTGCCACTCCAATGTTTTGCTTCTTTAAGAAATTAACACATTCTTGAGCTGTATCAATTGTATCAACAACTATGTGATCTAGTGCTCCACATGATGAGGAAATTGCAACATCATACTTTTCATCTATTGCTCCTAAGTCACCCTATTGGTAAAAAAGAGAGAATTTAACAGATTAGGTAACAATATCAATGAATATCTGATTTTAAGTGTGTCTACTTCTCCAAGTCTCACTGATTTAAACAGAATTCATATTCAAGGAAGTATTCCTAGCAAAGAAATTTATTTGCCCTTTCTAGAATACGTACGTAAAATTAAGAAGTGCAGAGATAACAGTACAGTCCAAAGCAGCGTTATGTGCACTTTAACCACTATAGGTGCACAGCAGTGTTGTGAACACAGCTAACTCTTCAATAGATAAGAACAATGCCACATGTCTCTTGCTTGGGTTACCCTTCCAACAGCCCTTCAACATCGAACAAATACCACTTCTCCCTCCCCCTTCACAATAGATTTATTTAGGACTGAATTACTTCCAGCAATGTATAGGATAAAAATATTAAAAAAGAGAGGATGCACATGATGTGGGAAAGGGAAGCCCAAAATAACAGACCAGTCACACACCCTTCCTGCAGAATCTTTGCCTCTCACAGCAGCTAAGTTTGAATGTGTGACAGAGCCAAAAGGCAATAGATTTCACAGATGCATCAGGGAGTAAAGGAGACTTTCATATAAAGGAATCCATAGGTAAAGTGCTTGCAGGAAAAGAAATATCACATGTAAATGAAGGCAGCCTGATTGCAACTAAGGATTCTAGGTAATACTACTGCCAAGTATTTTAACACGTTTAAGAAATGATGCAAATGCAACAGGATGCCCAAAAAATGGAAACTGAAGAATCTTGTTTTCAAGTGATTCATCTAAACCATAAAATTTTAGAACTTTTGTCCTCATGGCGTATTTTTTCCTCAGAATTGTATTCAAATCCTCCTAATCAGAAGAAGCATTGACTGAAATATCTTCCTTGATTTAGAGACAATCTTTTAGCTTAGCAAGAAGGATTAGGCAGTCTTCATCTCAAATGGTCAGTACACCTAAGAGATATCAAGACTGACAGTTCCTCCTCCCAGATTATTTTCTCAGCCACAATTCTCTGAATGCCTTTTTGGAAAAAGAGAAAGGAAGCTAAGCAAATGGCAAGCAAAATACGACTTACCAGTCTTCCATATATTCCAGGAATGTTTCCAGATTTCTTCTGCTGCATTAAAGCTTCAAGAACTTTTCCTCGACTTTTATTTACAGCCAGTGAACTTCTTGCTTCTTCCACTTTCTGACGCAGGTCTTGAACATGATTTTTTACATCTGCTTCTTCTTTCACAAGTTTTTCAAGTTCCTTCTCTTTCTTAGAAAGAAAGGGGGAATCAAAATTCATTCACTTTAAAATTCAATGGGCATTAATAGATGTGTTACATGTATTCATATTAGTTGAAACAGTAAATGTGCTTAAATGCAATGTACAATCTTTGGCAACATTTATCTTTAGCTAAATAAAAAAGAGAAGGCTTAGAATGAACTAGTAGTTTCTAACAAAAATTGACAGAAAACTTCTTTTTGGAAATAATGCCCAAATCTATTTAAGCTGCTGCAATAATGACAATAAATGGAAGTGGGACTTGTAATACAAGAAAGGGGTTGAAGTAATTAGCTGGACATTAGGTGTCACCTTGATTTTAACCAAGACACAAACAAAAATAAACTAATGCAAGTGTTCATACACTTACCACTATTTTAGCTGACTTTCAATAGAAATATATATTATGTAGATGAAAGTATTAAAATGTTATTTTTTAACTAATTTTGTTCTGCAGCTCTTTGCAATAACAGAAAAATGCTTGGGAGAAGAATATATTTCTTCGAAGCAGAGGCAACCACCTGCTATCAGCTGTGCCACAGCACTTACTGTCTTGTTATGTTCATTGACATGCTTCTTTGGGAAAATGCTAAATCAAAACTTTTTTTTCAGTGACCTATATCATCAAGAGTCTGATTCTGAATGTTCATTTAACTTATCTTCCTGAATACAAACCAACAGTTTTATTTCCGAAAGGTTTCCCCCCCGCCAAGAGTAATATATGCATGCTTCCTAGTCATGTTGAGCATAATGTCACCTAGCTTTGCAGCTGTCCAAATTTCTCTAATTTAGAACTCTAAACTATCTTCAGCACATACATCTTGTTACTCAATTCTGTATCTAAATTTCTGCAAGCTACCTCAGATTTGACAAAGGGTAGAACTACTAATGATCATCATCTGAATCTGTTGCTTTTCCAGCTGTTGTGTCAGATTTGATTTTCTGCAATTAATTTATGTGCATTAAAGGCACCAGATCCCATCGGCTTTTGGAAACTAAGCAGGGTCAGTCATGGTTAGCATTTGGATGGAAGACTGCCAATGAATACCAGGTGCTGTAGGTTATATTTCAGAGAAGGGAAATGAGAAGTTGGTACTTATGTGAATGTTCATTCTGGGATGTCAGGAGGAACAATCCGCTACACGTGGGTTCAATCCTCACGTGCCAGTCCATGCAGGAGCCAACATTCTTTTTCTATTTCATCCATTAGGCTCCCTCCCTCTCTCCCTTGTAAGTTACACTTCCTAACCAACCTATAATTATTGAACCAACCTGTAATTATTATAATTATTGAAATTATTATTTTTTTTTTTTGGAGGTGGGTATAGATTGTTCCCCCTGTCATTTCAGAATGAACATTCATGTAAGTACCAACTTCTCATTCTCAGGCTGGCAGGAGGACCACTGCACTACACGTGGATCTTCCTAATCTTAGTAATTTGGGTGGGCACTCCAAAAGTCTTGACTACACTACAGCTTGTAGCACTGTGCAGCCAAATGCCGCGTGTGCCAATTTATATTTGTCAAGTTTGTAACATCTAATAAATATAATTGGTTTGTTCCATTCTGCTGCATTGCATATCTCTTCTAATGAAGATGTTACAAAGTATGCTACGCTAGTTGCCACTGATCTGGTAGAAAGAGGCCAGACATTTCTTGGTCTTGGCTTCTTTGAATAACTGTAGCATAAATAGATGTAAGCCTTGGTCCATCTGGCTATGACTGTTTTATTAGCCTTGTGCCCCAAAGTTTTAGGATGGTAAGATACCAGCAGTTCTTCTATTTCCCTAGTCCTTCTAATGTAGGTTTTCACTGCTCTCCGCATGTCTAAATTATGCCACTTGCACTCCAACATGTGTGATGGCGTTGGGCAAATTGTAGGCAAATAAATTGTTCTTCTAGCCACTGATGTGGTTATACACTTTGGCAAAAATGTCAGGTTCAGAAAGAGAGTCAATCTGTCCTGCTCAAATTTACAGAGGCTTGCATTTACTGACAGAGCTGCCTGCCCCAACACCCTTCAAGCAGAAGTAATAGCTAATAGGAATACCACTTTAAATATCAACCTTAGACCGCTTCTTTCAGAGGCTCAAATGGGGCATTCGTCAACGCATTGAGAACCACATTAAGATCCCAAGAAGGAAATTTGGATTGTGGGGAATGATTTCAATGCTGCTCCTTTAAGAAACCTCCTCATGTGCAGCTGCGCAGATAAAGATTGTCTCTCTAAGCTCAATATTGCTGATAATTTGTATTTGCTGGCATATAAGATGCACTGGGAAATAAGATGCACCCTATTTTCAGATTGCATTCTTTAGGAAAACAAATTTTTAGTACCCTGTCCTGACACATTTCTGCCTCCGTGGGGAGACCTCTAATTTCATTTTCAAAGCAGCAATGAATTAGTTCAGAAATTTTTAGTATTTGCTCTGTGATAAATTCACATTTTGTGGAATCTTAAAAAGCATGTTCTCCACAGAAAATGATGATCGAGTGCAGAGGGCAGGGGGATGGGGAGCAGATGCAGGGGTGAAGAGTGAGTGCAGAGAGGTTTGGGAGAGGTTGTGAGTGAGTGCAGAGAGGTTTGTGTGGGGTTGTGAGTGTGGAGAGGTTTGTGCGGGGATGCGAGTGAGTACAGAGAGGCATGTAGGGGTGGCGATCTCCTTTCTCCCCATTCCTGTTGTTTCTGCCTGAATGATAAGTGAATGTGCAAATCCTCTGTAGGATTAATCTCACAAAATGCCATGACACTGGGGCAGAGGCAAAAAGGAATAAAAAGTTGCCTCTCCTTTTCCGTTTGCCCCAGCAGGCAGGAGTTACTGTATGTGCCAGCATATAAGACACACCCCATTTTCAGAAGGCATTCTTTGCAAAAAAAAAAGTGTGTCTTATACGCCAGTAAATACGGTACTTGGCTCTTAAAAATGTTTGGCCATAAGCCTCTACTGGTATCTTCTTGCAGAATTTCAAGACTCAAGCCACATTCACTTCATTAATCTGTATCCCTTCCACTCTGCACCATCTCACAAATGCTTTCCATCTTCTACTGTATATCTTCTGAGTGGACTCTCTTCCAGATGCTAAGACAGTTTTCACCACGTCTCCATTGTATCCTTGACCTCTTAGATATTGCCGTTCAACCTCCACACAGATGAAGCCACTCTTGGTCTGAATGCCACACAGGACCCTGACTGAGCAGAGCTTCCCAAATTGGTAAGTGCAGGGGATGCTTCTGAGCCATTTGCATTAATATGGAAACCACAGTCTTCCTGTACAAAATGGTACCCACTAGCAAGACAGAAGTCTTCTCCTGTTGTATTTTGAAAAGTGTCTTCTGAACAATATGAATCTGCAGAAAGGCATAATATACTTCCTAAGGCCAGTGAACTGACAGTGCATCATGCGGCTCTGCATTTCTGTCTCCATCTATTGAAAAGAAATGCTTTTACTTGGTGTCCTTTACAGATGCGAATAAATCTATTTGTAAGGGTCCATGCTAGTCCACCAGCAGAGCAAATAACTTGCTGTTCAGGGACCATTCTCCTGGTTGTTTCCAATTCCTTGTACATTTAGGACCCCCTTCACATACACTGCCTCTGTTGATTTCACATTCTTCTCAACCCATTTGAATAGGCTTGTGGACTCTGACACCAACAGCACAGAATGCAGACCCCCTGCTTGTATACATATGCTTTCAATGTCATATTGTCTGTACAGACCAGTACATGCTGATTCTTCACAAACCTCAGAAGACCTAATTGCACTGCTTTCATTTCCAAGCAGTTTATATCGATAGGTTGTCGTGGGCTTTCCGGGCTTTGAGGCCCGTGTTCTATTACTATTTTCTCCTGACGTTTCGCCTGCATCTGTGACTGGCATCTTCAGAGGATCTGGTGGCATGGAAGTGAGACAGAGTATATACACTTATGTAGTCCCCAGGTGGGAGGGAGCAATTTGCATATGTTACAGTTGGCCTGTGTGATCGTCTGTTGTTATATGGGATATCCCCCAGGGTGTACTGTTAGTCAGGGGATATGCATAATAGTGCGTTAAGTACATTAGCAACCCATCGTACTGTTCCCTGTAGAGGGACCTCCAGAGTCTGGGTGATGTCACTGACACATTTTTGAGTCTTGATTTTAGTGTTCTTCAGTATTGGTAGACAAATCTTGTTTACTTTCTGAGTTTCTTCTTTCTTGTTGAAATTGTCCATGTGTTTATGGATTTCGATGGCCTCTCTGTGTAGTCTGACATAGTAGTTGTCAGAATGGTCCAGAATTTCTGTGCTTGCAAAAAGCATTCTGTGTCCAGGTTGGTTTATAACTTGTTCTTCTACTGCTGACTTTTCTGGGTGGATCAGTCTGCAGTGTCGTTCGTGTTCTTTGATTCGTGTTTGAACGCTGTGTTTTGTAGTCCCTATGTAGACCTGCCCATAGCTGCAAGGTATGCAGTAAACTCCAGCAGAAGGTAAAGGATCCCTCTTGTCTTTTGCTGAACATAGCATTTGCTGAATTTTCTTGGTCGGTCTGTAGATTGTTTGGAGGTTATGATTCTTCATCAGTTTCCCCATACAGTCAGTGACCCCTTTGATGTATGGTAAAAACACATTCCCTTTGGTTGGCTGCTTATCTTCACTGCTGTGGTTTCTTCCAGGTCTTGAGGCTCTTCTGATGTCTGAACTGGAGTAACCATTGGCCTGTAGAGCCCAGTTTAGATGGTTCAGTTCGTCTTTCAGGAGATGGGGTTCACAGATTCTTTTTGCGCGGTCTACCAGAGTTCTTATTGTGCTCCCTTTTCGTCCTGGGTGATAGTTGGAGTTTTTGTGTAGATATCTGTCAGCGTGTGTAGGTTTTCTGTAAACTGTGTGGCCCAATTGTTGGTTAGGTTTGCGGATGACCAGGACATCCAGAAATGGTAATCTTCCTTCATTTTCTTTTTCCATGGTAAATTGGATGTTCGGGTGGATGTTGTTCAGATGGTCCAGAAACACAGTCAGTTCTTCTCCATGGCTCCAAACGGTGAAAGTGTCATCCACATAATGGAACCATATAGTGGGCTTTTTTGGTGCGGTTTCCAAGGCTTGCTTTTCAAAGTGTTCCATGTAAAAATTTGCTGTCATGGGGCTAAGTGGGCTTCCCATGGTGACTCCATCTCTCTGCTCGTAGAACTCATTGTCCCACTGGAAGTAGCTTGTGGTGAGGCAATGTTGAAACACAAGTACATATACTCTGTCTCACTTCCATGCCACCAGATCCTCTGAAGATGCCAGCCACAGATGCAGGCAAAACGTCAAGAGAAAATACTAATAGAAGTGGTTATACCCAAAGAAGACAGAGACAAAAGAGAAGTAAAAAACTATAGATCAATATCTCTTTTGAATGTGGATTATAAAATCTGGGCAATAATATTGGCAAAACGATTGAGACAAGCAATATAGGATAAGATACAAGAAGGACAAACAGGTTTTCTCCCAGGCAGACAAATGAAGAATAATATTAGAACTTTACTCAACGCAATTGAATATTATGAAAAAAAACCAGGAAAGAAGGTAGCAATTATATTGTTAGATGCAGAAAAACCTTTTGACAATGTTTCCTGGGATTTTATGCATTATATCTTAAAAGAATATGACCTGGAAGAAACTTTTTGTGAATGGATGAAGAGGATATATCAAGATCAATCAGGAAAATTAATAAAAAATGGAGATCAAACGTCGAGTTTTGAAATAAAGAAGGGGGTACGGCAAGGGTGCCCATTATCACCGTTACTATTTATAGTAGTATTGGAGACATTATTGATAGCAATAAATGCAGATTCACAGTTAAAAGGTTTAAAAATTAAGAAGGAAATAAAATATAAAGCTTTTGCTGATGATGTAATAATATTTTTGGAGGAACCACAAGAATCTATACAGAGGCTGTTAGATACTTTGCAAAAATATGGGGAAATAGCAGGATATAAGATAAATAGAGAAAAGACAAAGATGATGACTTTAAATATAACAAAAAAGGAACAAGCGGATCTAAAGAAGAGATCTGGATATCAAATTACAAAAAGAATAAAATATTTAGGAATAGTAACTACAAACAAAAATCAAGAATTATTCAATAATAATTATATGAAGACACGGAAGGAGATTCAAAGTAAAATGGAAAAATGGAAGCACATGAACTTGTCTCTCCTAGGAAGGATAAATGCTTTTAAAATGTCTTTATTACCTAAGCTAATGTTTCTTTTTCAAAATTTACCAATAATACGGAGAGAAAAGATTTTTAAGGACTGGGAGAGAGAGCTGCGGAAATTTATTTGGCAGGGAAAGAAACCAAGAATAAGATTTAAAACTTTACAAAATGCAAAGGAAAGAGGAGGTTTTGATGTACCATCATTGAAAATCTATTACCAAGCATGTTGTTTGGAAATAATAAAAGACTGGATACAGTTGGAGAATACAACAATAAAAGAAGTGGAAGGAATAAACAATAGATTTGGCTGGCACGGATATTTATGTTATGACAAAGCAATTGTAAAAAATGATTTTAATAAACATTATATACAAAAGACTATTTTGAAAGTGTGGATGCAAATAAAACGTAGATTTTATAGAAGGCTGCTGATGTGGACCTCACCGCAAGAAGCTTTTAAAATTGCTCCAACAAAACAAGGAAATCTTTTAACATGTCAAGAGTTGTTAAAATGGGAAGGAGATAAACCAAGAATGTGCACAGAAGAAGAATTAGAAGAGTTAGGGCATGAACTTAACTGGTTTCCATGGAGACAATTAAGAGAGAGATTCAAGATGGATCAAAAATTGTATGGGTTTGAAAAAAATGATAATGAATTAGATGTGCTGATGAAAGGGGATTTGAAAAAGGGAATCTCTAGATTTTATAAAATATTGTTGCAAAGAGAAATGGAACCAGAGATGATAAAAGATAATATGATTAAATGGGCGCAAAATATTGGACACTCAATTGAGTTAGATACATGGGTGAAATCATGGAAAATAGATATAAAATTTACACCAAGTTTGAATTTAAGGGAAAATTTTTATAAAATGTTACATAGATGGTACACGACACCTGTAAGGTTGAAAAAAATAACAAAAAATGGGAATGGAAAATGTTGGAAATGTGGTGAAAAAGAGGGGTCCTTCTTTCATATGTGGTGGACTTGTAAGGTCACAAAGAAATTTTGGAAGGAAATACATGATGAAATTCAGAGAATGTATAATTTAAACTTTGAAATGAAACCAGAATTTTTTTTGTTGAATATGTTAGGCCAACAAAGAGAAATAAGATCTCATCAGAAAACATTGTTATATGTTATAACTGCGACAAGAATGACATATGTGCAACACTGGAAAGAAGGAAATTATATTGATATAAAAGAATGAAAATTAAAAGTTCTGGATATGGTAGAGAAAGAAAGGTTGGCTTTTTCACTTAAAAATAAACCAATCCAGAACTTTGAAAGAGAATGGCAAGAAGTTTTGAACTGGATAAAGGAATGAGGGAAAGAATAAGAAAGAGTGTTGGAAAAAATGGTAATGAAAATTAAAGATGTTATAGAATAAATATAAGCTGAATGTAATAAGGTTAAAAGTAATAATGTGTTAATCTTAGAATAGAAAAAAATGTATAAATGGGATGTAAACACAAACTCAACTGGAAAAACCATGCTCGGAAGCGGGGAGGGGGGATTTTTATTTTGTTTATTTTTATTTTGAGTAAAATTTTAATAAAAATATATGCAAAAAAAAATACTAATAGAACACGGCCTCAAAGCCCAGAAAGCCCACAACAACCTATGGATTCTGGCCATGAAAGCTTTCGAGTTTATATTGAATTTTTTGTTCGTCCCTGACCAGCAGCTCTGTACCGAATACACCTTGCAGTGTGCCCCCATCCTGATAACCTTGCATCCGTCATGACTTGAACTCTGCTGAGGACCTTCAGCGAAACTCCTCTGGGAAGATTTTGTTCTTTCAGCCACCAACCCAAGTCACTCTTCATTTGCTGTGGCAACACTATTTGATAATGCCTTTTTGCTCCTATGGCCAACTAGTGAGACAACAGCAATCTTTGAAGATGTCTTGAATGAAATCTGTCCCACATGAACCCATGTGTATGTCATGTTTACTGCAGAGCAGGCAGTAATTCACAAGCAGCACAGCTCCTACTCATGAGGTGAGAGTCAAAGAATGTCAAAACATAAAGGCAGCCTAGAGCAAACAAATCCGAAGGGGCAAATCCAAACCGTAGTCCAAACAGGTAGAGTTCCAAGACAACCAGATCCAAGAGCACAGCACAGGGTTTCAGGGCCAAAGAGACCAGTTGCTGACTCTGGGAGGAAAGGCCAGCTGGAGCCCTCTTTTATCTATGGCTGCTGTTGCCACAGGTGTTCCCTCATTAGGGCTCGCTTACTACTTAAATGGGCTGAGCAACGCAAGCTCTCCCTTTCATGGTGTCTCTGCTGCACGGTAGGTGTGTCAGCTATGTCTTCCTCTATTTGTTCCCTTGGCTCAGGCCCTTGTTGTTGTGTATTATCTCCCTCTGGACCAGCTTCTGGGGACACTTCAGCCTCTGGGGAAGCCTCTGCCTCAGAATAAGAATCCTCCTCCTCGCTGCCACGGTCTCCAAGGCAGGGCATGAGTGTAGTGGATTGGTCTTCCTGCCATCCCCAGAATGGCAAAACCACCTCTGTGTATTCCTTGCCTAAGAAAACCCTATGCAATTCATGGGTTTGCCATAAGTTGACAGGTGACTTGAAAACACATATGCAAATGCTATTGTGGTAGTTCTGATACCTGATTTGTGCATCATGATAGCAGGATTGAATGCTAATAAGCCATGAATCATCTTGAACTTCAAAATACTTCTTTCAATCAAATTGTCCACAACTGGTACTAGCATGTTTCAACATTCTAGGTAAAACCCTGCCACTCAAAGTTTATTTCATTTCTTTTAAGGCTTCTTTGCTGCAAAGCCAATTTTAATCTTTCTTCTGTCATGTTCTCAGCAGTGGCATCTCAAAAATCCATTACATAAATATATCTTAATCAGTTTTTCTGACTTTTGCCCAATTTCCTCAACTTTTTAAGAGTGGCAATCCTGTCCAATTAGGAATGACAGCCATTATCACAGGCTGTGGTACATACTGTTTGATGATGAAGCTATCAGTGACCATAAGCAAGCATGTTAGAAAACTGCAACAATGTGCAACGGAGCACTGCATAAGATGTCCCACTGAATAATAGGGGTTCCCATTGTACAACAGGGTATTGGCCAAACACAAGCCATGACTTTCCATTGCCTTTGATCAGATTAACCAGGGCCGTGTGGCTCTGTTAGGGGCTATTGCCCCCTTCTTGTATTGTCATTGTGGAAGGATAGCTTGTCCTGCAAAATGCCATACTGTTGTACATTGTAACTGTCCTACAATGACCATGCTGCTTGCTCTACCCGTGCAATGATCTTGATGGTACAGCTATAATAAACTGTGAAATTGTAAGTTGATTTACTAGTAAATGCGAGGTGAAGTACTGTTATCTTTACACCAATTACACACATTATCTTCTGGTAATCTAATCTTCTAATTCACTTCAGAAATGTTGTGGGGCACAGTGTTAACAACATCTTTAAAAACAGTGGAGAGGGTTCTTTCTGTACAACCTCTTCATTTTTTTTTATTGCTTTACAAGCATTAAGATATGCAAGTTGTGTTACAGACCTTATTTTACTACTGGATTCTGACCAATAGCCTTCTGTTACTCATGATTCTGAGAGTTTATTGGCACTTACAATGTTATGTGTTTAAGAAATATGAGCATAAATAAAGTCTAACCTTCCCCAGATCACGTTCAGCTTGAGGTAATTTTGACTCCAGATCTTTGATAGCAGCTAGCCTTTCTTTAAGTGTTCCTGAGGCAGTCTGAAGAGCTCCTTTTGCAGTTTCTAATTGAGATACTGCAATATTATGACGACTAAGGTACAGATCAAGTTCTGATTTTGCCACGTCGAAATCTGAACGTGCTTCATTAACTGTTTTGCTGAATTCCATGAGTTCTTTTTCTTTGTCCTAGAAAAATCAGGGGGAAGATTTTAAAGAAATCTATGACAAATGACTTTTCTCCCTATATAAATTAAGAACGTTTCCACACAACACTCTTATAGCGCGATGATTCCACTTTCAACCTCCTATGAAATCCTGGGGTTTGCAGTTCCGGGAGGGGCCAGCTGGCCCCTCCCAAAACTACAAACCCCAGGATTCCATAGGAGGTTGAAAGTGGAATCATCACACTATAAGAGTATCATGTGGAAATGGCTTAAGAAGTGAATGGGTTGCAACTCTTCTTGAATAATTCCCATGAGATTACATTCCATCTAGCAACCTATCTAGTGAGGCAGGAAAAGGGAGATAAGCAAAACCTCTGAACATCTAGAGGATCTAATTCATTTTATCTAAATTCTAAGTGCCCTCCTTACATCAAGCTTGTACTGCTCTTATTCTGAGGGATGAGAGAAAAAGAGGAAAAGACTACAGATGTAACTTATCGAAACAATAGTACACTTCAGGGAGAAAGCAAAGGTCCAACTATAATGCCAATGAGGTGCTTATCAATGATGCTGTTATACTGTTATAGTAGATTAATCCCACCTTGCCTCAGCCTTGTCACATGATGTAGTGACTGACTGTCTCAGTGTTCTTCTGCTGTAGTTATTGGAAATTTGATTTTTTCATTCTGGAAATAATCCATTAATCATACCCTTTCCTGCTGTGGTTCAGCAACTAGTTTGAATGTGCTTGTTTCATTCTACTTCACTGTGAGAATTATTGAACTATGGGCATAGTGTGAGAGTAGTCTGGTTGTCCCTTTCTTGGGGAATCTCAAGAAAATGCTAAGCAGAAAGCTTCAGGTGCCAGTGGCTGGGTAGGCAGGACAAGATTTCCTAAGAATACACCTGCATTTTTTGGTGTGTTTGCTCTGTGTTGAACTGAGACTCTGGAGACCAGGGTTTGAATCCCCACTCAGGTAAGGAAACCCATTGAGTGACCTTGGACAAGTCACACTCTCTCAGTCTCAGAGAAAGGCAAACCTCCTCTGAACAAATCCCATAAGTCAGAAATGACTTGAAAGTACGCAAGACACACATTTTTTTCCTTTTTTAAATTTTTGCTGTTATAATGCAATAACAGTGCAATCCAGGCCTCTTAACCTATGGAAGTCATATTCTCATCTGTTTACTACACAGGGGTATTTCCCAAATATATTTCTTCTGCTTTTTTGTGAAGAAACACACCACAGTGTTTCCACCAGTATTACTTTTAAAAAATATTTTTATTATCATTAATTTTTAAAACAAGTTTTAGGCAGCAGGGAGTGTAATAGTGTTGTATATACCATAATACTGTTAACTATAGCTCAATTTTAAAAAAATGAAAGGGAAACCAGTAATGATACAGGAGGCAAACAAGGCTGTATGAACGGCATAGTAGACACTGACAAATTTCTACTGCAGAAAAAGAAAGCAGTGAAAGTTATGCTATTAACACACAAACATGGTGAGGGTAGGATACACAGCATCAGCATTCAGGTATTTTCACAAGGATGCGAAATGGTTTTCTAACTGACGATTACGATAAGCATCTGTGTCCTTGAAGATGCAGAGAGAAGTGTTGAGAGGACTCCCGGTTCTGCCCCTCTTCTGGCTAATATGCTTACCAGAAATAGGTCCTCAAGGGAGCGAAACCTAAGAGAATTTAAAAGTTTTAATGTGCCAAGCACCTTATGCAGCCTACATACTAGGAAATGGCATATCTCATCAGGAGGACTGATGAAAAGCAAACCTGAAAAATCTTTTGAAATGAGGATGAGAAGAAACTTGTGCGCTGGCATGGTATAGTGGTCTGAGTGCTGGATTACAACCCTGGAGTCCAGAGTTTGATTCCTCACTCAGCCATGGAAACCCACTGGATGACTTTGGGTGCATCATAAACTCTTAGCCCCAGAAAACCCCATCACAGATTCACCTAATGGTCATAATAAGTTGGAAACAACTTGAAGGCACAACAACAACAAGAGAGAGGAAAGTTGTGGGAGACTGATAAAATGGAGAAAAGCACCTAGGTTTGTTTTATAAGGGTGATCTCTCTGTTAAGTCCATGCCCACACTCCCTCTGGAACTGAAGTTCCTCTTTAATATTGCCTTTTCATAGTCCACAGGCTTGCCTCAATAAAAACGGTATTTGCCTGCCAGCAGAAGGACAACAGGTGCTATTGAAGAGTCCGTATTTTCAATGGCGTGAGGAGCAGAAGAGATAAAGAACAAGTAGCTTTGAGTGTTATAAGTAGATGAACCATAACTCATCTTCTTCATAAAATTAACAGATCAATGCCGCTGTTAACTTTTGATCTATAATATCCTCATTAAATAAAGGCATAGTGGGAATAGAAGCAAATGAAGTGTTGCTGCAAGCTACTGAACAAGAAATTGTAAATGGTAAATAGCCACCATCTGTTGATATCAAAATATCTATTTACAGGAAGCCTCCAACTTTTGATGCCCCTTTTATTTGACAACTCGCTCTTTTGACATTTCTAAATTAAGGACAATTCCATTAATTTGATGGGAGTTCTGCTCTCTCATCAGTTCTTTCTGCTTCTGGAGACTCATCTGGAACTGCTAGCACGTGCATGCTGCTTACAAAGCAAGCTGAGGTGGAGAGGAAGGTGCTAAGCTGCTGAGAGACTTTGCAAGCGGAGTCGGCATGGCTGGTCCCAAGTGAGCCACTGTAAGTTCTTGATGCTCCCTACACTACAGTACATGAATTCCACTTCTCAACCAATTCTGTTTTTCGACAGTGCTCTGGTCTCCAACCTGTCAGATAAGTGGAGGAAGCCTATAGTAATAAAAACATAGCTGTTTAGAATGACTTCCCTGTTTTAATCACCAGCTATGCTGCAGCAAACTTCAAAATGACTTCTTTTGAGTGGGAACTTTGGCATGTAACCAACAAAAAGAGATTAAGCTTCCCTATGCCCTTCTGCAAACCTCTGTCCATTTTACTTCAATCACTTCCCAAATGCTTGATCTTTTTTTCCTTCATCTTCTCCTTTCTCCATCTACATCAACCCCATCACATTCCTAAAATCTAAAAGCAAACATACACCCCAAACTTCCACACCTCTCTCTCCTGAGCTAAGGAGAGTGATAGCTGCTTCCAATTCTGCAGCGTGTGAAGTGGCTGACAGTGCAATATCCAGGGAGGCAGGCCTCTTTATTCCATACATCTCTCAGAAGAGGTAATTAAGATTGTGCAGGCATCCTTTGTGATTTATTTGTTCCACAGACAAAGTCAGGACTCCTCTTTCAAAAGATGTTTTTACGAAAAGTTTGTGGAGGGAAATGACAATGAAAGGCAACAGTGGGCAAGAAAAAAGCAGAAACAGGTGGTCTTTTTCTCTGTTTGAGAAATAAGAGAAAAAAATACAAAGCAGCAAAATAATTCAGAAGACAATATGCAAAATAGAATTCCAAAAGGAATTCCCTTTATTCTGTTTATATCATGTTTCATAGATTGTAAGCCATTACTTTAAATTTAAAATGTGTTGACTTCTCTAGCTATGATCAAACGGTGTAGTTATGCTAGATACTGCTTTTGTGCCACAACTAGCTATCATTCTTTCTACCTGCAGCCCACTGTACGCTCTGAAAAGTTCCTTCAGATGTCTAGGAACCACTTTAGAACAGCTTTTTGGCACGACAATGAGCTGCCGTGGAATGGTAACATAATCTCATTTCTGCTGTCACTGGATATGGAACTACACTACTTTATAATGATTAATGTCGGGACTACTCAAAATGGTGGTTTCTGGATCAGTCCTAGTCCCTAAGCCATTGGCTGCTAGTTCTTGGCAAGTTTCCAGGAAAGAAACAATTGTACCCAATGGGCATAAATATGGTACCAGTTACTGGCACAATGGAAACAATAATTGCTGATCCCCTACATCAGTCAGAGAAACACTGATATACAGAACTGGATACTGGACTCTAGCAAGAAAACTGCATGCAAAATGTAGTGCAAATAAAGCAAGAGATCTCAACCAGAATTATCTATGAGTGTGGAACAGGTTCCAATCATCCTCATACATATAATTACAATTCAACCCAGCTCTGAGTTGCTCACTTACAAATACCATTGCTTTAAGGCTCCTTCCTGTTTTCTCCTGCCAGACAACAAATCTGTATTTCCCTGAGATAAAAAAAAATTACGATTGACCTGCTTGCTTTTTTTAAAAAATAGCGTTATGTTAAAAAGGAATATTGTAGTGGTTTATCAGTATAGGAAAATGAAAAACAAAATCACACATATAAACTGGCTCATAACTCCATAGAAAGAGCAATGTTACACCCAGGTGACTTAGAACTGCTATACTGCCTTATTAAGAAAAGCCACTACAGTAATACAAGTCTACTAATAATTCAGTCTTTAAGTCTTAGTGTCAAAAGTCAGAAGAGAGCCACAAACAGAGCTATGATTTACTGTGATTTACTTCCACAAAGTGTACAGTACTATGACAGTGGAAAAAGTGCAGACAAGTGCTATTTGTCTATCAGCTCACTGCTTAGAAGTATCTGAAACTTGCCCAAGCAAATAAACAAAAAACTCTGTTTTAACCACTCATACATTGGCCTCAAGTGCTGACTTACCATTCAGTAATTGAATAAGTGTATCTATTCAAGTTCGGACTAGCAATTGGATTCAGGCCTTTAATTCCTACTTCACTCTTACAAAGAACGGGTAGACAGCGCTTATTACCTGTTAACTGTGCTGACTTGCTTTTAGAATCTGGAAGAAATAGATTAATACATGGGAATTTTCAATGCAAACCTCTTTCTCTCGCTGCAATCCTTGTGTTTCTTCTTTAAGACTATCCATAACTTCTTTCAGTTTTTCTTCAACTTTTTCCTTTTCTTTTTCCAGAGCTTCTCTATTAGTTGTTGCTTCTTTGATAGCAGACTCACTATTAGCAGGAACACTTCTCAAGTTTTCAACCTATGAAAAGGCTAATATTATTTTTTTAATTCTTCCACTCAAGGAACAATCCACCCATTGTGGAAATTAATTTTATGAATAATATCAAGTTAATATCCAGGATATCAAGCAAATCAGAGATACACATTTTACTCCATTGGCTGATGAACTGAGTAGAACAGTTACAGCTTTTTAAGGCACAGATTAAAGAGTCCAACATTCAATGAAACTACAGTTGGACCTCCACATTTGCGGGTTTGACTGTCATGGATTTGATTATTTGCAAGTTTCTCCAACCTCTGCCCTCTCACCTCAGGTGCTCCTTTTCCAGGGGAACCTTCCATCTTAGCCACTCCAATCAGGCCATGCAGACCCTTAAAAACCTGCCCCTTGGTCCTCCTCCTCCAACAGCCACTGCCCTCCCTGCTTGCAGCCCAATTTCTCAGCACCACAAACCCTCTCCTAATACCCCCCCATACCCAAGGAAAGAGATGGGTGAGAGACAGGAAGTATTGCGTTACCATGCCCGCCCCTCCCTTCCCTCTCATTTCCCTGACCTGGTTTGGACCCTAGGTGGGTAACTGTTCTTTCCCCCATGCTTCAGCCCCCTTCCCACAGACAAACACACATGCATTTTGATATTTGTGATTTTTCTACTTCTGCAGGGGTCCTGTGCTCCAAACCTAGCAAATGTGAAGGGCTCCCTATAAATACAGATGTGTTACAGTGTACACATTTATACTGACAGAACAGTCAACATGAAAGTAGAAACACCAGCGCTTACTCTTGCAAGAACATACAGAATGAGACATCTGAATCTCTGTTGTACTTCTTTCCTTGTCATACATGCCCATGATACATTTCTTATTCACAACGGCTAGCTTTCAAGATACTAAATCCATCTATTTTGCCTACAGCCAGTTTACCCACTTGGTATATTATGGAGAACACCTGAACTTATATATATCAGCCACAGTATACTGATAGATATGCCCAGCTAAATGGAAAAACAGAAGGTATGAAGGCCATAATCCCAATAAACTACTGTTACTCAAATAAATACATGAAGAGAATTGATGCTGTTCTACCTAGAAGCACAGTGCACCCATAAAAAGGTTTTTTGTTCTAACATATTTTAAAAGCGTTTTCAATAGTTTTAATTTCCTGTGGACTGCCTTGAGTGCTCTATAAGGTAGACAGATAGAAGTATGAATAAAAGAAATTTTAAGGATAAATAATCTACAAGCATGGAAGTGAATCTGAATTTATGCCAGGTCATACATAGGACATTTATGCACCCAACAGAAAGGAACATACAGCACATAATATAGTGGCTGTGACTGGGCCTTGGAACATATCTGCAACCTGATGTGGGCCACCAAATTTGCCTAAAATAGGCTACCAAATATGTATGTAAAAACAAGTGGGTTATAGCACATGACTGCAGAAACACAATATTGTTCACGTAACCAATTAATGACACAAGGGTCCTCTGCCCAAATTTAGATTTCCCTCTTACACTCTAGTCTTAAACGAAACAGCCCCTGCTGTTTAGGATCTTCTTCATCCCTCTGAAAATGTTTTTTTGGCAGTCCAGAAGACTGCAAGGTACACTGAGCTGATGTATGCTGGTTGTGTGGGCTGCCTTCCACTTATGCAAATACTAAAGATAACTCAGTAACTTTTATTAAGTCTATGACATTTAGGTTTAGCACAGATACCTTGACATACATGTGGGGTTAAACCAAATGAGAATGAATGGAACTTCATTCTGAATTAATATGCATAGTTTCAGGCTGCATTCATAAATATATTTATGCCCCGCTGAAATAAATACGTACTTCAGAATAGAATACGTTTTACGCTTGGGCTCCAAATTTAAACTATAGTAGCATAGTTAGAAAAGCATGCCAGATATTTAACATACAACACAGATGCAAATCAAATTATATATTTGAAGAGTTTTTTTCCTGAAAAAGTCATAATAAATGCTGAAAGTATACAATGGTACCTTTTCTTTATCCTTCTGAAGCTGCTTCTCTAGTTTTTTTGACTTGCTTTTTGCATGTTTTAGTTTTTCCCTTACTTGAACATCTTCCAAATCCAGCTGTGTAAATTTATTTTTGTTTTCTTCTATAAATGCTGTGATTTTATTAAGTTTTCTAAAAAAGGAAACGCGTAAATTACCTTTGCATTCAGTTCAAACAGTATGGTTAAAACTTCAGCTTCAACAAGAGATGACAAATATCCTTCTCATTACACAAACTATATGCACTAATAGCAGAAAGAGTACATACAGCACTCTTTCATCTCTTGTGAATGCATGCAAAACAACAGAATTACTAAGGTTTACTTCTCTACTTCTTTCAGAGCTTTATTCTTATCTTTCATTTCATCAGCCAGTTTGCTGCTTTTCTCATTAACTTCTTTAGTGTCTTCGTGTATTTTTGCCTTTTGTGTTTCCAGTTCAATTATTTGTTTCTGCAATTCATAACTAAAAAAGAAATAAAAAAACATTGGTCCCATCTTAGAATATACAGAGAACCATACACATCTAATGAAAAAAAAATTAAAGATTTGTTTTACTGAAATTAAAAGCACATGAAGATATTCATCTAATTTTATTAAAAGCATTTTATAACTTTATAAAAAACAACAGATCAGACACTCATATTGAAGAAAAAGCTCTACATGGTGCATGAATGTCTTATTTAACATTTCCAGTGTTGACAATTCAAGTTGAGGTGAGACTTTGCTGGTACCTAATACATTTAAATGCCATTGACTTCAATGACACAAGTCATTACTAAATTTTGAGTTTTCAAGAAGATTCCAGCGCAAGCTAATTCTTAATCCCATCTACTCACCACGCTGTGGATAAGAAATTGCGTGGTGAACAAATTCTAGGAAGACTGATTCACTGCAATGCATAAGTTTATTGTATTATCAATTCTGGGTTCCAAGCACAGTTCTGAATGATATTACTTACATGTAGTACTGACATATCTTGTTCTTTTCTTTGAACATTTTGTTTTCCAAAGAAAGGAATTCAAGTGCTTTGATCCGTTCTCCTTCTAAAGCATCTTTTTCTTTTTCCACCATTTTAACTCTGTTCAGCTAGATAGAATACATAGTCATTAATGAAGGTTGGGATTGCTTTAATTACATACAAATTTTATAAATATGTAGGAGATGGTAGGTCAGGTTTCGGAGCTCAATTTCAAGGTGCTAGTTTTCATTTATGAGTCCTAAATGGCTGGGGAACAGGATCTGAAAGATTACCTCCTTTCATGCAAACCTGCCTAGAACTTAAACATGCCTCACTTGTTACACACACCCTCCCAACCTGAGTGAAAACACTGTCTTGTGTAGTCTAGCAGCACCTTAGTTCTGGAACTCCCTCCCAACAGAAGTCAGACTGGCTCCATCCTTATGAGCTTATGGCAAATATTCAATACCATATTTTTTCATACTGTCGTTAAAAAGAGGATTGGTTTTATAACTGTTTTACTTTATGTTTCTTATACACCAGCTTATAAGAATTGTTTCAGAAGAATGACTTTGTCTGTTGTGTTATCTCATCAACAACCTTGTCAGGCTGAGAGGTGACACAATATCTTTAATGTCAACAATATTTCTGTAGCACTCATCCAAGCTGCCTCAATCTACCTACCCCCCAAAAAGCATTCCAAATTAACCTGAAATCTTACCTTTTCACCCCTCTGTTCATTTAATATCTCAACTCTTTGACATAATATTTGAATAGGTTCTTTTAACCGTCCAGATCCTATTATATCCTCTAAATATTCAAGCATGCCTTCATCATGCTCATTCTGTCCTTTTGGTTTCATCATTGCTATTTGTTCAACTTCTCCCTAAAATGTGATTTAACAAAAATTCTTGCATTCAAGTGAAAATGATTTGTATTCAAAACCACAACTCTGCAACAGATGACACGAGATGATGACTTGGGGCAGTTTTTGAACACTGGTTGTATTTTTGAAGACCCAAATCTTGATTGGTTCAAAATATGGGGTAAAAATGAAAAATACATTGAAGTCTTCTCAAAGCAGTGGTGTGGTAACAAGCAGAACAATATTGAAACAAAGCCATTGAAAGATAAGATAAGGTGCAGGACCAGTGGGGTATGAGATATAGAAAAACCACTATACAGTTGTCTCTGTGTTTTGTATAACTTAGGTTTCTTTCACATTATTAGTCAATCTTTGAAACAACAAAACAAAAAGTATTTCAAAGCTTTCATTAGAAATTTAGTTCCGAAAATGAGGAAACTGTTATGAATTGATAACCAGGAAATTAAAAACAGTGACCAATAACAGATGTGAATTTTTCATGAGATAGCTACTAATACTGAAAACATTATGCACAATAAATTAGATAGCTATGGTTTGAGACATTTTAGGTTGAAATACATTGTCTTAGCCAGCGTTGGCAACTGCACAGAGGGATAAGTTGGTCAAGTACTCAAGAGTCACATTTCTTTTTATTTTGGGGGTCCTAAAATATATAAATTTGTCTATATAAAGTATGTTAAAAATTAGCTGAAATGAGTTAAAATTCTTCATTAAACAATAATTCATCAAATATCCTCCTACACGTTATAGAATTCCACTTACATACACATTTATATATAAACAAACCTTTTCTGTACATGCATGTACCTTCAAGTCGCCTGTGATCTTACGGTGACTTCATGAATTTCACAGGATTTTCTTATGGAAGGAATTCTCAGAGGAGGTTTTGCCAGTTCCTTCCTCTGAAATGTAACCTACGGCATGTGGTATTTGGTGGCAGTTTCCCATCCAAGTACTAACCAGGGCTAACCCTGCTTAGCTTCCAAATTTAGATGGGATCTGGAACCTCTAGGTGTTTAAGCAATCTTATATATACTTACAGATTTTAATTAACATATTGACTATAATATTGAAATGAAAATACTACCGATTATGGTATTAACTATACTGCATTTAATTCATTTCCCCACTGGCTATAGTACACTGAGTGGCTTCCTTACAAAATTCAATGATGAACAGATGTCTTTAAAAAAATAAAATTATGGGCAACACTGAGGAACTGAAGGAAGGCTTGGGGGCTACATGGAACCCGCTGACCACAGTTTCCACACTTCTCTTCTGTCTCTTTCCCTATCTGAATACTATACTCCATACAGAACTCCTAATTGTGTGAAGAGGCTTCATGTTAGTGCTAAGTCAATTCAGTTGAAAAGTCATACAGCAAGCTGCACCAGATTTTACAGCTAGGATGAAGAATCGCTATGAGGAAATAAGACAATGTTCAATCCACACAACTTGCAGAGTAAAACTCACGGTGAAAGGAAAAATTATACAGATCAAATTCCTACACTGAAAATTTCCCGCCCAAAATAATAGAAATCAAGTTCAGTATAAGGGTCAAGAAAACCAAATTTCTTGTACTCTGTCAGCAAGTTCAGAAAGGTAGCACCAGACACGGTTGAATTAAGACTAGGTTTCTTTTTCAAACATGGGAGCAGTGAGAACACACAAGAAATCCAATTTGCTATGATAATATCAGAAATCCAAGCATGCAGAACAGAAAAATTGTTGGTTTTAAACACAGATACTTTAAGCTTTAAGGACAAACTGCCATGCTGAACATATAGCAAATGAACATACTGTTTTAATGATATATATTCAAAGGTTAGTCTCAACTAAATTTAATCCCAACTTAATTCAGTCTTTAAAAGTCTCCTCTATCTTTCATTAATCATCTGCCTCCTAATTTAAAATGTCTGCAAATGCATTTAGCCCACTGAAAGTAACAGAACACACAATGTTCATTTACAATCATTCAGTCAAGAAGATTCTGGTCAAGTAAGATTGTCATTTGTCATACATTTTAGGAAAGATGCACTATATACATAAAATGACTCCAACCAACTTGCAGTCTAAACTAGTCAGCAATTTGGGAACACTGTTCAATGGGACAGAACCATGCTAAAGTGTTATCATAACTGGCTATACAATATGGACATGACATTTCTATTTTCCCAATTGATATCATTGTACTTCAATCTGATGTGACAAGAATTTATAGCTATTACAATGGTTTGTCACAAGATTGACTACGTAATTTGAGATCTTACTCTACCCAGCAGTAGAATTCTGACCAAAAAGAGGTGGGGAAATGAACTAAGCTACATATATTAGCTTGCCCCAAAATTATTAACATTCAAGAAGACAGATTCCAGTTTTATAAACTTTTAGAACTGCAAATCACTCTATACTATCTAGTTCAGAATCTCAAGGTAACAACAACAAAGAAACAGTAGACATTTCCCCTCCCCCCGAAAGTTCATTGAAATAGCTACCACAGGGTAGATAAAGATGAATTGAAAGAGATGACAGAAAATCTAGATGCCCTTTAAAAATAGCTATAATAGGACCATTAAAAAAATACTCTCTCTCTCTATATAGAACTTTTTACATCTGCATCTCTGCCTTGCTATAAACTATAGGTTTTCCTACCTATAGAATGAACCATTAGGAAAATATCTGCTCTTTAAGGTATAGACATTACAAATATGGGAAAATGATCAGTATTTTTTTACTGCAGACTTAACATTGGGGTGAGCAAGTGGCATGACAATGAACCACCAGACTGCAGGAAACACTATTCCATCCTTCAGGAAAGGAATAATAGACTATCTGTGCAATGTATCTATCCAAGCCTTACAACATGTTTGGCCAAAAGCAAGATCCAGGTTTCAAAAGGCAAAAATTTTTGTTGGTTCATACATATAACAAATTTTTAGTTAATCTCCTAGTATTAAAGTCATAAGCAAAGTCATAAGCAAACAGCAAACTATCAAATAAGCAAGCACCACTTTATATAACAATAAAGATACTATGCAATTCAGCATCAACCAATGTAACATTAAAGGTAAAGTAAAATTTTAATGGTTATACGAAGCAATCAGCTTAGTCTCTAGAAGAACATCTCTCTCAGGCTCAAATGGGAAAACTTGCTTCTCTTGGAGACTGAAAAGAAATCTATCGTGCTAAAGAGACTCAGTGCTGAGCATATTCATCTCTCACTTCAGATCATCTCACTATTTCATTTAGTGTGAGATACCATCTTTCACTATCCAAGTTCATCTAATAAAGCTACCTACATCTTTCTGCATGATAAAAATGCATTACTCCAAGCACAGACACATTACAATTTATCAAAACATCTATAAAGAAACTTCTACCTATAAGAATTTTGTTAATATGAAGGATTTTTTTAAAATTGAAAATGTACTCAACTTTCTTTTAAAAATGGAAATATTTATCAAGTATTATTACATGTTTATATATTTTTATATGGATCTTATTTTACTCTATAACTTTTATATTTTGACTTAGAAAATACATATTAAAGCCCTTCAGAATCACTCTATTACTACAGTTTTTTTTAAAAAAGGGAGAAAATTAAGACACCACTCTCAAATTCAACAGGAAAAAAAATTGTACAGATAGCTAAAACGTACCATGTTACTGAAATAGTAATGATTGCTATTTTATATAATAAGCTTTTTCATTTTATTATTGAGTGTGAGTTATATTTGAAATAAAATAAAACAATCCACCTGCAACTCAGCATTTTAAAGTCTGACAACTTTCACTGAGTGAGATTTAAGCATGTGCTTAAACTTCCATTGAAATCAACTATTTTACTATGACTGGATAATACTTCAATTTAACAAGATTCAGTATGACTTCCTGAATAAATCAGATATTTGTAGTAATTGTGAGAAGGAAACAATCAAAGCAACGAGTACTCCATATAAAATGTTAAAGTTCAGACAGGAATAATATTTTAGTGCATTTTTTGAAAAACACACTCACACAAAAAAACTCTCCATAAAACTTTTTTTTTTTTTTGGCATTTAACTATAACAAATGTCTCTTTTAAATTTTGAGGAATTTCAGATAGGCATTAACATATGATACACACACACAAAATAAAAACCCCTTTGCTAGGACGATGAATATGCAGTTTGGATTTAATCAAACTGTATATTCATGGTCTAGGTTTTTAGCAGAACCACACCCATATGCTTATGTTTTTACCATCATTTAGTTATATTAAGTCAATTTACTCTAACCAAAAATTAATTTCTGCTGTTAAAAGTACATTGTGTTCAAGACAAATTCTACTTGAAAGTTGTAGACAAGAACTTCTTTCTATCAGGTTATTAGCCATACAACCTTATACATAATAGAAGTCACACTGAGTTCAGGGACTAAGCACACAATCCTATGCACACAGAAGTTACACTGATCTCAGGAACTCTCCCCAGCTAAGCCTCTACGGGATTATAGCCTAATTATATAATAAAAACTGACTAGAGTAATTCATTTCTGTAACTAGTTTAAACAATAGTCATAATGGCTAAACTTGGATAAAGGTTTTTTTTTTGCAAAACACTTTGTCCCTGTTCCACTTAACGTTTACAATTTTGTGGTGTCATTTACTTCAAAGCGAAATGTTCCAAGTATACCTCCATCTAACATTTAAAAAGGATGAATATGACTATTTGATGTTCTTAACTTCCCACTAAGAATACATAGAAGTTAAACATGTATTCAAAGTATTGAGCATTGATAAAATGACTTAAGAAGAGATGCCACTCAAATACTGTTAAATACTATGGAAATTATTGATGATATTTCACACATATACACTCAAAAATAAAACTGAATTATTTATTTCAATGAGGGTATTCCAAGGGAAACACTAACTTATCTTTCAAGTATGGTGGATAAAAATCAGTTAAACAACATATTTTAAAGTTTCACTGACAGCAAACTTTCTTTTATGGACTAGTAGATAAAGTATAAATTTAATAAAAAATGTTAAGGCAAACCCCTAACGTTATAGTCTCAGAAAACTGAATCCATTACACTTTTCATAAATCATATGACCTAGTATCAAATAGATTGTATTAAAAGCTGCTATTCTATGCAGGAGAAGAACCGTGGGAAAAGGTAATTTGCTTCTAATGTCAAACATTATAAATACTGCATTTTTACTCTCACGTACTTTGGCTGGGATCCAAATGATTGCATGTACAGGCCATCCCCGCTACTGTAGCCCATTCCATAAACACTGGAGGGACACTTCACAATGAGATTCTATCTGGTGCAAAAGATTGCAACTTTCAAGAACAATGGCAATATTCCTTCTTCAATAAAGGCACTTTCCACTTGTGCACTTGGGCTATCTGGATTTGGAACAAACTTTATTCTGAACCTGATAGTAGCCAAAGACCAGAATATCATAACAGAATCTAGCCTCTGGCTCCATAAAATATCATTCTATATATTAGAGAAAGGCAACTTTGTGCCTTCCAGATATTTTGGAGTGAAATTACCATAATCTCCATCCACTGATCACATGGACTAGCTTTTATGGAAGCTGTAATCCAAAATATCTAGAGGGCACCTGGTTTCCCATTAGTGTAAGACAATCTACTGAGCCAATCAAAGGTTTTTGGCACCAATTTTATGGACAATATTTAAGCACAGGATTTCAAAGCTCCAAACATAGTTTACCATAAGTACACAATAAAATCATTTTCCCACAAAAAATGTCCCATAAAGCCCTTCCAAACAGCATCCCTTAGGGGAATGATAGTGCTGCAAGGTAAAGCTAGCCATATTCTCCCAATAGCTAGGAGCAACAGGAATTTTATACCTAGAAAGATTGGTTGTATTTCTTCAAAGTCTGTAACCTGTTCAATTCTCAGGTTATGAATATTTCCATCCAGTCTTAAAGTCTGAAACACAGACCAAGTTGAAACCATTCATGTGCTAAGCTAACACTTTAAGTGTCTTGCTGTATACTATTCAAATACTAGTTCTTGCCTTTTATCTGGACAGTACTGCTCAAACAGGATTACTACACTCTGCCACATGGTAAGACTGCCCATTGTAATGTTTTTGCTCACAAATTTATCACTAGTTTTCCAGCTCACAATGAAACACTGTTCAGCTCACTACAATCTCAACTTCCTGGGAAGCTCGGATTTAGCCTATAAGTCAGTCGAGTTGCTCAGTTTCTTCCAGAAAGTGCAGAGAAACAGATGCATGAATGAATAGACAACAAAACCAAATTCTGCTTGAGTAGTAGGACTTTTCCCATCTATCCCACTACTGCAGCCTTCTCCACTTTGCTCAGAAGGGCCCCCTAACCTTTAGAACAGATTTTTAAGGGTACATAATGATGGGGACAGAATTCTACACCTCTCCATTTCAGTGGTAGAAACTGTTCCACTAGCAGAATGTGCTAACTGAAAATGAACCATGGTTTGCAATAAACAGACCAGTGTATTTTGTGCAAAATTAACTTTCAGCTACTATACTAAACTTAGCACAAAATCATAAGTAAACAACATGGTAAGCTACTTAAAACACCACGTAACTTTTGCTTTAAAGAGATGTTGAATATCTATTACAGAAATAATAACATACAACCTTATTGATTATTTAAAGCCTCTATTTGTTAATAAGTTCATTTTTAAGTTTCATGTAGTTAGCACACACATTCCTTTAAGGAGTATGTAATACACAAGTGAAAGTTTAATCAGAATTGACTTCTTTTCCCATAATAAATGACAATGAATTTCCAGATAAATTTATTCAGATATACGTATGGCTGGGTTCAATTATATTCTACAGGGGAGTATATATACAGTTGAAGTCTTAAACTGTATTAATTTAAAAAAGTCATCTGATTTCAAGTCTTCTCAAAATTGTTATACTGAAGATGTTTCCAACCTGATTCCCCTTCAAATACTTTGAACTAGAACCTCCATCATCATCAGACATTATGTACAAGACTGCTAGACAGTAAGCTTCATAGAATCAAGCTTGTATTTAATTGCGACATATTTTTAAGCTTGAGCAGTAAAAGGGAAAAAAATCCTACTTCAAAAGAGGAAGCAACATAGCACTCAGTAAGGTTAAAAACAAAAGTACTGTTATCTGACTTCTCAAATCAAATGCAAGCAATATTTCATTTAGTCACTTGCCTAGTAAAAAATAGTAATTCCTTCTGGTGATATGGCTTGCCAGACCCATCATTTAATGTATCACAAGTCACAGAGGAATACAATAGTTGGAGGGTAAAGTGTTCCATAAAATAATACGTATGGGGACCATATTTTGTCTTTAAGACTCTTATGTAACTGGGGGGGGGGGTGTTGTTGCTGCAGTTATTAAGAAATATAGCTTTTTATAATTCTCAATAAAAAGTGTTATTGATGCAATCATGAATGTAATTTTTTATACAGCAATTAATTTTTTAAAATCTGAATACTGATTCCATCTGTGGATTATTAACCCACAAAATTGTCAGATATGAGGAACCTGTTATATTTGCAGTTAACAAGTTATATTGTCATTATTTATGAATTTGACTGAATAAGTATATTAAAATAATTATTTTAAAAATAAAAAAGGTTGAATGAAAGCTATTGGAATTCTTATCTTCTGTAAATTCACTACTCTTGTTCTACAAGATGCTATGTTGCTTTCTTCTCAACTATAAAACAAAGTGATTTCTATAAATTTAGTAAAGTTAAAAATCCAATCTTATATTCATTAAAAAAGAAGCACCACTACTTCTTGTATTCTCACATAAACACACTCATTTTAAAATATGAGTTTATACAAGAGTGGCTGCAAGTAGAAAACTAGGCCATAAGGAACCTCAAGCACACATAAATGCCTCTTGCAGAAGCACAAATACATTTTGCCTACTCCTTGCAGACTCTTTTATTATATTAACTGTATGCGTTGCATATAACATTAGTTAAACCTTTTGATATAAACATGTATTTTAACCCCCATCTTCTACTGTTGCGAAAGTAAAATAATAGCTGTTTATAAAGGTTTACGAAATGAAATGCCCATTTCATATCTATCAACGTTTTTCAGGCAAAAAAATGTCAGAAGACCACCCTAATGTTTGTTTCAACCACATGTAGTTAACTCTGCACTGGAAATATGTAGATATTAATACTAGTATGACAGAACAATGTTGCTTCATCCCTGCCACGCTTAAGCAGCACAATAATATTGGGGTTAAGATTATCTTTACTACACCAATATTTACGTGCTGCTAGGGCGGAACAAGTATAATGAAAGTTTTACTCATTTCCCTATCTATAATACAGAAATAAATGTCATCCCAAGAACTTCAATGGATTCTCTTCCTTAAAATTCTAAAGCAGCAAATAATGACTTGTATATTTAAATGACATACAAATCATGATGTGCTGCTATAGTACTTTAAGGTTTCTATAACATAAGACTCAAAGGTACCTGGTTCTATTTAATAATAAAAGTTATATTTAGTGTCATAATATTCAAAAATTACCTGTAAAATCAAAAACCTATTATGATCTAGATCAATCCCATGACTTCGAAGCAAAAGCCCTACATCTTTAAATGTTGCTTTCTTCCCACTGATATGGTATACTGAAGAATTATCTTTGTAGGCTGTTCTGGAGACACAGAAATTGCTGTTGGGAATGACTTCATAATCATCCCCTTCCTGTTTTGAAGGAAAACAAACCAGAAAAACAATTGTTAGTATTAAGCCACATGTCTACCCAAGGTTTCATTTAAACCGTTTTATTCTCACAATTTTGTTCACACAACTATTGAAGCTCATAATGAATCTCGTAACATATGCACCTTATTAGTCATGCCAAAATTTATGCTGTCATACAGTGTCTTGAAAATACAGAAACTTTCAAGATTGTCTAAGCCCAGAATCAAAAACATTTGAACAACCTAATACATTGCCCAATGTCTTCTTCTGAATAAATTTGCAATTTTCAATGAGTTTACTCCAAGATATGCTGTATATAGGACTGAAGCCTTAATGTTTGCCAACCACCATACAGTACAAAATATGTTTCTTTCCTATGTTCCTTAAATTAACTTCCAAGCAGTCTGTCAGTTGAGGAAGCTTAGTACTAGTCTTTAGCAAGGAAATCCCTCAAACATTTGAATACTGATGCTGAATCATTCTGAAAGGGCCATTTGAAAAAACTGGGATAGTATACAAGTAATTCAAAATGAATTATGTTAATCACCAAGTTGGTGCTTAAGGAACTTTCTGAGAAGCCATGCACTGCTTTTGTGGCCTAGAGCTAAAAATACAGGCTCCCCTACTGCACCATCATCTCAGTTATGGCAGTGATTTTTAAAAAATGGACTGTTTTCCTGGCTAATTCCTTAAAATTTTGCTTTATTCTAGTAATAAATGCAACAGAAAATTCACTTTTTAAAAAAGCAATTTAGCAAAACTGTAATAAAGGATTAGATAGATCAGGTAAACAGGGAAAATTATTTCTACTTAAAAGTATTTCAAATATTTATTTACATATAGCCTAGAAAAACAATTATGTTAGTTTAAAAATGCAACATTACTCATCCCCAAAAACTGATCCCTCAGCCTCACCGCCAATTTCTTATTCTGACTGTTAATCCTCTAGCATTTATCAAGATCGTATGTTTTGGAAATTCAGTGGAGGTTCGGGGTTTTTTTTCATCCTATTTTACCAATGCACAAAAAGGCAAAGTTCTGAATTAAGATTAACACTGATATTTGTATAAGTAGAGGACAGTATAAAAGATCTCTAAATCTTGTACTTTTAAAGAGATAGATAACTTCTAAAGTTTTACAGTTTATAATAATACCAAAATGATTTTTTTTTAAGTTAGTGGATGTTGATACTGGAAGAATGATGACCTTATGAGGTCTTTTAGAGCACACTTATAGCTTACATACATACCACACACATACCTCTAATCAGTCAGAATCATTAAAAAAACAACCTTAATTTCTAAAGCAATCATTCTAATATATATTTTTAGCTTCAACACACTCACACTGAAACTAGGAAGTTTTTCATTTTGTTAAACTGTATGCAATTCCACTGTTCAAATTAAGATCTCTCTTTCTCCTCAAAACAGAAATTGAACACTAAGTATATCAAATTCCTCTGTATTATGTGAGTAAGAATTGGTCAACATTTCCCCCATAGTGCACTAATTCTACCCGAAGTCAATAGACAATACGGTAATAATTAATAAGCTATTAGGTGGTAGATCTTCCTCAACTTTAACAAAAGAAAACATACCTTGTCAATGATCTTTTGAAAGTGAACCTCTACAGTGCAGCTCTGAATATCACTATGTTCATCAGAGTTATGAATTAGTACTGAAAGCTTTTTGGATCTTATCTTTTGTGCTCGATAACCAAAAACAAAGAGCATGGAATCAATCACGTTAGACTTTCCACTGCCATTTGGTCCAATAATGCATGAAAAACGCTACATAACAGAAAAAAGAAAGCACTCCAGTTTAATAGCTACCAATAATTATGCTTCAATGCTTTGTAGACAGTTTAAAATAGTGTTACACCTAGTGCAGGAAATTGTGAACTACTGGAAAGCTTAGTTTTTACAGCCAAGGATAAAAAGTACTAGCTAGTCAAAGACACCACCTATTAGCTCAAATTTCTAAAGTTTTATCCTGTAAACTCTGGAAAACGAGCTGAATTCAATTCAGTAAGCAGAATGTTATGACTCTTGTTCACAATTAGTATCATCAGGAGAATCAAAATGTTTCAAACGAAGTGAACTTGCACTTCCTACTTTAATTACTGATCATTATTCATAAGTTGCAGGGGAAACAAAGCTTTTGTTTACTTGTAGCTAACTCCACAGAAATCAAAGTCTTCAAAAGAGAAGTACAGACAATAGTAATTGAGAGACTTTCAGTTAACTTCCCCTACTCCCAGGTTAGTTGGCAACATGTAGTTACATTTAACTGTAAGCAGCAGAGTCAAAAATGTCTTACCTCAGCTTAGAAGCTACTTAAAATTGAAAAATATACCTTATGAAACGGTCCTAGAATTTGCTCCCCAGCATAAGATTTGAAGTTCTGGTTTACAATGTGAGTTATCATGAGACGAGGAGCTCCAGCTTCATTGGTCATTGCTGGAGGTGGGGGAGGAGAGATGCTACTCAAAATCTCTTCTAAACTTCGATTGTCAACTACTTCATCTGAGACTGCTAGAGATAGCCAAAAACAAGCAAATAGACAAACATACTTAATCGCTACTTACATCTCTAAGTACCTAATCACTGCAGCAAAAGCAACAGAAGCTAAGAATTCTTCTTTCTTATAAGACCCACACTACAGGACAATGAGCACATTTCTACCCATACACTAAGAATCGAATCTGGAACATGCCTCTTATGAACTTATTCTACCACTGGAGTTCTATTCTCAAACTAGACAAACGTTTCTTAAAATAATATGCACAACAAAAGATATGACTGTCACATTTTATCCATACAAATCCAAGAAAACAATCAAATCTTGCTATAGTTCTGCATTTTTAGGCATACCCAGTTTACATATAGCCTTAAGGAGGTGGCGTGGGGATTGCTGCACAATGCCCTGGGAGCTGCAATGACAGCAGTAGCACTATTCCTCAAAGACAGGAAGTCTGTCACACACACAGAAAAAAACATGGCCATTTAGATTTCAACAAAGACCTAGAGTTTTTTTAACTCCTTGAGGCAATTTTTTCTTTGAATATTTGAATTACTATCACTTTTCAAACATTAAAGACTTGATCAGAAACATATTACACTGCCTATTGCATCCTTTTAATGCAGACATTTCTCAGTGCAACACACAAAACTTAAACATGTTTAAGATAGAAGCAGTAATTGGCTAAGAAAACAAGCCACAATCAGCTACTTTCACACATCTGAAAATTACGTCCAGCTAAAGCTATTGGTCCACATTTCTTGCTTAATATCAAGATCTAAGACTGTAGACTGAACATCAGAAATAAGAGCACCGTGTTGTTCTGAACATCAAATATTGCCTCTAATACCATTTTGAATGAAGCACTAAAAACCAGTTTACAAACCAACAAAGAACTACACAGATCCAGGCACCTCATAACATTAAAAAGAGTATCTCCACGGCCAAATTTATACAACAAATGTGTCCGTATGGTAATAGACTAACCTTGCTGAGGTAGTTCACTTATATGTCTACTGGCTTCTTTTTCAGGTTCCCCATCATTAGAGGATTCCTCCAATGGCTCACTGCCTTTGTGTTGAGCTGCTGTAGATACTTTAGTTCTTTTGCTTGGCATGATTTCTGTTGGCTGTTCAAATTCCAAACAATCAAACTATAGTAGTTTTGTACCTTTGTTGCTGATTCAAACAATGAAATCCAGAGATTCATACATAATGTTGTATCCTTATCACTGAATATTAATCTCTAAGATTCTAGGCCAATTTTGTAAATTAACAAACTATGATGATGAGCATACTGTCTTCTCGCCTCTCCTAACACACAACCTCCACAGTAAGACAGGATTGTACATTCTAGCTCAGAATTTACAGCTGTCATACATGGTCAACATATGAAAAAGTTAACTAAATTGGTAGAAAAACAAAAATAACACTAATTAACCAGAACTGTAACGGTATATTAAGACTTTGAAGTATGTAAGTATATCTTCTTACATTTTACCTGATTTTTAAAAAAAGTGATAATACAATTAAGGTTATCGATTAGCCTAGCACTGGCCACTCGTTTTAAAAAAAGGTCTCCTTAAGATGTGTATGAACGTTTTAATCCAGTGACAATAACTGCAGAATTAAAAGAGTAGTCTTTTTATGAAACCTGATCAGAAAATTTAACATGAAACACCACACTGTGATATTCAATATGGGGAGTGACAGAAGCAAAAAGAAAGGGGACACTTATTAACCACAAAAAAAAATTAAAAATGTAAAAAAAAAAGGTTAAAAAAAAACTAGTACCAAATAAGAAATGCCTCATTCTATGGTTCTGGATTGGGAGTGGCAGGGACTCATTAATAGCATGTCCTTGAAGATAACGGTGCACTTAGGAAAAGTACTGAAATTGTTCGGTTTCGCTGACATTTATAGTCCAAAAGAATTTGACTGAAGGAACCAACGTTTGCTTTTTTATGCTAGAAGGAAATAGGCTCTAAAAGCAACCAGTTATTTTATACACGTTATGTCACAAGAATTGTGGAAAATTAGGCGTCCTCATAAACGAATCAGGCTTTTACTCTCCATAAATCCATCACCTCTTGCCCACTCCCCCTATTTGTAGCTTGCGGGCAATCCTGGGGGTCAAATTAGTGGTGTTCGCTAAAAGCACTTATAGACCTACTGCCAAATATCACTCATCAGGTCAGGGCCACGAAATTAAAACTCCGCTGCGAGTCGAAAGTAGAAGTTTTAAAAATATATGGTTTGGCATATCCAAGTTGCATCAGAATCAGCCACCCCCCTCCCTTTGACTTTGATGCGCGAGAGCCTTTTCGCCGTATCCAGTGACGACAGCGATCAGTTCAGATTACTTCTTTTTTTAAAAAAAAGTAGCATATATTTCTCTGCTTAAAGCGCCAAATAATTTTTATAAAGCAGGGAAAATAACATTTTTTAAAAAAAGAAAATAATCACAATTACCTTGAACACACATTTCTGACAGCCCACTCCAAGTCTGGCGAAGAAATGTGTCAGACTCAAAATACTTGCACAAGAAATTCACAAGAATCAAAGTCAAGGAGTTGGTTTCATCGACTGAAAAGCAAATTGCCAGCAAATACCGTCTCTCACCCCACCCCCCACGGTGGCGGGGAGAAGGAAAAGCGGCTCTACGTTACCAGAAAAAATTAAGAATGCCGCCTTTTTTCTACATGGGTTAAGTTGTGGGAGGAAATTTACATTTCCAGCAACAATAATTTCCCTTCATCGACCACCTCAAGCATATAACTAGGAGACGAGTCCATTTACTGGATTAGAAAGTTTCATCCTCTGGTCTAATCATAAGGAGAAAAGCTTCTCAAAGATCTTCTGAAGCAGAAGCAAAAAAATAAAAAAAGATTTTGTCCGAAGATCCGCTTACCGGGTAACCGTCAAAGGACTCCGTTCCCACTCACAAGCAGAGCTGGCGCCCGGAGCGCGGGGCAAGCGAGTCTCCGACCAGCAGCCGCTATAACTCCAAAAAGCCCCGCTTCCTGCCTGTAGCCTTGGCGGCTTCTACACTCGAAAATGGCGCCCAAACGGCAAACTCGTAACGAAATTCGTTAGAAACGCGCAAAGCATGCTGGGGGAAGAAAAAGGGGCAGGCTTCCCACAGGTTTGAAAGGAGGAAAAAAAAAATAATGAAAAAAAAAATCCTGCCGTGCCGCCATCTTGTTTTCCGTTATTGACGAGAAAGGTGACTAGAATGTTTTCACGTCACGTTTTTCCTTCAGGGTTTTTTTTTTATTTAAAACAAGGGTAAATAATAACCCTTCCTTCTCCGGTATGAATGCTTTTGACTTTTTTTTTCAAAGAAGAATTAGGGGGAACAATTGCCCCAAAAATAACGAAAGATGGGGGGAGCGATCCGAACTGCTCCCGGGGGCAGGCGGGCAAGGTTACCTAGCAACGAGTTGAAAGGGAATGAGTTGCATTGGGATTAAGCAGGTACATTTTTCTTGACAGAGAATACTATTAATTTGAATCTGTAACATAGGTTTGACAGGTCGGTACTCTGACGTCAAGAGGGGCGTCACGAGTTTTGGGTGGGTCTGACGTGGAAAAAAAAAGTGGCAAAACCTCGCGGTTGAAGGGGGGCGAGCGAGCCGGAGGAAGAAGAGGCTTGGTTGGGTGAGGAACAGGAAATCTCGCGGGAAGTAGCTATAGAGACCGAACGGCTTCCCCTTCAGCGTTGGCAACCAGAGGGAAGCAGCGAAGCGCTGTTGAGTTCTTTCCCCTGAGCTTTGTGGAGGGCTTTTGACGCGGCTTGGAAGTCAGGGCTACCGCATTTCCAGTAGGGCTACCGAAAGGTCCTTGTTCCTGAGAAAGTCGTCCGGGCTTCTTGTTGCTCCGCGGTTCCCACAGGTACGCACCTTGAGCCATTTGGGCTCTATGCTCGCCTTAGGTAGGTAGAGTGGAGGAAGGGAAGGGCTAATAATTGGGCCCCACTGGTGGAGATAGCAAAGAGGTGAGGATTTGGGGAGGTAGGGCGGGCTGGTTGGAAGATGACTGGTGTTGCATTTCCAGAGCAAGGTGATCTCCCGGCCTGACCGTCTGTCTTCATCACTTGGAAGTGGTATGGTTAAAAGAATTGCTGAGCTCATGATGCCGATGTCTGTTTCTTTTTCTGCTGTTGGCTCTAGTCGGTCAGGTTGTTGAAACTGCTCACCCACAAAAACTGCTCGCCTGTACCTTGAGCAACAGTTCGTCATCTGTTACCTTGGACATTTTGAGGTTAAGGTCCTGTCAGTGCTCATTTGGTCACTGAGCATCATGGAGCTCTTGGGACTTAACTTTCGAAGAAAATGCGACCGTTTGTCTCCAGATGGATAGCTTCCACTTTCTTCATTTGATTTTTCAGCTCATTTCTTTCCGTAAAGACTCAGAGCAACTCTCAAATAATAAACGAAGGCGGAAGGCTTGAAGACCATGGAGTTGGTTTGGTGATCTGTACTGTTTTGAGTACTGTGGATTTTGAAATGGTGATATGAGATAACACAGAAAAGGTTCAGTGCTGCCTTCCCTGCAGCATTTTTTTTTTTGCCAGGTTATTTCTTTGATAAAATGGTAAATCCTTATGGCCTTTTGCATTCACATGTCAACTATGCTGAAGTGTTCCTGGATTTAGGGGTATATGTGTGTTTGAGCTGTAATAGATAAAGTTTTACAATTTGGTAATACCAATGGAAGAAGTGGATTCTGTTTTCAGGAGACTGTCATGAAATTAGTGCTGTAAATTTTCTTGAAGAATGGTCTGTTTATAATTAGACTTTCCATGCCACACAAAGTGGGAATTTGCAAATAAGAAACTAGAAGCTAGCTTCTGGTGGGCTTTTATATTTTTTGCGATGTCTAAATAACCCTAATTTCTTATTATGTTCAAAGAGGAATATAATATTTAGTTATGAAACACAGATCTAAGCAGAAGGATCTGATAAACAGTTTTGACCAGTGTATGCTTATTAGTGTTTAGAAATAGAATTTTTGCCCTCTTCCATATTGCTTGCAGGTGGATAAAATACCTCTTTTCAGTGTTTGTGTGTGCATGTATATGTATAAATTGCCAAAACAGAACACCTGTCTTTTAAATTAGCCTGGTCTTGAGCCTACTTTTGCTTTTAGCCTTTCCGTGAAAATATGTGTTGTGCTGTTCCAGAATATATTGTGTGCTTATTCAGAAGTGGGCTAATTCATCCAAATACTAAAAATGCAGCATAATCGTAGAATTTAGGAGGCGCTCATGTAAACTTACAGTAACAACTATATTCTCAATGGGAGAGTGCTCATTTTTTTGTTAAAAAATCGTAGTTTTGGGATTTTTCTAGAGTTACATAGAACCAAATGGTTATTATGTACTCTAGGCCAGAGCAAAGTAATATGCACAAAGACTATATCTGCTTAAAGGCTTGGATAAACCTCTACATAGTAATTCTTCGGTGGGTTATAGTTCCTTTGTTGCAGGAATCCCAAAAGGTTAGAGGGCATATGTTGTGAACAATGGTATATTCTCTTCTGAATAAGCAAGTGTCCATTAATTAACATTAATAGGAATTATGGCTGTTCAAGAAGTTATCTGAAGTGCATTATTTCTACAGAATCTTTTGTAAACATGTTTTGCACTGTCTAAATGATGAATGTGTCATTTGTTATGCTGCATTTTATAGCAGTGAGTGGATACAAAGATTTTCCAAATTAGCTGCTTGTATTGAGTTGATACAGATGCTCTCTAATTGTTGCAAGTAAATTTGTAGTTTTTGATATCAGTTTGGGTTGTAGAAGGTCATAACTGCTTCAAATGTATTAGCAGTTACTAACATGTTATGTGCATCTCTTATACAGTTCTTTAATGGATGCTGTTTAGGAACTAGTCCTTATGAGATGGAGCTCATGAATAAAACATAATGAAATAAAAGCAAATTGCAATTAAAATGAAAGTAGTACAAAAATAATCTTAAACATAGATTAGTTTTTAAAATTATTCAATTAACAAAGAAGAAACCTCACCAGTAATCCATTAATTTATCCTCTAGAACTTTTGAAAGTAACTGAGAAAAGACAATGCTAGCATAACTTTCCTGGACTTTCAAAAGTACTATAGCATTCTTTCACATCTTTGTATGCTGAAACAGACTAACATGACTGTGTCTTTGAATACTTCATTAATTTTATGACTGTGTGGATAAAATATCCAGAAAAAAGAATTCCAGTTATACCATATTTAAAAAATCATTTGTGCAGTGGCAGGGTTGATGCCATACATGCTTCTGTGGGAAGAAACTACCATAAGCTGGAAGCTAACTGATGAAAAGACTCTGTTGCTTGTGCCTGGCAGGCAAATGTTTTTGGAGGGGCTTATAAGTAGGCGTGTTGAAGGAGAGCTTAGGCTCAGGAGTATTTGTTTAGGGGTCTGTCCCAAACCATGAAACAAAAACAATACATGGATTCAGGCCTGAAAAATGCCAGCAGCCATTACACCTGAAATAGAAGTGCATCTGTTGCATGTTCTAATCAACTGAATGATTAGATTAGTTATTGATAATCGTACCATCAGTATTCCACTGACTGCATTTGTGTACCATCTGCAGTTTCTAGACCATCTTGAAAAGTAGTCTCACGTAGAGTGTGTTATATTACTTAAACATGGATATAAATAATATATGGATATCTCCGGTGAGAAACAATCTCAGTAGATGTGTCATAGTTGGCGTACCTGCTGACTTGGTAAAGACCACTCCTAGTTATGGGCATCACCTCAACATTCACAGTGTTAAGTCCAGGAGGACCCCATGCTATGAATGTGATCATTACAGGGAGTACAATCCTATATATACCTCTGTCCCATGGAGGATCAATTTATGGCCCTCCAGATATTGCAGCTCCCATCACTCCTCTCTGGCAGAGCAAGCGGTAAGGAATTAAGGAATCTAGCAATGTATACAGGGGACAAAAATTCCTCCTTGATCTAGAATCATAGAATAATTGTCAACCATCTCTAGAAATCTGTTCAGGAGTTCCTCAGCTTTGTTGGGATTCATAGATAGAAAAGAAAGATACTGTAGCCCAGACTTTCAGATGACTGATTATAGATTTTTGGTACATTTCATTACTAGTTCAGGCTTGAAAGATTGATACTTAGTTAAAATATGTTTGTAGTGGTTACAACTAAAAGTTAATAACTTGTGTCTGAGGATTTTTTTTAAATATTCACAGGTATAACCAAGAAGACATCTTTATCAATGCATCAACTGGATCATCAGCACTAGAAAACTTAATGAAAATGAGATTAAAGATTTCTCTGTTAAAGGAACCAAAGCATATCCTTTGTTCATCTCAGAAACAATGTTGTAGGTATAGATGACAGTATCTTACAATGCTTGTAGCAGTGTGGGAATGTATCAAGTTATAATGGGTTTCATCTTTGTATGTGCGGAAGGCACCTTGTGCAACTAGACTCTCTCCCCAACAACCAGTAAAATATAATAGAATTTGTTAAACATGTAATTGAATCTGAAAGTATTGGGAACAGTAATATCCCCATGTACAAATTATTTATTTATTTTATAGCCTGCCTTTCTCACAATGTGTGACTTGATGTGGCTCACATAGATTAAAACAAAATAATATGCTAGAAATGATTTTAAAATAATTCTAATAAAAACAGTTTAAAAACAATTACTGTTTGCATGATCCCTTCTAGAGCAAAGTCTCTTAGTTTACCTGGTCAGCTTAATGCTTTGAGTTAACTCTTTTGGATAAAAGTTAGAAAAGGCCACATTTGGACTTAGATTCCATAGATACAGCTCCTTGCAGGATTTATTATCCTCAAACCAGGTACTCTGGAGTACTTTGTTGTTTTTAGGTAGTCTAGGTAGTCTGAGAGTGGGTACATTATTTCTTACACCATAAAAAACCTCCTTGAGATGCTGGCAGTAATTGTAGGAGCAGGGCATGAATCCATTGTATCAAATTAACACAGCTAGGTAATATGAGTTGTATAGTTGTGTTTTCTGTTAGTCTGAATGTCTCATGACTTTACTAAGACATGCATATTTATCTTGTCATTGTTAAAGGAAGAGACTTAGGATTTGTTTTCTTGGTTGAAATATCAATTTTTTGTGATCATCTAGACTGGAGTAGAACTGTGAGGAAAGGATTTGGGCAACACATGAGTTAAAAATTTGTATTTTCCATTAAGAGTACCATGTGTACTTCCTGCACGCCTAGTTCCTAAGGAAAAGGATTATTTTGGGGGAAGGGGGAGGAATTTGCTGCCAGAATTAGGTGAAGGGCTTCAAGTGGCGTATTTGTCCCACTTCTGATATAAAAAGTGATGTGGGCTCAAATGTTTACCTATGTTCATGTTATTATTTCATAATTTCATCATTCATTTGTATTGTACTATACTTATACTTAATCAGGTTTTAATTATGTATATCATGACTGCCTCATGCCTGGCTTACATCATTAGATGTATTTAGTCTAAATGTATTGGCACATCCATCATAACCAGAATTTTTTGCTTCTTTAATTGTATAAGGATTTCTGCCTTACCTTTTTTTTAACCGTTGCACACCAAGCAGTGTGTCCTACTGCAAATAAACTGAACTGTAAATACAATGAAATTCCATAAAGACTGAAAAATGATAAAACAGACAAGTTCATAAGGAGACATAAGACAGGAAATTAACTGCAGGTAAAATGAAGACCTGGACTAAAAGAGTTTCTGCTGTTTAATGGAATAAAATAAGAGAAGCAGCTAACAAAGCCTTCTGTTTTTGGATGGTTATAGCCTGGAAATTCAGTGAGCATACATATACAGTTATTATTTGTATATGTATGCACTTTTTGGTGCTATGTGTTTATCTTTTTATGAGGGAAAAGTAATTGTATGTTTTGCACCTTTAGAATGTTGCAAGACTAGCTGTGCTTTAAAAATGTTGTTTAAAAAGGTAATTTATGGCACAGGTCCAGGTAATCTGAAGGATCGTTACGAACCTACCTGTGTATGAGATCTGCTGCAGAGGCCCTTCTCCTTGTTCTATCATTCCCACAGTTGCAGCTCATGGGAACATGAGAGGGTCTTCCCAGGGGCTTTCCCCAGGCTCTGGAAGTCCCTTCCCAGAGATCTTACGCTGGCACCATCCTTTCTTTCTTTCCACAGAGAGGTGAAGACCTTTCTATTTCAACAGGCCTTCGAGGCCTGTTGAGGACTGATTGTACAAAGCTGGTCCCACCTAAATGATCAGGATTTTTTTATTTGTTATTTTTATTGTGTGTTTTTTTAGTCATTTGTGTTTTGAACTGGTTTTAATTTTTTGATCGTTTACTTTTTAAATTTCTCTATTTCTTGAATTTTTCATACCCTCTTTTAGACCAACTCAAATCCCAAACTGGGCAAAAGGCAGGATATAAATAAATGTAATGATAATAATTTCTAGAAAAGCCAGTTCATATTTATGATAACAAAAGTGAAGTTTAACTGAGGACAGGCTCTGTTATTCTGATCATATTGTAATAAAGAGCATTAAAGCAATGTTACTTGGGTTCCAACAAACACTGTGGCAGAGGCCCCTCCTTTGAAGAGTCGTGCTTGTAGGATACTCCCTGGTGGAACAGAGGGAAGGCAATTACAGCTACCCCCCTCCAGCTCTTTACATCCCTGAAGCTGGCTCCAGAGTGTTGGAGGACCCACTGAAACATTTGGGTGTGTGTATCACAGATGGCTTCAAAACTGAGAAGAAAATTGCCTTCTTCTTTCTCCTACTTTCTCTAAGAAAAGCCTTTGCTGGATCAGAATTCCTTCTGTAGATGGAAGAGGCTCTGACCCATTTAACTTATAATTAACTTGCTCCTCCCTAGGCATTAAGAGGCTTAAAAATATTTCTGGAAATTTGTTGTTAAATTTATTGTTTGTGTTTTAGTTTGGCAATGAGAGGGGAGAACCACTTATCATAAACTAAATCCATTAAAATTTTATATCTGCATCATGAAGAAGTGTACTATTATATTTTGCTAGTTTCATACAGTCTTAGAATTTACCAGATTTCAGAGGGGGCATTTTCCAGCCAGCAAACCATAGTAGGCAGAAAACAAACATGTTAGGAAATACTTAAGCAGATTTTCTTGTAGTTGCAGGTGCAGTAAACCCACAAAACCAACTTCTATATTTGAAAAATAAAGGTACTACAGAAAACACATTTAATTCTGTTGCATAGTAGAAACATATATAAGATAATATAGTATTAAATGAAATGCAGCATCTGGATTCAAGTGAGAAAACTAATTTTATGTTGAACACAGAAACACTCACTTCTAACTAAACGTGCATTTGTAAAGGGCCTTTTAACTCATTCATCCTGTATCAGATCAAAGGTGCAGTTAAAATATTATGTTCTTATCCTCAGAACCATTTGGAATGGACTGTAGACTTTTAAACTCCTTTCTGTCTATACAGTCATAATTTATTGAACAAACTAAAGAATGAACTAGGATTGCCTCCAAATCATGATTTCAAATAATGATTTAGAAGTAATCTCCTGTTACTGTTACTGTATTTGCTGATGTATAAGATGTACCTGTGTATAAGACACGCCCCATTTATACACTGGCAAGTACTATTTTCCAATGTATAAGACACACCTCATTTTCAAACACTATTTCTTTGGGAAATAAGTGAGTCTTGTATTCCAGCAAATACAATAGTTATAACGCAGCGGTAGGCAATCTGCTGTCATCTGTATGACTCAGACTGCAGTTCTTATAACCCTTGACCATTAGCTCTGTTGGATCAGGTTGATGGGTGTGAATGGTTCAAAACATTCTGGAGGATACAAGATCGCTTAACCTTGCCGTATTTGATTTGAGCATCGTGGGAAACTGTGATTATTGCAAAGTGGAAAAATGAATTTATACCCAAGTTAAAGAGATTAAGATTGTAATTTGATTGCTGAATTGAGTCACTTGCTTTCTTATCCTAGTGTTTTCCCATCCAGAACTGTGTGCCTAAGACTATCACATGTAAATTCATATAATCGGGTATCCCTTTGAATTTCAAAGCAAACATTATTTTTCTCCTTTTCTGCAGTCCTAGAATTTAAAAATGTTGTCTGTGTGCTACATATTAATTTGCATGGAGATAAAATCTCAATTTCTCAGCCTAGTAGGTGACAACAGCATCTCAGGAGCCTGCTAGCAACAGACAAATTAATTTTGTTGTGCAAGTTTCAGACTCTTTATGACAGCTGATAACAATCTGTTTTGGTAATGTTTTGCAAAGTTTAAAAGCTTTCTTACTATTGTAGTTTGGGCAGTTGGTTTATACAGTAGACTTGTACCCAGACCAAATTAGTCATACTATAGTTCCATTTATCAAGAGGGCAAGGTATTCATGAATACATCCTGTTGATTTCAGTGTGACTAAACCATGATTTTGTTTACCTGTTCTAACATGCTTATGTGTTAATTTACTATATTTGCTGGTGTGTAAGACTCACTTTTCCCCCCCAAAAATACTGTTTGAAAATGGGGTGTGTCTTATATGCCAGTGTGTCTTATGCACTGGCAGATAGTATTTGTCATGCATAAATGGGGTGCGTCTTATAGCCAGATGTGTCTTATACACCAGCAAATATGGTATCTTTTCTTACATTTTGAAAAGGAAAGTAGATTTAGTGGTACCTTTAAAGAATGATGTGCTCATACAGTCAAAGCTATACAAATATTTCTCAGTCATAGAGGTCAGAGATAAAGCCTACTTTCAGTGTTGGAACAGTCAGGCACATAGGACTTCCTTAGTCTTCAGTAAAAGATTCTGCTATTAGTTTTTAATCAAATATAAAGAACATCTTTGTGTGTTTTTCAAAATGTTTATGATGGAACTGTAATAGGGCTAGAGTTCCTTAATTCAGTTAATACATAAAGAATTGGTTAGTTGTGTAGGCTGGACAACAGCGGATGAACTCTATTCATGCAGCGATGATCACCAGATTATAAAATGGAACTTATTAAATGGTGAAACAACACAAGTTGTGAAGCTTCCTGATGACATCTACCCCATAGATCTTCACTGGTTTCCCAAAAGTTTAGGTGGAAAGAGACACACCCAGGCTGAGAGTTTTGTACTCACAAGTTCTGACGGTAAGTCATCTTGAAAGTATAATATATTTCACTTGTTTTACCATCCAGTACTTTTGACAGCATTTACTTTTGTAAATAAATATGCAGTGGTGATATTATCGTGCCATACAATGAACTATAATGAATCACCAAACTGTAGTTTTTTTTGAATATCACATTTTCTGTTTTTTTTTATACTTTTATTGTTACTAACTCAAAGCATATGTCTCCCTTGTTCAGAAGTATTCAGTTTTCATTCTAACCTGGTACAGAAAGTAAAGTGGTCATTAATGAGATGTGTTTGAGATGGGGGGAGATGTTATTTGTGTATAATTTCCCAGGACAAAAATGTTAATTACAAGAGTGACTAGGAGAACATGCAAAATTGATGGGGACACTATATGCAATTTAAACAAAAATTATCCACAGATTTTCTACACTTCGGATATACTGGGAAGTTAGCAAAACTGTGAGTGTGGCAAAAAGGATAAGTTCGGAGATCTGTATTATGTGCATACAGAGCAGCACTAAACAACTGCAGGATAGGATATGAGATGAGATCTGCCTAGATACACATTCCAGTCTTTGTCTAATGTAGTTCGTTTTGCTCTGGCTTGAATTAAGGTGTCGATTGTTGCCTGCCTTCCAATGCAAATGAGAATATTTATTATCCTCTGCTACGTTGGATATGGTAAACATTTTTCTTTTAGCATCAGTAATTGTGCCACACCTTAACCACATCTGGAGACTCTTAAGTCAAGGTTAATAGAAGGAGCAGTACATATTTTTCTTCAAATTGGGAATCGGACCTGCTATGAATATAATATGTTTCAATTCTTAGCCGCAGGTGAATTTATCCCATAGTCTTACCTAGACTTATTAATTTGGTAGGTTAGTTTGTTAAGGAGAGAGAACAGTCCTTGATTAAATTAGGAGTTTTATTTTCTAGATCTTGTTTAAGAGATGGATTTTCTCACACATAATTAAAGGATAAAATATGTACAGCCATATGAAACCAATTTTATCCTGAATTTTTAGGTCTGCATTCTCATTTATGAGGTTACTAAATAATCATTTAGATAATCAAAACTTGAAAAATAAAAGGCTTATCAGTTTTTGGCAAAATGCAGTAATGTAAACTCATTTTGTGCGGGAAAATGGTCTTTAGCCTTAGCCTTAATGGCAGCAGTGTTGTTATTTGAACTGAACCTTCTACTGCCTACACATTCCTCCCACTTTTCATAGCTGTTTTTCTTATGTATAAGTCTAGTAGTTACACCAAGAGCACTTTTTTTTTCCATATGACAGCCTTTCTATATCATCTCTTAATCTTCTCTTCTCCAGGCTAAACATACCAGGCTCCCTAAGCCACTCCGCATAGGGCATGGTTTCCAGGCTTTTCATCGTTTTAGTCACCTTTCTCTGGACATGTTCCAGCTTGTCAGTATCCTTCTTGAATATTGATGCCCAGAACTGACCAAAGCAGAATAGAGTGGTATTGTTATTTCCCTTGACCTGGATACTATATTTGTATTGATTTACCTTAGAATTGCATTGACATTTTTGGCTGCAGCATCACACTGTCATCCCAAGTTCAGGTTGTGGCCTACTGATATTCCTTGATCTCTTGCACACGTACTGTGGTCAAGCCAGGTGTCATCTATCTTATATCTGTTCATTTCATTTTTCTGCCCAAGAGTTTCTCCCTGTAGAAATTTACTTGGTAAATTTTGGCCCAGTTCTCTGATTTGTTAAGGTCATTTTGAATTCTTGATCCTGTCCTCTGGGATATTAGCTATTCCTGCCACCCCAGTTTGGTGTCATCTACAGATCTGGTTTCTATTACATCATGCAAGTCTTTGATAAAGATGTCAGATAGCTCTCGGCCCAGGACGGAAGCCTGTGACACTCCACTAGTCACTTCTCTCCAGGATGAAGAGATGCTATTGGTGAGCATCCTTTGGGTTCAGTCAATCAATCAATTACAAATCCACCTAACAGTATTCTGTAGCCCACATTTTACTAGCTGTTTGCAAGAATATTATGGGAAAGCTGTCAGAGGCCTCATTGAACTCAAGATATGCAACATCCATAGCATTTCCTTCGTCTCCCAAGCTGGTAACTCTGGCATGACTTGTTTTTGGTGATTTTTAGTGATCATGGCATTCCTTTGTAAATGCTTACAGGCTATCTGTTCAGTGATCTGCTCTAAACACTTTTCTGGTATTGATGTGAGGCTCACAGCGTGGAAATTGTTAGGGTCCTCTTTTTTCCTTTTTTTTTTCTTTTAAGATTGGGATAACATTTGCCCTCCTTCAGTCTGTTGGGACTTCTCCTGTTTTCCAAAAATACTCAGAGGTTATTGCCAGTTGTTCTGAAATTACTTCTGCTAGTTCTTGTAATATCTGTGGATGTAATTCATTTGGCCCTGGAGACTTGAATTCATTTAGGCAGGTATTCCTTTGCTACCTATCACTGTTGTTTCTCTCCCTGTTAATTTTTACCTAGATGCTCTCATTTGGCTTCCAGGATTTAAGTCATTGACTTAAACAAACATACAAGCAAACCTTCCCCCCAGTTCACACATACAAAGCAAGTTACTCCAATAGCCACAACTGCCTTAACCCAACAAACTGTCCCAAAAGACGCTCCAAAGCTGAGAATGTGTAACCCATTGGACACAAGCCCACCTTATATGCTGTCTCTTCCACCACACCCACAAAACTGGGGCTACAGTTACATAGTGCTAGTGGCTGCTAGTTCCTCCCCTGACTGAGTCTCTTACTAACCTCCTTTGAGCCTATACACAAAAGAACAATAGAACACGAATGAGCACACAATCCAGACTCCTCCCAGCTCGCACAAAGGCCATTTCTGTACCACACAGTTATAGTACTATTATTCTACTTCCAACATCCTGTGGAATTCTGAGGTTTCTAGTTTACTGAGGCCAAAGAGCTCTCTGGCTGAGAATTCGAAATGCCCCTCCCTAAACTACAAACCCCAGAATTCCACAGGATGTTGAAAGTGGAATATTAGCACTATAACAGTGCAGTGTGGAAATAGCCGAAGAATCAGCCTCAACCCAACAGATACAAGCTCACCAAAATTCAATAGCACTAAGGAGCACACAAGCAAGTCTCCTGCCAGCTCACACAAGTAAGTAGTTTGTATGAGCTACTGAAGGAAGAATGGCGTAGAAAATAAATAAATGACCAGATAATGGAATAAAAGGAAAGCACAAAAAATCTTACCCTTCTCTTTTCATCATACACAAGACAAATACTCTGTGTGCCTACATGTGAAAAATATCTATATTGATATTCAGACTACTGTTGTTTTACTTAAAGAAAATTTGTAACATTTGTTACCTTCCTTGAGCTTCCCTTGCTTTTGCTCCTGAAAAGCCGTAAATGAACTAACTGAAATCTGTACTGTTTGGAAGAATTGTTCCTGGTGTAATTACGAAAGAGTTCGCAATTATCGTTACCTCTTTCTGTTCTGAAATGCCATTTTTAATTTTTTTTTCTTTTATTAGGCCTCTTTTTTTAATATCCTTCCTTTTTCACTATTGAATTCAAGGTAGCATACATGGGTCCCCTCTAGGTTTCCTCACAACAACCTTGTGAGATAGGTCAACCTGAAAGAAATCTAAGATCGCTCAGTGAGCATCATGTCTCAGTGCAGACTAAAACCTGATCTCTCAAATCCTGGTCAGACATTCTAAGCACTACAGTAAACTAATTTTTCCTGGAGAGTTATTATGCACTTAAGAATAAGTACAAGCAAAATAGTAAGCCAGAATTCATCAAGCTGAGTTGTCCCCTGTTCTAGTAAAGAGCTACTGAGCCAGGGGTGGGAATCTTGTGGCCCTTAATAGAGCCTGAATCTGATTAGTAGTCCCAGTTAGGGGTAAAACTATTAAACCAATTGTTGAATGGTAAGTCAGCACTTGGTTAAAGCTACCAACAGTATTCTGGCCTAGGTATTGCTGGCCTGTAATATCAAACAGTACTAAAGCTCAGAGGTAGGTAATAGCAGAGATAATGGTGAAAAATGCTGAGAGCTTTGGTCTGATCTGTAGGGCCACACAGTTGCTGTCTCTACTCTAAGGCAAGTGACATTAAGATCTTAAGTGTAAGACAGTGTGGTGGGGGTAAGAATCCGTGCAACATAATAATAGGGGTATCATATGAGATTTAACATCAGACAGCCTAGGAGCAACATATGCATTAACATGCATATGATCAGAACTAGAACTGCTCTATTCTGAGACCAACGAGCTTCTACTGTGCAATTAATGTCTGCAACTAAACCCTTCAGTCCTGAGCCTCCCCCCCACACACACACCATGTACTTTAACAGGAAAGCTTCCTTCTTCTTTCCCCGACACTTTAACTGCCAATCTTGCACATGCTCGCTTTCATGTTCCCCCTGTAAAATGGGATCTGCTATGCAGAACCTGAGGGTATCTTCTTCTCTTCTTTTTCTTTTCTTGGGATTTGTTTTTTCTCACCTAGACTTTTTTTCTGTTAAAGTCATTCCTCAACAGGCAGTTGTTGTCGGGACCTGAGCAGGGCTGGTAGAACAGCAAAGAAGAGGAAATGGCAGTGACATACCGCTTGAGCAGGGTGCACGCACATTGACTCTGGAATGAGAAGGGATGGCAGAGACTGGGATGGCACAAGTGTTGCCAAAAAAATGAAGAGATTTCTCCACTCTTCTTTCTCAACTTTCTTGAAGAATATGTTGCTGCCTATTGAGCCATCGCTCTTTAAAGTGTTCAAGTTGCTTGATTGGAAGAAACATAAAGCAAAATTGAACTTGAGCCAAGGATTCCCAGTCAGTGCGTCCTGGATCATTAGCTGCAGTTGAACCATTATAATCCAGCCCCATGTGCAAGCAGTAGCACAGCACGATTGTTCTTATAGTACCTAGGCATTCTGTGCTGGTGTAACTGTTTGCACAGCCAGTTTTGCAGCTGACTGCACAACTAGCTGCTTAATTGGAAACAACTTCGGATTTTCCCTCTTGCACATTGTCCCAAACTAGACAAGCTTGCAAGTGCAACATCATTTACATTAGTGGAATGACATTCTTGGATATTGACATGAAATTTCATGCTGTTACAATGATCGCTCAGAAGAACAAATTAATGATGATAGCACCCTGAACTTCAGTTGTGTAAAGAGAACCTGGGAAGACTGGGTCTTCCCCCCTCCAAAAAAGTTCCTCCTACAGAACTAGTAGACTGGTAAAGCTGTCTATAGAGAGATACTTTATGTCCTCTGAAAAGAGACCAATGCAACTGTTAAATACGTAAGGCATTCGATGGTTGCTAATGTATATCTCAGAAAATTACCTTGCCGGCAGTCAAAATTCTACAAATTGTCTAGTTGTGTAACTAGTAAAATCCCTCCTATACGGTGGTATACTAATTTTAATCTTTCTTATGTTATTAATACTGCAACCAGAATTCCCTTGAGCTCACTGTTCTGTAAGAATGCATATTATATTTTTAATAGCTGTGTAAAACATTGCCTGTGTCCACTGAGACGGTTGCTTAACCACGTATGTAATAGAGGGACCATTATGTCTTGAAGCATATCTAACTAGACAGCTGCTATAATTCATTGATTAACAGGACTAACACATCTCCTGAAAAACAAAGCAGTAGTGTAGAATTTTTAGATTTGCTGAGCTAATCATCTGTGATTGTCACATTTAAGACCAACCACACTAGTAGCCAGTACACAGTATAGGATTTCATAGAAAAGCTTTTATGGTACTTGGCGCTATAATAGCTCAATATCTCACATATCTCAGCTATTCTTGGAATAACACTGCTACAAGATGGGAAATATTATCCTTACTCATTGCTTAGATTTCTTATCCCATTATATCATGAAGACATAGATAGTAAGATAGCATAGGCATAAAAATATAAACAAAGTACATAATAAAACGAGAGCCAACCTTTGTATCTTCTCCTATTTCAGGACAGCTATGTCTTACATTTTATTCATTTATTTGACTTGTATCTCGCCTTTCTCTTAAGGTGGCTGGCAGGAAGATTAAAACAAATACAAATGGCAAAATAGTAATTTTAATTAAAATTTAAAAATGCCCAAGTACAAATAACATAAAGAAAGTTATAATAAACAAATACAATTCAACTATTCTAGTATTAATGTATCAAGTTTTGGTGGTTTGAGACACCATTCCACTAAAAGCCCCTTTGTCAACAGCCATTCAGTTGCCAAAAGTCCACCTGAATAAAATCTCTCACGGTTTTATAGTTTCATTTTATATCCATTGATTTAATGAGAGCATAAGATTAGATGGTCCCACTTCAGATAAGATTTGGTTCATGGTATTCCACTAAAGAGAGCCAGCTTGGTTTAGCGGTTTGAATGTTGGACCAAGACACTGGGAAACCAGGGTTTAAATCTCTGTTTAGTCATAGAAACCTACTGGATGATTTTGGTCAAGTCACATCCTCTCAGCCTCAGAGGAAGGCAATGACAACCCCCTTTGAACAAATTCTGCCAAGAAAACCTTATGATAGGGTTGCCATAAATTGGAAACTAAGGCACACAGCAGCAACAACAGCAATCACATTAAAACCAAGATGATAACTTCTCAAAGAGTGTTTCAGACAATCCTATCTCAGATTAACAAGCCAATATATGAAAAAAGTAGGTGTTCATATGTGGGTGCAGAAACACTCTCTTTGTTTCCCTTTTTATGGCTGCAGTAAAACAACAGGGTATGATGTCTTGAACATCCAAACTAAGAAATCACATTCAACATATCCAGAGTGAGAAAAGATGGTTAACAATCCTGGAATAAACCATGGCTTCATGTGGTTAACAACTGTGAAACAAACCAAGATACAGAGTCTTGGTTCAAAGGAGACACGGAATTGCAGTTACTGGAAGATATCTTCATTTAGGCACTTGCATCTTAAGGGCTATGGGTGTATCTGGAGATGTTCACATGAGATATTATCTGAATGCAGCTGTAAAAAGCACGTCTGAAACAAAATCTGTTTCTTTGGAGGAGGTTCTTTAAATGTTTTACCCTTGACCAAACATGAGGAAACTTTGGTTTTCCAAATATCTTGTTTTTTCAACTCTGCTAATTCCTCTCCATTGGTCATACTGGGTCAAACATAAAAAAAATGTGGGCCAAAACATCTGACAAGCCAGACTTAATTACATCTATAATTGATAGTAAAATAAATGTGGCATGCTCTCAGGAGAGACTTCCATTTTTATGATCAGCAACATTCCATATTTTCTAATATATGTTAGTTTCCCATTCTTGTCTTATATATCAATCTGACTTATTTGCATCATAGCACCTGCTTGACCACACTAATTTACAGTGAATCTGTTTCAGAGTTTTACAAAACGTACCCAATGTCTTAAGGGTCTCCTGCAGTTTTGTGAGTGTCTCAGTTGATTACTTAAGAGTGCTAGAACCCCTCTCCACTGACAAAACACCAATTGTGACAGAAACAAAACTGGATTCAATCTTTAAATGATAGTCATGTCCTGGCATGTTTAAGATTGTACTAAGAGAAATAATAACATCCTCCCCTTTGCAAAAAGATCCTACAACTTTGCCGACCAATCTCAGCCAGATTCTAATCTGAATATTTTTGTACTTCTTGTTACGTGCCTTCAAGTCAATTTTGACTTGTGGTAACCCTATCATAGGGGTTTTTTTTAGCAGTGTTGGGGTTTGCCATTGCCATCTTCTAAGGCTGTCAGGGTATGATTTGCCCAAAGTCACCCGGTACTTTGCAGTGACACAACTACTTTCTTCAAATCTGGGCACTATGCTCCTTTTGATGGAGTTCAAAATTGCATTGGATTTTTTTGGCTGCTGCATCGTATTTTTGACTAATATTTAGCTTGTTGTCTACAAAGACCCCTAGATCCTATTGGCATGTACTGTTTTCAAGCCAGGTATCACTCATCTTATATCGCTGCGTTTCATTTTTTCTGTTTAGGTTCAGTACCTTACATTTATCCCTGTTGAAATTTGTTTTGTTAGTTTCATCCAAGCTCTCCAGTCTTGAATTTTGATCCTGTCGTCTGGGGGATTAGTTCCTACCCCACACCCATTTGGTGTCATGTGCAGATTTGATCATCGTGACTTCTGTTTCACCATCTAAGCCATTTATAAAAATGTTAAACAGCACTGGGCCCTGGACAGAATCCTGAGGCACCCCACTAGTTATGTCTCTCCAAGATGAACAACTATTTGTGAGCTCTCTCTCTGGTTTGCTATGTCAACCAATTATGAATCCATCTAACATTAACACTGTCTAGCCCGAAGTTCTCCGGCGTGCCTACAAGAATATCATGAAGGACCTTGTCAGAAGCTTAGCTGAATTCAAGATATACACAGCTCTCCCTGATCTACTAGTCTTGTAACTCTATTTAAAAAGATTAGATTGGCATTACTTGTTTTTGAGAAACCCATGCTGGCTCTTAGTAATCGTATCATTTCTTTCTAAATATGCATAGGCTAACTGTTTAATGAATTGTTCTAGAATCTTTCCTGATATCAGTATCAAGGTGACGAGTCAGTAGTTGCTTGGTTCCACTTTCCTCCCCCTTTTTTTTTTTGAAGATGAAGACAAAGAGCCTAAACTGTATCTGTCTGAGGGTAGTATAGAGATTTTCTGCAGTGTTAGTGTAACATCTGTATTATGCTGTGAAGATAGCTTAATGCCCTAAGCTGTCTGCTTCATAAGCAGTAAGTATGAGATCTGATCCCATTCTCTAATTTACATTCACAATGTAATATTCAAAAACTCTAGAGTTGTTTCAAAAAGGATGCACAAGGAACTTGGAATTTATGTTGTGAAATAACAGAATGGTGACATTAGACCAGCCAGCAGAATGCCACTGGGAACCAAGAGGAGAGGGAAGGCTCCAAACAGATAATCAGAAGAGTGTGAATAAAATAACATTATGAGAAGCAGCTAAACCAGGGATGGGCAACTATGGAGGGGATGGGGGCCATCTCTCCCCTTCCCACAATGGACTGTGTGGCTGCTCCTGATGGGATGCCACTTTCATTTTTGAGGTTTGGCTAAAACACATCTGATTCTTGCAGTTTTTTGTGGGCTTTAAATATAGTGGGGAAAGGAGGAGGGGAGTCAACTGACGTGTTTGTGGCATATTGAATTGTTTTTCTTTGGAGGGGGGAATGGGTCTGCAGGGTTCTTTGGAGGCACAAAACAGCTGACACAATGGGCCATACTTTCCGCACTCCTGGGCTGAGCTAATACAGACCTAGAGAGTGCCACCAATCTCAAGGGACAGACAGGAAAAGAGCAAACTATAAAGAATACTGTTCTAATCAACAGACTGGTTAAGTCTTCATAATTCCTTAGGTTCCCAAAATCTGGTGGAAAACTAGACAGAAAGACACTTTTTGTTCTATGTAGAATTTTGGGGGGAGAGTTTTTTTTCTGTTTTATGGAACTCATCAGTTTCATATTCCATTACACAGACCACTGTACATTAAAATGTTGCACTTCAGTTTAATCTGCAAACAGGATAACCATTATCTTTTCTATTATATGAAACTTTTTTTCACTAAGCAGTAGGTTTCAGTCACACATTTATCTGGGAATAAGTCCCATGAACTCAGTGGGACTTAGTTCTGAGTAGGTGTATAAAGTATATTTTGAGCTATTTTGGAGGCGGGGGGAGTGTTGGTAATTTGTATGTTTTCTTCTACATTTAATCTGTGTAAAGCTATTACACTTAGGAAAATAGCGAATTTGGGTGACTATTAATCTGTTTTTGTTGCCTGACTGACTTAGTTACAACTTTAATGATTAATTAAGTACAGTCTGCCGTTGTTCTTTAAAAAATACATACTGATAACTAATCATTAAAATCAGAGCAGAATATTTAAGAGGTCTGTGGTAGCAAATGAATATAACAGACATGGTTCTGTACATGCTGTACTTGAATCAGCCACTAATCTCTTATTTGAATGCTTTCCAGAACTGCAAACAGCTTCAACTTTGAGAACAGTTTATGGTTTCGTTAAATAATAAAAACAGGAAGAAAGGAGCAGTATTTTTTAAAACTGAGAATTAATTTAAGGTTGAAACTGAATCCCTTTACATTCAGTTCCACACTATATTATGAACAAAGCATATGGTCAAACATTTCACTTTTTAAATCTGGCCTGTAGGAGTAACATTTTTTAAAAAAATATTTCTGCTAATGCAACCAGAGTAAATGAGTTTTGAACATTTATTATTTGTTTAAATTATCCTCATGGCCAGCAACATGAATCAAGCAACATGCAGCAACTATATGTGTCCCAAGATAACTACTTATTTAGCCACTGTTTATCATTTGTAGTGGATATATGACAAGCCATATAGCTGTCTTTCACAGTTGGAATTCTGCTGCTCTTGCCCAACATATTTTTAATCTGGAATTCTAAGGCATTGTTCTGAAATAAAATTCTATATGTCTGATCTTTCTGGTTCATGATACAGTGTTTTCATGGCACAAAATAATTTTCACCTATCCCGATGAGCCTGCTTTCTGTACCTACATCAACTGTAATTAGCCAGTTTGCCATATTACAACTATCCCAACTCTACCAGAATTCAGAACAGCTTTAAGACTTCTGTTAGCCAGGAGCAATGGGTCTTTCTCTTGAAGCAACAACAGCAGTGATAACTTCCTATGAATACTACCTCTTTTGTTTGAAGCAGCGATGACCAACTGGTGGCCTGTTATCCACATCCAACTGTATCCAACTGTCCTCACGCTAGGGTGATATAGTATCTTGCAAGTGCTGCTCCGAGTGAGAGAAGAGATGTCTCCTCAGAAGCTTCTACAATTTTGCAGGACACCTCTAAGACAAACACTCATTTCCTGATAAGAGGGACATTTCTTCTCAACACAAAATTCTGGGAGTGGGCACTGTGATCTCATATATGGCTGTTGCGACCTCTGAGAGCTTGAAGAAGAGTCTAGCACTCTACAGTGAGAAGAGACCCACATCATCTATAAGAAGCAATCATATTTGAAAAACATATCGTTTTGGGAACTGACTTTTCTTTTTTTTGGGAACTGACTTTTCAGACTATATTTTATGGGCTGGTAACTTTATATGATTTTGAAAGACTGAGGTAAATTAGTTTATAGAAATAAAAATTGACAAAAAATAAGTATGAATAAATTGGGCATCTAGCTAGACAAGGCAGAGGTGATCATGGCTTATATAACACTAAGGATTCAGAAATGGGAATTCATTCTGTTTTAGATGGAGTAGCAACCCCCCCCCCAATGATTCAGGCAAGCAGTTGAGAGTACAGTTCTCTCTCCGTATTCACGGGTTTGACTATTGTGAATTTGATTATTTGCAAGCCTGCGTGCGCTCCCCCAATTCTCATCCTCCCATGCCTTTTGCCCCTGCACAGAGAACTTGCATGGAGGCAGAACAGAAGGGAATGGGGGGGGGGGGAGGCTCTGATGAACTTTTCATTCCCCCACTGGAGCTCCCCACTTCCTTTTCCTATACAAAATGGAAGGGAATGGGGGGTGAAAGACGGCTCACGTGAGTTCTCCGCACCAAGGCAAAATGCGTAAGAATGAGAGGGGGTTTCAGAGCGGGAAAGGAAGGCTCAAGTGAGCCTTCTACCACCTGCCCCGTTCCCTTCCGTTTTGCATGGGAATGAGAAGGGAGGAACCCCAGAAGGGAATGGGAAGATGAGCAGGGGGGACTTATTTGTGGTTTTTCCACTTTCGTGAGAGTTCTACGTGCTAAACCCTCACAAAAGTAGAGGGAAGACTGTACTTCTTGACTTGTCTGGGATTTCCAGACTTCTGAATTCCCTCACTTGAGAGGTTCACTTTGTTCCCAGAGGGCTAGCTTTTGACTGATTTTAATTGATTTTTTCCCCTGGTGCTTCTTGATGCTTTTGTGCTGTTTCTTTCTCTAATCTCTGATTCTTATGGTTTATTTTCAGTGGGTGGTTCTAGACTTAACCATACTTGTTAGCCATTGCTAACATGATACTAATTTCAGTGGGTCTATTTTAGGTGCAATTAAGACTGGTCCAGAATGGAGCTTCGGTTCAGAGTAAGCCGTCCATCAGAGTTTTACCCAAATGGAAGCATGACAACTACTGTGAAGAATTCCTTTTATAGCATTGTTTGAATATTGAATGCCCCTAGTTGCTGTTTTCTTTTGAGTACGGGTTCTTTGGACCTAAACAAGTATAATACTAGTTTACTTTCTTGAAAAGAACTTACTATATTCTGTTCAGAGAACATTAGTATCAGAACGATTTCTGGAGGGAATATTATTATATGACTACTAAATGTTCCACAAAAAGTAAAAGGCTAGATAAGTGAATATACTTGAACATATATGATTAGCATGAAGATGTAGACTTAAAGTTGTATTAAAATCATTACAGTGACTCTGCATGTCGTTAGCTTGTTTTTTCTAATAGCATGATCTGTGCAGTACTATAAGATGCTTTGTGGTAGAAACATTTTAGAAGTACTACTTTTTTATGAGTAGTGAATTTTCACTACTTATGAGACGGAAAGAACATTGAACTTGCATTTCATATAGGGAAACTGCGGGAATAGATGCCAGCTATACTGCTGATACAGGCCCTAGCCCAGATTTCAGTTGGACTTATGTTATTCTCGTTAACTTGTCTCATTAATGTAAATGACATCTAAGTATCAATAAGTACAGTTGTATAACAGTCATTCTGTCCAATAATTCAGCAAAGTGCTTTCAGTATAGTGGGCCCTCCTTACCCGTAACTTCAGCATGTGTGATTTCCAGCTTACATGAAGCAACATGTACCTGTATCTAAACTGGCAGTGATGTGCATGCAGACATGCTGAAGCATCTGCACACACATCACTGCTGTTGAATACAGTGGGATGCTGGTATTTGCAAATTCTGCTGTTCATGGGGGATTCCTGGAATGGAATCCTCACATATACAGAGGGCCCATTTTGGTAATTTATATGAGATTAAACTGAAGGGATATTTCTAAATTGAAGAACTTGTTTAATGGGAACTGATCAAGGAATTAGAAAAAAATTAGAGGAATCACATGAGAATCTTCAGATAATTGTGTGTTTATTTTAACCATGGTCACATATCTTTGAGAAACTATATTATTAGCCTCCCTCTCTATATTACATTTCTAATATATTTTATTATTTGTTTTTTGCTAAAGTGCTGATAGAAATTTAGTATAAAAACAAAGCTAAAGCAGTGGTGCGATTAATGTTATTATAATCAAATATGTGATAAGGAAATGTTCTCAAGGTTTAAAAAATAAAATATATTTCTAATATAGTATCGTGAAATCTATATAGGCAAGTTCCATTTGATTTCCAAGACTGGAAGAGTTGAAAAAAGTGTAGAAGCGCACTGTGGAGCTGTACTTGCAGGACGATGGAATTATGAAGGAACAGCACTTGCTACAGGTAAAAGGATTTTTAATAAATCTAATTAAGGAAAACTGTGATTACCAAACTATATCTTCAAAAGTAGGATAGATTCACTTTTAAAGTACAGTGTTAGTAGAAAAGAAGAGAAACAGAGAATGTGCAGTTGATGGAACAATTGATATGATTCAAAACAAGCAGGAAACCTATATAGAATGTGTGTGTTTGCAACTGTGGATGGTTGCATCTTGTGGAACTAAGATTTCATGAGCATTCTTTTACTTATAAAACCTTTGATACAGAAATTGGAAGAATGTGTTCATACATCCTCTCATATTATATTGTCATTCAGTTACATGGCAGGCAATAACTGTGCTAATATTTGTTTATGGTATACCCACATTCATGTCTATGTCTGTTATGCATCACATTTATTGCCAATTGACTGGAATGCTTCTGAGTATGTTTATTTGAAATATTGGGCCCATACCACCATCATCATTTACTTTCACTACCCTGAAGTAACTACCTTTTAGGGAAGCAGTATTGTAAGACAGAAAGTACGTCTGCTCCCATTCTAATTGTTTCCAGGTTCTTAGGAACAAATAGGAGCAAATTCCTTCTGTCACCTCCCACCTGAGAATCAAAAGCTAGCTGCTACGGCTCTTCTTCCAGTCAACTGAAGCTGCTGTTTCTTACCCACCCCAGCCAGGGACATACTCCACATTTAGTGCATTTCTTTCAAGTGTATTGTAATGGCATAGGAAATCCAGATGATTGAAAAGATATTCCTCTGATTCTTCAGGAAAATTGGAGAAATATTTCCTGTCTATTAGTTAAATTCATTTTTCGGTATAAAGTTAGCTCAGTACAGCACTAAAAGACCTGCAAGTTAAGAATGCAATTCCTTCACTTGCAATGAAATTTCTAAATGTTCCTTTCTTGTAGTTGGTGAAGATGGACAAGTAAAAATATGGTCCAAGAGTGGAATGCTGAGATCAACTTTGGCACAACAAGGTAAGTTTTATTACCTTATGTATAACTTCAGTACACCTTTTGAAATCTGTTTCTATAGATCCTCAGATCAACTCACTCCTCAGAAGTCTTGTACTTCAAATTACAATGTATGAAAATAGGTAGGTTTAGCTCATGCTAAAATATGGATCAGTTAGTTTTAAAAGTGTTGCTTTTTTATTTTTTATTTTATTTATTTTTTCACCTTCTCTTTTACCTTCTTAATAGTAATACTACTGCTTGCTTTTTATCCCATTCTTGGGCTATATATTTACAGTTAAGACATATAAATCTGAAATAACAGCAGCTATATTAATTACAAACATTTTGCTAATATGAGTGGTACAGTTTATGGAAATAGGCTGCCAAGGGGTACATGAGTGAAAAAAAAAAAAGCTTGGGAGCCACTGATACATACTGAGCATGGCATAGTCTCTTCTCCTTATTGAGAAGATAGACAAGATTCAGGAATTAGTGAGCAAAGTGTTAGGTTCTTAAACATAGTCTCTAAAACTGTTAGGATCTTGTCAATAATAGCTAGGGTACCCTGTGCTTACCACCATCACATAAGCTTCAGTGGCTTTTCTTACTATGCCGGAAGGACATCACTTGCATAGACACACATGGTTGTAAGGTTCCAGATGACTGTTCAAAGATACAGCTGTGTTAATCTGTATCAGTATGCAAAGGGATCTTATAGCACTTTTGCAACTAACTGAGAGAAAGAAGTTTGTAGCATAAGCTTTCATAAATAGTTTACTTTGTGAGATGCTGGTTTCAGATGAAGTGGAGATCTCCCCCTTTTATAGAACTAAGGGAACCGTCCCAAAGAAGGCAGTTCAGAGAGGTAGCTGAGATCCAGATCACAAGAGATGCCAGCCTCAGTAGATGGTGTTGCCACTGCTAAACCTACAATGTCCATAGTAATTAGAGGAAGAAGCCTGACATAGCACAAACCAGTTAGAACTGAGGGCAATTTTCTTGAAGCTCTTGGCATTTGCCTCCCTTATAGCAACAAGTTTTTCTCAGGATGAAGAAGATTTCTATCAGAGTCCATCCGAAGAGATAGAGAGGCATCACATCTAAGCCCCAATGAAAGAGGTGTTCATCTTGCTGATTTCAGTTAAATGTCATCAGTTCTCTTTAAAATCAATCCAGAAACAGACTGACTGAGCTGGGTGGTCATCACCAGGTAGAATGGAGCCAGAATCCAAAAGTTTTCCACCTGATTGATTAGTCTTTTGATCTCCTACCACTAGACCTATTTACCTTATCTGTGAACCGGAAGGAAGGAGCAAGAGACATAGATGCACTAAGGGCTTAATAGTTCTTAATGTCTTCTGTATACATTTTCCTTAACCACTTTTCTCAGCAGTTCCTCAGGCAAGTCAGATAGGAAAGGTGGACTTGATTCTAGTAGTACTGTACTGGTAATACAGGCTGGTTTTTGGACATTCTCCATGCCTCTACTCAGTAACTCTTAATCTCAGGGATGAATTACTAAATGAAGGGGCAGTATTCTACTCAGATTTATGCTGGCTGCAGCTTCACGTGTGAAGACTGAGCAGCGCTGCTTAATCAGCAAGGGATATGCAGATATATACTGGCATCACATTGGCCCTGTGCTAGTAAGTTACAACGGATGTTGTGGAGGGCCTTTCTCTCTAGTTGGAAATGGAAAGAAGACGCTTAAAACAGGGTCAGTTCACTTGGTCTTGACCTCTCTTGAGGAAGGTTTGAATCAGAGTCTCAGAGGAGACACGCTAAAGAGACAACTTTGCCCATCTTCTCTGGCTCTGAGAGTCATCCACTGATACCCTGCTGCCATACTTTCTCAAAGAGGTATCATTACTAAAACTATTTACTATACCTTTCCTTTGATTTACTTAAGGTTCTGGAAACTCTGATTATGAATTCCGTTTGAGCTTCTACATGCTATCCCACTGTTGCATCTTTCCTGAGATGTTCTTCTCATTGTCGTCCCCTCTGTTTGCAGTGTGTCTGAACTAGGGGTACTGTTGGTACATTCTGAAATCTGTGTTCCAGTCTGACTCACTGAATTTATATTTGGATCTGTCCATTGTCCCAAAGGTTGGTAGTCAGAATATAAGGAGTTATGCTGCATTCTTTTTGTTCTTACATAATAACACTTATGAAGTGTGAAATTACACACTGCATAAGTGCGAATCATCGGTGTGCCCCATTCATCCAAACTCATGAACAGACAAAGCAAACATACACTTATACAACAATATGGAAAATGCCAGTTATCAGGTCAGCTGAATCAAACTAGTAATGTAGTTCTGTAGGGTATTCTCGATGCAATTCTCGGCTGCATCAATAGGAGTATGGTGTCTAGATCGAGGGAGGTACTGGTACCACTCTACTCTGCTTTGGTTAGACCTCATCTTGAATACTGTGTCCAGTTCTGGGCACCCCAATTCAAGAAGGACATGGTCAAGCTGGAGCAGGTGCAGAGGAGGCCGACCAAAATGGTGAAGGGCCTGGAAGCCATGCCCTATGAGGACAGACCTAGAGAGCTGGGTATGTTCAGTCTGCAGAAGAGAAGGTTAAGAGGGGACATGATAGCCATGTTTAAATATTTGAAGGGATGCCATGTAGAGGAGGGAGAGGGCTTGTTTTCTGCCGCTCCAGAGACCAGGACAAGGAGCAATGGATTCAAGCTGCAGGAAAGGAGATTCCACCTGAACCTCAGGAAGAACTTGCTGACGGTCAGGGCTGTCCGGCAGTGGAATATGCTGCTTAGGAGTGTAGTGGAGTCTCCTTCCTTGGAGGTTTTTAAGCAGAGGCTGGATGGCCATCTGTCGGGAGTGCTTTGAGGGTATTCCTTCATGGTAAGGGGTTGGACTGGATGGCCCATGTGGTCTCTTCCAACTCTACATTTCTATGATTCTATGATTCCATGTGTCACATTCTACACATAAAGAATATAATACTCAGCTCTTACCCAAGCACTCCACATTTCGCTCTGAACCCTACCTCTTCCCTAGGTACTCTGGAAGTGGCCTTTACTGATTAAGCCCATGCTCCCAGTGTGAGTGAGACTGTTTCACAAATCATTGCCCCTCAGCCAAGTTCTCTGTTCAGTCTCCATCCAAAAAAGGGATGGTCTACCCTGTGTTTCATTGAAGTGGCAACCCTCTGAGGTTAATTCTTCTGCTGGATCCAGTACTAGTAGCTGTCTGCTTTATATCCCTCCCCACCCAGAAAGATGAATGTCCTAGGATGTGAGAAAATGGCCAGCTCTGATCAGCAATCACTTTTAATCTTTCAGCAGCTAACCTAAGCCCTGATCCAGTGGGAAAGCAGTAGAATTTATTCTCCGTATATATTTTCCTATTCTACTGCAACTTTTTATGGGGGGAGGATAAGTTGACCCTCTTGGCTCTGTATTTCAACATTTTCATTTTTGCTGTCACAGTTCTTTCCAGCCTAAAGGACTAAATCACAGAAATGTTCTCTTGGATGAAAGGCACACTGGGGCTAATGCTCATCAAAAGAATGAACAAGGGAGCCACTGTAGCCCCACAGTGATCTTTCTAGTAGTTCAGATAGGCTTGCAGAGAGGGAGAGTACATAGGGAGGATGAGGCAGAGATGAAAGATTGGCAGGTAGGATAAAGGAGATTGCACAGTTTTAAATTTAATTCACGATAATCAAAATTTCACTAGTTCATATGCTGTTGTGTACCTTCAAAATGTTTCAGTTTGTTTCAAATTGACCCTAAGGCAAAGCTATCATGGAGTTTTCTGGGGCTGAGAGTGTGTGATGTGCCCAAGATCGCTGATTTATATACTGGAGCCTAATTTAGGAAAGACTTGTCTGAAGTGTTTGATTATCAAGACTTATTCTTTTGATTGCCACTGAAAATAATATTTGTTGAACTGACATATTAATCTATTTGAGGAAGTTGTACCATCTGCAGTTAGTATTTTAGTGCTCAGTGCTACAGTTGTAATATTCTGAAATGTTTGTATGCACAGGTAGTGCACAGATAGTGCTGTTAGAATGTAAATAAAGCATATTCCAATATCTTTTACTTTTAAGCAGATGAGTCTCATGGTATTGTAAAATACATCAGAGGGTTTTTTTCCTGCTTTTGCTGTATGTGAAAGGATGCAAAGTTTCAAGGGTAACTTGTGCACATTAAACTTCAGTTCATATAAAAGCCATAGTTTTGCTAATATTTTAGTGAAGTAATTTAATTAGTTCAATCAAACCTAGGCATACCAACAGAATTTTTTACCCTAGTCTATAATGACAGGTAATATATATGTCAGGAACAAACAATCTAAACATGTAGAACGTTACCGTATGAATTAGCAAAATGCTTACAGACAACTTCCATTTTCATCTCCATTTATCTGTTTTAGAAGCAGCAGCCACTTCCTAATATTCAACCCTTTTTGTCTGCTGTTAAATCAAGGTTTTCAGAGGCATGTTCTATGTTTTTCTTCTTGGTGATACACTGATGAAAGGTTATCAGAAGAGGGGGGAAAAACTTTATTTCATGAGAGAAAGTAGCTTGTAAGGGCTTTGGGATGAGGGAAGTAGTTTTGAATCTGGGACTTACTAGGTGTCGAGAACAGATTGTATTTGTATATCTCCATGAGGCTTCAGCAACACTGAATTTGGTAAGTCTACCGGCACTGCAACTTGCCTCATCATACTACCGGTGGAATTTTTTTCCTTTCACCTCCTCTGTCCCCTTTGCACTTCCCAAACCCATCTCTCTCATGTTTTTGGGATGAAAGGGAGGCTGCAGTGGGGAAGGAGGATCACTTGTCTACTGATGAAGCAGTTCTGTTAGATGCCCCCTGTTGTATCTGTGCTTAGAAGCGTACACTTGTCTCAACTGTCCTGAAAGTATAGGGCTAACATGTTCTGACACTGTGATTCTTCTTCTGTAGATTTTTATGTTTACTGCTATTCATTAATTATTTAACCTGTGGGATCTTAACAATTTCCATATAGCATGGCTATCAGATCATGCAGTAGCAATTAGGCTGTGTCAGAGTTATCAGGTCTGATTTGAATCGTTGATACAAGAAACTAAGGAACAGCTAATATCTCTCTTTGTTCTTCTTGCCTACTTGAATGAATCTATATTATCCTAAGCCCTTATGTATATCAACATTAAATTTAGTTGTCTTCCTTGACCTTTTGCAGGACAGTGCAGTCTTTCTTGCAGTGAGTGCAGTCTGAGGTGTTGTCTTAGGTTACTGATATATGCCACCTGGAATCCAGATGCTAGCTCAGTAGGGTCTTCTGCTTGGATCTCTTGGCCTATTGGTTATTTTTTTTTAAACCCACATAAGCTGCAAGTTAAGCAGAGTATATGCTGTAATCTAAATGCTTAACCATGTCTGTCAAACTTCAGTTCAGATTGAATGTTCCAGCAATTCTTCCAGTATTGGTGTATCCTTTGGAGAGTTTCCATTGGAAGGGAATTTCTTCGTTACAGAATAGCTGCCAGGAATGCTTTCCTGAGCATCTCTGCATTATTCTGTTTACTGGACAGAATAATTAAGATGTTTCCATGGTCAAAGATGCTGCACCAGAGACTAAAATGGGAAACTATGTGTCATGCTATGTCATCTTCTGGCACTTTACCCCTCAATGTACCTTTCATTTATTATAGCATCCTTTCTTCTACAGCTGTCTCTTTCTCAGTTTGTCCCGTAAATCCTTAACTTTATATTTTTCTTTTGACCCTAGCACAATGTACTTACTGCTGGCTATCCTCCAAAAGTATGTTCTGTTAATGCAATATATTATGATCTTTTAATATTTGTCTTTGACCTTGTCCTTACTGTCTCTCTGGACCAAGTTGTTTCACCATGCTATGACATATTGTGATCTGCATCTTCTGGCAGCCCATCAAGCTCAGTTTTCTACTAAGCAGAGAGTTAACTCCAGCCATTTAAACCTCAAAACTGCAGCATTGTGCCAGCCATGATGCAAAGATCTAGCATTTGTTTTAGATATAAAAGTCTCTATAATTATTAAAGCAGTATGCGCTTTATGTCTTTAAGTTCTTACACTGGCAGTGTCTTGAGGACTGATGTGTTGCAAATGACAAAAAAGAAGGAAAACATTATTTAATTAGCATATGTAGTTTTAATGTTTTATCCAGTAACATGGCTTTTAGTGACATATAGGATAAGAAGAAGGTGTAGCATTAAAAGAGTAGTAAAAGAACTTTCTGGAGGACGAATTTGTTACGTGTAATATATAACTAGTTCTTAAGCATTAGTATTTATCAATACTAAATGTCTTTCTAATTAAATACTACTAGGAATATATTTAACTGATACCTGTGTACTTGTCACTCTCTGAACTTTGCTGATAGTGTTCTGTAAGTCTGTGAGAGGACAGCTTATTTGTTTTGCTGCTGCTTCCATCCGTTTTTAACTGTTTTGTAGTTTTCTTATTAAAAATATGAATCAGTCATCAGTGTTACACAGTGTTATAGTCACAGTCATAGTCTAAATGAATAGGATTTCTAACAAATGTGTGCAGCTCCTTTCTTCTCTTTTTCTTTTTATGGCTTTCTACAGGGACACCAATATATTCCGTTGCATGGGGCCCAGATTCTGAAAAGATTCTTTACACATCAGGGAAGCAGCTTATTATCAAACCACTTCAGCCAAATGCTAAAGTTCTCCAGGTAATATGTAACAACATACCTGCCATATTGTTGAGGGATATTTATACAACAAACTTGAATGTAGTAACCTGTCATATCTCTGTTGAAGAACACGCAGAGAAAGTTCTATATTGGCAGGACCATCACCCATCATGTCATTGGTGAGGACTGACCAATGAGTGTTGATAAAGCTAAGTACATTGTTATACAGATCTTAATGTGTGGATTAGAGTATAAGCATACTGGAGTAATGGGATCAAGGCAGTTATTATTGTCCAGTGAAATGGGTGGGTATTCTGTTCATGTAATGCAGTGATCCTAACTGCATTTTTTAAAATAGCACTTAAAATACTGTGAGGGCATTTTCTTTCTCCATTTTAGGCCCAGGGGATCCCTTTTTTAAAAACAAGCAGGGACCAGAAGTCACTTCTGGTTTATTTTCATTAAAAAAAATCCAGACAAACCTCCCCTGCGCCTGAAATGGCCTGAGGGGGACAGAATGTGGTAGAAATGCCCTCCAAGCCCTTTGGAGGCCATTTTGATCCCTAAGCAAACCTGTGGGCCACAAAAATCACCCTGTCTCTGTTTAACTGTAGTCAGGCAGTGCATTGAATGTACTTTAACTGCAGTCAAGGCTCACTAGAATTTGAAACTAATTTACAAACTGTTGCTGAGGGTGATATATTTGTAATACTTGATCATATTTAAGGAGACTTAGAAAACAGGGATGGGGGAGTTGCAATCCAGCAAGAGTTTGTAAATATTGACTACAGTCTTTCAGCCCACTCCTAATTGTTTATCAAAAGTTCATTTTGAATGTTAACATGTGCCCCAGTTAACATGTACCCAAGTGTCTTAGCAGGAGTGGTACCTAGAAGAACAGGTATGCTGAAATATGGAAGGTGAAATGAACTGATTAGCCTATATAGTAGGATGTGAGTAATCATTCGTGCTACATTGCTTTCTTTATTTCATTTAATTAATTGAAACCAATGAAAGTATACAAAGATTGTACAACCAAGCATTTATACATGAATTGTAGAATCTAACTCAGTTTTCACAATGCTGACATTTGTAGGAAGTTCAGTAATTTAAACTTTTTATAAAAACAACTGTTTGTCAAATATCCTGCTGTTTTTCAAGATATAATATTGTGTAATTATAATTCTTCTTAATATGCAACTTAAAAAGTGCAATGTGTTCTTCTTTTAAAAAAAAAAGCAAAAGTGATCATATTGACCATAAAGATAATTCCAGAATTCATATTTAAGCAAGATCTTTATTAGAACAACCTAAGATGACAAAATAGTGAACAAATTTGACTTCTCAAAAGATCTCTGTTGAGCAACATGATAAAATAAGAGGAATGTAGAAAGAAGAAAAGACTCACTGATGTCACAGAGCCTGCATTAGTTTTAGTGCAGAAATGGATGTTAATGTTGTATTCCTTCTTCCTTCCCCAGTGGAAAGCCCATGATGGAATTATTCTAAAAGTTGATTGGAATTCTGTTAATGATCTTGTCCTATCAGCTGGTGAAGACTGTAAATACAAGGTGTGTATATTTCAGTCAAGTCTGATAGTATGTTATTAGCTACCAAAAATAAATATGCAGTAAATTAAAGATACTGATTAGGGAGTACATTATCCTCCAAAATTATTTTATTCTTTATCATATAATAGCAAGCTTGATTAATGACTAAATACTTTTAAAAGTGAGAGACAGCATGGTATAGTGATTTGAGCATTGGACTTTGATTCTGAAGACCAGGGTTTGAATCACCACTCAGCCATGGAAACCTATTGGGTGACCTTGGGCAAGTCACATTATCTCAGCCTCAGAGGAGGGCAAGGGTAAACCCCATTTGTAAAAACCCCATGATAGATTAACCTTTGGGTCATGAAAAGTCAGAAACTGCTTGAAGGCACTCAGTAACAACAACAAAGGCCTCATTTACATTCCCTGTAAATGTTACTTCAGTAAATAACATCACATCCTGATTTTAAACAAGCTGTCATGACAAGTAGTAGGGTGTTTGGATCTGTAAAATAAGAGGGGAATACTTCATAATCATATCTGTTCATCTGGATAAATTGAGTGAGATCCCTTACTTTTGCTTCCCTTGTCTTCAGAGCTGTCATGCCGAGCTGCCATAAGCAGTAAAGCAATTTATCTCAACGAGACAGGTACATATTCTTGGGAAAGTATTCTCAGGATGGCATGGAGAAATAATTCACTATGATATAGGTAACCCAATCGTAGTAGATTCCTCTTCCTGCCATTGCAGAATGAACCTTCATGGTATGTCCAGTCTCTCATTCTGGATCTACTCTTTCCATTTCCCATTACAGTGGCTGGAGTTACAGAGGAATAACTCTTCCTCCTCCTTTTTATGTCACATTATTCACTAAGCCAATGTGGGCAACATGCACAGAATACTGTGATTTCAAAGTAACAATCTTGCTTTTTGTTACATTTTTTAATAGGTGTGGGATAGCTATGGCCGTCTGCTATATAGCTCTCAGTCACACGAGTACCCTATCACTTCTGTTGCTTGGTCTCTGGATGGGGAGTTATTTACAGTGGGATCCTTTCATACTTTGCGACTGTGTGATAAAACAGGGGTAAGTAACTCTAAGGAAGATTTTCTAAAAGACTTTACTAGTGACACAATAAATATTTCAGATTATATTTACTGATGAAAGGACAATGATATCAGCTCTTGGGGTCTGTCTAATTAGTATCAAAATAATTTTTTCCCCATACAATTAGTTTTCAGAAAATAATAGTGTTTGTACTAAAAGTCTCAGTTGAAGGAAGTTGGAGCAAAGGTAAGAATTTTTATGTATGCTTTTTCTTTGACGGTAAAGTAGAATTATAAACATTTTCAATCCTTTTATCTCTGTATCTTATATTTACAGATTATATCTTAAAATTTTAATTGAAAGGCTGTTCAGTATTCCACTGCTGCTGTATTCTGATGTAATTAATCTACAGATGTATACTATTTAGCAATTACTTGTTTTATTGGATTTACCTTTAGTTTAGCTTGATTCCTGTTGATGTCAGTTTCTATATTTTTGTCATTCTATTTTATTTCAGAATTCCATTGAAGAGCTTTGGTAAATATTGATAGTTGGTGCAAGCTCTGAAACTGTAGCTCTCTCAGGAATATTTGCTGTAGTAGTTTATAGTTCTTAAAGTTGGTGCATCATTCTACTGCCTCTTTTGAATATGTTTGGAGTAGTGATAGGGAGGAAGATAATCTCTTTTCAAGCAAATCTAAGAGACTGATCCTGTAGGCTGAGGTGCATGATGATGGAGTATCCACAAAAGGAACATGTCTATCCAAATCTTCATCTGTTCTGAGGATATGTGCTGGTATGGATAACTCATGGTGTGGACAGGCTGCAGTCCTCAGTAGGATCATGTTTCAGAGGCTAGGAAGTTGAGAGATATTTGGGTTGATGGAGGTCAGGGATGGCATTGTACCAGCTACTGCTCGACCCTCAACCCTGAGAAATGATCTGGTAATGTGACATTCTTGGACTGACAGGAGGACCAATCCACAACACCTGGTTTTTGGTCCTCGTGCCAGCTGACGCAGGAGTCGTTCTCGAGCTTGATGTTCTAAGACCGTTAAACGGACTCCCTGTCCCTCTCCCCTCAGTTTTTCATTTCTCCTAGCGTGCAGTAGACGCATTAGGATCCCACTCCCACAATTCAGGTACTATAGCTTAGGAAAAACATTAGGATAGGAAAATGGCATCGGAGAAGACTGTGTCTGGAAAAACAAGCCGAGTTGACGAAGTGAACCGAAGCACTGCTGAGGTGGGCTCGGTCACAACTAAACAAGGATCCGTCCAGAAGACCACCATAAGGCAGGCTTCAGACGAGGGCCACGGTGCAACAGTGCAGAAAAAACCGCAGTGACTCTCTGGCGATGAGCACGTGGCAGACTTAAGGAAAATATTTTTATCCTCAAGCGAAAGTGGGGCAGACGAGCTCAAATTGGCGGCTGGAAAAAGGCCTTCGGAGAGTAAGAGTAAAAAACAGTCTGATAGGAAATCGGACAAGAAAATCAAACAGAAAGAGAAGCAAGGAGTTAAAAAGGCACCAGCAGGTAAACAGGGACTTACCAGTGAGAGTTCAGGGCGCCATCTTGGAAATAAGGATTCCAAGATGGCGTCCGGAGAGGCAGTTAGTCTCTCAAGCTCTGTGGACGCCATGTTAAGTGTGGCTACGCATGTGACCAGCAGTAAGGCCCCGAAGGAGACTGCGGATGCCATGTTAAGTGTGGCTTCGCATGTGACCAGCAGTAAGGCCCCGAAGGTGACGGCGTCAGCGCAGCCGCACAGCGCAGCTGCACCTTTAATGGCGGATTATACCGCAGCCAACCAGCAGGGAGGGCAGTTTGATTACATGCCCTGGAGTGCGGAGATGAGGCAGTTTCTGGCTGGCTGGCTAACAAACGCGCCCCAGAGAAGGCCAGACCCTCAACATGAGATTACTCAGGTACAGTGGGGTGGCCTAGGGGGCAAAGTCAATACGATGCTGTGGCATTTCGTAGTGAAATGCAGGTGTTGGTAAGGGAGACTGTAACATCGCAGCTCCAAGCGATATTTGCTGAGCAATTTAATTCACTGCACGTACCACAAAATATTTCATGTGAGCAAATGTCAAGCCACAGAGCAATGAATTTGTTCCAAAAACCTGATGTACAGCCACAGTTGCTTAATACCATTCAAACGAATGTGAATCAATTTTCACCTGAAGGTGATGAGGAGCAACGGCACCAATCAAAGAAAAGGAGACTTGGATATGATGATAACACAGTCACAGACATGCGAGCAGCTACACTTAATAAAGAAAAGCTGGCTGCTTTAAAAGAAAAGTCAGCTTCAAAAGGACCATCTTCTTCTTAGACAGGAATAGGCAATAAAAACACTTCAGAGGTGGAAGGATTTAGTGAGGAGGAGATGGATCAGGAAGAAGGGATGGAAGTGGAAGGGGATTATGACCAATACTCTGATATTGAGGAGGAGGATAAATCAGAGACAGACAGAATGTTTGAGGCAGATTTCTTTAAGAATATCTTGAAAAGGGTTCTTCAAACACTAGGCCTGGATGGTGATAAGGATGCTCAAGGGAAAGGTAGTAAAGACTGTAGGCTAGCGTCAGTAATTAAGAAGAAAGAGGCTAAAAGCATGGAGTTTCCTCTGCCAGAACTGTTTAAGGATGTGATTATGGCAGAGTGGAATAATCAGGGAAATGCTAGAAAGAGTTTGTCATACAATCACAAACTATACTCTTTCCTGAAAGAGGATCTGGAATACCTAAAAGTGCCCCCTGTGGATGCTCCGATTGTAGGGTTAGTATCGGGAGCTATTGTCCCCAGGGATAATGACACACAATTAAAAGAAATGGATGAATGCAGAGCGGAGTCATCCTTGCGCAAGGCTCATGAGGCGGCGTCTGCGATAGTTAAGGCTTCAACTGCTGCATCAGTGTTTGCAAGGGCAGCGGTCTTGTGGTCACAAGACATCTTGGAGGCCCAAGATCTCAGCATGCAAGAGATATTAAAAGCAGTTGAAAGGATCCAGAGGGTCCTTAAGTATGTAGCAGATGCGGGTTTGGATATCACCATCTATGCCGCGAGAAACATAAATATGTTAACAGTGGCGAGGCGTTCATTGTGGTTGCGCCATTGGGAGGCTGACCAAAAATCACGCAGTAATCTGGCGTATGTCCCATTTCAGGGTGATTTACTTTTTGGCACTAAAGCCTTAGAAAAGGTCTTGGTGGAGACTAAAGACAAGAAGCAGGTCATGCCCACTCTTCAGAAGAGAAAGGTGGACAGGAGAGGCTTCAGAAACCAAAGCTATTCCTTTCGAGGAGGTAGACCTTATGGTTATGCTGGAAGAGGATCTGATTATAGAACAGGTAGATTCCAGTGGAGTAGAACAAGAGAACAATATGCAAGACAGTTCCAAAGCAACAAACAAGGGCAAGGGAAGCTTGGAGGTAGCTCCAAGAGACCAAAGCCACAGTATTGACTACAAGAAACAGAAAGTGGGAGGAAGACTTCTGTCTTTTGGGCGCAAGTGGTCTCAAGTAACATCAGACCAGTGGGTATTAAAGGTGGTAACCCAGGGTTACAAAATATTTTTTCACACCACAGCCAAAGACAGATTTCTTCCTTCCCCAATTCAGGAACATCAGGACAGACAAGAGGTAGTGCGCAAGCAAATAATACATCTGTTAAATATAGGAGCTATAGAGAAGGTTCCGGTTCGACAAAGGTACACAGGGGTGTACTCAATTTTTTTCGTGGTACCCAAGCCAAATGGCAAGTTCAGGCTGGTGTTGAACCTCAGGTACCTCAACAAGTTTGTGGAGTACAAAAAATTCAAGATAGAGACATTGCAGGTTATCAGGGACAATTTGGAAATAGGGGACTATTTGGCATCTATAGACCTAAAAGAAGCGTATCTCCACGTCCCAATGAGTGCGGAGGACAGAAGGTACCTGAGGTTCAACTACCAAGAAGACCATTATCAGTTCAAGGCCTTGCTGTTTGGCCTGGCATCTGCGCCCAGAGTCTTTACAAAAGTTCTAGTGCCCCTTATAGCATTCCTAAGGGTACAAGGAGTGCAGTTATTTCCCTACCTAGACGACATATTGCTGAAGGCACGGTCAGAGACCAGTTTGAGGCGCGATGTGGACTTAACAATAGGAGTGCTCTCGAGTTATGGTTTTCTGATCAATATAGAGAAGAGCATGCTGACGCCAACAATGGACTTAACTCATTTAGGGGCACGGATAGATACAAGGAAGGGCAGAATGTATCTTTCCAGGGAGAGATTAGAAAAAGTACAGCTAGCAGCTCGAATGTTATCTCAGAGCAGCATGATGGACTTGATGAAGTTGGCGAAAATTCTGGGCACGTTAGTGTCAACAACACAGTTGGTTCAGTGGGGCAGTTTCCATCTGAAGCCCTTACAGAGGCTGCTTACCAGGCATCAATTAGCCATTGCGAGAAAGAGGCATTACAAGGTGGAGGTGCCTCGCCATATTCAGTTGGGCATGCTCTGGTGGCTGAAGAGGCGGAATGTAGCTTCCGGCATACCTTTCCAGATGCAGAAGGTGGTGCATATAACAACAGATGCGAGCCTTTCTGGTTGGGGAGCTCACTGCCAAGGTCATTCTGTGCAGGGGCTGTGGGCAGCCACGGACAGGCACAACAATATCAACTTTCTGGAGTTAAAGGCCATCCGTCTGGCACTCCAGAGATGTCTGAGTTTGGTAAAAACCATCATGTCAAAGTGCTGACAGACAACATGACACCTAAGGCTTATGTATGCAAGCAAGGGGGGCTACATTCGGTGCCTCTAGTGATGGAGTCGACTCGCCTTCTCAACTGGGCCGAATTGCATGTCCGCTCAATTACTGTAGTGCATTTGAAAGGAGAACAAAACATCCAGGCAGACTATTTGAGCAGGAACCACTTACATCCGGGTGAGTTGTCCCTCAATGTAGAGGTTTTCCAAAAGTTAAACAATATTTTTGGGCCTTTACAAGTAGACTTATTTGCTACTGCAGAGAATACCAAGTTAAGAAGGTATTTCTCAGCACGTGGCGACAAAGGTTCCGAAGCGAGCGACGCGTTATCAGCACCATGGCCACAAGGGACTCACTATGCATTTCTACCTGTTCAAATAATGCAGAGAGTGCTGATGAAGGTGCGTCTGGAGAAGGCATCAGTGCTGCTGATAGCTCCGTATTGGCTGAGGAGGCCGTGGTTCCCATTACTACTTCAGTTGGCCCAAGACCCACCTTGGAGGTTGCCTTGCAGGCCGGACTTGCTGAGCCAGGGACCAGTGAACCACCCGGACCCCAAGTGGTTAAATCTAGCAACTTGGAGGTTGAGAGGCGGTTCTTAACCCAGCATGGGTACACTGTGAAGGTGGTCAAAACCGTACTTGCATCCGGTAGGGAATCAACACAAAAAATATACGACCGAACATGGAAAATTTTCACGAAATGGTGTGAGGAGAAGAAAGTTCCCTTGACAGAAGTGAAAGTGACACATCTATTACACTTCTTGCAGAACGGTCTGGAGAAGGGACTCCAACCTAACACTTTGAAAAGGCAGGTGGCTGTGTTATCAGCAATTTTAACAGAGGACGGTGCTTCATATACAACGCACCCTCATATAAAGCGTTTCCTGAGAGGGGCAACGTTGTCCTCTTTTCCAACGGTTCATAGGTTCCCGTCTTGGGATTTAAACTTAGTGTTGAACGCGCTGACAGTGCCACCTTTCGAACCGATGGAAGAATCATCGCTGCGACTCTTATCTTTTAAAACAGCATTTCTTCTGGCAATTACTTCAGCCAGGAGAGTATCGGAGTTAGCGGCCTTGTCGGTGAATGAGAATTTGTGTAAGTTCAACCACGACATGTTGACCTTGGGGTTCGACCCCGCCTTCAAGCCCAAGTGCTTGTCGTCATTCACACAACTGCAACTAATTCATCTACCAACGTTTTGCCCGAAGCCAAACCACCCTTTGGGAAAAAAATGGCACACATTGGATGTGTGGCGAGCGGTGAAAGCATGCATAAAAAGAACAAAGGAGTTCCGGAAGTCGGAGGCGCTGCTGGTGTCTTTCCAACCTAAGACGCTGGGCCAGCGAGCAAGCAAGGCTGTAATTGCACCATGGATAAAAACCTGCATTTTCATATGCTATGATTACTCTAAGCAGCTGAGACCAGTTAATGTGTGGCCACATTCAACTCGCTCGATGGCTACTTCAACAGCATATGACTCCACATATTCATTGGAAGAAGTCTGTACTGCGGCAGGATGGAAAGAGGCGTCCACCTTCATTAAGCACTACAAGCTAGATAAATATAAGTCATCTCAGGCAGCCTTTGGCCGCAGGGTACTGCAGGCTGTGCTGTAGAGAAAGTACCCACCCAGAGATCAGCTTGGGGAAATCCCAGGCGTTGTAGATTGGTCCTCCTGTCAGCCCGAGAATGAGGAGTTGTTACTTACATGAACGATCATTCTGGGATGACAGGAGGAACAATCCACACCCACCACTTTGTAAGGATGAAAGATATTACTCAATTTGGTGGGGAACTACGCTACGCTACAGACATAAACTGAGGGGAGAGGGACAGGGAGTCAGTTTAACTGTCTTAGAACATCAAGCTCGAGAACGACTCCTGCGTCAGCTGGCATGAGGACCAAAACCCAGGCGTTGTGGATTGTTCCTCCTGTCATCCCAGAATGATCGTTCACGTAAGTAACAACTCCTCAATTCCTTACACCTCTTCCCTTTCTGGCTCGGACTGCTCCTCCCAATGAACTTTAAATGTAGGGTCGTAAAGTACAGTTGCGCACATGTGCACCTTGCCTCTCCATAGAAGTGCTGAATCAGGGTTTAGTGTTTTAATACGTGTGTAAGTATGTATGTTTCACTCAAGTGCTGTTTTTAATGTCTTTGTAAGCATTGTTATACTCCTTTTTCCAACACTTTCATCCCTAGAAAGATGTGCCAAAGTTGACATTCAAATAAAAGAGGCAACAACAAAAGACCTGAAAATTCTTATTCCTAAACAAGCCTCACATATATAGAAAATTAGAAACAGGCACTAAATTTAGATAGTAGGAAGTTCAGTAATCATTATTCAGCATTTTCCTCTGAATCTGAAAATCTGTTCTCAATTGTAACTTCAAGGCCTGTTCATCATTAATTTATTTTTACTTCTGAAATGATTTTTAGTCAACTAAGAAAGTTGGGTGATTTAGTTTTATGTTTAAACTTTCAACATGTTAATATATATTTTTAAAAAATCTCAGACTACAAAAAATGGTAAATGGTCTGTTTCTAATTCAGGTTGACTATAGCTCCCTGACAAAATAATTTGTTTTTAAAGCTTTTAAATCATAATCATTTTGGACGAGAAACTGTGCTTTTCAGAGAATAAGCTGCACTTTTGTGCCAGAATAATTGATTTTCCAAAGCCAGTGTCTGCAGCTGAACAATTGAACAGGTAGATGTAAAAAGTCAGTGAATTACTAATCAATAACTGGGCTTCTTGTTACACTGATTTATATCTGCCATTGTTTATTCTATTTCATAATAGTTTAGTATACTTTTAAAGAATGAAACAGTGTTACCAAGACTACTAGCATGAGAAGCTATGAAGAATTAACTCTATTAACTGCAGAGCATCTGCCATTCCTTTCCATCACTGTGCCATTGTATGAAAGGACCTGATCTTACACAAAGTTTAATATATAATATTTTTGGTTGGCATTATGGCATACAGTGGTAAAACAGTAGAAATACTACATTAATTTGTGTAATGACTTTTTAAAATATTTTAAAAATAAAATATCGAAATAGATTATAGTACAGGGATGATTATTGGATTCACCATTATGTGCCTTCCACTGAACCACAGATGTAAGTGTGGCCACCACATTTTGAAATTAATGTGATAGTGCTTTGAAAATACTTAGATATAGGTGAGACCTGTGACCAAATGTTGAAGTTTGGAGTAGTGCTGATCAGGATTTTGGCTACTTCACACATTTCCATCTTCTGTGCTCCTTTCCTGACTCCGTATTCCACCCCACAATAATTGACCAGCATTTTGTGACCCCTGAACCTGACCAGTTTAAGAGAGCTATTCTTTGATTTCTCTGGGAAAGTTTTGTCATTCAGCAAACCTTGGACTTTCCCCAAGCATTCTGATGTCTCCTTTGTGTGAGCTGGTAGACTTCAGAAATATACATAGCTATTTGATCTGACTGGCAACATATTGTACAGAGGAACATTACGGACGCTGCATTTAATTGAGGAAAGCAACAAACATTTTCACGCTATATCCTGCCTGATGTCACATACTTTGTATAATAATTACAAATAGGATATTTATTTTCATCAGTCCCATCTCACTATCTTGTGCTATCCATTATGGTTTCAGCCACTGAAGTACTGCTTTCTTTCTCTTGCATCCCTCTCTCAGTCACTCTGATATATGTTTGCATTCACATTTCCCTCTCTCTAAGACCTTTGCAACCAGTGGGACCTGGCTGCTGACAGTTTTATGCATGAACTGATTAGAAACTTGGAGGCAACTTCTTGAACAGTGATATAGTGTATGGTGCAACGTGGCCTAGATTCAGCTGTTTCACAAAATCCCTGCCTAGCTTGTATACTTTGTCTTGTATATCTTGTCTCCCACCACCACCACAACCATCAGTCATCCTGTCTTGCATATCTCTTTTGTACATCCTCTTCCTTTCTCTCTTCAGTGTCCCCATGTTTTAGACAAATCTTCATCCTGCTTCGTGCACTTGTCCTTTGAAATGTGCTCTCAGTCATCTGATATTCCTCCTTGGTGCACTGTTCAGAGTGAGACTTTACAGCCCCAAGAACAAGACAGACTAGTTGTTTTAGACCTCAGTTGTGCCCATTAACAATAAGAAAATTGTCACATTATGGTAGTATTCAATCATTTGGGAATTGGTATTTGTGTCAGAAGAGTCCATGACTCTAGTCTTTCTTCAAACAATTGTATTTTGGCATCTGTTACATAGCTGCAATCTTTGGAGAGATGCCTTTGTTTCTAGCGATAATTATTTCTCCTTCCTTCCTTCTTTCTAGTGATTTATTTCTAGTGATGTTACGTCTTGCTACCTAGCTTGAGTCACATTCTCATAGTAATTTATGAATCCATCATTAAATTGTAGAATCTATAACTTATCAGCATTTGAGATAAAACAATGCCTGCCGTGTGAAGATGATATCTTCAAGAGCTTGGATGTTAACGGTGGACTAAAGAGACTTGCATTCACAGCCCCACTAAGCCATAAGGGTTACTGAATGTCCTTAGCCAGTCATATTATCTCGGCCTAACCATGCTCACAGTAGTGTTGTAAGGATAAAAGGCAGAGGAAAAAGCCACTTTTACTACCTTGAAGTCCTTGCAAGAATTGTGAGAACACATAGTTCCTGATTAAAAGAACAGTTAAGAAATTGAAAATACGGAAATTTAAAAGCAAGAGTCAGAAATTATTTCAAAACATCTATCACTAAAAATCTATATCCTGAATTTGTGCATATATTGTTTGCATTAATAGAAATTACATAAAGTTATTGGCAACTCTGTCACATGTATTTGTATATGCATACATTTCAAAACAGGCACAAAATTTGAATTATATTTCTGAGTAGATATGCCTCTCCTCCAAATCAGTGTAATTTATACCCAGAAGCAGAAAAAGGCAAGCAAAATTGTTAAGGGGCTAGAGTGAGTTGTATACCAGGAAAGATTATAACATTTGGATTTAGGAAAAAAAATGAGTACAGGAGTTTCAAAAGTTATCATACAGCATTTAAGTCTTTTGTTGAAATGGTTGAGGGAGAGACTCTTAGCTTTCCTTAAACTAACTCTTTGGATTTTCATCCTCCTTTTTCTTCAGCAGTGTATAGTCCAGACAGCCATAAATAATAATTTGTGATTTTAGAGACTAACAAAAGTAGAAAAAATAAACAGAGGAAGCAAACACCCAGCTCCAGATGTTAGTAGGGCCTGGACAATCTGTCCTTAGTGGACCATCCCCCAGTGTCAGTCAAACTTTCTCTAGTGCCCTCAATCACATGAGCTCTGGGGTACTACTGCTGCAGTTGCCAACCTCTGATTCAATTCTAGGTCTACCCAGAAGCAGTTATGTATAGTGGGTGGGAGCCAAGCCGCTGCCTTGTTCCCAACACATCACAGTATTGCCAATATGTAGTTCTGGCACAGAGAGCTGATAACTGCAGCAGTACTCTGCCAGGGGTACAAGAGGTAATGGACATTGAGAGAAGAGCTTGGAAAATGTATTTTTTAGTTTTTTTAGGGAGAACATTCTCATGTGGGCTGCTGCTTCCTCTCACATGAGAATGTTCTCCATCCACTGCTGAAAATGAATGTATTACAGTTAAAAACATTGTTCCTTTGGCGGCTTTTATATTATGAAGTAGTGATTGGGGAAGCGGGCAGACAAGACTTCAGTCTCAATGGAACTACCTAGTGCATCTGGGCCTCAGTATGCCAGATGCTGGCACCAGATGTGATAGTTCATTAGAAAATTTCCAAAAGGCAGAGTTAATCAGTGTCTTTGTTGATATTGTGTGCTTTCATGTTATTTCCGGCTTATGGAAACCCTAAGGCAAATCTGTCATGGGGTGGTCTTGGCAAGATTTGTTCAGAGAGGGTTTGCTTTTACCTTCCTCTGAGGCTGAGAGAGTGTGACTTGCCCAAGGTCACCCAGTGTGTTTCCATGGCTGAGCAGTAATGACTGTTCTCAGAATGTCACAAAATAGTGAACAAGCCTTCAAGTTCACAGAACTTTCCATGGGGTTGACAGTAAACATACTTGAGTGGGGAGAGGGCAGAAAGCTTTGAGGAGAAACCACGAAATCTGCACTTACTCACAGCCTTAGCAATGTAAGAAAAAACCTGCAGTCTAAGTAGAAGCTACTTCAGATGTGAATTCCCTTGGTATTAGTTAAGCATTCTTTAGCCAGTGTGACATATTATTAAAATATTAAAGACAAGAGTTGTTCCCCTCCACTTTTTCAAAAATTGAGGATGAAAAGAAAATTCTAGCTTAAGTAAAAGTTAATGAATCTAGTATTGTTATGAATTATTTTCAGTTAATATTGAGAGATGAAATAGATGGTCTATAGTCCATAAAAGCTTATACTGAAATAATTTTGTTTGTCTTAAGGGTGCCACAAAACTCCTTTAACACTGAAGCAGGCTAGCAGAGCTCCTCTCTGGGCTCTTAAATCCCAACTGGAAACATTTTTTTTTGGTTATTGTTGTTTGTTGAATTATAAATGTACTTATTCCAAACTGACCATGCCCCTAGCTGAACACACAGCACAAAATAGTGTAGCTAAGTTTATTTACTGGAAAGAAAATTTAAATGGGGCTCCCTATAGAAGATGGAGGGTATTAACAGTAGCTGAAGCCAGATACTATCTATTTCTTTACAGCTGGCAGGAATAATTTATGAGGTTTGCCTCCATACGTTTTCTGCTGTTTCATGCAAGTTTTTTTTCCCCCTTGACTTAAATATAAATAGCTGCAAAAGAATTAGCCATCATGGTGCTGAGAGAGGAGAGAGAATGAGTCACATAACCAGTGTGATAGTGTTTGAAGAGAACCAGACCTGGCTTTCTGGTCAACACAGACATTTTTATTGTGTCTGATGTAATGGAGCTGAATCAGCGAATTGCTCCCTTGAGAGCCATCAGGAGATATACATATCATTAACCCTTCTGCAGCATATGCAACTGGTTACGAAGCATAATTTAATTAAATACACTAACATGCACTCTTTTTCTTCCATCTCTGCTGCTTCTTGACTGTTTCTTTGTTCTAACATATATTATAGTTTGCCACTTTTACAATAGCACTCTTTGGAAACTGATTTCATTTAATTTGTTGTTCGCAAATGAAAAAAACCATAAATATTAGCATTAGCTATGGCAGTTGCTCTTAACAATCATGCCAGGTATAAATTATGTTCCCAGTCAAACTCTTTGTGTTCAAAGCCAAATTGCATTTAAAGCCAAATACTTTTAGTCATTATACAAAAACATACTTGCTTTTCGTTGTCCCTTGTTTTTTAGGATTCTAAGTAGATGAATAAAAGACCAGTGCTTGAAGCTTATGATTATTTGTACATACCTTGTGGGTGACTTCCTGTGGGTTTTTGTATGCCTGCTTTGACACTGTTGGTCATGTTGCAATCCTCTAACACAGAAATAGAAGTCAGGAAGGACTGGGGCCTTCTAATATTCCCCCACCCACGCAGTCACAGAAAACAAATCATAAGAGAGGACCCCTTTTCCAGTGCCTCAGAGAGTGAAAGAAGTTATTTAAAGCATTATAAACCATGCAGATAATAATAATTACAATTTAGCATTATAAACTCCACAATCTGTTTAGTTAGATTATTAACATCAGCTAATAGAGGTATATTTTTCTTGTAGTAATTTAATCCTACCTGCCCTTTGTATAAATGATTTTTTAAATCATTTAGCTCTTTACCCCAGATGTTTTCTTCTTTCAGTGATTATGAATTTTTTTTGGTCATTTAAATTATTTCTGTGTGTGTGCACGCGTGCACACACACACACACATTGTGTGCATACTTTTATAACTTGTGGCTAACACTTTGTTATTCTGGATAAATTGTTAAAACTTAGTGGAATTTTACTGTATATTAGCATTTGATCATGTTCTTGATCTTGATTTCTGCATACAATGCCATATGTAGTCTTTGTACTATTAAAAATATATCTTTTTAATGAGTATATGTTGTATTAAATGTGTCCCTATCTTTGGTATAGTTATGCATCTTGATTGCTTCCTTTTTTTTTTTTTACTTATTTTATGTATCTAATTTGTAAAATGCTGGTGTTATGTGCAAGAAGGAACAATATGAAAACATGACCTATATGTTAGAAAAGTGTGGTTCAGAAAACCACATACAGTGAGATTCCAAAAATGTCTGTATCTTCAAAGGAATTTATGAAGGCTGGGTCACTATTTACTTGATCAGTAGGGGAAAGTATTGCGTACTGTGCTGGAGGAGGGTTTAAATCTGCTTGCTGCTCCTACAGAGTGTCACTGACTAGTATGAGAAGCAAGAAAAGCATTGTCCTATCTGTGCCCATTTAATGATGGAAGCAGGCTTTTATGTAATAGGCAGCTGTTTGGAAATCTGAAATCAAAGTTTCATAATAACTGTTGTGACTTTGTGAAGTTCTTAAAGGGCCCACTTTGCTCTACAATTGCTTGATTATTTTCTGGTAAATAATCTTGTAAATGGAGGATTGCTTTTGCAAAGACACATTGGAGGGAAACCCTGACATTTCTTTTCTCCTCTTTTGGAATTTTTTGAAAGATTTTATAAAGTGGATATGTAGTTAGGGGCAAACATGGTCCCCTCCCAGAAAGCCAAGCTGACCTCTTCTAAAAGGTTACAGCCATGTTGTCATAGTCACAGTTTTGGCAAAGAGAATTGGTATTGAGTCATTCCTGGTTGCCTTTTTGGCTACTTTTTTGAGATGGGGGTCTCACTGTTTTTGGTGGCTGACCTCCAGATAACTTTTTACTGTTTCAAAAGCTTTTTTTGATGCTTTTTTCAGCCAGAAATGGAAGGGATTTTGGATTTAATTAAAGATGACCCTACAGGGAGCTTTTTCATGGTGGCAAGATGTTAAGAACTTTTTGTGAAAGCGATAAAAGCCAGTATCATTGTTGTCACATGGCTACTTAGCTTTAGTACTACTTTTCTTATCATAGTAAAGCAGGTAGTAAAGGCTGCTTCTTCTGATAGCTGGACTTCAGGACTAAAGTATCAAAAGTATGTTTTATCAGTTGTGAAGAATGTATGCATGCATAAAGTACAATGTTTTCCTTTAAAAAAAAATTTTTTCCTCACCCATTTAAATGGGTGCATTTCATAACCGACATATAATGGGATGACATGTAATGGGATAATAAGCGTTAGGATCTGCTCACTGACAGATATCCTTTATTTACAATGTGATCTGCTTGAATTTAACTCATGATTAATATGAACAAAGAGAGAGAGAGAGAGAGAGAAACCAGCATGCATTATTTTTTCCTTTAATTAAGACTGCACTATCACTCCACCTCCAGTGGCTGCTGTACAAGGAACAAGTGTGTGACTACATTGAAGATGAAATTTCCATTCAGTAGCCATAGAAAAACCTAGCACATTTGTTTTCTTTAATGATGTTCTGGGACTTTATTTAATTTCTTGCTGGTGTGTCCAGCTTTTTTCAAGGGGGAAGTTGCCAAATTCAAGTCCCTCTTTAAAAAAATACACTTGGAAAGTCAGGGATTTTTAAAAATATGTTTTAATGGAATACATCAGTACAGGTCTATCAGAACTAGAAAGGAGTTTTTCTGTAGCTATATAGTTCAAAGGCAATGAATTTTGATGCCTCACAATTTACTAGGGGAGAGTTTAATACAAAAGTTGTAAGAAAGATTGTGTATTAGGTTCAACTTTTGAAAAGCGACACCCATTAAGACCCAAGTCATTGACTCATGTTCCAAGATTTAAGAATGAATGTAAGAGGGTTTTTGGAACAAGTGTTCATTCTTGGGCAGAGTAATATTAAATAAATAGAAAAATCAGTAATCATTTCAGTATTTAATAATTTTGGTTCATCTGTTCATTCTTAGTAAGCTTTGTATACAGGAGTACCTAGAAATTTTATACTAGGTGGTTGAGCACATAAGCAAATACACATATTGGTTTTGTGGTGATGCTCATACAAGTAAGAAAATAATTTGTTTTAGTTTTTATTTTTATTATTTTGTTTTATTTATAGAGAATCCTAAATCAACAGAGACACTAACAGCAATTAAAACCATCAATGAATATAATAAAATACAGTAACACAGTAGAGTAGTATAATAAAAGAGATGAATAGTACAGATAAAGTAGTTGATAAAACTCCTTAAATAATGCCTACCTGGACAAGGTCTTCATCATAGCCAATATGCAGTCAGACAAGGTAGCAACCTACCTCTGGATACAAGGAGTCTTATAGTTTTGGTAGGACCACCAGGGAGACCTTTTCTTTTGTGTATGTCAACCATGTCTCTGCCACAGTTGGGCACAGAACAGAACCTCTCCATCAGAGCTTAGGACACAGATAGGATGGTATGGAAAGGGATGGTTGCTAAGGTATCCTGGCACTAAACCAATTTAGGACTCTAAAGGCCATTGGCAGCATTTTAAATTGTACCTAGAAAGAAATTGGTAACTAGTGCAGATTTTGCAGGACAGGTATGATGTGATCTTGCAAGTGATCCTGTAAGGGATCCCGTGCGGCCTATGTTACAGTAATCAAAGTATCACATATAAATATGTTATGCTGCTGAGGACTGACCTTGTTTGGAAACAGTTGCAGTTGGTGCACCAGCCCAACCTGAGTGGAGACATTTCTGGCTACAGCAACCTCCTGGGCATGCGTATATAAAACCAAGCCCAGCAATACTCCTGGACATTTCAAGGACAGATTGAATTCTTATTCCAAGTGTGTGTCCCTCAACCACACCTTACTAAGCCAAGCATTGAAGAAAGGCTGGAACCATTCTAAAATGGCACCTTCTAAGATCATCCCTGCCAGGCAGTCTAGAAGAATATCATTATGAAATATTATTGACAGACCTACAATAGTATTAGGGATGTACTTCCCCATTTAGTTTGTATTATAGTGATCTACTGGACAATCAGAGCTTTATTAATCCCCAAACTAAGGATGAAGGCAGGTTGACATGGTTCTAGAAAATATTTCATCCAAGAACCTCTTGAGCTGAGATGCCATCACACATTGAAATACTCTGTCCTGAAATGGTAGATTGGGCCGTATTGGAAATTATCCAATAATCCACTTTATGGTTAAATGGCACAACTTTTTCCTCCAAAGATACTTTTGTCACTTTCTACATCCATTCAACCATTCCTCCTTCAGTTGTTCCAACCGGTCTGGAATAGCAAGAATCAAGCATATCTAGTTGACCTAACACTACTATGGATCTTTCCCACTTTCTCAGCCTGTATAAATTGGAACATATAATCAGAGTCACAGTTGTAAGGTACATTTTGTTGTCATATAACCATATAATCAAGATTAAGAGTGGTTTAATTGACTTTTGGGGAAAGGGGTGCAAATGGTCCAGCAAAAATGTTACAGCAGGCAGCTGACTCTCACTTGCCATTGATGGAAATAGACCAGGGGTAAGACCTTTGAGGGCTGCATCACAATTGTTGGTTTTTCTTTTTTAAAAAAACAAACCTTTAACATATATAAAATTTAAAATCCTTTAGCCTGTCAGTGCAAGAGAGAGAGTTTCGTCAAGTTTTTGGTCTCCCCAGGGTAGAGCAGACTTTTTAAAATTAGACAGAGGGTGTTTTTTTTTTTGTTTTTTTTGGAAAAATCAAAAAGTAAATCAAACATCACATCTAGTGTTGGGGAAAAAGAAAAGGTTCCCTAAGACTTAAAACAGCCTGGAGAGGGAGAGAAGACATAGTAAAACTTCCCTCTGAGTCTCTGGGGGGTTGAGGAAAATATTTTGAATTAAGCAATGAAAAAATGTTTTTTTACAAAATAATTTGGTGCACTGGGGGTTTTTGGCCTCAGAAACAGCCTCTGTGGGCTGTAGGCCATACTGTCTTCACCTTTTAACCTGGGGGTACAGTCGTAGGGATCTCAAATCATATGGTCCTTCAGATGTTATTACATTGCAACTCCTAGCTGTCCTCTCTAGCATAGCCAATGGTGAGAAATGTTCAGAGCTGCAGCTCTGTGGCATGCACTCCTGCATTAACTCCTACAGATGGTTTAACACAAATTCATGTGAATGCAATTATCACAGAAAATTTGATTCTTTTTCTACCAGCACTGATATAGCATAAACATTATTATGGTTTCTAGCCTGAGTTCAGTTGAATTCATCTCCAATTTTACTCTCCTGTCACTCTACTTGTTTCCCCTGATAATTAGTCATGGTCCTGAGTTCCCTGGTAAACCAGAGAGCTTGCCTGGCTTCATCAGCAAGTAGAGGATGCTTAAGACTGATCCTGTCAACTTTTTTGGTCACTTCTTTGTTTTAGAGACCTGAGCGGGCTTTAAGAGAATTACTGGTTGAAGTGACAGCAAACTCTTCCAAATTATGTAATTTGGATACATCATGTTCCAAGGGCAGACCTTTCTAATGGGCCTTCCACCCCTGCAGAGGTTAAGAGTTCCTGTAAGTTTAAATTGTACCAGATGGTGATCTGTCTATGGTAACTGTTATCTACTGTTACTCTATACTCAGATCCTACTCTAAGGAAAAACAAAAGAAAGCAAATCAATATTATATGCTCTTTTATAAAAAGTGGGTCTGTTGTTCTTTAGGACAGTCACTGAGTTGCTTTGGAGATTTTGAAGTCTTCTAAATGGTTAGTCTCTGCATGGATGTTAAAATCACCCAGTACTAGAACTTTCTGAAACAGATTCCATTTTTAATGGTATAACTTAATAAAAATAGAGGTGAGTGAGTTAGTCAATAAAGTAATGGTTCAAAATGTCACAGGTTATTGAATGTTCAGTTATTATTGTGGTTGCAATTAAAGAAAATGGTGTATTGTAGAAAAAGCTCGGTTGAAGAAATGTGGAGGTGGTGGTAAAGCAGTGGTGAAGGGAAACTGTATCTGGAAGGAAGACCTAAGAGAGAAGGCCAAAGCAAGAGGAGATGTGGAGGGAGTAGAATTGAAAGGCAGTAGTGGAAGAATCTTACGTGATAGTCATTTGGAGCAATGCAGGCATGTGATCGAAAGCACTGGACAAGGAAGCTAAGACAATGTCAACTGAAGTCAATTGATCTGGCCTTGCTTACTTAGCTAAAACCTATTGTTTTAAACACACATTTAGGATGCAATTTATGCATTATTTGTGGGACATACAAATTTCCAGTTTCTACCTATGTTTAAGTAATGAGGACTAGGCTGTGGGGTGTGTATGCCCCCTCCCTTGTGTTTATATGCATTCAAGTCACCTATTGACTTATGGTGACCTCATGAATTTAATAGGATTTTCTTAAGCAAGGAATACTCAGAGGTGATTTTTGCTGCTTCCTCCCTCTGAAATATAGCCCTGTCTTACTTCTTCATAAATTCTCCTTGTTGCATATAGCCACTGTTTAAGGTTACATCTGCATTGGCACTGCCCTGATTTGAAAAGGTGATCAAACCAAGGTATATGAAGCTAGGAATGAGGTCTTGTGAGTGAATGCTTCTTCCTGCCTTCTGGCACCGTGGGGCCTCCTTTTACAGTTTAAGTTTTGTCTTGTGTTAAGTTAGACTTCCCTGTTATGTCTGAGCCAAGGAACTTCAGCTATATATTATTAGGTCAAGAAAATAGGCCCAGAGGAGCCCTTGGAACTGTTGCTAGTTCCCAGCTTCAGAACCCATGGTTTGTGAAGCCTTGAACTATTCCTCTCACAACCCCTCATTGAGGTGGATAAGAGGAGCATCAGGACTCTGGGGGTATGAAGAAAGGGATGCACTTTGTTGATACTTGATTTTAAGAGAGTTTTATTCTGAGTTAAGCAGGAACCATGAGTTAACCACAGTTAATATTGTTGCAGACATGACTACAAATATGCATTCTAGAGAAACATTCACACATCAGGGATAGGGGGTAGAAATCTTATGGTTCTTCATCTATATAATCATTTATGTCAGGACTGGGCAAAGTGTGTCCTAGGGGCTGCATGTGATCCCCCAGCCCCCCGGGGTAATTTTTTTTCATTTTTTTTATTGCCTCAGAATTCTATTCTAGGGGGCATGGGTGGCATTTTTCATTACACACACACACACACGCACATACCAAGTCAAAGTAGGCCAAGGAGAGGGCTTCTTTTGAACCAGGAAGTAAACAGTTATTTTACACCAGTTCCTATTGTTAAAAAATGCCTCTTCGGGGAGGCATGGGGGGCCAACAACATGGAGAAAATGACAGCCCATGCCCAGACTATTTGGAGTTTAAAAAAAATCAATTTTTTCCCCAAAAGGAATGTGGTCCCCCAATATTTCCTGGGTGCTTAATGTGCCTCCCCCAGCTTTCCACAGTTGCCCATCCCTGATTTCAGTTATTATCATTAAGTGAACAGAAACTCCTGATTTACTGTCACAACCATTCTGCCACCATCTGTATTTAGAGATAAGACTGAAGCTGTCACAAATATACAGATGTATTTAGAAATCTGTCGAACCTCGTCACATTGTATATTGTACTATATTTTTGTTTTCTTTTAGATAAAGCATGTTTTGGTAAACTGCAATTTATTTGAAAGATTCATTCATTTTATTTATATTTAGGGGCTAGAAACTTATCTACTTATGTCAGATTCATGGGTAGGACAATTTAATGACTCTTTGGCCCGTAATATTATTTTTATGTATTGAATTTCAAACTTCTGATAATTTTTATTTAAAAGGATTGTGGAGACTTCCTTGCCTTTTCCTTATTGTTTGGTTCTGTGTTACCAAAACTAATTACTGAATTTGAATCAGAACAGTGAGATACATAAAAATATTCCGACATCATAGTACCTGTTTCTCATAATTAACCACACAGGAATTTCCATCTGAGGAAATGGTGTCATTTAGCTAGTTGAATTTGTCTTGTATGATAATGGAAATATACAGTTCTCCCTCCACATTCGCGAGTTTCACTTTCACGAATTTGATTATTCGTGAGATGCCTGCTTGCCCCCCTTCTCCCCCTCCAATTCCCTGGCCTGGGTGGGGGCAGGAAGGCACAGGAAGGGCGATAGACTCTTCCCCGTGCTCCTTTGGCTGCCGTTGCTGGTGCGGGCGCACCCTCAGCAGGCGGCAGAAAGTGAGAGAGGAGGGCTCAAGAGACAGCCAGCAGGGAAAGAGCTCTTTCACTGTTTGGCTTTTTCCTGCGACTCTCCCACTCGCCCGATCGCATGGGTGGGAACCAGGAGAAATCCAAACAGGGAAGTTCTTTCTCCGCTTGGCTTTCTCCTGCGCCCATCCACTTGCCTGATCATGAGGGTGGAAGCCAGAAGAAAGCCAAGCAAGGAAGTTCTTTCCCTGCTTGGCTTTTTCCTGCAACCCTCTCGATGACACAGGTGGGGACCTACAGTTATTTGCGTTTTTTTCACTTTTGCAGTGGTTCTGTTTCCTTATCCCTCGTGAAAGTGAAGGGCCTGCTGTAGTCTGCTTTAAATATCTATTGTTTTACTGACAGATCAGTACTTCATTTAATAGTATATATTGGGATGTTAACTTGTATTGGATGAAGAGTTTCCAAATCATGAGATGTAATCACTTTATTCAGAACTATTTAGACTTCACAAGTGTGTTTGTTCCAAGATTCATACCAACCTGACTTTTAAAATGTTTGCAACATCAGTGTAGTTTTCACAAGCCCAGAAAGGCAAACAGCAATTTTGTCTATTACCTACAAGCAGAAGGGGGAAAAAGAGAATTTCATATTTCCCAGTTCTGAGTAGGAGAAGTTCCAGTGGCAACTGGTGGTTTAGTTGGTTTTGTGATTAAACGTACAGTGATATAGTGAATTGTTTGTTTTAATTGCAACTACAGGGTTAATGCTCGTTGGTAGTTAATTCTCTAGCTTGGCAGCTGGTCCCTAGAGGGAAAATTCTGCAATTCCTTACCACTACCCAAGGTGTATCCACAGTTTCAGAAGAAACTGTGATCTTCCTAACTCTTCATTTTACTTAGTTCAAAGTCCAGACTGGCTTTTTCTGTTTTGCTATCACTTCAAGTTCAAATGGTTACCACATTTCAAAAAAAGAGATATTCTCAGCTATAAAGTGATTAGTGCCTCCAGCTTCAGTTGATGAAATATGAATGAAAATCATGGCCTTTCAGCCAGTTCTCATCTAAACAGTAAGATGACTATGACTATTTCTGTGGTATTTTAAGTTTACACTAGGTGATATCACTTTTCTCTGATTTTATGACTTCTCTGTACTGTACAGCAGTATGTTTTGCATTTGAAACTTCTATATTTTGTATTTATCGTTTTGTATATGTCCCATCTAAGTTGTCTGGTAGCATTCTTTAACAAGAAGATCCCTGCAGGGTAACCGTGAAGAGACTTCTTTCCCCTATGTTTTTTCTATCTTCACATAACTATCAACAGGGATCACAGAACAGTTTTCTGCTTAACATTATAACTATTTACAATTATTCAGTAATTTAGACTTCTGGATTCATATGTTATACCTTAAGTGAAAATTACAAATCTAACATTAAGTTGAAATAAGATAAAGGAGATTTTTTAAAATTTTGCATTCACTCAGTTTAGCTTACAACAAAGACAAACAGTTGCCTTTCTGTGTAATGTTATTATATTACTTCAACTAAAATAGCTTCATGCTTTTGCTTAAAAACGTAATTTAATATTTATTAATATTCTCGCTGTGCTGGATGCTAAGGAAAGTTCACAAGTGATTCTATCTCAGATCCAGGGGTTGCTAATGTAAGCAGTTTAGATACGATACTGTTGGTATTGCAGCAAAGACACACATTAATTACTGTATATGTAAATATACAGATTGCATATAAATTACAAACCTGATGTTTGTTTTTAAAAATATTTTACAGTGGTCCTATGCTCTGGAGAAACCAAACACTGGCAGCATAGTTAATATTGCTTGGTCTACTGATGGCACACAAGTAGCTGGTGCTTGTGGAAACGGACATGTGATTTTTGCCCATGTTGTAGAACAGCGGTGGGTGTGGAAAAATTTTGAGATAACATTGACTAAAAGAAGAACCATGGAGGTATGTATTGGGTGTTTCAAGTTTTATGAACATGAGAATATTTCTTGTTCAGAAATGTGTAAGCATGAAATCTTGATAGAAACTATTAATTTATAATGACATTATTAATTTATAATGTCTTTTTTTGTGTGTTATCAATGAACTGTGTGAATGAGTGGCATCTGCCTTTTTGCATATTAGATCTCCCCTGGGAAATTTGTTGAATAATCAACTAGATTGAGCAATTTTCAGTATGTTTCCCATGAACTGAGCGTAAACATAACTAGTATGTTTATGAACTGAAGTGTATATTCACAAACTGCTGTGATTTTTTGATGCTAGGAGAACTGCTCTAGAGTACGTGGGAAGTTGATTGCATTGCAAATTATTGCAGTGGCTGGAAATTCAAAATCAGAAGCCTTGTTTATCCTAGAAATTATTTTACAGCAGCTGGCAACAAAAGCACAGCTGCGGAAGCAATAGCATAATAGTACATGCATAGATAGTCTGGGTCTGTTAACTTAAAAAAACAACAAAAACTTGCCTTGTATACAGCTGTGGTTTACCATTACAGCAGCTGCAGGATTGTTGGTTGTTACTATAGTGCAGGGTTTTCTGCCAAGAGCAGGGCTAACAAATGTGTCTGTTTTCTTTGATCTCAAAATCATTAAATTAGACAAGCAAAAATGCATAACTGTGGCTCTAGATGAACATTTTGTCAAAATGTTTAATCCCTCAGTTATATTTGTTTTCAGTTAGTAGTAGAATAATTCTTATGAGTTGTTTCTACTGCTCAGTACCAGATTCAGCTGAATTAACTAGGTGACTTGCAGTTTTTAAAACATTATATACCTAAGACCAGATTGCTGAGAGCAAATTTTTAAGACTCCTAAGATTAGAATCGGTTAAATATTTTCTGACAACATATTTTTTTCTAGTTTGTTAAAATATGGTACATTATTGTAAATGAAGTGTGACCCCATATAAATAGTAAATTGCTAAATAATATCTTCTGGAAATATCTTGAATTAAAAGTGAACCCTGAGTATTTGAAAGCAGATGCATAAATGGATATTTTTTTACCTGCTGCATGTTCTGTCTTCACTGACCAGACACTGACTCATAACATCCCACCCAGAGGACAGGGAGATAATATACAATTTCTGTTGTTACAAGTTTTCCCAATTACATGTTCAAGTATTACAATTCAGGCCAAGCTTTTCAGTCCTAGGTGCCCAGCATTAGGCTCCCAAATCTATAATTAGGCACCTAAATATCTTTTGGCCTGAAGTGAAATCTTCTTTGATGCTGAATATATAATTGGGAAAACTTGCAACAACAGAAATTCTATATTACCCATCTGTCCACTGGGTGGGATGTTATGAGTCAGTGTCTGGGAATATAGAAGACAAATTGGCAGGTAAAAATCATATTTTTGCATTCATTCCCAGACATTGAATCGTAATGAACAACACTGTCTAGTGATCACTGAAGCTTTAATTGTATTTGGCTTGTATGGCTTTTGAGAAGGATGTACAGTGGAGTCTTCACTACCATTCAGTGTAAATGACCTGTGTTTAAATTCTTATACTGGGGTTATCGAAAGTCAAACTACGTTACTTAGCTTCCAAATCTAGTTGGGAAGTAAGCATAAAGGCACGGTTATTGTAGAATTCTCTGTCTTAGATAATTCATTTTACCTTATATAGTTCATTTTCTTTATCTGGTTCTGTAGGTGAAAATTGAACTACGGAGCTAACTATACCCCAGTGACCCTGCCCCAGTTTACCACTTTAAAGGATGTTGTGGTGTTCTACCCAGAAGTAGTTAGTTGTTATTTGTATTTCCTTGTTCGGAACAGGGGAAATTATTTCTCTTCTATAGTTTTCATTTTCCAGTGCCCCCCCCTTTTTTTTTTTGGTGAAGAATTCCAAGAAACCACTAGCTAGTGTACCAAATAAGGTACCACTCTGGTGTAATAGTCAGGAAACTATTATATGACATTATTTATCTGGGACATGACAAGTTTTCCTGTAAAAAGTAAGTAACAGTTTCAGTGGATTTCCTGCATAGATCTGCATGATGTCAATTGTATGTTTCTTTGGTGCCCAGGTCCAACAAGCTCTTTATATGCATCCATATAATGAATTTCTTTTTATTTTTGTTTACTAACCAAACCCTGACAAATGTGTGTTTTGGTGGCAAGGTTGATAAGTAGCTATGTATATAACATGTCTTTAAGAGCTAGGTTGAAGCAACTGTACACTTCTTCCAAATTAACTGTTAAGTGACTTGAAAAATAAGTTCCATCTCATGCCTGGTCCTCACATGTTCAGCAGTTCTAGTCAACAGATATAGTGGTCCGATTTGAATTGCATAAGTGATCCATACAGACTGGAACCCGAGAACTGAGGATGTTGAACTGAGATCTGTGGCAGGAGGGAACGCGCTTGGCTTCCATATAGCTGTTGCAAGTGAGGAAGATAGAAAGGGTTTGTTCATTTGTCAGAATCCAGTGTAAATGGATTATGGATATTCTTTAGAATGTGAGAGCTTTTGTCCTGCCCCTAGTAGCTCATTCTAGCCTCCACGAGAGGACACTATCATGCCCGCTGTAAGTAAAACATTTAATGGTTATTTGTTTATGTTTTCCCTGATAAATATTTCTGGCTAATAGAGTTGTCAGTTTTCCATTGCCAATATATAATACTTTGATGAATTCTGCATGTCTTTGGGTTTATTGACACATGGTAACATTACATTTATTCATTCTGTATCTTTCTGTTCCCTAAAAATATTCTTCATTTAAAACACTTTACATTAATATTGTAGTTTTATATTACTTACAGTAATTAACATTTTGGCATAAGTTCAACATAATATAAGTAAAGAAAAATAGTGTGCCAGCAGAATTCCATTGGTTTTCCTAGTTTTGCAAGCATTTGTTCTTGTGGTCTCTGGGTACGCTTGTGAAACTGATTTTCTAATCAGTTGTGCAAACAGTTTTGGATTTGGTTACACTATTGCAAACTGTTGTGGAACTAGGTGTCTGTGAGAACAAGACCATTTGCACTAGGAAATATCACCAATGGATATTGGACAGTGTTTTTAACGAACAAGATATTTATATAAAAATGAACGAGTCTGAGAATACTAAATAAGATGGACATCACAAAAAGGAGATTTTAATATGAATTTGATGGGTTTAAATTTTGGATGGGGCATAATTTATCCCCCACCCCTTTCTCTTCCTTCTTCTTCTTTTAAATCTATTCTGGACAATTTTAGTACAGTTGTTAGAGCTAAAAATGAGGCTTTTTTCTGGTTTTGGTTTTTAAATTATACGAGTTTTATTTAATGGTAAGCTTTTGTTTCCATTAGGTTCGTAATGTACTTAATGATGCTGTGGATTTACTGGAATTTCGTGACAGAGTCATTAAGGCGTCTTTGAACTATGGGCATTTAGTAGTTTCAACATCTCTTCAGTGTTATATATTCTCGTAAGCACTTTGAATTAATGAGACATAGTTAACTAATAAATTCCAAAAATGTTGGTTTAATACATAATGATTCATGGTTTAATTTGGGAAGCATCCATTGTTTAATGGATATATCCTAAAACCTAAGTTAGGTGACATAAACTTTTCATAATTACAGATGTAATTGACTGACTGTATTTGTTTTCCCTAAGTGGGACGTCATAGTGAAGACATATGTTATTGCTTAAGTAATCCTGTCTTCTAGTGTAACTATGCGCTACTTAGGTCTGTGTTTCTCTTTAATCATTGTTTGTGTGAAACCCCTGAACTATATTTTAAATCTAAGGCAATTTTAAATAAAATTCTTCATTCAGTTCTTTTCAAGAGATTATCTCAAAAAGCTGGTGGGCATGTAGCTGATGTGTAGGTATATTCATCTGGATTGTGGAAGTAGTAACTAACTTTTATTGTGGAAGTTGAAAAAGTAGAAGCACCTATTAGATAATTATATTCTTGTTAAACAAACAGGAAGAGAAATATGGACCTATGTTGTATATCTTTTGAAATCTTGCCATATATAATTCTTCTAGAGTAGAATATTTGAAATAACCCACTGTGTTAACTAAAAGGTGTAAGTGAAGTACATTTTTGTTAAAAGTTTTTTAATGTTCATTGTTCCTTTCTTTTAGAATTAAAAACTGGAACACCCCATTAATTTTTGACCTCAAAGAAGGAACTGTAAGCTTAATTTTACAAGCAGAAAGGTAATTTACTTATTACACTTATAACAGTTTATTTGATTAAAATACTATTTACTGAAATTGTGTAAGATAGTAGAAGTCATTGTTGAAGAAATATAGGTGTTGCTTTCCAAAAGGATTTAATTATCTCCCTCTTCTCCTTGGGAAATCTTGTAAAGGAAAGGAGTCCAAGGCTTCCTCCCAGAACTTAGCTGCAGAGGAGGAGACAAAATTGAAAATTCCTATTTCTCTCAGGTCTACACACTAGATACGCCCAGAGAGCCAAAATAAATTTCTGCCTCTTCCCTCAGGCTGCAGGCTGGAGGGGAACAGAGCAGGCAAATTGGCTTTCCACTATATCTCTAGGTAGATTTGTAATGAACGTGGCAACACAAGCAGTCTTTGTAATATGTGGTTCCTGTATGTTGGTCATGACTCATCTAAACAGGAGATTGGACAATTAATAATTTACAGCACATTCCCATGTATGTTTGTTTCAATAGGGTTTATTGCCAAGTTTTTGAGTAGTAGGATCTTGGTCTAAAGCTTGATTGCTTAACTGTGGTTTTAAAAAGACGGGAAGCTGGCCTCAGGATTTCCTGCTTCCTCCCATCTCTGTTCTTGAATGGATTCCTCCCACAATGATTAATTTTGAAATTAGAGCTGGGCTGAACTCTTTTGGGCTGAACTTTTTGGACAACTTTATACTGAAAGAGAGGGGAGAGAAACCCCTAAAAGTTGTACTGGGGAATCTACCTGAAATTTTTCAGAAGAAGTTCACTTAACTTAGTTTTATATTTGCTGGCTGAGGAGTTTATTTTTCATTGCTATTTTTGCACTTGAAATATGGGTTATGGTTGCAAGCCTCCCTCTCTAACTTTCTGGAAATGCTTCTTGGTGAGAGCTGAGCTAAAAGGACAATGTTGCATAATCTCCATGGGCATCGCAGCCCAGCCTCCAGGCAGCCCAACAGACAGCATAGCTGAGAGGCTGTGAAGAGAGCTGTCCGCTCATTGCATGTATTACAAGTGTATACAGAGACGATAAAAAGCCCCTTATAAATCCATTCCCTCATGAGAACTGAGGGAAGTCCTACTGTGAAAATGGCAGGGAAATCCACCTTCCTTGTAAGGAACACAAAACACCCTCATTTTTTGCATACCTTTAGTGGTAATTCTAGTAATAACCCCATTTAAAGGAAACTAGGTTTTTGCTTAATTTAGAGTAAAGTTACAACTTTGCCTACCTCTAGGCATTGTTAATCAAAGTCCAGTAGGGATAGAACTAACCATGGGATTTTGTATTTTAAGAAGGGAGAGAAGGAGATTGGGGAGGGAACACCTATGGCATACATCTTATTATTTGGTTAAGAAATTGGAAACATTATGTCTGCATTGAAATTGTCATGCTGTTTATGTCCAAATGGATGAACAGTCCATATTGGTAATATGGCATTACACTCATCTTTTATTCTAACCAACTGAAAAAATATCTTCAAAATATAGCAAATGTAACTATATGGATAAGCTTTAGTGGTTTGAGCATTGGACTAAGATTCTGGAGATCATGGTTCAAATCCCTGACTGGTCACAGAAACCCACTGGGTGACCTAGAGCCAGTATACTTTCTCAGCCTCAGCAGAAGTCAAAGAAATCTTAACAAGAGAGGCCTTTTCTGGTGACGTCCTGGCATCATCCCGGCAGTTCTATTACCAGGATGGGAGCATGTCTCAAATGCTCCCCTCTGCACCTGGCCAGCTGCCGACAGATGATAGCATTCTGAACATGCTCCTTCCTTCCACAGTGCAGCCTGCCTCTTCCGGAGCTGCACTGGAAGTGGTTTGACAGTGCTTCTGCCCTTCTTGCATGGCCCCAGCTTATGTGATCGTTGCATGTAAGGGGCCTGTTATTAGATTTTTTTCTGGTAATAGTATAATGCACAATTGCAGTGGTTGGGGACATGACAGGAGCGGAACTGTGACAATGTTGTGCGGTAGCACATGTTGCAGACTGGCTTCAACGCGTCTCCATGCTGGGGTGGGGCCATAGCGCGGAAATGGCCAGAACCTCACCGTAGAGTAGCTGTAAGTCAGAAACAATTTGAAGCATCCAATGCACACACTCAGCTATATGGTCATTTGGATAAATAGAATAGTATCTGTTCAGTATAATATTTGGTTCCATATGCAGAGATAAATTTGAAAGGTTAGAAAAAATGTAGCACCTGGGATTGCAAATGCTACTGTATGGCTATGTTTATAAAATCTAAATAAATGAATAAATTAATCTGTGAATAAATAAAGTATTATTCACAAGTTAATACATTTATTTTTTACTATTTTGTTATCAACACTACCTCGAAATTGTTAATTGTTCTCTCCATTCTCTTTGTTTATAGGCATTTTCTTCTTGTAGATGGTGGGGGAATCTATTTATATTCCTATGAAGGACGTTTAATTTCTTCTCCTAAGTTTCCAGGAATGAGAACAGATATACTGAATGCTCAAGCCATATCTTTGAGTAATGATACTTTAGCAGTAAGAGATAAATCTGATGAAAAAGGTATGTTGTCCATACAATAAAGTCTTTTTTTCCTATAAAATCAATTTTCTTTTGAATAAACACATGCTGAAAAATCATGGGAGACAATTTTATCTATGAAGTTTGAACAGAACGTGGGGAAAAGTAGCTCAGTCCCACTATAGTATAAGCCATCTTACTTCTTGTCATTTCTATCATTGAACTCATTAGTATCCACTCTGAGCAGTTTTCAGAGAACTCTGGCAAATAATACATGCAAAACACAAATAAGTACCTAATGGAACACAGTTGTTTCAGGATGGAGAAATATTGACTCAGATGAGCAAGCTTGGAAGACTGAGAGGGTTTGCAATGAGCAATCTGAAGTTTAGAGGTTGCTAAGAGAAGGATGAAATGAGATGAGGAAAAAGGTTTTGAAAAATAAGGATAATATACATTCCCTAATCCATATGCACCTGCCAGAGAAAAGAACAGGCAGATTTAGGAAATTGCAATGTGCAGGGAAAGTATTCCCCAAAAGATATATTTTAGGAGTGACAAAAGTTACCTTTCTTTGATCCTGTTGGATCTTCTTGAGAAAAAGTTAGATTGGAACATTGCAAAGAAGAAAATAAGCTGACTGAGGCCATTTCCGCACTACACTTTTGTAGTGCTGTTATTGCACTTTCAACATCCTGTGGAATTCTGGGGTTTGTAGTTTACTGAGGCCAAAGAGCTCTCTGGCTGAGAATTCTAAATGCCCCTCCCTAAACTGCAAACCCCAGGATTCCATAGGATGTTGAAAGTGGAATAATAGCACTATAACAGTGTAGTGTGGAATTGGCCTGAGATCCTTGAAACCAGACCTGGACTTTTGGGATGTGATTCTCTTGCCAAAATCCTGGTTTATATGACATCTGAAAGAGTGATTTCATCTTAAAAGGAGCAAGGCAAAGTCTAGTTAATGGTTTCAGAAAAGGGCCTCCAGAACGAGGGCACAGATATGATCTCTTCAGTGTACTTGGATAATGCATCAAGTAGGCCCCAGCCACAATCATCTTCTGAATTTGGAATCCTATTTAGAGAGATCTCAGTGGGAAAAGAAGCCCAGGGTCACAGAGTTCCTCTAAAACAAAGGGAACCTTTTAAGTCAAAAAAGACTTCCTAAAAAATGTTATATTCTAGTTTATTTAAAAGAAGACAGTAATATCTCAAGCAAACAAATTTAAGAGGTGGCACATCACAGAATATTCAGCCTGACTCACCTGGTCAGACAGAGAATTGTGCTTAACAAATAGAGCGAAGTGTGGAACTGATCAACCTTGCCCCTAAAATGACCTCTCTTATCACTGTCTTGTCTTGTCCATAATGCGTTTGCAAACTGCCAGATGTTGTATTGGAAGAGAAAGCATAGGGTTATTCAGGATCTCAGTAATCAGTATTCTTGGCACACCTGGTATTGTTAGATAATAGAGCCATGTTCTTTCAGACATTGATTCTAGCTGCAAGTTTTCACTAGAGATCTTTCTGACTAACCCTTCTCTGTCCTTAGCCAGAGGACTTTGGCTGTCTGTGAAGTGGCAGTGAAAGAGTGAGAAAACCTACTGTACAAGCACACTTGTGCTTTAACTAGATTGGATATAATTAACTCATTTTTATTTATTTACATGCAACAATAATAATATCTTTTTGTATGTGTTCCTTTTTCTTTTATTCTTAATAGACAAAATCAATAACCAAAAAATAAAAATATCAATCTGTGTCTGTCTGAGCAGTTTGTAAAACTGTATACTCTTGGGTATGTGAACCAGTTCTGAATAAACTTTTGCCGTGGAGTTGTACTGAGTTCTCCAGGAAGGACACAAAAGTCCACAGGAAAGTCACGCAATAGCAGCTTCAGCATCTGCAGTGCAGACAACTGCACTCCTAGTGGAGTTAATTTTGCTATTTCTTTTCACAGAGAATGAAATTTAATCAAAATCCCAGAAGTTAAGAAATTATTTCAATAAAGTCTTGTTTTCCTTTCAGGTTCTATTCTAAAGAGGATTCCCTGCCCCCAAAGTTAGGAAAGCAAAATATACAAAATCCCCTTGCAAGAGCTTGCCTAGCTATCTGCCCACAAAGCAGTTCTTGAATTGCTGGCCTGCCCTCATTTTAGGCTATGAAGGTGATGTGAGGAATCTCTCTCTCCCTCTCTTTTTAAGATGCTCTTCCTTCTGTTCTTCCTTCCAAATATGTTCACCTAGAAAAATTGAGTATCAGGTCTTGTTTTCACCTGATGCTTATTTATAAAATAACCAGCAATTGATACTAAGCTATTCCTTTAAAAAAAACTTGGCTTGAAGAAGAATTCAATTTCATTATTAATCATTATTAATTCGTTATTATTTATAAACATTTTGTGGAATAATATTTTTATAATCTGCAGTCTGCAGCTTAAGTGTCACATGGTGCTGTGGCAGTCATGTCCTTTGCCCGTTTAAGCAATCCATTCTCCTTCTTTATCTGCAGTAATTACTGAACACAAAAGATGCCAAGATGAGTCACTTTTCCACCTACCTACTCTTCTGCTTCTGCTCTTACTTTTTCCTTCCTTGGCTTTACTTTTGGTTTTCTAAGGTACATTCATAGTTTTATTTCTCAAAAACCCTTGAGATAGTGAGTAAAAGTTTTGGTTTTGGTAAAAGCACAACCAGTGAGTATGACAAGAGAAACCTTACATCAAAAAGAGTGCACAGCAATGTCTCAAGTCACAAGTTTCTTTTCCTGTGTTTACACAGCTGGCTCAAACTAGCACTGGACGTAACCCTTCTTTTTCCTTTTCATATGCAACCAACAACATCAGAACAGCACCTGTTCTCATAACATCGTTTTTCCTGTCAATATAACCAGTGACCGCAAACCAATATCCTGTATCCTCCTAAAAGAAACTCATGACACTATGCTGAAATGCAAATTGAAGAATCTTTTAAAGTTAAACGTGCATGCCACATGGAATATAGATGGCATATTATCAGCTGAAATTGGCATGTGATGTCAAACTCTTTAAAAGTGTTTGGAAGTAATTTCTTCTTTATATACATTTACTGATTAATTGGCTTTTATTTATGATTGTACATGTTCCTGTATTTCTGTGCCCTCACCCTCATCTCTCAGGTGCACAAATATTGAATCTTTGGCATGGGTTGCAAAGAGTTAACACATGTATAAAATATAACTTTGAAAAAAAATAACGCAGTGCTAGTACAACAGTACTTTCTTCTCTCCTCCCACCTGCATCCCTCCCTGCTGCCCAGATGCTGTTGGGAAGGTTTCCCAATTTGAAGAGCAGACTGTTGGAGTGCAAGGGGAATTGCAGTGGGGAGAGCAGACCGACCCTTCCCAGTTCTGCAGACAGAAGCAGTTCTGTCAGTAGATGTTACCTGTCACAGTTAGGCCAATGTTTGTGTAAAAAATCTGTATTAACAGTCACAGGTACACTATGGTAAATCATAGTACACTTTCTGCTTTTCCTGCTTTCAACTTTTACTTCTTCAAAAGCAGTATCTTCCCTTATCATTTGCAAGCTACTTTGAAAACCTGAAGGATTTGAAAAGCAGTCTGCAGTGGATTCTCCCATCCAATTATAACCAAGATCAATTGATAAGAAAAATGTACTTTACTATTTTTCATACTATAAACTCCTGAGAGTGAATACTATTAAAATTAGCAACTCTTACTTCTCAATAGGCATACATAGGGTTGCACAATTTTTTTCAAAATTTTAGATTTTTACATCTATTGAAATCAGTCAGACTTAATGTAGTTGTGGGGAATCTAAATACTGCTAATTTCAGTGCATTACCGTTAAGTATGATGGAGCCTGGATCCAGCCCATGGGGACTACAGTTGCCAGGTGAAAAAAAAGGATTGAGCTTGTGTCTCTTTACTAGTTTTGTAGAGGAAGGAATTCAGCAGGTGATAAGTGGCATATTCTGAAATTCCTTCTTTTTTCACACTCAGTTAAAGGGACAGCAGCCATTCCCTTAGTTCACCTGGTAACCCTAATGGGAATGAGGCCTAAATACCCTAAAAGCACCAGATCCCAACTGATCTTAGAAGCTAAGCAGGATCAACTCTGGTGAGTACTTGGATGGGAGACTGCCAACAAGTACCACCGGGTGCTGTAGACTGTGGCCTTTTCTGCACAGTGGGGCTCAGTGAAGTCCTTTAGTTGCAGTCTTGGCAGAGAGGGAAAGCACACCAGGGACATTGCCCTCCGCACCTCACCCGGTTGCTGTGGAGGGGAGCGCTCTGGCCCCGTCTCTTCCCTTCTGCAGCACAACCGGGCACTTGCCATTCCTGCGCTGGAGAGGGAGGCATCGCCAGCGCCCTTCTGCGCTTCCACATGGCTCGGAAAGGCAGCAGCACAGCGTGTTGGTAAGTGTAAAATGGATTTTTTCCGTTTTACAAATACCGCGCATGCGCGATGGGGACAAGATGGCGGCAGAACCGGGATGACATTGTGCAGAAGCATGACCCACAGAGCGCTGCTGTCATGTCCCAACTGCAGGGTAGCCACGCTGTGCAGAAAGGGCCTTAATTTCAGAGAAAGGAACTGGCAAAACCACCTCTGAGTATTCGTTGCTTAAGAAAAGCCTATGAAATCCATGGGATCTTCATAAATTAACAGGAGACTTGAAAGCACAAACCCACACACAGCCTTAATGGGTGGTACAGTATTTTGGTTTCAATATGTGAAACCTTGGTTCAAATTTCTTCTCTGCTATAGAAGTTTCTCGGGGTAGTAGAAAGGATGACAGATGAATATTTTTTACATTGGAAAGTAAAATAGAAATTATTATTGATAATAACTAAAACTGTTGTTGAACTACAGGTATACCTAAGTTAATGAAGCAGACATTTTTTCTGGACATTGCTTCTTTAATTAAAAAAAAAATGGTACCAGAGACAGAAATAACTTGGAAAGAATTAGGAATAAGTTTCTACACCATGAAAAAGAATAATTCAAATTTTTGGCAAGAAACTTTATCAAAAACTAACAATATGCATATGTGAAATGAAACAATCAGATCCTTTTATAGACCACTTGAAGATGTTTTCCAAAATGCAAGAATATCTCCTTTACCTTTTTTTATTCTATCACTGTAGCAATCCAAATGAGGACAGTTTTCTTTGGCTTCTATCGAAGCACTCAGGATGAGTCACTGAAAACCTGAATGCAAAGGGTTAACTTATAGCCTGGTGGTGATATAGGAGGGGACTTTGGAAATCCTCTGCAGTCACTCACTTTCTGTCTGGCTCACTTTCAGGGCAGAATTAATCTGCTCTATGCTGTAAATATATGTTATTTAGTTCCAGTAATCCTTTGATAGCAACCTAAAACATTATTCTCCTGTCTGATTCAACCCATTGCTATAGACAGGGAGCTGATTCATCATTGCAACTTCAGGCTTGGTGGGTAGGCAGTGGCCAGTGGGAGACTGTTTAATTCCACCAAATGGGAAGAGTGGGAAGGAGTCTGCTTCTAGCCATGTGTGCCCCAAAAGCCTTTATATAAAGAAGCTTCATTCTTAGAGGCTTCATTAAATGAGGTGTGTTGGTATAGCAAATAAACAGTGAAATCTACCAAAGTTATTTTGTAATCCACGTCTTGTATTCATTACAGCAAGACTGGGAAACTGTGACATAACCAATGTCTGCCTCTGTGCTATTACAGCAGACTGTGTGCACCATTTCTAGCCCCAAATGGGAAGTAATTTCTGATTGCAACCTCTTGGTTTTTGATAATGTTTTCAGCCTCCAGGAACAGTGATTGATCTTTTAAACACTGTTAGTTGGTTTTTGACCCAGAATTGGGGGAGAATAAATGGGGGGGGGGGCAGAGATGTATGGGGAAGCATATAATACACATTTATCATTAACTTGTTGCCTTTGGGCTTTCTCTTTCTCTCTCTTTTTAAAGTAATCTACCTCTTTGACCCCCTATCTGGCAAATCATTGGGAGATGGAAAGCCACTTAGTCATAAGGTAATGCACATAATGTAATTTCATATTTTTGTAAGTTATGTGGACTTTTTCGAGTTCCAAGCTCGTTGACAGAAATCTAACTAGTTTTCACTTTTGTAAATAATATAGGTGCTTAGAAAGAGAGAGTACAGCCATTTATTCCATTTTAACACCTATGTATGAAACCTCAGAAGAGAAGCAGAGGTCTGGTTTCACACAGATCGCTATGGTTAATCAAGGAATGATTTGCAAACTTTTCTTCTCTAAAAATAGCATGGGAAATGAACTTGAATGATATTCAGTGAAACTGTGGATTACTCTGCAGATTTAAAACTATCACTACCCATTATAAAGAGGTATACCTCAAAGTACTTCATAGATAGCATCTTTCTTTCTCTAGATCCTATACGATTGACAAAACAATCCCACTGATATGTTGATTTGTAAGTGAAGAGGTTGGTACCCTTCCATGTATTGGAATTCATTGTTGAGATCACAGTGCTGCTCTTAAGCAATGACAAACTAGACTGTAAAGGTCGTTCCGCCCTACACTGTTATAGTGCTCTTAGTTTACTGAGGCCAAGGAGCTCTCTGGCTGAGAATTCTAAATGCCTCTTTGTAAACTGCCAACCCCAGGATTCCATAGGATGTTGAAACTGGAATAATAGCACTATAGCAGTGTAGTGCAGAAGTGCCCTATGTGATAGATACTAGCAATGCTATTCCTCTATAAGAACGATTGTAAGTCTATATGTTGTTGTGGTTGTTGTGTGCTTTGAAGTCATTTCTGACTACTGATGACCCTAAGGCAAACCTATCACGGGTTTTTGGGGCTGAGAGTGTGTGATATGCCCAAGAGCACTGAGTGGGTTTCCATGGCTGAGCAGGGAATTGAACCCTGATCTTCAAGGTCATAATCCAGCAGTCAAACCACTATACCACACTGCTGCCAGTTTACATAACAAACTGCTAATTAGGTATTTTTTTAAAATGTCACCAGTCTGGAAATCATGGCACATTGGAAAGACCAAAGGGACCTACAAATAGAGAGGGTGACTAGATAAAACATGAAAGCCTAGCCTTTCAGAGTATCTTGTCCATATCATGAAAATATTGAGAAGCTGTGGGAGCAATGACATATGTAAATGTATGGTTCCTTTTTTATGTTTTCTAATCACAATTTGCTTCTGCATGGCCTTCTTGTAAGACCACGTGACATTTTGGAACAACAAATTTTAAAGATTCTTAGAAGCACAACAACTCTCCCTGTTTATGCTTTGATCATGAGTTTTGGTTTTGTTGTATATTTATTTTGTTTAAAAGGTCATCAAAACCAAAAACAAAAAATGGAAATAATTTGATTTTCATTTTATTGTAGAATTTTAACATTCTGTGGAGTCAGCATGGTATAGAAGTTTGAGTATTGGACTAAGACTCCAGGAAATCGGGGTTCAGACCCCCTGCTCAGGGATAGAATCCTACCAGGTGACCCTGGCTGAGTGAAGAAGGCAGCGTCAAACCTCCTCTGTATGAATCTTGCTAAGAAAACCCTAGCATAGGATCGCTTCAAGTTGGACGGCAAATAATAGCAGCAATAACAACAAAACATGTTTATTCAGAAGTTCATTCTCCATAGTAACCTGAAACAAGCATCACTAACAAAATATTAATGAAACTTGTATCAGTCCTTTCTAGTCATAAGAGAATACAGTTTAAAGATGTAATCTTAGATGAAGAAGAAGGAAAAGAATTAAGAAATAAAAATAAAGTGTAAGAAGTAAAAAATGTGAAACATCTTAATGTGAGTCATATTAACTTTAATAATCACCAATATCAATATAGTGCTGTACTACTTAGCTAATAGAAATAGCTAATATAAAAGTGAAAAATTAAAAGGTAAATAATGTAATAAGTAAAAGTACAATAAGTAAAAATGTGAGACATCTTAATTTAACAATCACGAGTATCAATATAGTTGCTGTATTACTTAGCTAATAGAAATTTATATGTGTTCATTGAACTCACATTGAATTCACTTGAAATTACTCCCTGATAAGCAAGATTTAATGAAGCAAAAGTGTCTAATTTGAAGCATAGGGGTTTTTTTGTTTTTGTTTTGTTATTGTTGTTGTTAGTTTGGACAATTGTTTCAAGTTCTTTAGCTTCACCTTAAAAATGAACAAAAAAAAAGATGTCAAAGATAAGGCGATTAATGCATTTAAATTAGCTTTATGTTATTTGAAGCCCTATTCCTATTTAAAGGGAAATGTGAGGTTATCCTGTAACCTTCACTTATATGCCTACAGTTGTGATGCTTGATTTATAGTTAGAAAAGGATTGGTGGTAGCTCCCTTGTTGGCTGAAGATGTCTTTAGAAATTTGCATCTCCAAATAAATGTCTAGACATATTTTGAAATTCCTTGTTATTTATTCATTTATCTTTTTCCATCCCTCAAAAATATCTGGAACGTATTAGACATGACTGAATTGCTTAGATAATCTATATCTTGGCTGAATTTTTTTAGTCCCTTGGTATTGCCTCTTTTTTATTGTACAGGTTCACTAAGGTTAGGGGCAGAGGACCCCTGCAAAAGTGGAAAAATCACAAATATCAAAATGTGTGTGTGTGTCTGTGGGAAGGGGGTCAAGGTATGGTGGGGAAAGCTGATACCCAAGGTCCAAACCAGGTCAGGGAAAGGAGAGAGAAAAAGGATGGGTTGGTATGGTGGCCCTATACTTCCTTTCTCTTGCCCATCTCCTTCCTTTGATGTGTGGAGGACATCAGGTGAGAGTTTGTAGTGCTGAGAAATTCAACTGTGAGCTGTCCTTAGCTGTTGAGGCAGTGGCTGATGGAGGAGGAGGAGGAGGAGGACTAGAGACAGGTTTTTAAAGGAATGCATGGCCTGATCAGAGGAATAAATGGCCTGAAACTTTTGTCTGAGTGTGATGTGCTAATTGGTTTTTGAGCTGGGATATCCAGTTTAATTCCATGTTTTGGATAAAATCTGGCCTACTTTGTTATGATGACATAAGCAGAGCAAAGATGTGTTGTAATGAGTTCTTTGTATGAGGTATGGTAGTAATCAACGTACGGCATGCTTATTGCCTATCGTGAGTCAGCTGTGTATTTATTTGTTTTTATTAAACAGTTTTATATGTAACATAACCCAAATGTTGTCTAGACAGAAATCACGGAAATTGCCTTAGACCAGAAGGGTCTTACAAATGAAAGAAAAATAGCATTTATCGACAAAAACAGAGATCTCTATATAACTTCTGTGAAGAGATTTGGGAAAGAACAAAAAGTTATAAAACTAGGTAAGGATTGGCTTCTTGCATCAGATTTGTATCTTCTTTTCTCTCTCTCTCTTTTTTAAACTGGCAACAGAGAAATAGAATTAGGTCTGTTTGACTGTGATACCAGTGATTTCTTTCAAATTGCATCGGAAAGGTAAGTGTGCAGTCTGCTATGAAGGCAATATATAGCCCTCATAACTATGAAGTTGTTAACTACTAATAGCCATCCACAGTGTTGAATACCACAATGTATTGTTACCACACCTTACACACACACACGCATGCGCACACACACACACACACCCTTCTTCCTGGAGAGCAAAACTGACGAGAAATATCATCCTATAAAACCAGACACTTAAAACTGTAAAACATGCAATGAAAGGACACTGGCTGTAAATGTGTGCTAGATCAGGATGACCTCAGCATGGCCAGGTCATAAGTTCAAGAGGATTAGATGGAAGCCCCTGATATTAATGGTTTTTGGATAATCTTCTCAACGACCTGACCTCCAAATACAATAGAAGACGAAACTGCCCGTTAAAGCAGTTAGGCACCTGTGCTGTGTGTATATCCTGTAGAGACCTTACCTGTTGACTTTACTGAACCGAAACATTAAGAGACTGTCTTGACTCCTACCAGTGTTTTACAACCTAAACTTAAGACAATCAGCCTGTTCTGGACCCCTTTGTTCACTCTGCCAGAAAACAATCAACACACACCCCTTCATGGTAGAAAATAGAGTATAAAAACCCCAGCTCCAGCCCAGATAATTTGCTAACATGTTGGGCATCACACTGCATCCCAGACTCCTATTCCTCCCTGTTGCCCTCATACTCTTGGTTGAGCCACTTCTCTTCCATCTTCTGCTCCGGGACACCCAAAATATCCAACCTTTCTTGTCTTTCCATTCAGTAGTCTTGTATGGTTCATGAGATTGCTTGATTTCTTTTGTGTGTCTATTAATTTCCAATAAAATACTCTTTTGACTTCTAACTAGAGTCCTCTCTATAGTTAGTACTGGTATACACAGGTGAAAAAATCTTACCATTACCCTCCTCTCACAGGCCTCCTTTGAGCTAATAATTCCCCAAATCCTAAGGAAACACTGGCACTGCTGGAGGACCTCAGGATCCCCCACCATTTAGGGTAACAGTGTTGTTTTTCATGGACTCTGTGACACATGGGTTAGTTGCTACCTGCATACTATTTCCTTTTTATCTAGCTATCTACAACAACTGTGAGATTACTTTCATGGTCGGTTAGGAATAGTGATCTTTCTGTGTCAGTGTGCACTAATGTGCAGTTGATTAGATTGAATCATTTTCCATTATAATGCCCATTTTACCAGTTTGGAGAAACAATTTTGGATGTCTGTCTGTCTGTCTGTCTGTCTGTCTGTCTGTCTTTCTTTCTTTCTTTCTTTCTTTCTTTCTTTCTTTTTTCATGAGGTTATCAAACTTGGCAACTTCACCAAGGAACTATATAAAACAAATGAAAGTATGACATTTTCATTCGAGGAAGAACCATTTGAAGATGAACCTACAATGTTAGAAAGTGAAGTGGAAGCTGTGCTCAGAGCATTTGGGAGAAATAAATCACCAGGAACAGATGGCATATCAGTAAAGCTGCTTCAAGCTACAGGGACAGAATCACTCTAGTTCTAACTAAAATATGTCAACAAATATGGAAAACAAAAGATTGGAAACACTTAATACATATTCCAATCTCCAAGAAAGGAGACACTATTGATTACAGTAACTACAGGACCATTACATTAATCTCCCATGTAAACAAAGTGATGCTCACAATTCTACATCAAAGACTTCTATCGCATATAGAGTGAGAAATTCCAGCAGTTCAAGCTGTGTTCAGGAAAGGAAGAAGCAATAGAGATCATATTGCAAACATAGGACCTTTCCACACTACTCTATTGTAGTGCTATTGTTCCACTTTCAACATCCTGTGGAATTCTGGGGTTTGTAGTTTACTGAGGCTAAAGAGCTCTCTGGCTGAGAATTCTAAGTGCCCCTCCCTAAACTACAGACACCAGAATTCCACAGGATGTTGGAAATGAGATAATAGCACCATAACAGTGTAGTGTGGAAAGGTCTATAGGTTGGATAATGGTGCACACCAAAAAGTTTTAGAAGAAAATCAGCCTGTGCTTTATAAATTATAACAAAGCTTTTGATTATGTAGATCATGAAAAACTATGATCACTCTTAAAGAAGTAGATGTACCACAACTGGATTGTACTGATACATAATCCATACTCATGAGAAGAGGCTACCATCAAGACAGAATATAGAGAAATGGAATGGTTTCCAATTGGCAAGATAGTCAGGCAAGGCTGCATTTTATCACCTCACATTTAATTTATATGCTGTATGTATCATGTATGTAAAGAAGGATCCAACTCATAGGAAGGAGGTGTGAAAAGTGGAAGAAGGAACATTAACAATTTTAGATATGTGAATGACACCATACTGCTAGCAGAAAATAGCTAAGACTTGGGATGATGAATGACAAGGTCAAGGCAGAAAATGCAAAGGTTGCTGTTGAAGACATGGAAATAGTTCAAGATTTTCTGTACCTTGGTTGAGTCATTAATTAGAATGGAGACTATAGTAAAGAAGTCAGAAGAAGGAACCAGGCAAGATTTTGAAGCGTCAAGATATATCATTAAATACTAAAATTAGGATTGTCCATGCCACTGCATTTCCAATTTCTCTGTATGGTGGTGAAATGTGGACAGTAAAGCAAGCTGATAGGAGGAAAATCAACTCCTATGAAGTATGGTTCTGGTGAAGACTTCAACGGATAACCTGGACTGCTAAAAAAAAAAACAAATGAGTGGGTCCTAGAGCAAATCAAATGAACTCACTCCAGAAACCTAGATGACTGAACTGAAGCTGTTGTACTTTACCATATCATGAGTAGACATGACTCATTAGAAAAGACAATAATGCTTTGTAAGGTAGAAGGCAGTAGGAAAATTAAAAGACCACATTACAGAGGGATAGAATCAATCAAGGAAGCCACAGTCCTGAGTCTGCTAGACTTGAGCAGTGCTGTTGATAATAGGGTGACTTGGAGATCTCTCATTCATAGGATCACCATAAGTTGAAGTCAACTTGACAGCAATTAACAACAACAAATAGGATGTTAGCCAATGTTTTGTAGTAAGAATGTGTCTTGATAGCCCTTCCACATGCATTAGCAATACTATGAAAGAGCCCCATGTACAGAATGAATGGCAGAACTAGTCCTTAGTGCAGGCCTTCCATCCCTACTTATTTTTGGTAGCACTTAGGGCCGTTCACTGAAAAGTAATATGATAAAAATTAAAGAACCACACTCCTGGAAGCTTCTGGGAAGTATTGTGCTCCTTTAAACAGAAGTGCATATCCCCTTCTTGAACCCAGAAAGAGAATTGTACTTTTGGGCCTCCCAGAGGATTGATTTATCTTTAAAACAAGACATGTGGTTCTGCGCCCTTTTTCAATGAAAAAACATTTTTCCTTTTTTAAAAAAATGAACCTAGAAAGCAGATTTCTGATCACTTCTGATTTCTTTAGGAAGACCTGTTGTGGTTTGTGGTCGTTCCCAGGGGTGCAAAGTTGGACCCATTACATTTGTCCATCGCTTTCTTAGTGGCTAGGGATCACAGGTCAGCACTATACAGAAACAAAATTCATGGCTTGGCAGGCATTTTGGGAGCACAAGAAGTGGAGTAAATTTACGGTCTAACCAATGAGATTTGCAAATTCTGAAAGCTATGTATCATTTTACATTTATAAATGAACAATCTTAGTGCTTTCTATAAAGCCGTCAGAAACGTAACAGTGTTGCCATTTTAATTGGCATCACTCAGTACTTCCTTGTGACCTCTATGCAGTCCCACATACCAGGTCTATGCCTGTGCATATCGATATATTGCATTGCCCAATCATTGAATTACAGTCTTTTCTGTGCTGTCCTCTCAATCAATCAATCTCTCTCTCTCCCCCTCTCCCTCTCCCTCTCTCTCTCTCTCTCTCAATTTTTTGTGTATTTTTTTAACAATAAATTGCAGTTGCAATCTAGATTTACCCAGCAACAATACACTGGTGAGAGTTTTAATGTTTACTTTTCCTTTCAATTAAAAATCTTCTTACAGCTTCAGCCCATTTTTGCTTCCTGTTCAGTGTGGTTGGGGAATTAGTAATGAATGGTTGCTTCATCAGTTAGCTTTTGTTCCCCATGGGGGTTAATTACAAGTTTCCTTTCATTATTTTAAATTCTATTTTGCTATAAAAGTAATGAAAGGTAATGAACCTCCACTTAGTAATGAAAAGTAAAGAACCCCCACTTAGTGAACAGAAGTTGATTAATTAAGGGAACAATCATCATTAATTATTCAGCCATGCTGAACAGAAAGAAATAACAGAGGCAGAAGCTGCAAGGAGGAACCCACTAATTAATGAAATTATATTTCTGAAATATACATGGCAGAAGAACCTTTGCAACTGAATGAATATAGATGCTATAATTTGGCAGTTAACACTTTTTTCTAAGAGTAATAGGCCCTAGGGATGACTAACATGTTTCTTTTCTGCAAGAGTTAAGTCAGATGTTTCTTTTATCAGCCTTGCAAGTCTCTGGTTGCTGTGCTGATTGTGTGGAAATCTGTTTAGTGATAATTAATATCAGTTTTAATCCTTTTTCAAACAAATTGACCTTGAATTGTACTTGGGAGATATTTGCAAAGTATATAGAGTATTTAGAATCCATCCATCCTACTACAGTATTTGCTGGGGACTTTAATGCATGCATTAAATAATGCAAATTTATATGCCTGTTCTGTTGTGTCCTAGAAATGGACACTTATGGTGACTTTCCTCTATTCATATTTCCAAATATAACAACTGTTATTATGGAGGACTTAGGCTGATTCGCTTTATAAAATAGAGCAGTTTTCATATATTCAATGGCGTTGCCAGTGGAGATTAGGAAAGAGAGTATATTTATTTTTCTAATCTTTGTGGCAGTGTAATTGATTATTACAGATAGACATGAGAAAAGCCAAAGAAATGTTGAAACAACTAGCTATTGAACACCAAAGCCATTTGTCTAGAATGAAAAAATTGAGCCCTTGGACTGGACAGAGCTAATCTCCTTTTACTGATTCCGCACCCTTCTATTTATAACACTTAACATACCCAAAATATAAAAAAGCCTTGTCAGTTGCATGTTTCAATGAAGTTGAAGGCTGATACAGGAGAATCCTATTTTAGAATTGGGCATGGGTATGCTAAGATGGAAATACTGAAACTGTGCCCACTTTTTGCTGTTTTGTTCATTGTATAGAAACTCAAGTGAAGAGTTAATTTTCCCTGTATAGCTGGTATTCACCTGATTGTTTTTAATTTTTATTTGTATCAACATCTCCTACCAAACACAAAACAGTATATAGTAATATTACCCAACACTAATCTATCATTAATCAAATACAAGAACAATACTAAAAATACACCTAACTAAAAAAACAACAGTTCCCACACCTATTGCAAACAGCTCATCAAATACTGATTATACTTAACCTTCCTTTAAAAAAATTACATTTCATCCAAGTAGTACATTATTACCCTTATATTGTATCCTCAACAGTTTGATAATGCTATGTAATTTCTACAGATTTCATCTCTTAACCACTAAAAATAACATAATTAAATCTATAAGACTATCAAATCCTTGCCTAAATAATTCTTACTTAACAATGTTAGAAATTCTTAGATCTTCTAACATTGATCTTCTATTATATATATTCTAACTCTGAAATTAATTGAACATCATTTAATCATAATCAGCTTGAATCTCTAATGAAACATATCATAACACTTTAACCAAAAACAGTAACAATCAAAAATAATCTAATATTACATAATGTCTTACTCATGCTGTATGGGACTAAATCATACCATTATTTTAATATCTTAAAGACCTATTCTCATCCATTCACCCTCTGTTTCATTTAAATAGTCAGTCAAAAGTTTCCATTCAAATAAGAAATTCTCATTCATTTGACCCTTTAATCTAGTTGTTAATTTATTCATTTCTGCTATTTCAGCCAACCTAGTAAGCCATTTAGATGTTGATGGAATTTCCAGCTTTTCCAGTGTTTTGCATACGATAATCTAGCTGCAAAGTAACATATATTGTATAATCTTCTGGTCATTCCTCTTGACATTAGTATCTTCATCCCAAATGCCTAACAGAAATAATTCTGGGGTTTTTTAAGAATTGGGCTTTTCAAAGTTTTTTGTATCAAATTCTGAATATTACTTCAGAATTGTTAGCCTTGTCACAAGTCCACCACATATGAAAAGAGGATCCAGTGTGATCTTGACATTTCCAACAAGTATTTTCCATGTTTTTATACATCTTAACTAATTTTTCTGGTGTAAGATACCAACGGAACATCATTTTATAATATTCTTTAACATCATAGCAGAAGACATTTTTGATTTCTTTCATCTATAACTTTTCCCACTGATTCATATGAATGTTATATCCAAAAATTTTTGCCTGGTTTATCATATATTCTTTAACTTGTTGTTCCTCCATTTCAAATCATAATAACAATTTATATGTCTTTGCCATTAAATGATTCTCCTTTGCACATAACAGTAATTCAAAATCTGATTTATTTCTTTCAAAGTCTTTGTTCTTCTTATCTTCCTTAGGAATTTGCCTGATTATTATATATTTCTCCTCCTGGAATACCTTGATTTTGGGGTCACATTAAATTTTAAAAAAAAAATTTTTAAAGTTTGATTTGATCTGATTTGATTTGATTAATGAAAAATCCTTAACTGCATATAGAACACTTTTGGCCGTGTTAAAGGACAGCTGATAATGGAAATGCATTACTGTGTAGAGATAAAAGGCATTAATGTGGAAGCAAGCATTGACTCAGGCTTGCTGATTACATGTTTGAAAATATTTTATTTAGACACACCTCTATAACAGAATCTTAGCAATAACCAAATGATGCTGTTTCTTTTTTAATAATGAGAGTTTTCTTTGATGAGAATTTTGATAAATAAACAGAAATGCCATAAATGCCATAAATGTAGTAAGTTGGAATGAGAACCTTTTTGGCTTATTCTTAGGTCTGGGTAAACAATCTATCCTGGATAGGGTTGCACTCTCCTGAGGGACCAGATACATATCTTGGGAATACTAGAACCATTTTTCTTTCATTGGAGACTCAGGTGAACTTCGGGATAACCTAGCCACAACAGTTTGGGCACTGGTAACTTACTGATTAGACTATTATAATGCATTCTGCATGGAGCTACCACTGAAGATGACGTAGGTCTAGAATTAGCACAGAACACAACAGCTAAGTGGCTGACCGGAATACCATATAGAAACCATGTAATAGTGGTCTTGAATTATACAGGCTATGTATGCTTGTATTCTGATTGCAAGGTGCTGGTATGACATTCAGTTCTTGTAATGGCTGGGTGCCTAGTGTTTGAGGGAGTGATTTTCCCTGCATATCTCTGACAGTTCTGTGAAAGGGGCTCTCTTTTCTGTTCCACTGTAGGAGTACATGTAACAGAACTTGTTCTCCTGTGGTATCTCATTTGTGGAGTGCCCTTCCCTTGGAGACTCAGTTGGCTCTAAACTTGGCTTTATTTTGGCACCAGCTTAAAACATGCATTTTTATTAAAGCTTTGGAGCCAAATTATATATAAAGTAGTTTTTTCTTATCAGTGAATTTAGTAAAAATCTCGAGACTGAGTTTTATTGTAAATCAAGTTACAACCAAGAGAGCTGATGGCTCATTATTCACAGGAGTATTTCACATTACGTGGTTTTAAATTGATTTTAAACGGTTTTAAATTTTTAAGCTGTTTTAACTTGGTGAATTGCTTATGTTTTTAATTTGTTTAAACTACTTTATCTCTTTAAAATTCAAATTGTTTTAAGTGTTAAATTGATTTTACTTGTACATCACCTTGAAATATCATGACAGAGAGCAGCATATAAATTTGTAGTAAAATAAAAAAATGATTCTGGCAGTACTGTGTGTTTTTATCTGTTTTAGTTTTTCGGGACACAAACTATAATTTATGGGAAGTAAAACTTAAACAGTGTTTTAAATAGAATGTGTTACTACATTAATGGCAGAGAACATTTTAAAATACTGATATTTACATTGTAATGCAGTATGCTTGAGCTGATATTTTGTTTTGGTTACTCTTTTTTAAGGAACAATGGTACATACTTTGGCATGGAATGATATGTCTAACATACTTTGTGGACTTCAAGACACACGTTTTACAGTCTGGTATTATCCCAATGTAGTATATGTTGACAAGGATCTCTTGCCAAAAACTTTATATGAAAAGGATGCAAGGTATTGTACGCTTTAGGTTTATTATTTAATTTATAGCCACACTCTACCAATAAAGCACTTACCAGTTAGCTAGTGAGTCTCCACAATGTTATGTACATGTGACTGTGTGTGAATATAGGATAGTTCTCCTCAGTGTGGAGTAGGTGCTTAATTTTAATGGAGTATGCAGCCTCAAGTTAACCAATCTTCAGCTGAAGCTTTAATGTGTAAACAGTGTATGTCTGATTCTGTGTGTTTTATATTGTTATGTTGTTTAATTTCAGTTGATGACAGTAAATACACTAGTTATTAAACTGATTTTTGGAGTGGGGTACTCATTGGCTGGACATTGCATGCATTGGCTGCCCCAAGCACATGGAGGAAAAGTCAGGCTTATAGATGATGGATGTGCCATATTTTGTTTGGTGGTCAATGAGTACTAAAAGAGGGAGTGCAGATAATGCTTATGAAAACATACTCTGTAGCTGGGATTATTTGGTCTTTTGTTCCAGCACAATTATAATTATACCATACTTATTCTAAATCATCATTTCTAATCATTTTTTTAACAGTGAATTTAGTAAGAATCCCCAAATTGTGAGTTTTGCTGAAAGTCAGGTAACAATCAGGAGAGCGGATGGCTCACTTATTCACATAAATATTTCACCTTATCCAACTATCCTTCATGAATATGTAAACAATTCAAAATGGGAAGATGCCATAAGACTGTGCCGCTTTGTTAAGGTAAATAGAAAATTATTCAGTTTACCTTTTGTAAATGCAGTAGTTGTAATCTGTTACTTCAATTTGGAAAAAATGAACTGGTTCATGTTCTGCTCAGGTTATATCTCTATACTGTACCCCTTACCTATTAATGGTTTCTGTCATACCGAAACACAAAATGGTATTTAAATTCTCCTGCCTTTTACATTCTGGCTTGTGATGTACTGAAAAAAATTTCGTGTTGGAACAGCATCAGCTCCATATTTCTCTCTGCCCGAAGGCCTGTGACAGTCATCATTCTAAATGTAGTACAGATCTTGTTAAGCAATCTTGCATCGATATTACTAAACTATTACTATTTGCCTGTCTACATGTTTTAAAATCCAAATTGTTATGAATTATCACAGAGAATTTTTATGTTGTAATATTACTAATGAATACACAGATTAATAGGTTAGAATTCTGCAAAAAGCTTGCTTTCAAAAATGCTAAAAAACACTTTCTGAAAGTGCAGTTTTTTCTTATCGATTTAATTGGCCACTTCCCTGAGCCTGAGCTTGGGCTGTTACTTAAAAAATAAACAAACTTAAGTTACTCATTGTTTTGAGTGGTGTAAAGGGCTGTTATCCTTGCTGTTACATCATGTGCAGAAGCAGTGTTCATCGCCACTAATGTTACTGTTACTCAATAAAAATACAGCAATCTGTCTCTCCCCCCTTCTGGCTTCTAAAGTGTTATTTTTAAGCTTTCCTTTTACTTATATATTTTTGACTGGGCTGATTGTGTGGGAAAGCCGCCCCCTCAACAAGCAGAGCATAGGCCACAGGCATTGCTAATACCAAGCTCCATGCTTTGTCTTCAGTCACGTTTAGTCAGCTGCACGCAGCTAAGCTTTCTATGTCTGCCTGGTGAGGCAGTCCTCATCTCCCACTGGGCCATGGGCCTGCCAGTGCTACATGTGCTGCCTCTGCCAAGCCTCAGATCTGTCTCTAAGTGGTTTAACAGATATCTTGCTGTCTGCAGATGCCTAGGGAAGCAGTGTCTCCTATTCTGATCACCTGTCCTGATCAACACCATGTGCACAACTTGCACTAGGTATCATTTCTCTTTTTCACTCGTAATCTCAGCTGGAGTGTCTACCTAGTGAAGGAACCCCTCCCACTCTGATCAGACCTGTGCATCCATCCATATATGGCTGCTCTGGCTGAGCTTTGTAGGGCTTACACCAGGACAGGACTTTAAATGACAGTGACTGTGTGTGCACTGCCGGGGCCAAGTGTGAGTCAGCACAAAGCACATAGCAGTACCGCAAACTCCTTCTTAATACAACAAATTGCAGCCATTCCTTGTTTCTTCTGCAAAGAAACACTACTCCAATTGTAGTGAATTCCAAGTAACATATGATTTCAAATACATGACTTGCAAAGTGTGACTTGAGATAAAGATGTGCCCCTTCTCCTATCTGACTCTGTTAGCCTGCCCTTCCACCTGATCCACCTATCCAAGCATGCCTATGCACCTTTTAGAAACAAGTGTAACAGCCCACGTATCATTGTTTACATGCTGTGTTTTCTGCCCTTTGGGATCAGTAGCCTTTTAAGGGTGGAAGGAGAAAGAGAACAGGCTACACCGTATTGACTGCTTATGCTGACTATTTCAGTAACAGTCTCATTAGCATTGGACAGTGTTATAGCTGCTGTCTCTGTGGTCTCGTAGCAGATGACAAATGGTCTTGTAGCAGGTGGGAAAGCAGTGAGAAGGCAATTGCCGGCTGCCCTCTGTTTTATGCCAGGGTTATCCAGTTGCCCTGGTGTTTTTTTTAAAATCTTCCCTTTTATTTTTCCCCATTTGAAATAAAAAATACAGATAACTTCAGGCAAGGTGGTTCTTTCAGTCTACCCCCATACCGATCCTTGATGCTAATGTGGAGGTCAGAAACCATTTCTGTGTTAACAGACCACATTCTTTTGAGGGTAATCTTTTGGGATTTACACTAATAGTGGATGGTCTAGAGCAGGAATGTCAAACTCAATTTCATCTTGGGCCGCATCAGCATTATGGCTGTCTTCAAAGGGCCAGTTGTATCTGTAAGACTATATAAATGTATCTACTCTTTTATCATATTAAATAATTACCTCTGCATCCGATTATTACTGGTTTTTAAACTGTCTTCCCTCTGCATAAACTTTATTTGTCTTGGACATTTGGGGACTATTTCATCGTAGTTTATGGTCCTTGTACCTCTGTAAAGTAACATAGAATTGGTCAGTATATCCAAAGTGTGCCTCGTTCTGCCCCCAGGCTCGCCAGGCGGGGGGAGTGCCACTGCTGCAGCAAAGGTGCAAGGGCCACATGAAATGGCCTGGTGGGCCAGATTTGGCCCGCGGGCCTTGTGTTTGACACCTGTGGTCTAGAGCCGCCAATGGTCTGAGTCAACTTGTTTTCTTTCTCTCTCTTTCTGCTTTCTCACACGTTTTTTTCTTTCTTTCTCATTCTCTGTCTCTATATCTCTCCCTCTTCATTCTTCCTGCACAGTGGGCAGCCAGAGATGGCTTTTGCCAGAGACTGGACTGATCACTTGCAACGGATTTTTGAAATGAGGTTGATGATGACAAGAAATTTTGCCGAAGGCGCAGCCTTCCCACTCTCGTTTCAAAGGACCTGTACATTATTGTACATGCCATAATCCCCAAAACTGGGGAATAACCTGGAATGATGCCACTGAAGTAAATAGTAATATTATGTATTAAGTGGTTTGACTAACTCGGGTTCATTCAGGCTTCTCTACATTTACCTGAACTCAGTGGGATTTTCTTTACAGTACTCATGTCAATGAAGTTAATAAAGAGTTCTTTATCTATTTTTTTAATTAAAAAAAAAGAAATAAAAAATAGTACATCATTCTTAATAGAAATACCATATTTCCAGGTACCTTCAACATGTATTTTCTTATGCATACAAATTCTTGTACAAATAGAAATCAGAGATATAAGACAATGTTACTCCATGTTGAATAGAGTTCTTTATCTATTATGACGTTAAATATGCTATCCTTTTCAGCTACAGAGGAAAGTGGAAACTTGCAGATAAACAGACTCCATTTTAATTTGTTAATTCTAATGGATGCAATTTGATATTTATATACAGCTTTGTACAATTATGTAAGATGATCTTGCCCTGTGGGTGTTTGTTTTTTATTAATCATCCAGGTCCTGAATGTACCACTTTTTTGATCCATAGGTTCTTAAAATACAAGTATCTGCCTCAAAATTTACCTTTGGTAATTTCAGCAAGTTGATAAATAGAGGTACGCATCCAGATTAAATGCTGACAAACATACATATAGTGATTGTATTAGTGTTAATATAATCTAAATCAGCCAATAACAATTAATATATGTCAGCGTGTCTCATTCAAACCTTTCATATTCTGATCAGGTCGGTGTGATTTTACTTATCCATGGAAATCAATAATTTTTTTCCCCCATTGTGGTTGTAATATGGAAGCAAATTGGGCCATGGCTAACTACTTTAGAAACCCAGGAAATTTTCAAAAGCAGGTTGTAATATGGTACAATGCTGAAGGCATGTGTATGTATGGGAGGGTGTTTGTCTTTTGTTCAAAGGAAAAAAACAACAACAGTACTACTTGGGACCAAGTTTTTGGACATGAACGTCTTGTATTCCAGCGTATATATTCAGTCAGGGTAGTGATTAATAATTAGGGCAGAAGATGGAAATAGCAACGAAACATTTTAGAAACGTAATCTGATTTCTCCAGCAGTGGTGGAGTTCTACATCTCTTTATTTGGCTAAAGACAAATGTTTGTATTATATAAGACAAAAAATTCTTTTAAGCTTAATATATTCATTTCATTTTAAGGATCAAACATTGTGGGCATGTTTAGCTGCTATGGCAGTATTCAATAAGGATATGAATACAGCAGAAGTAGCCTATGCTTCAGTTGGTGAAGTAAGTAAATCAGGCTTAATCATTTGGATTGTTTCATCTTGTTACAAAATGGAAGCATAATGTTAAACATGCTAATTTTATTATGAATGTCACATTCTTTTTAAAAAACATCAGATAGACAAAGTTCAGTATATCAGTTCCATCAAAGATCTTCCATCCAAAGAATCAAGATTGGCTCATATCCTGCTTTTCAGTGGCAATATACAAGATGCTGAAACACTTCTTCTTCAAGCTGGCCTTATTTATCAAGCTATTCAAGTCAATATTAACCTTTACAACTGGGAAAGGTAATTTTTCTCAAGTTATGTGATTGTTGTAATACTATGTTTTTCTCATTATTTTTCACTCTTAATTGCTTGAATTTTAGCTAATTCAATTTAATTAATAATTTCCCCTAAATATTTTTAGAATGATGCATATTTAATTCCTTCTCTCTTGCTAACACTCTTTCAGAATGAGTATTGAATTAGTATTTAAGAGAATCAGGCCTTGTGGGTTCTTTCTAGAAATGAGTCACTTAGGGTAAACTAAGAGTATCTCAGATGTTGGTATTAATTATCTATGTAATTTGAACAGTCTGGATATTTTTTCCACCATGTAAGCATGAGAAAATGTTGTTTGACAAAGAGAAACCCAAAGCTCTACTGAGTATGTTGAATTTTTATGCATCTTTAAAATATAACCATTATATTACATATATATAATATCAGTACCTGTGTGGATCCTGTATCATATTTACACAACCAGGAGGGAGTTGTATGTGGAAATTGGAACTTTCAACTCACTGTGTTTCCTTTTCAGTCTTTTCTCAGAGAAATGGTGCTGAAATTGGAACCATTACTTGGATGTATAACTTTTAGGCCATTTCCATGCTACACTGTTATAGTGCTACTATTCCACTTTCAGCATCCTGTGGAGTCCTGGGATTTGTAGTTTAGGGAGGGGCATTTAGAATTCTCAGCCAGAGAGCTCTTTGGCCTCAGTAAACTACAAACCCCAGAATTCCAAAGGATGTAGGAAGTAGAATAATACCACTATAACAGTGTAGTGTGGAAATGGCGTTAGTTTCAGTCTAAGATGGTGAATTCAGTGAAACATTTTAAACATTTTAAAGTGCTATTTATTTATTGCATTTGTGTCTCACCAGTGTACGTAGCATTCTCAGGGTGTGTCCTATTCATGTGTCATCCAAAATCATAACTGTTTCACTTTAGCAAGGTTGCTGTATTATGTGCCTCCCTTTAAAAAAAAAATCTGTTTTCAAATCTTCAGAATATTCTACTCGTGCTGAAGAAATTACTACACTAACATTGAGAAGTTAAGATTATTTTAGACTGAAAAACAAAGTTTGAAAAAGTGATTTTTCCAAGTTTTCAATCTAATGTTTCCTGGAGTTCTACATGATGGGATCACATGCGTATTCCAGTCTGACATATAGAGTGTTCCCCAACAGTCAAGGCTCAGTCTCTATTCATGTGAATTCCTTAATAGTATTAGTAGACACTGGATCCCTGGTGTCACAAATTTTATAGTAAAATATTGTTCCTGGGACTACAGTAGACCATTACAGTAGAACATTTTATAGATCTTCTTCACTAGATATGAAGCATTCATTTGCTTAAAATTGTAACAAGCATGCTAAATTCAGTGGGGAATATACATTACAATTTTTAATATACAATACAGAAATATAACTGCTTCTTATAACATAGTTCATAAAATTTGTCTAGGCGATCATCATTGCCAGCACTAATGGTAGGTTTCTTTTTTGCTTTATGTCAGGAAAACTTTCCACCAGTGCAGTCACTGTACAGCATGTATTTTTATAAAACCAGAGCATTTGTAATTAGGCCAGTTTTTGAGTTCAGGCTGATGAGCTCATTATTGTTTTCTTCTAGGGCACTAGAACTTGCTGTGAAACACAAGACACACGTTGACACAGTTCTGGCTTACCGACAAAAGTTCTTGGATGACTTTGGCAAAAAAGAAACAAATCAGCGATTTTTGCAGTATGCAGAAGGGGCAAGTATTCTGTGGAAGCTGAGTTACACTTTTTCAGAGACTTAGCTCGGTAGCTATAAAATGGTTTCAGCCTATAGTCTGATGTATGCTTAGTAACACTTTGTGTCCCCCTCCATTTTTTCACAGTATGAAATAAAATTGGCAGCTTTTTGTCATTAGGTTTCAAAGCTCTTGTTTTGAGGCTTAATTTTTAATGTATTTGAACTGAACCAAAGTGTATGGGGGGGATATCCCCTTCTGAAAAGCATAGCATGTAAACACAATACAGCTGAGTAATACATATGTAAAGTGAATGTTATTTAGAAGAAAGATAGAAACATTGAGTTGATATTTCAGGTTTGTGGTTCATCAGTGGAAGCTAATCCAAGAAAAGATTCTCTCCTAACCTGTGCTAGCATTGAAATCCTGTGTGATTTATACAATAGCTACAGTATTGTTTAGCTTAGCACAATTTTTGGTAAGGTATAGTGAATATTATCTGAGTGTGTGTGTGTGTATGTATGTGTGTGTGTGTGTATGCGTATAGCTTTTGGCAATCTATATCATAACCTTCACATTCTCCTTATATAAAGAGGGATGGAGACTTAGAAAAGTAGCATGCTTGGCTAGTAATATCTGGCACATTTTGATTTGTAACCTTTCTCAGTACCAGCTTTCTGAAACAACATAGCTGTGATGCATAGTTGTGGTAAGAGGGCCTCAGTTGGCTCTCAAAACAGAGCTGTTGTGCCATCTTTGATGGAAGTGGAGACACATCACTACGCAAGAAATAGAGAAAGGACAGGCTGGAATCCAAAGAGTTATTTAGGCTTATACATGAGACAGATTGCATTTTTTCTGTTTTTGGACAGCAGACTTCTTTAGTATATGACAAACTGCTTTTAAAATATCCTCAGTTTCCAAAATGAATTCCTAGGTGACACTGGGACCTGCTGTTTGAGAGAAGCAAGCATAAAACCTTTTCAGGCGAAAAGAACTAATTCCAAGGTTCTTCAGATTCCAACCATTTATTAATTGTAATAAAGTGAAGAAATTCATAGTTCAAGTATTATAATAAACTGTGGTGATGAGTGTTTTTTCCATCTGTTTCATAACATTTATGTGTAAGCATTTATTCTGCAACAGGCAACTATAACTGGGGGTTCAGAGTTGTGCAATGTGAGCTACATTATTGCCGCATGGAGGGTTTGGATTTTTTTTTGGTCAGATCTTAGTCAACTAGATTGTTATGGTGAATGAGGAACAATGCAAATAAAATATCCTTAAAATGCATAAATCCTTTTAGATAAGCAAACACACATGAAATAGAATTCTAATTTTGGCAGAAGCAACAAAATCTGATGAATGGCATCATAGTCAGTGTTGAAGAGATCTTTAATGAGGGACAAGAATTCACATAATGTTTTGACACTTTGACAGAATGGAATAAAAAACAAGATAAAGCAGAAATGTTCCTTATAAAGTAAATATATTGCAAATGCAATTTTATTTGATTTACCTATAATGACTATGGTGAAATCTAACATCTTGCTAGCAGAAATCCACTTGTGTAACTAGACTGTGTCCTTCCTCCGCATCCCAAATGCCCCCCTCCAAACTGCTGCATGGAGTCATCAAACCTTCAAGAGTAGGTTTTTAAGATACACAGTGTGGTGTATGGGAGAGGGCTTCCACTCTTCATGCCAGTGATGGAAGCAGGATATATCACCCTATAGTTTGTTCATATAATGTTCCTTAAATATTAACAATTGAGGGAAATTGTTTAACACACTGTATATAAGTAAGTACATTTTGACTTATATTTTTTGATGCTAGATGGAAAAGATCAAAGGTGTTTTGTTTTGACTCTGAAATCTATCTTTCAAGCCCTTGTTTGAGTCCCATATATTTGATTAAATTACATCTTCAGTGGACCAATTTATTCAAAACATGGTATGCTTGAAATTACACATTTTTCTCCAGGAAAATACAGCTGTCACACCTAGTGCGTTATTGTTAGAACATATTCAGTAAATTAGATCACAAATGATTAAAAATTGCCCATAGCTCATATTTCCTTAAGGCTTTAGGAGACAACATAACATCAAAAATATGCACCAAGGTACAATGTATGCATTTATGCAGGGTCTAAAATGTATATTTTTGGATATCATTTAAAAAGTGCCATATTTTCATTTAACATGCACTGCAATCTTACACATTGGCACTCCATATCCACAGGTTCTGCATCCACAGATTCAACCAACCACAGCTCAAAAATATGTGAAAAAAAAACACCAAAAAGCAAACCTTGATCTTGCCATGCATTAAGCACTACAGTGATGTGTAGGCATATCATGCTGTAGCCTCCCACCATTTCACAGATCTTCATGCTCTCTCTGATACTCATTTGAGTTGTTCACCGTTTTATGTAAGGAAAACCATTTTACTACACTATTATATATAATGGGACTTGAGCATCCATGGATTTTGGTATCCATGCATGATCCTGGAAACAAAATCCAGTGGATAACAAGGGCCCAGTGTATATGTTTGCTCATCAGTAAGTGCCATTGTATTCATTGGCTTTTATTCCCAAGTAAAATTGCCAAGGGTTGCACCCTTAGTTAGCTTATAGTAAGTGATATTCAAACGATTCTTCACTTGAAATATCTGTTTTAACATCCATGGGCAGTAGAAGCAATATATCAGATACATAATACGATGTACTGCAGTGTGAAACTGTAGCTCAGAATCTACCTTTAGTATGCAGTTCTGCTAGAGTTATTGAAAATGTTTTAAAGTAGAAATTAATAGCTCCTATATTTTTAAATATGAATAATGCAGTCAGTGTTTTCTAACGTGCAAAATTTCTTGCCCTTCTGAGGGGTTACTTTACACGTGCAGTTGATAACTGTAAAGAAAGTTGATGACACACATGTACGAATGTGCCATCAAAAATGCAAATTACTTCAGGTGGAGCTTCCTTACCTCTTCATATTTTCTCTTCATATCATCTCAAATACAAATCTCTTCAGCAGAGTCAATTTGCACATTCACTTGCCAGTTGACAGATGTACAGAAATCAAGTAATGCACAAATATGTATGAGCTGTGCCATATACATCACAAGTAACTGTTCTTAGGTTTTATGGGTTTTTTTCCCCTTCCTTTCTTAAATCCTAGTTCCAGTGAAAGAAATCCCCAAACCATAAAAAGTTAAAAAGTTGTAGCTACAGTGCAACATATAATTCAAGCTAATTGTGCCTGTTTGGCTGAAATACTCAGTAACATTAATTTCAACATTTTAATCATTTGGGCTGGAATCCAGACTGCCACTTGCAGAGTTCTTCACATGAACAGGTTTTTCCAGCACCCCTTTCCTGCAGCAGCTTCATTTGTGCCTCCTCTTCATCTTCCCAAAAGTTAGAATACCCTGCAGAATCATATCCTGTGAAGTGCAAGGGCTTGCCTCCAGGAAGGAAAATTGGCAAAACCTCATGCGCATGCAGAAGCATTTTGTGCACCCGCATGGGCTTGTCTGTATTCCTGCCATAGTTTTTTTTTTAAACTTCATAACAGATTGCAGAAAGCTTCTAGCCACAAAAAGCTAAAAATGTTATGCAGAATGTTGTGAAGAAATCTGTAGCAGATGTAACATATAAAAACTTGCCAGGTTAATTTATATGCCTCTGCTATAATGATGATTAATGGATACTTCTCTCCCCCTTCCCCTCCCCCTGCTTCTGCAGCTTGAAGTCAACTGGGATAAAATCAAAGCCAAAATAGAGCTGGAAATTGCAAAAGAGAGAGAACGAGCTGCAGCTACTCCAGCAGTCAGAGCAAGCGTAACCATACAGCGCTAAGTGCCATGCTGATTGTATTAACTAGTGGTTTTATCACTCTACGTCAGCATACTGGTAAGCCTTAGTATGTGTGTCTGAGTATCTTGAGATGGACAGTAATGCTTGATTCTGGACTCCTGAAACTTTTGTATGCTTGTTTATTATTGATGGAAAGGAATGTATATCTGTATAATCCTGTTATGAACTACAACCCTATTTAGATTATAGTGCTCATATGAGAAGTTTGAAGCTCTTAAACTTACTTAAAGCAGATATTACCAAGATCAGTTTCTCTGGAGAAGGTCATCTTTCTTAGTAGCACAGTGGGGCACATGGAATTTATCGACATAAATAAATGGTCAACTATTTAGATTCCCAACAGACAAGTATGCAATTTCTTTTAAAAGCAGACCACTGGTTTTGAAATTTTTATGTGTAGTATAAGGAAGGTGTCTTTGTATACAGTTATTTGGATATGAAATGTAAGCACAGCCTCAGAAGTGAAGTAGTGTTTTACCATATGCACAGACTGCAGTTGTGAAACTGCTTAATAAAAAATATTGTCAGAGAATTTAATAGAAATTCTTGTTCCTTTTTAAAATTCTTTTCAGATTGCAACTTTAACAACAATAAACCTTGCCATTTTTTCAGATGTTATGAAACAAAACTTGTTGATATTTGCAACATGCAAAATAGGTGAAGTAATGGGTAATTTTTGATTGCATTAACTTGTGTTAACATAGAAGTATGCTTAAACTGTGCTACAAATGGTTGCATGTTCATACATCAACAAAGGTGAACTGAACCGGAGATACTGCTTTTTAAAACTGTTTTTATCTTAAATCAATATTGAATCAGTTTGAAAACCTGTTGTATACTATCCACTTTTAAATAGCAACTGTATTTCCTAAAAATATGTCATGTCTGGCAAGAAACCTTTCTAGAGGAGTATCCAGCTACTTAAAAGTATTTTTTAATGGCAAGCTATTCCATTTGTTTATTTGTATAAAATATATGCTTTTTCACCACTATACCATGGGTTAAGATTGACTGGAAACTGCTTTTCTTGATGCAGCCTCATTACTTGGTCAAAGTATCCCCCATTGTAATTCATTTCAAGAAAGTACCATTAATATCCTGGTTGATGAATAAGCAAAAAAAAAAAAGTGTTATGATGATATTGGTAGTAAAATAGTTTTATACAATATGTATATTTTAATATAAATTATTCTTGGAATAGGAATTAATTTTGTGTCTGATATATAAATAATGTAAAATGTATGCCTTTGTTAATAAATATTTGAAATATTTTACTTTGTGTTTCAGTTTTTAAAAACAAGTTTGTAATTGAAATCATTCTCCTTAAGAATTTATGATTCTTTAATATGTTACAAGCCCACGGCAGGCTTTGTTCCTTTAGCCAAGAAAGCAGCCTTATATATAACTGAGAGCCAAATCATGTCTTCATAAGAAGCCAAAAAGGCCAAATGTTTGCCACAATGGATCTCATCATGGATGAGATCTAAGATTCCATCTTTCTTTCACAGCATAAGTAGAGAATTCAGTCCTTTTGGTTCTATAGTTCTTTTCATTAACCATTAGTCATTTTGGTTCTATAGTTCTATCTTCTGTTCCTGTTTATTTTTATATTTTTATACATCCTGGAATAAATTATATTATATGGAAGCCTATGTCATCTCTGATAACTCAGAGTACAAATAAAATGTGTAAAGCTAGTACAGGGTTAAAGCTGAGGAGACAAAGCTGAAGAGAATGGTGAAACACAAGACCGCTGACTGAATTATCAGTATTAACATTCAGTTAAAACACACACATATCCAGAGGGTGCATGTTAAACTCGGTACTGCAGAATATTAATATCTGTAAATATTAATTTCTAAGAGAGTCCGCTTTCACCCCGTCACCATTTAGTATTAGATACATGGAAAGAGTTTCATGAACAGGTGGGGCTGTCATGCCTCCAGGTGCTGATGTGTGCATTGACCATGACCTCCAGTTGACAAGCTGACTATACTTCAGCTATGAATGTTTGTTGACAGCTATGGGAATGGGCTAGTCTACTAATTCATTCGAGAGCCTCCACATTGGTACTGACTTCATAAGTGTCATATCTTGAAGCACTGGGTTGCAGGAAGTACTTAGGATGTTTACAAAAGAGGCAGAATGCTTTTTAGTCTAAAATATACCATTTTTAAATACTGTTGTTGAAATATAAAAAGTATAAGACAAGACATTTTAAAACCAAATGTGCTTTTTGGATCGCAGCCACAGTTCCAAACTGAACATGGAGTTTAATGTGTTTATTCACCAAGCAAAAGTGTCTAACATTGCAGAGAAGTCACCTTTATGTGGTGAGGGTCTACCAAATGATAAAAGTAAGTCCTGTGTTTTGGCAGGATCGATGGGAAAGAATAACGCAATCAGCACATTAAGGTTTTGTAGTGTTGCTTCATTGTGCTGCAGATGTTTTTGAAATCTTGGTCTTTGAAAATGTTGGGCTCATAACTGTGTGAAAATTTTATCAGGATACTTTTGCTTTCCTGTTATCTAAGGTCAGCTAGATTAAATTGCCAATGGCTTTTAGGCAAGAGACCTTCAGACCCAGACTTACCTAAAAGACCAGTTTGCTGGGACTTGAGGGAGATGTGGTGTGGCAGAGAGCCACGATCTTATCCTCTCCGTATACCAGTCTCCCTCCCAGAGGGCTGCATGGCCTTTGGGAAAGCCAGTCAGTTAGTTAGTCAGCACATGGAGATAGTGATATCTTCTCATAGAGAGGAATAAAACAGTAGGTTTCACTGGCATCTGCCCAGGGGAGAATATAAGATGCCTTCCAGCCACCCCTTCAACTGCCTTACAGCAAGAAGTGCCAGGAGAGCCAAAGAGGAGCAAAGAGAAGGAAACAGGAGAAGTGGAAGAAGGCAAAGAAGAAAAGAACAAAGAAGAAATGATGAAGAAGATAAAGAGACCAAGGAAGTAGGAGTGGGAAGAAGTGCAGTGGGAAGTGGCAAGGTGAGTAGTAGGAAATACAGAATAGCAAGCCCAGCATGTTTACACTGTTCATCGTCAATCAACATCATTTTTAAGGCCCATGAGCTACTTTGGCAGACTGGTTGTTGGTAGAAAAAGAAGACACTCATAACACAACAGCCCTTTAAGAGCTTAGAGCTGTGGTTGTTCACCCTTATGAGAGCTACTTAAAAAGCTACATGAGCTTATTTAGAGCTGTAAAGGGAGCTATCATCAAATGGAATGGACCTATCAAATTAGGACAGGACTTGTGACTGTACAGGATTGGGTATAAGCTCTGGTGCTGTCTACAACTGGTATATATTTGGCAGGAGAAGAGGGGATTCTCTTCTTCCTCTGGTGGTATTATAGTATGAGTCTGGATCCAATTTTGGGGAATAACAGGGTGCACAGGCCCTGCAACCTCTGGTGCAGGTGGGGACTTGAATGCATTTTACTGTAGTCAAGTCCAGCTTGTGGACTGTTGGACACGCCTCATTTTTGGGTGGGTGGCTTATCCAGTTACTGGATCTAGACTTCATGCCTGGCCAGCACTATGCAGACATTAATAAAGTTTTGCCCTTTTGATCTCCAGTTGGACTTTGTGTTTGTCTTCTGTTACTGCCCTGGCTAGTCCGAGCTTTGGGGATATTAAAAGATATCCTTTTGATGTCAAAATTCGGCTTCACTTCTCTATTCCTCTACACGTGCTTGCAAGGCCACCGGACAAGCACGTAAACAGGTTCGGCCGTTAATAGCCGTAATATTCAAACTACAATACAGGCAGGCCAGAAATAGCTGACTCGCTGCTTTAGGAGACCTCCAGGCAAGTACTCTAGTTAAGTATGCACGCCACTTACGAAAGAGCCTCTGCCCCGCGATGGCAGCTTGATGGGTAAACTATGCAATACCCAAGTACTCTGCATCTGCATACTGGCTACTCTATTGAGAACTACTACGATAACTCAATCATTCAGATTCTGACCTTTCGGAGGCTTTGTCTCCAACTCCAAATCTATTGTTTTCCCCAAGTACGGCATAGGCTGCAGTCACAATTCTCCTTATAAAAACCCTTGATTCCGAGACCTTCCTCGGAATGCTCCCGAGTTTCATCCCGCCTTGCTGCGGCTTTGCTTGGCGAGCCTCCCCTCAGCTCCACGTGCTGAGCTACATTACACCCCAGCTTCGCTCTCTAATTTTCCTGGGCTTCAGGACAGGTGAAGTATCATTCAAACCAGCAATCCCTCTAAAAACCCCTCTATACCACTCCAACTTTTATTTTCTTTAGTTACCTTGTATGAGTGTGTCGCATACACTGTTTTGCTTGTATCTAATAAACATCATTTATTATTCCAACTTCGGTGTTCTCCTTGACTCGACCCGACCCCGTAGACATAGGGTTCAAGATCTCGCTAAGTTACCCTGCCTCTCGTAACGCTAAGCAATGCTCTGAGCTAATTTTCCCCAACTTTAGTTGAGCACGTTTTGGTGTCCCTCCCGGGACCCCCAGTTCACAGGGTGACACTTCATTCCCTTCATTCGTGGTTAGACCCACAATCTGTATTCTTGTTAATGCTAAAAGAGCGCTCATACATGCAACAGTTACTGAAGAGGAATTATTTATAAAGGGGCTAACAATAGTAAAGTTTTCTTTGACTTACCAGAACAATACTGCATTTCAGTTAACAAAGTAGATGTGTTCCTGGACGTTACTTTAACAGAAAATTTGGCCCCACAAAACATGGAAAGAATTGTAGCTTCCTATATTACAAAAAAGAAGAAGAAGAAGAAGAAGAGCGGTTGAATGTATTTCAAGAAAGTTTTAATTCAAAACTAATAATATGCATGTGTGAAATGAAACAACCAGGTTATGTAAGCCTGCCTGCCTGCCTGCGTGCCTTCCTTCCTTTGATTTCTATCTACTTTTCTTCAAACATGGGACCCATAGCAGAATAAGTAAACAACATTTTGTAAACATAAGTAAACAACCTTTTGAACCTTCTGTAGACTACTTGAAGGTGTCTTCCATAGTATTTGCCTTGCCTTTTTTCTTTTATCACACAGCATCTCACTGTAGCAATCTGAATGAGCACAGTTATCTGAGGCTTCTGTTGAAGTAGTCAGGGTGAGTCACTGAGGACCTGAACACAAAGGGTTAGCCTATACCTTACTGAGTTAGAAGGAGACTTTGGGAATCTCCTATAGCCATGTCCTCTGTGTCTCTTTTTTTCCCCAGGGAGAGTTAATTTGCTCTTCACAGTAAATTACTTGCAGCCCCAGTAAACCTTTGTTAGCAACCTAAAAAGTTAGTCCCTGTCCATTCCTACAGATAGGCAGTTGATTCAAGATGGTGCCACTGGGTGGGAAGGAACACACTTCTAGTCCTATGTGCCCAAGAGCCTTTGTAAAAATAAGCTTTGTTCTCAGAGAATAATTAACAGAGGTATGTCTGTATTGGACATTTATGTAAACTGTTTGGTACTCAGAATACATCTCTGGAACTATTGTTAGAAATTTGTATACTTTCCACCTACTTTATCGTCTTTAGTACTGTGACTATGGAATTATTCAGGTTGGAAACTAGAGGTTTTGAAAGATCCATTTTTGTTTTATTTTGCAGCACATCCGTTACAACAATTAGAATATCCAGACCTATTCACCTTTTGCAATTTAATGTATTTTGGGGGAAGCCATAGCTCAATGGCAGAAGTGTGTGCTTTGCAGAGAGAAAATCCCAGGTTCAATTTAAGTTAAGAAGATGTAGGATACAACAGGAAATGGCACTTCCTGAGACTATGGACACCTGCTGCCAGTCAGAGTTGATAATAGATGTTCAGTCTGACCTGGTATATCAGGACTATCCGTCTTCCCGTATGTCAGTTTTTCACTCTTTTTGTTTTTCTTTTTGCTCTGTTTGTCTTTCTGTTAATCAGTGGACAATCTGTATTCTTGCGCATTTCACCTTCTGAAGTTTGTTTTTTTTCAAATTTGGAATGGAACACCTACGATTGACATTCCGCAGAGAACAGGAAAGATGGAGGTACATGCTTCTCATCTTCCATCAAGGAAAGAAAGAAAACAGCCTGTTGTGAGGAACAAATGAATGAAAACCATCATTCAGAATAATAGCCTTTTCCTTCTCCTCCAAAGAACATGTGAGCACATTAAAATTGTTCATGGGCCAGTAGAGACGTGGCTAATTGCTTAACCATGGTTAAGCAGAACCAGAACAAGCCTGTAGAGTCAGGTGGTTTCTTCCTTACTTTCCTACTTCAAAAGTATAGATCTATTGTACTGACTCAAAACAAAATTAAACTTGTGTTGGAGTTGATGTTAACAGAACTTAGGGCTAACAAGAGTTCCTACTTAATCCAGAACATAAAGGTAGTTTTCAAATGCGAGCTTCAGATCCTGAATCTTAGTAATTAGCTTCACCTTCTGTGTCACTGTAACAGTTGTGTGGGTTAATCTCAGAAAGAGCTATTCACAGTGTAAAAAGAGGGTGCCAAGATCAAACAAACTATCTCCTTGTTCCCAGTTTTTGGCCTGATTTGACCAGATGGTAAAGTTACATCTGTACTGGCATTATAAGAATTGTCACTGTAGCTGCACTATTGTGTTAGACTGATCAAATGATGCCTGCCTTTCACTTTACATTTTATTGCACTAAGTCAGTCATTGCACAACTTAAAGTGAATTTGAATCTGCATTTCAGTATTTTAAAAATGATACTAGTTTCTACAGAGAACTAAATCTATTTGACACTTGTCCTCAGGTTCTGGAAATGCAGAATACCTATGCTTCTTAAGTTTTATACAGTTTGGCTGCCCTTAGACCCAACATTCTGTTGTCACTTCCTTTAAAAAAAATAGCTGAAATTCATAACTTTCTGTTACAACTCTTGAATTCTTCTAAGAGTTTTATTTATTTTCTTCTGGGCCAAAGTGAATGTGAATTATTTGTAATTGATAAAGACAAGGAATACATTGGTTAAATATAAGTGATAAAAACTGCAGTGCTTGCATGTTTTAAAAAAATCCTAAAGAAGCAAAATCTGAACCAAAAACGTATGTCCCACTGACAAGAGCCTCAGGAATATGCCAAGCCATTACACACCCCAGTAAGGTTTTTAAAGTACTAAAACACTCCAGGCCTGGTTTCAAATGGGAATTATGCCAACTTAAAATGCTTTTTCAAAGCAGAAAGCAAATCTGAAAAGTAATAGGATCCTGGCATATTTGTTTTGGCCTCCCTCACAGAAATGTCAAATGATTCCCATAATATAATTTGCAGTACTGAAGTAATTTGGGCTTTGCCTCTCATTTATATTTAATAAATGTGCCATTTTTATCAAACTTGAAGATAAGCAGGAACAGTGGGCTATGCTTTCTCTCTCATATGAAAAACTTGCAAGTTGATAAAGCATATTTGGCTTCTCATCTTGTGTTCAAAAGGTAAGAACACAAAATAGCCATCCTGGGTTAGACCAAAGGCTCATTTACTCTGGGACTGTCCTTACAGTAGCCAGCCAGATACTCCTGGAAAACTCATAAACAGAACATGAAGGTAATAGTCATTCCTGTTTGCTTTTTTTAATTTCTTTTGACTGGTAATCAAATATACTGCGTCTTAGAAGAGGGGCTCCAGCTCCTTTCTTTTAGCTAGCACACAGCTAAAAATTACTGAAAATGAATACACGAAAATCAGAACAAGCCATTGCTGTGCTGGTTTAGGGGATCATGAGGATTGTAGTCTAGTTTTTATTCCCAAACTGATTTAGACGTAACCCATTTTTAAGCTGTTTATAGTAGTGTCCATCACCCTTTCTTGCCTTAGTCTTATTAAACTCAGTAGAATTTACTTTTGAGTAAACATACATAAAATTGATCAGGCTGTGAGTTAATCACATGTGACAAAGTGGAACAGATAAGTGTGTGATAATTTTTAGATGTCTATGACATGACATTTCTTTGTCTCACTGAGGCAATAATTTGGGGACACTTTGGTTATAATCTTTTCCTTAGTGTGCCTTTTCTCCACTCCCTTTTTTGAATCTTCAGCTGGTTGATCTTAGCCAGCAGAGCAGTTGTTCTGTTGGCTGATTGCTGAAGTAAGTAGGCAGAAGGCTGTTGTGCGGGCATTAAGGCAATTCAGCCAGCAATAGTCCCTGTTAGCCAAGATAAGAAACTTCTGCCTATTCCTAATTCTATACAGTCAGAGCATCTTTGAGTTAGTATTGCATTATTAACGATGCAATCTTAACCCAAAAGATGTTCTGTCTGCAGTGGGTTAGACATAGGCAAAAGCTTCTCAAAACTGTTGAACTGGCTTTCTGCCACTATAATACCTTCTGCTGGCTGATCTCTCTGGTGAGCCAGCAGATGAACCAAGAAAGGGGTAGAGGGAGGAATCAAGTTATGCCATATAAAGATTTTCCCTGGGATACAGGGAAGAGATAGGAGGAAGGACTTGGAAAAATGGAACTGATTAGAAACGTGCAGATTGGCAGAATACTGTGATCATACAAGTGAGATGGGGCTTGAAGACTGAGGAGTGTAAAAAGGTGGTAGTAAGGAGACTGAAGCAGTGGAAGCAGGGAGAACTTCATGTAAAATGTAGGTATCTAGAAGGTCTTGGCACTGCAAATGGGTCAGTGGGCACAGCAGGAGAGGCTATGTGCTGTCAGAAAAATACTAGACAGGTAAAAACAAGTGAGTGTTATGTCTAGACTCATAACCAACCATAGTTTTATTTTGCATGTGAACCTGAAAACTCACCTGCGAAAAAGAGTAGAGAAAGGCAGTCATTCTTCCTGATGTGTTTCTATCTGATAAGTTTTAATATTTTAATTAAAATTTTGCAATTCCATCTCTCTTGTTAATTATTTTGAACTCTACTTTTACTGGGATGGATGGAATGATTCATTCATTCGTTTATTCACCAACTGAAATACAGCTGTGCCTTTCCAAAGGAAGCACTAGAACTGACAGGAACAAAAGTGCAGTGGTGGCGAAAATATTTGTGTATATCTCATGCACATACAGTACAATTATCAAAGGGAAAAACTACTTTGAGCCTCAAAACTATTCAGAAATGTTAGAGATTGTAGTGAAACCAAATGGCCTTGAAAACAGCATCTTAAACAATTGTTGTTCAGGATTTAGCTAATGAAAATTGTATTGATTTTTAAACCAGATGCATGCAATTTGTGCTCTTCAGGTGTTATTGGACTTCAGCTTCTAGCATTCCTCACCCTTACATATGCTGGCTAGGTCCGATGGGAGTTGCAGTTCAACAATATCCGGGAGGCTACAGTGAGCCTACTCCTGCTTAAAATGTTTGGAATAAAAAGGAAAGGGTGACACTGTTGCCTTTCTTGTTTTCATCTTCTTATTTGTTTCTGAGTATGATTAAAAGAGTGTCCTTTTTATAGAGATTAAATCATTGCCCTCATTGTTAGTGCATTTTAATCACATTTTAGTTGAAAATAGTTTCAATTCTTCTGCATGCTTTTTTTCCCCTGCCAGAATAATTTATTTCAGATCCTATAGATTTTTTTTCCTTTTCAAAGTTTCTGTCTCTTCCAAAATGCTCTTAGCTAATAAGTAAATTAGCACCAAAGAGTGGTGCTCTCACAATACCATAAAGGTAATGTATCTAATCTAATGCACATAATGCCGAGGCAAAGATTGCATTTGAAATCCAAATTATAGTGAATTGAATGACAACAAAAGGCCATTTATATTCTTCTCAAAACCATGCTCACTAACTATTAAGAACTTGCTCTAAAGAAATTAGAAAACAGAAAATAGAATTTTGAGGGCAAACATGAAATTCTTCATCAACAGTTTGAACCCACTTTACACTTGCAAGTCAGATCCTCTGAAGCAAGTTGCTTTTGGTTGGCAGGATGTATATTTCAGATCCCTGGCTTATAGGCCTCCTTTCTTTTTAATAACACATATTTACTTGTGTGTGTGTGCATATAAATATACCTTCATTTTACAAAAGTGGGGTACGGGCTGTGTATGTGTTTCTTGGTGATAATACTGGCACTGACCAATAGGTCCTTGGTTCAAACTGAAACATGCTGAATTATGTTTAAACCTAACAAGAGTCCACTGCCTGCACAGTTCCTCAGCTCTCTGAAATGTACCTTTGATTGAAATGTACTGATGGCATTATCAACCATTTCTGTCATTCTAAAAATGTAAATATTGTCTTTATTTTTAGACAGATAAAATAAATCTTTTAAGACACAAAATACAAGCTTAATTCAGTTGTCTTCACCTCTTCAATTGTTATTTCCATCTGAAATGGATAGAAACAGAGAGTCTAAAGAGGAATGCCTAAAGCTTGGCCTCATTTTTTTACAGTTGGAAATTGCCAGCACTGGCTTTCCTTTTCCTTTTATGTAGTGTGTCCATCCTGATTTGAAGAACTTGAAATGAGCCTCTAATGTGATGTCAGCCACAGTGAAACCATCTGGGGATTGGTTGGATATAGTCTTGGACAATCTTTCATCCTAGACAAATGTCTGTCAGTAACCTCCTCTGTGAATTCCGTGCCTTGTTTTTAAATATGACGCACACACAAGGGACCATTAAAAAAAAAAATCTATTCATTAGCTTGCTGCTAAGTTAACTTCTTCATATTTGCCCTAAATGTAAGGAGACAGTTTGAAGCAGCTGTGCTACCAAGCATGCCAAATGTTGGGGAATGATGAAAGTTATAGTCCAGCCAAATCTAAAGGTCTACACTTTCCCCATCGTTCATATAAAGGAACATGGAAATGATACATATGAACAGAAAGCATAATGGAGTATGTTACCCAAAATGAGGTCAGTATACTAACCACAGAGCTTTCAGAGATTTGGAAATGTGTAAAGAGAAATGATTCTACAGCTATTGTTAGACTGCAACTTCCATTATCCTCACTTTGCCTATGCAAGCAAGGGATGATAGGACCTGCAGTCTAGCAGCTTCTAGAGGGCTACACTCCATATGTAAAAACAGGAACTGGCACAACTGTTTTTGGATTGGGACAATCCTGTCATCTCCTGACTTCATATTTCAAGTGATGAGGTGAACATACTTCCACTTGTAAAGTTGAGTTGTATTTAATTTGTAAGCCCAGTTTGGGGAGAATTATAGGGTATAAATAAAGATAATTCTTTTGTGCCTTCATTTTCATGCTTATCACAATAATCTGTTGCTTCAGGCAACCTGCCTCTGCCTTCTTACATACATAGTTTAATTACTGCTTGCACTTTAATGTGATTCTGAGTTCATATTGTATTGTTCATCATATTTATACTGAGTTCATATTTGACTGTTCAAGAATACAGCAGCTACAGTTTTGACTGGAATTCTCTTCTGTGATAATAGAAAACGTGCTAATTACATCACTTGGAGAACCAATGTGGAGCTGCTGTTTGAGTGCTGGAATAGGACTCTGGCAGAACAAGGTTTGAATCTCTCCTTGGCCATGGAAACCAAGTCAGCCATGGAAATGAGTGACCTTTGGCAGATCACAGCTTCTTAGCCTCAGAGAAAGACAATGGCAAACCATCTCTGAACAGATCTTGCCAAGAAAATCTTATAATAGGTTTGCCATAACTCAGAAACTACTCGAAGGCTTACAACAAACTTCTGTTTACCTGGTTTCATTTGAGGCACAATCCAAAATGCTAAATCCTTCAGTGGCTTGGATTCAAGATACCTAAAGGGCGCACTATTCCCATTTAACTCAGCCTCCTCATTAAGATCTACTGTAGAAGTTTTTCCCAGCAGCTTTTCTTAGTAGCTGAGGCACAGAGCTGCGGCCTGTCTCGTTTAGAGATGTCTCAGTTTAGAAAGGATTGTCTTGCCTACGCTCTAATGGCCTTCTGTCACCTTGTTAAGACTTCTCTTTTTTTGGAAGAGAAAATTAAAACATGTTTTCCTAAATTCTTGGTTTTACATTTGTTTTATCTGCTATATGTCTCATCTTTAATCTGCAAATTTTGTGATTTTTTTTGTTGAGAGATTAATGGGTTTGAAACCCATCATAAAAAAATGAAAAAGGCAGGATATGAATAATTTAGACAACTAAAGCGTATTTTGAAAACAAACACCACAACAGAGGCTTATTCAAGTTTTTCTGAAGTCGCAAAAACCTCTGGGGAAAAGAGCAGGACTGTGACACTGTAGCCACCAGACAGTGAGTGCAGTGTTTAGTTGGCTCCTGTTTCCACTCTAGAGAACTGTTTTCCCTCAGTTTAACCCAGGAAAGGAACGGATATCTCTGACTGTAAGAATATACAGTATTCATAGGCGTAATGGTGCTCAAGAAAATAGAAGTTAAGAGATTGCCTACCAATTTGCAGAGAAGCCAAAGTCAGGAGCAATCTTCAGCTGGTCTGTGTGACTTGTAAACATCTCTAACAATGTGCATCTGCATTACCTTATATATACTGAGTAGGCTCCACAATACAGTATTGGAATAGTTTGTGTTTTCAATTCAGTTTGTGTTTTAGATTTAATCTCCATTTATGTCAGGTTGCAGCTCTAGTAATACACAAGAGCTCCACTTAGGCTCTTTGTTTAATGCTTTAAACACCCTGTGCTAAATGAACGCATGCCCATAGTCTTTTGCAACTTTTTGTGATACACTGGTTTTATAGGCCCAAATGTGGTAAGAGCATGGAAACCTATAGCTTCTAGGATCCCTCAACTAGTATGGCCATGCTGACCAGGGATTTCTGGGACCTGTAGTCCAAAAAGTCAACTTTTCCAGGCTTTGGGCCAAGACAGTACAATGGTGGAAATGCAGTGCCCTCTCTGCATCCAGTATCATATTTTGAATTGGTCGCACTTACAAAAGCATCCCATTAGCTCTTATGAGGAAAGGTGGAATATTAAATAAGTAAGTGGATGAATAGTAATATTTGGTGGAACAGATGTAGAAATAGTTACGTCAGAACTGGGTTACAATATCAAAATGTTTCAAGGTTCATCATGATTTTGCAGGACAATAATCCACATGCCTTATGCTTAAGTATCACATTTAAACAAGCCAGACACCTGGCCTATTTTCACCAAGGAGGATCTGTTCTCAACAAGGTGGCTTATGAAGCCTGTTTTTGGAATGTACACCTGGGACCATGATGTTCATTTTGGATCTTTGTGACTGTAAATTTGATTGTTTTTTTCTTTTCTTTTTTTACATGCTGCTTTTTCAAGTACTGTCGACTGCATACACTGCCTCCTCTTTTTTTTAATATAAACAGTGTGCATTTGGGTCAAAGGAATAAAAAGGAAAGAATTTGTTGTGGTGATCACAGGAAATGTTATCACATTCACCTGCCCTTTGGCTCCTTCATAGTTGTTGGGCTTTTATTAAAGCTACATGCCTTTAAGGCAGTAATTAAGCACTGGATAAATTACAGTTCTATGCTAGACCGTTCATTTCTTGGACAATCATAGATAAGTAAAGAGACAGGTGTATAAGCAACAGTAGCACATATTTCTAATTCTGGTTTCAGGGACTGATGGCTTGGGGAGCCTGGGCATCTGGATGGGCAGTTCCTTCAGGGGTATGGTTGTTATCTGTGATACTTATTATTCCAAATTACACTGCACCCAAGTCCTGGTTTTGGTGCACTGTGCTTTAAACTTTAAAACAAAACATGGCTGCTGGTGGATCCCCTCCTAGCGTCACCAGTGAGGGAGTTCCAGCATTTGCCTTATCTTGTGGCATGGTGATGCCAGACCTGGTGAATTTTTACTGTAAGTCCCAGTGAGTTCCATTGGATTTACAAGCATATATACAGTATATGAGGGCACCCTCAGTCAGAAGGAACTCAACCAGTACACCTAGAACTGTCGTAACTGGGCTGATTCTCATAACCATTGAGATCATGGGTGATGCAAGAATCTGCTGCAAATGTCGTAGCTGTTGCTTGCAGCTACCTGATCCTATGGCCAAAGCTGATTGTTTCAACTATTGCCACCAATTATCCAAAACTGAGCATCTCTCTCTGTTACATCACATGGCTTTCAGGCCTTGGCTGGGAGCCAGCATGCAGAGCAATTTCCAGCGGCCACCAAAAGTCCAATGGTTGTACCAATCAGCTGCAGGACTGAAGCAGGGAAGGGAAAGGGCTTCATTACCCAAGATCACTCAAGTACTTTTGTAGTTTTATAGTGTGTTTCAGCTTTCAAAGTGCTTCACAGACATTATTTGAGCAATGCTTGTAAAGTACTGTTATGGTCACACTGCACTTTTGGGACTAAAGCTGAGGTAATAATGGCTCTATGAAGGCCTCCTGCTGAACTGAAGATTAGCCACTATGCCACACTAGCTGTCCACGAAATAGATCAGTTGAAAGGTCACAAAAGCAAGCAAGCAAGCAAGCAAGCTTCTGAGACCCTCAGAACTCTTGATCAGACCGACTCTCATCAATAAACAAAATGGAATGGGGGGGATACTGATAAGATGCTGCTGGGTGCAGTTTCAAACACACACCTTGAAACAGAATGGAGGAAACTTTGGACGTTGGACCAGCAGAGTTGCTTGTAAGCATGAAATAAAGCAAGTATGTCCTAATCTGTATTCTTTTATTTAAAAAAAAAGTCATAAAGTGCACTAGTCCAAAGAGCAGACTGGATAATTTGGGTAACCAGACTCTACCGTAGTGTTAGTAATCAACCCTGTTAAATTTACAGTCCTCTTCACTCTATAAAGATCTATGTCCCCAGTTCACTCAGGCACTCCCTCTCTCACACACACATCCAGGGCTTGCTGTCCTCCTGCAGCAGAACTACCTGTCCCTCTGCATTTTATGGAGACGGGGCAGCAGCACACCCCTAGTGTTCAGTCAAGGATAATATCCAGATTTTAAGATCCTACCAGTGCTATTTGTCACCTTAATTCTAACAATCTGAAACCTGAAGGGCTGCTTTTATTTCTTTGCAAAGAAAGGTTCCTGATTTATTTCTCAATTATCACCTCTCCAAATATTCCCTAGTCTTTTGGAATTTAACTACCACGAACCCCTTTCAAATAAAACAGGCAAAAGCATTTAACCCTAGGCCTTGAAATGACAGATTCCCTATTTTCCTCCTGACATATCCCCCCACAAACCCCAATCCTCTTTCTTGGTTTATCTTGAAGGTTTGCCCGGGAGACTTAACCTCAGGATTAGCCAGGCTTGTGTGCGCGTTTTAAAGCATCTTCCCGAAGGAAGCCAGGGGGAATTTCAACCAGCTTGTCCTGGGCTTCGTTCGCCGCAAGGAGTAATCGCATCCATCCTTTCCAGTCCTTTAATCTGAAGCGAGAAGATTTCGTTCAAGAGGATACATCCCCGGAAAACAGGGGAGGGGAAAAAAAAAGAGGGGAGGATTAAAAGGTCTCGTTCCAAATGTTCCCCAACCTGACCGCATGTTCAAGAAACACAAATTAGGCACTTCAAGAGAAATAGACGACAATCATGAGACATGGCAAGGCCGGCGGTGGCTTCTCCTTTCCGTCCGTCCGTCTGGTTTTTAGCTCCTCGGTCGGCAAAGAGGCAGGTCGTGGTTTTTCCCTACAAGTCGATCTACCTCGGGATGTGCGACCCCGAAGCAAAGGGGCGGCGAAGGACCCCAGGCGTCACCCCCTAGGCGCCCCAAACCGCCCCCCGCCCCATAACCCCTGAAGATCTCGGTAAAAGAGTGGCCGGGGGGGGGGGTCCCCGGCCACGTGGACTGCCCGGGCGCCGTCTGCTTTGGCGGCGGCCGGGTGGGGGACTGACTCTCAGCTCCAGGGGAGAGGCGAGGGGAAGGAGGCCGGCCCACGGCAGAGGGCTTCAGCTGCCTCCCGGCCAGCGGTCCGTCTCGGCCAGGCCTTGGGTCGCCCCGGTCGCCAGGCTGGTGACCGGGAGGACGACGGGGGGCGGTTGCTGGGGCCGCACGGACTCCTCGTACGTGGGCAAATACTTCACCTCCTCGTAGCTGGGCAGCTGCAGGAAGACGGGCGAGACGAGGTGCAGGAGCGGCACCGGCGGCTGCTCGCGGCTCCGGCTCTCCAGCAGCGAGTCCTGCGAGGTGGCGGCCGTCGCGTTGAGCGAGGCGCCGCGGGCCAGCGAGTCCAGATCGCCCTCCTCCTCCTCCTCCTCCTCCTCCTCGTAGTCGTCTGCCTCTTCTTCTTCCTCCTCCTCTTCCTCCTCGTCGTCCCCTTCGCTCCGCCGACCGGGGCGCCTCCCCGCGCCCCCTCCTCCTCGCCGCCGCCGCCGCCGCCGCCGTCCCCGGCTGCGCCTCCGCGGGCTGGGGCAGATGATGCGCTGGAGAAAGTAGCCGATGGCGAAGAGGACCAGCAGGATGAGGAGCCCCGAGAGCTTCCTGACGAACCAGCCCACGTTGTCCAGGAAGGTGTGAAAGGGCAGCCTGCAGCACTTGACCTCCGTGTAGGTGACGTTGCCGAAGCGGCAGCAGCTCTCCTGGCCGCGGCACTGGAGCGCCTCGCAGTCGCCCTGGCAGGGCGGCCAGCCGAGCCAAGCCGAGCCCGCCAGCGCCAGCGCCAGCAGCCGCTCCGCCGGCGGGGGCGGGAGCGGGGCCGCCATCCTACCGCCCCCCGCCCGCCTTGCCGCGGCTGCCGCTCCCGCGCCGCCGCGCTGCCCTCCGGTCCCCGACTTAGCCGAGGAGGAGGAGGAGGACCGTGCGTGCGTGCGTGTGTGTGTGTGTCGGGGACGGCTGGGGGGGACCGCCTCGCGGGCTCTCCACCGTCGCCCGGCGGCGGATCCCTTTCCCCCTCCTCCAGCCCGCCCGCCCGTCCGACTCACGCCTCTTTGCAAAGTCGCATCGTGCGTGTGCGTGTGCAACTCTGGCCAGGGAGCGGGGATGTCTCTCCCCCTCCCTTTGGGGTTGGTTCTGCAGCGTCGATTCGGAAAGAAACAGGCAAGTCTCCCCGGAAGGCGGCAGCGGGATCCCTTTCGCTCCACCGGCCCAGCTCCGGGCTGCGGAGCACAGAGTCCCGCCGCTCACAGCGGCGGCGCGCCAGGCGGGACGGACGACGCGCGGGAAACCAGAGGCGGGAAAAGGAGACAAGACCTGGCACAGCGCGCGTGCGTGACGGCCGCCCAGCGGGCTAGGGGACAGACGGGGACCCGGCCTCCTGTCCCGCTGCGGTCGGCCTTCCGCATTGGCTGGCTTCACTTTCGCAGACCTGATTATTTGTTTGCGAGTTTTTCCGACCCTTTCCCCCTCACCTCAGGCACTTCTTTCCCAGGGGAACCTTCCCTCTCTGAGCCTCTGATCAGACCCCGCCCGCAGCTCTTTAAAAACCCGCTTCTGCTCCTCCTCCACCAACCACTGCCTGGCCAAGCTAAGGACAGCGCAGAGCCCAGCTGTTCAGCGTCACAACCCGTCTCCTGGTGCCCACCACACACTTGAGGAAGGAGATGGGTGAGAGCAAGGGAGTATAGGACCATCATCAGGGCTGTAGGTTTTATTAATGTAGCTGTCCTCCTCTCCTTTGAGCCATGTCTCTCCTGCCTCCCTTCCATTCCTTGAGCTCCTTTGAACCTAAGGGATTGGACCCTTATTTAAATTTACTTGCTACTGAGGGACTGGCTTACCATATTTCTGGCTTGATTTCTGATTAAAAATTGATGCTCACCATTTGGCTGATGCTAAGGGGCTTAATGTAGCTCCTTTCCCCGTGAGGGACGCTGTGATTTCGCACCCCCCGTTTCCTGGCTCCATCCATCCAGCGAGAGTTGGTGTCTTCCTTCCCCACAAGAATGTCCAATGTGGAGGGGAAAAAAATTAAGATCTCGGAGACTGTGTGCAGACTGGATTTTTGTGACATCATCACTATCAGTTTTCAATAAGATCCTACCCTTTTCTCCAATCATGAGACTGTGAAGGCAGCTTACAACATATCAAACACAATACAGATTACAGGAGATACTATACAAAAACTCGGTAAAAGTATAAAGGGTATTCAAAAGACAAACAAAATATACAGTTAAAAACATTAAATTTCATTTAAAAAAAGTATATGCAAACAGCAAAACAGCACAGCATACCATTAGAAAACATCCCATTCAGTTTCTAAAAACCTGACTGTAAAAATATTTTGATCTGCAGGCAAAAAGAGAGCAAAGATGGAGCCATCCTGGCCTCCATAGGAAGGGAGTTCAAAAGTCATTGGCATTATTCTTGGCATTATGATGAATCACTGTTGATTATTCATGACCACTGTATTTTTAAAACGTCACTGAGTACAGTTGGCCTTCCACATTTGCTCGTTTTATTTCCACAGATTTGATCATTTCTGAGTTTCCCCAACCCCTATCTCCCTCACCTCACGCACTTCTTTTGCAGGGGAACCGTCCCTCTCTGCCCCTCTGATCAGAGCGTGCAGCCCTTTAACACCCCACTGTTGGTTCTCTTCCTCCTCCACCAGCCGCTGTCTGGCTAGCCAAGGATGGCTCGTAGCCCAATTTCTCAGTACCACAAGCCCTCTCCCCGTGCCTCCCACACACCCAAGGAAGGAGATGGGTGAGAGTGACGGAGTATAGAACCATCATGTGGACCCATCCCCTCTCTGCCTGCTCTTCCTACCATGCCTCAGCCTCTTTCTCACAGGCACACACGCACACACACACACACACACACACACACACTTTGAGATTTGCATTTTCCTCACTTTTGTGGGGGTGTCCTGTGCTCCTAAACCTAGCAAATGTAGAGGACCAACTTTACTTTTATTATGCAATGTGGCTGTAGGGGGAGTGGGGAGTTGGCAGAATGAGGGCATTGTCCTACAAGTAAGAATTCTGCCCGCTCATGAAATTTTCCCCTAGTACTCTACTCACATTTCTGATATTTCAATAACTTAAGACATCAATTGAGCATTTAGAAATTTAGGTATCCAAACTAAGGGCCAAAGTTACAAAGGGAATGTGAACACAGCAAGCAGAAGAATTCTAGGTGTAAATGATTTTCAGTGTCTTGCTCTCTGCAATGTTAGAAATTTAGAGAATGAAGGAAAATTTCATGAGTGGGGTGGAGTTCTTATTTGGAGGGCCAATGCCCTCCTATTGCCCCCCCCATCCCCGCTACAGCCCTGTGTAGTACCCATCATTGCCCAGGAAAATCATTAGCCATTGTTAATGGCAGTTCAGTTTCAACTGCTCCAGAGAATGACTGCCTATCGGTTGGGCATTAGTCTCAGTTCCCATGACAGAGCAGGCCTGTCCCAATCAGCAACCAAACACTACTCTGTATGAATGAAAAAATAATTGGGGTAACCCCCAGGCCTCCCAAAATTATTTTCATACATGCCACACAGCCTATATTTAAAGTTCCAAACATTCCCTCCAAATTTGGCGATTGACATGTAAGGTGGTAACAAATAAAGAGCCAGAAGGTTAATTGCATTTATATGGTTATGGGGAAATTTCATGAAAAGTAATTTTTTTAACTTGTCAAAATCTTTCAAGTGATGGGTTGCACTACTTTGAATGAATGAAAAAAGAATCAGGGTGCCCCCAGGGCCCTCCAAATGAATTTCACGCATGTCAAGTAGCCTATATTTTTCAAGTAAGACTACCACAAACATACCCTGCAAAATGGATGAAACTCTTTCTGCCTGTTTTCACATAATTTCTTAATAAGGGACCAAGAGAGAAAGAGTGAGAGATTTACTTCTATTTATACAGCTGCAAGTCAGTTTTTTAAACTTAGGGCCTTTCTGCACTACACTGTTATAGTGCTATTCTTCAAGTTTCAACATTCTGTGGAATTCTGGGGTTTGTAGTTTCCTGAGGCCAAAGAGCTCTCTGGCTGAGAATTCTAAAGGCCCCTCCCAAAACTTCAAACCCCAGGATTCCACAAGAGGTTGAAAGTGGAATAATAGCACTATAACAGTGTAATACAGAAAGACCCTTAAAGAAACAAAGGATGGGCTTCTACCCCAAGAAGCTTACAATTTAAACCATTCCTGCCCTTTTTGCACATGACTTCAAACACGAAATGGCCATGGGAGCAATGCGGAATCACGAGGATGGTTCCGCATGACGTTCTCGTGATTGTGCGGCGCTCCCGTAGCACTCCCGTGGCAATCACGGATTGTATCATTTTTGGCTCTTTGCCGAAAATGACTCGTGATTGTGCATTCTTGCCGCGTCCCTCCTGCACTTACCTGGCATGCAGAACCTCAGGAAGTGTGGTGACCACGCTTCCTCCCCCAGTGCAGCCTGGGAAAGTACCTGGCTGCGCTGCGGAAGGAAGGGGCAGAGCTATCGTGCTTCCTTCCGTCCAGTATGAAGCTGGTGTGGAGGGAAGCACAGGGGATGCGATTCCCTCTTGGAGGAGGCTTTTTGCGTGATTCCCGCGCGATGGCATCGTGAACAAGGTAAGGTGCAAAAAGGGCCCCTGGCAGCAGTTTTGTGGCGGCCAGCACGTGGGGATATCAAAATGAAAAAATTATTGCCTTGGGCAAGAGGAACAGAAGCTGTGGAGAACACAAGTGCAGTTTAACTGGTTTTAGGGTTAAGACTATGGGGTAAACTGAGGACCCCACAGATCACATCATTTTTCTGGACCATCAAGGATCCATGTAGAAAAATTGACCCAATTTTTTAAAAAAGGGGCTCAAATGGGCAATAGTGACCCATATCCTCAATGGGGTGCTATTGGCTAGTTCACCAGATTTCAGGCATTGTGTGAGCTCCCCTGTTTAAGGCTGTGCAGATGAGGGTGTGCCTGAGAACACTCCAAAATGTGGCACCATGGCTAGAGGTAACCCTCCCCACCCCTGTCACCCACAAATGGTGCACTTTCTTTGACTTACTGAGATTTGAAGGTAGGGGTATTAAGGCAGCCCTCCAGAGTCCCATAGGCTTTTCCTTGGGCTAAATAACTAGAGTCACTTTGACTAGAGTTGTGGAGGAAGATCAAGAGGTGCCACTGAATGTGTTTTAAGAGGCATAAAAACCCACAAGGGTAATGAAATGGAGAAACTTAAGGACTAAATCCAATATTCTGGGGATGGTACTTTGGGAGACCTTCCCCCTGCAGACTTCCTAGATTCCTCAACAGTTCTGCATCATTTATCCAGCATCTCCCTTGGCTGGTTTTGGAGGTGCAGAGAAGACTGCAAGGGAATGAAAGGGTTGCTCCTGCCCATCCCTGTTCTCATGGAATCTGTTCTTCTAAAAGTAGGAGTCCATTACTGGAAATTGCTCTAAGACAGTGGACTTTTAATGATGCAGCAAGGAAGGTTATTCACACCCACACACACCCACACAACACTTCTGAACTTTCTGTGATACTAATCAACTGAGGGCAGCTTACAGATAATAACAATAAATTATCATTATCATGGGCAAAGATGAAATAAAATACAAGCACTGAAACAGGCAAAGTCATCAAATTGGGGAAAAATGCAGCTTCTCTCAGTATTAAACAATCACCTCCTCTGTGCCCTAATTCTTGCTTGCCTATGCTAATTTAGTAGGTCTTGCAGTTTCTTCCTAAAGAAATCTACTCAAGGCAAAAACTGTAAGTGTCACATATATTGCCCCTTGAAATGTTCAGTATTCTTCATCATTCCTCATAAGATCCCTAGGGCTGGTTAAAAGGTGCTTCAAACAGCAATAACAAAAAATAGCCAAATAAGAACCTTGAATGTAAGCTGATAAGTGTCAGAAAAATCGATGCACTTTGCCAGTCCCTTGTTGTATTACAGACATGACAGTAAAACTGAAATAAGCACAGCTTTGTGGCAGCTCCAAAAGATGGAGAGAATAAAGTTCAGCTATTTTGAAGAAGATTTCTTGGTTTTAACCAGTATAAAAATCCTCTTCCATTTATTAACAGTGGAAACTGTCTGGATTTAAGATTCTTCTTCAAATGTTGATGAGTATCAAGATGACAGCCGCATCTTGCAAACCATGCTCCTTGTAGGATGCTTTAACACTGTGGTTCCTAACTTTGAAGCCCCAAATGTTGTTAGACTACAACAACCGGAACCTCTAACTGTTGTTCACGTTGATTTGGGCTGCTCAGAGTTTAAATAAATAACATCCGAGTTTGGGATTCGTTGCTTTAGAAAGCCTCCTTTCTCTCTTTCTACCACAAGAACCAATCTGCATGCCATTCACTGCTAGTCACAACCATCTATATCTATTTATTAAATTTTAAAATGTATGTTTCATAGAGCTGAGGTGATGTGCATATTTCTTTGCAAGTTTTCCAATCCACAGAATCCTGCACACTATAATTAGCTACTGAATATCCTCTACATGTCTGGTAGAAGATATTTGAGTTCTCACTAGAATCAGTAGGTCCCAAACTCAGGTTTTTGGAGTGACAGCTTATCTATTATTTTATTTTTATTTATTTATATATATATATATATATATATATATATATATATATATATAAAAAATTTATTTAATGCGTAGACCAAAGGCCATTTGCATACAAAGTATTAAAATATAATACAATACAATACAAAATGTTAGTATAAAATAATTTAAAATGCGTATATAGAGACAGCATAGCAAAAGTACATCATACATTAAGCTACATAATGGACATGTGTGAGAGAAATTTAGAATTTCGTTTAGTTAAAACATAAACAATAAAACTATAATTAAGTGAACGCGTCTCCAGAACAATCAACCGCGATATCGGCATCATATCTGGCCTGGATCTTCATAGCTGCCAGAGTAAAAAGAGAGACCTTACGAGTTACCATGGAGTCAGTATCAGTGAGGAGATAAAAAATCTTTTCTAAAACAGTATTAGATTCCAAATGAGGCAGGATAGATCCCAAAAATTTGGCTCTTGGATCAGAATATAGTGGACAGGAAAACAAATAGCGAGGCAGATCCTCTATTTCGGGGCCCCCACAAATGCATAAACGGAGAGCCAAAGGGGTATGCGAGTATCTGCCGTCAATCACAGCAGTAGGCATACTTTGAAAACGAAGGGCTGTAAAAGCTTGCCTAAGCTTTGGAAAGGTGAGCTTTGTCAAATAACTGGCCCTTTGATGGTCAAGTTTGTAAAATTTGTACCATTTAGAAAAATTAGAATTATTGATAGCCTGTCTGTCTAACTGAGCGGCATGATGGAAAATATAATCCCGGAGCTTCTCTTTGGAATTCAAGATGAAAAAGTTGTCCGGTGGACTAGGATACCATTCAAGCAACTTATAATATCTTGAATTCCATACTTTACAATTAGGTAGCTGTTTGAAACATAACTTGGGAAAAGCTCTAACTGAGGAATCTTTAACTATTCTCCAATAATTAAATAGAGCCAAATGAATGCGGGCTCTGATGGATGGGAACCCGACCTCTGCCCGAACCAAAGCTGCCGGAGTGCCCGGGGGGAGTCTTAGCAGTTTCTTAAGAAAAGTGTTCTGGAGAGATTCCAGTTTAGATATGTGAGAGTCGTCCCATCCCCATACAGCAACACCATAGAGAATCTGAGCAATAACTTTGCTTTGGAATATTTTTAGTGCTGGAACAACCAGGTGACCCTCAGCAGTAGTACAGAATCTGAGAATTGCCCCAGTATAGATCTCAGGGCTGCTGCTTTGGTGGCTTCTATATGGGGCTTCCATGAAAGATTTTCAGTGAAATGAACGCCAAGGTATTTGAATTCTCAGCATTGTTCAATCTGATGGCCGTTAATAGACCATTGAAAGGGAAAATGTCTTTTCCCAAACACCATCACCTTTGTTTTAGAGTAGTTAATATTCAGCTTTTCTTTAGAACAGAAAACACTAAGCTTCGAAAGCAACCTTTTTAAACCTACACGGGTGAGTGATATTAGAACCATGTCATCAGCATATAGCAAGATAGAAATCTTTTTTGAACCAACAGAAGGTGGAAAAAATTTTGCGCCTGACAGGGCTGGAATTATGTCGTTGAGGTATAGATTAAAGGGTAGAGGTGCCAGCAGGCAGCCTTGTTTAACTCCTTTATTTATGTGAATAGGAGCTGTTAATGAACCAGAGATGCCTACTCTTATTGTAGCAGTTGTGTTAGAATAAAGTTCCTTAATTAGGAACAACAGGCGAGAATCTAAATCAGTGTTAGCCAATTTATGCCACAACAGGTTTCTATTAATAGAGTCAAAGGCGGCTGCTAAATCGACAAAGGCGACAAATAAATGTTTGGTGGGGCCCAAAACACTTTGCTGTGCTAGAAAGGAGAGGGCAAGGCAGTGGTCAATAGTACCTTGACCTTTCCTAAAGCCCGCCTGTTCAGGATGAATGACATGATTGGCAGTTTCCCAATCTTCTAATTTATTTAACAGATATTTGCTATATAACTTGGAGTCGATATCCAAGAGGTTGATAGGCTGGTAATTATTGGGATCCTGCTTATCTCCCTTCTTCTAGATGGGGACAACTATACTCTGTTTCCAGCCTGTTGGAATTGTGCCTGTATTGTTAATCTGGGTAAACACTTTTGCTAATATAGGGGCCGACAGCTTATCTATAACACAGTTATCTGGGGATCCTGTAACTTTTTTGAGATTGACTGAGAAAGAGAAATTTCTAACATATGCTATCATGGACTCCATCCAACGCAAGTGCATCTGATGAAGTGAACTGGAGTCCATGAAAACCTATAGCAAGAAGTTTCTTTTTTCTCACTGTCAGAGGTGCTACAAAATTCCTTTATAAATTTTTAAGCTGAAATGTACTAAGATGGCTATGTCTTTGATGAGATTTTTTATTTGTAAGAAGGGCATAAAGAAATTGCATTTCAAAAGTAATGCAGCAAGTAGGAGTCAAGTCACTAAAGTGGTATAATAAGTAATATTACTAGTTATTTTGAACATTTACATTTAATGTACATCATTTGACATTTTGACAAGATTTTTTCAAGCTATGTGCCATTCTTGTTTCAATCGTAAATCCCACCAGGTGATAAAAATAACACAAAAGTAGTGAGCAACACCCCCAACTTACTTTTTAGACATTGTAAGGGTTACTTTTGAAAAGCTTATAAACAATAACAAACCAATTGCTTAAAAAATAGTAACTTTCTAGGACCTGTCAATGCCTTGAAGAAATGCTGAGAGTTTGGGTGTTTAAGATCAAAGTCAGTTGTACCCAGTTTGACAAAGCCTGTTCATATTTGGTTGCATCCTTCCAAGTGTTGAGAGAATAGCAAGTGTGTTGATGACTAAGCCCAACACTAAATGGGCCCAGCTTCTCCATTATCAAGGGAGAAAACCCTTTGAAAGTAAAGTGATTCTTTTGAAGTTCCTTCCTAACAGCAGAAAAATTGCACTTTGAAGATGTCTCCATGAAGATAAAATTACAGTGGCCAGAATCTCCTTAGCATAATCACTGGTGTTGCCTCTTTGCAGATGTGTCTACTTCAAAGTACAGTGGTAAGGAAAGCAAAGATAAAAATAATTTTGGATCAGAGCACATTCTCAGAATTAAGGTAGGCCAATCTTGAAGTCACAGCCTTGTGATTCTCTGTAGGTATAAATAACCCTAAAGGCACCAGATCACATTTGATCCTGGAAGTGAAGCAGGATCAGTCCTGGTTAGTACTTGGATGGGAGACCACCAATATTAGGTGCTGTGTGCCATATTTCAGAGGAAGGAACTGGCAAAACTACCTTTGAGTATCCTTTGTCTAAGAAAATCCTATGAGATTGATGGGGTTGCTATAAGTAGTCAGGCAACTGAAGAAACACACACAACACAAAACTAGAGACAAGCCTTGGCCGCAAACCTAAACATACTCTCTAGAAATTAAGTCTCATTGCAACCAGTGGAATGTTCCTCTGAGTAAACATATGTAGGATCACATTGTGATAGCAAATGGAACATTATTTAAAGGGGATTCAGTTGACCCAATACTTTTCTGGATTATTCCCAAGATGCTTACAGAATAAAAAATAATGTATTTACATCTTACTTTTAAAAAATATACTCAAAGACCAAAATCCCCAATGTGGAATCAGCTGAGGGATCAGTTATTTCCATTGGTTTAGCCATGCCAAATGTAGTTTTGGGTTGTGGTCAAGTTGGCTAACACAATGAAATTTCACCATAAGATCACTAATTACAGTATCAAGAAAATTACATCATTAAAACACAGCAATTCAAAATCAAATTATAAAAAGGAGAGGTTAAAACCTAAACCTGCTCAGACTGCTCTCACAGTCAGCCAGCAACCTTAGCTGCACAGATGTTAACTGATAAGCAAGTCTTCATGGCTTTTGTTGACCTTGATGGATTTGATCTTTTCCCAGACTCATGGGAGTGCTTGACTTCATGTTCTAGGAGAGAAGGACTGCACTTATGCACAAGACCTGAAGAGCTTCCAGGATGGTATCTAATTCATATTACTATGCCAATGATGATTTCTTTGGTTCAATAAATCAGTTTAGCTGAATGTGCTATATACACAATTTGTTATGTAGTCTACAGCTACACAGATTTATTTATTTTATGCATCTTATGATTCCTCATTTGATAGTCTTGAAGATGCACCAAAATTACTATCTGTTTTAGAAATTTATACTAGATCTCCAGGGCCAAATTTACTTTTAACTCTGTTGAAGTCAGTATTGCCAGGGTTTGCTTTTGGCACAGTTTTGTCTAGTATCATATACTCTGTTAATCTTTTCTAATGCCTATATAGTATTTGAAATTGTCTGTGCTATTGCTTATACAATAAGGCTGCTGGATACTTCCAAATAATGCTAGGTGAATTGCCTCTTTGCATGGAGTGCAAGACATGAACTTAATATTTTGCATGCACCATTGTAGTGAAACCAGGGCTCATAGGGTTGAAGCAGCAGGACCTTTTGACTGGTAAGATTGACAATATCGTCTGCCACATCCCTCAGACTTGTTTCCTGTCTAATTTTCACAGCAGCTGTTAGAAGACAGGGCAAAATGGATTTTCCCACCTACAATATATTTGCTGTAAGTAACTCTTTATCTCATGGAAAGTATGATATGAAACTATGACTCTTTTTAAAAAGTCATTTGCCACCACCTTTTTGTGGCAGAACATTTCAAAAATTATTTGTTGTGTGTTGATGAGTACTTTTGTAATCCATTGTGACTTAAATATATTAACTAGATCAGTGGTGTGCCCATAAACCATGTATATATTCAGGGTACTTTAGGAAGAGGTTTGGCTACCTTGCTTCAAATTGTAATTTTTGCATCTGAAACTCAAGGAATGCTAAAGGAAGAAATGCCATATGCTCATTCTCCAAACAGAAGTATCATTTACAGAAAATGTACATCCAAACTTTCAGTACAGGCCAGTTAAGTACAGAATATAAATGACAATAACAAATGCTGTTTAGTTGCTTGATATCAGATTTGGCAAATCTGGAACACTGAAGCCAGACACAAAGATATTCTATATTTTGCCATCTTTCATGAATAGCTTTTTCCATGATCCACATTGCCCAGATTTTAATAAACCCTTAATGATTTTTTCTGCAGAGGTTTATCTTTCCTTGCAGCATGTCTAGAATAATGTAATAAATGCAGGCAGTTTGTAACATACTGACAGAGTTTCACCATTTATAAACAAATAAACAAATGTGAAGTGTTTCACAGAGAAGGAAACTTAAATAATCAGCACTACTGTAGTCTCAATCCTTAATTTTGGAGGAGAAGAGCAAAATTTCACTAAAGGAAGAAAAATGTATGACTCTCTAGATGATGTTTGACTACAAATTCCATTATCCCTCACCATTGGCTAGGCTGCTCAGGGAGGATGGGGATTGTATTCTAACAACATCTGAAGGTTAGATGTCCTCTACATTTGCTCAAAAGTAAAAACCAGCATGGTGTAGTGGGTAGAACATATAGGACTGTGACTTTGGAGACCAAGGATCAAGTTCTTGCTCCATCATAGAAACTCATCAGGTGACCTTGGGCAAGTCACATTCTCTTTGTCTCAGAAGAAGGCAATGGCAAAACCTCTGTGAAAACATCTTGCCAAGAAAACCCCATGATTTGTGTTGTTGTTGTTGTTGTTGTTGTTGTTGTGTGCCTTCAAGTCATTTCCAACTTATGATGATTCTAAGGCAAACTCATCACAAGGTTTTCTGGAGTTGAGAGTGTGTGATGTGCCCAAGGTCACCTGGTTGGTTTCCGTGGCTGAGTGGAGAATTAAACCCTGGTCATCAGTGTCATACTCCAGTGCTCAAACCGCTACACTACGCTGGCTCTCTAACCCCGTGATAGGGTTGCCGTAACTCAGGCCCTTTCTGCACCTTACCGTCTTCCGGCACTGGGGTGCGAGGATCGCGTGAGCAGCCTCCGGCGAGAGGCTCTTGTGTCCAGGGTCCTTTGGTTCTGCACGAGCTGCCTGCTCATGCAAGAGCCCTGCCTCTTCCTTCCACAGTGCAGCCTGGGAGTTTTCCAGGCTGTGCTGGAGAGGAAGCACGACTGGCGTGGCTCTGGAGGCTCTGCACACCAGGTAAGTGCGCGCGGGGCCTGGGAGCAATGCGCGATCACGCACCATTTTTGGCTTCTAGCTGCAAATGAAAAAGTGTGTGATCGGCGCCTGCCGGCCCCTGGAGCATCACGCGATTGTGAGTGCGTCGTGCAGATCGCTCCTCACAATCACGCGACGCTCCAGGCCTTCTTTTGCATGGAAAATACCATGCGAAAAGGCCCTCAGAAATAACTTGAAGGCACACAACAACAACGAAGTGCATTTGCTTCCATGTTCCTACTGGTGCCCTCCCAAATGCAAATTCTGCCTCTTCAAATGAATTTGTTCTTTCAGCCCTCCAAACTTGTAGCATTGCAGTAAATTAAAACTGAAGTTGAGCATTTAGAAATACAGTTTAGACATCCAAAGAAAGGGAGCAGGCAAACTTACCAAGGCAATGCAAACATAGCAACTAGAAGAATTCTAGGTCTGAACAATTTTTGGTGTCTGCTTAAATACACAAAAACACCAGACCCCATTTGATCTTGGAAGCCAAGCAGGGTCAACTCTTGCTAGTACTTGGATGGGAGACCACTAACAAATACGAGGTGCTGTAGGCAGTATTTCAGAGCAAGAAGCTTACAAAACCACCTCTGAGTACTCCTTGCTTAAGAAAAACCTGCGAAATCCATGGGGTGGCCATAAGTCAGCAGGCAACTAGAGGGCATGCACACACACTGCCTGCAGTGCTAGAAATGTGAGTACTGAAAGAAATTTTCATGGGGGGAGGATTCTTATTTCAGGGCCAAACTCTTTATGTTGCCTCTCAGGCATAGCTACGCCCCTGCTACCCTTTAACATTTATCAGATTATTACATACTGTGATGAAAGAACCTTTTCTTGAGTGTGAATTAGGGCAGATTGTCATGTTATGGAACCTAAAGCTTGCCATCTGAGGGTGGGGTGAAGGATCGTGTGTGATTAAAGCGTGTAGCACTGTTTGTCTCTTTCCTTTATCATGCTTGCATTGAGGTCTAGCAGTTTACTGGCCTCTTATAGGCCTCTTTTAGCACTATTCCCAACAGTGCTACTGGCTGGTTTTGAAATTCCCTGAGCAAAATATGTTCTAGGGAAAATGGGGCATTCTTCTGTTTCAGTGGCCCCTGCTGGAAGTAATGATCATTTATTAGAATGTTTTGGGCTAAATACAGAAAGTTCACTCCAGATTTTTTTGTTGAGTATCTGAGAAGGCAAGGACAATTGGTCTGTGACCTTTTAGACAAAGATGGAAATATAGAATATTAAAGTCTGGTCTTCAAAGCTTGTGGTGAATCTAAAAATCCATCTTACTCAGCCTAATTGACAACAGAGGCACCATCATAGCTTTCATGCCCAACTTGCCAGAGTATAACACATATCCCTTTCTTTCAGCTGAGCTAGTTGCACTTTTGCTTGCCAAACTTCAGTTTTAGGCAATTTCTGGCACTCCAGCCATTTTGTGTATTGCAGGAGTGCAGTATTGCATGAACAAATGTGGCAACAGCCATTCTGACTTTGTTTTTCCTTTTTAAAAATCCAGCTCATAATTAAAACCTTCAGTCAAGTAAAGGCCCTCTGAAGTTTATGAAAGGATAACGATGATTACAAAAAAGCAACTATCCTTGCCTTCCCATATATATGACAGATGAACAGGGTGTAATATTGATACAATAGTCCAGGACATTCTAGAACCTGGAGAAAGAAAGAAATATAACATAATATACCCCTCAGCATTTCACAGAGGAAATTTAGGTCACATGCATCCAAGCAACATCAGTGTGTGCTCAGGATGGCTAAAGTTATTAATGAGGAAGAATATCCAAGCTACGAGAGGTGGCAGCGGTTTGCTTTTGCCTGAGCCTACTGTGAAGGGCAAGATTCTGCCCCCTCTCCTTCCATCCTTCCTGCTGAGTTAATTGAGAGCAAACTACAGTCAGCCATCCACATTTCCAGATTAGATATTCATGGATTTGATTATTTGCAAATTGTTCCAGCCCCTGCCCCTCACAGGTGCTTCTTTTCTGGGGGAACCTTCTTTCTTGGTGGCTCTGATCAGGCTGTACAGCCCTTTAAAAACTGGCTTCCTGTCCTCCTTCTTCACCACCACCAGCTGTTGCCTGGCAGTTAAGGATGGTTCACACCCCAATTTTTCAGCACCACAAACCCTCTCCTGATGTCCCCCCCCCCCACACACACACAAGGAAGGAGATAGGCAAAAATGAGGAAGTATAGAGCCACCAAGCCAACCCACTGCCTTTCTCTCCTTTCCTGACCTGGTTTGGACTCTGGGCAACCACTCTTTCCACCATAGCATAGCCCCCCTTCCCACAGACACACATTTTGACATCTGCGGTTTTTCCACTTTTGCGGCAGTCCTGCACCTCTAGCCCTAGTAGATGTGGAGGGCCAACTGTACTTTTGCCCTTCAATCTCATTTTGCAGCAACTGAAGTCAGCTGAGAACAAAGGGGAAAAGTGGGAGGAGGAGACAGAAACTGGCACATTTTAAAAACAGCTGAAAAAATGGGATGATAGAAGATTAACTGGGACTGGCCCTGCCAAATCAGGACAGTTGGGGAGTATGGTATAATAAAGTGCGTTTCTTCTAAGCTTGTGGTGTATCTAAATTCATATTTTGAAGAACTCTGATTATTCTGAACACTATTTTCAAATGATCTGGAACTGTAGTTTGGTGATACCAGAACTCTCTGGCTAAGAATTATAAATACTCCGCCTAAACTGATGATCCCAGGGTTCAACAAGATACTGTCATGGCAGTTAAAATGGAATCCTAGTGCTATAATTATGTAGTGTACAATGGCCTCATAAGAATGTCTTTCCATTTTATACATTTGTTTTATTGTACTTAAAGACCAACAGACATCAATGAGCTACTTTGTGGGGACTTCATGGCTCCAATGCAGACATTGGGGAGCTCTCAGCTTCAGAGAGTAAGCATCTAAGGGCATGGGGTTATTTTGTTATTCACCAGTAGTTAAAAGAGGCAACTTTCCATTTTTGGATGGAGTTTCACATAAGAAATGCACTCTCATTCTCATCCAACCACTACAATATGTACTTTGATGTATCACAAGGCATATAATAAACCTGTAGCAAAAAAAAAACCCAGATGACTTTTAAAAAACAATATCTTACATTGGCAGCATTTTCATTTCAATTGTTCTGCTCTATCAGGCTTTTAACACTGAGGAGAGGAGAACAATTAATGGGTTCATCCATTTAGAATAAAACATCTCAAAGAGAATCATTGTACAGAGCAGATACTGTGAAATTGCCTCCTAATAACTTCACTATTTACGCTCCATTACTGGCAATATAATAACTGTATTTATTAGCAGTGATTATTGGGACTAGAAAAATAACTCCCCAAGCAGCACAGCTCTCTCTGTTTCTCTCTCACTCTGCTTCCCACATTTTGTAGTAAAAGGTGAAAAATTATTTTCCCTCAATATCATTATTCCACTAGATTTATTTTATTTCCCACAGTATGGTCGCAGAAAACACAGATGCAATTTCAAAATTCATTTTTAAATTCTCAGCAAGGTTTAAAGATTGGTTCATGGAGCTGTTATAATGCAAAACAAGTATTTATTTTAAAAGAATATTTGTGTTGCCTTTAAATATTAGTAATATTTTTAAAATTGTTGCAATAACTATAGCAATAGCACCAGCATAAGACAGGGGGAAGATCACCAGTTCCCCCCATGAAGCAACATTATTTGAACTTTTCACGAGCATATTTTGTAGACAAGCCAATTGTATTACTTATAATAGTCATATATATTCCACAGCTTGCAAGGCTGAACTAAAATGGCTTCTGCTAATTCAGTGTTCTATTCAAAGGCAGAAAAATGGGTGGCAATTCTGGCACTTACTGGGGTGGACTTATGAATGGCAGCACTTCTATTTGTTTGTTGTGTGCCTTCAAGTCATTTTTGATTTATGAAGACTCTAAGGAACCCCTATTATGGGGTTTTCTTGGCAAGATCTATTGAGAAGGAATTTGCCATTGCTTTCCTCTGAGGCTGAGAGAGTGGTACGTGCTCAGTTCACCAAGTGAATCTCCATTTTCTAGTGGGGATTTGAACCCTGTTTTCCACAGTCCTAGTCCAGCACCCAAACCACTACACCAAATAATAATGACTTTAAATTTTTAGAAGTCATCTAGAATAACACAAGTTGATGTGATATGGTTCCCAGATGACTTAAAGAAATCTAACTGCTGTCTGTCAGCTACCAAATGCCAAAAAACTTGTGGCAGTGAAAAAAATGAGCTGGGGTCATTTTTTTCCAGAATCTGGAAACTGACTTTTGGGGAGGCTGTAACTTCCAGAGTACTATCCCCAGCTGGTATACTGGTTAGGAGATTCTAGAAGCAATAGTTTTAAAAAGGTACATTTCCCAAGATCTGAACTTTTAATCTTCTCATTCTTCCAAGTTTAAGTAAAAAACTGCTCCAGAGAGAACTTTTTGCTGATTCTTATATAGAACTTACTCCAGTTGAGTTGACCTGTGTGACAGAGTCTGGGAAAGTAGCCCTCTTGGGTATTATAGCGGCCCAGCAACAGGTTGCTAGGCAACCAGAATAGCCACTCCTGAGAGAAATTCAGCCCATTATTGAGAAGGAAGGGTTGGAGGCCTGAGAGGGGAAATGCATATATAGCAGGCACATTGAATTGGGCTTTTTCAGACTTCAGGGAGGAAAGGCTAAGAGTCAGTCATTCAGCTAGAGAGATTCTCAAGTCAGCTAGGGGTGAGGGGAATTGAGTGAGAAGGGTGTTTTCTCAGAGAAAGCCTAAAGAGAGATGCAGAAGAGAAATCAACCCACTTTTGAATCTGGTCAGAGAGTGAGACCTAGGCCCTTTCCGCACCTTACTGTCTTCCAGCGCTGGGGTGCGGGGATTGTGCGAGCAGCCTCCAGTGAGAGGCTCTCACGTCTGGGGTCGTTTGGCTCTGCATGAGCTGCCTGCTTGCACGAGAGCCCCGCCTCTTCCTTCCACAGTGCAGCCTGGGACTTTCTCAGACTGCGCTGGGGCAGGAAGCACGACTCGCGCAGCTCCGGAGGCTCCGCATGCCAGGTAAGTGCGCGCAGGGCCTGGGAGCAATGTGCGATTGTGCACCATTTTTGGCTTCTAGTCGAAAATGAAAAGGTGCGCGATCGACGCCTGCCGGCCCCTGGAGCGTCACGCAATTGTGAGTGTGTTGTGTAGATTGCTCCTCACAATTGCGCGACGCTCCAGGCCCTCTTTTGCATGGAAAATGCCCTGCGAAAAGGGCCCTGGATTTGGGAACTGAGCCTTTGTCAGAAGGGTATCCACAGGGCTGTGTATGAGAGACCTGTGCCTTTATGCTAATATAAAGATATAAGAAACTGTTTAAACACACTTTGAAGGTCTGTTTGCGCTTGGTTGTACAATAATTTATTCTGGTTCTTATTTTAATAAAGATTATAGTATGTTTTTATAAGGTTTGATTCAGCTGAATGATTTCCGGTAGTTATAACTAAACTGAGCTACGCTACCTCAAGTCATTAAAGGGGGTTCTAAATAATAAGTGAAAGGCTTTTTCCTTTTTCCACAAATTTGGCACGGACAATCCTTATTAATGCTCTGTCATCTAACTTTTCCAATTGCTTTTAAAATGTACCAGTTTCTCTCTCCTCATAGAGCTTTCCTCCTTTGTCCTCAGCTTACTTTAATTGCTGCAAACTGAGTTCAAAGTGCAAAAGTAGTCTATATTCAATTATCTCGGCAGAGGGCAGAGGAAGAGGCAGAATGTTGCCCTTCCCGGTAGGTTCAGGTGAAAGCAAAGTGTTGCAGTCTTCTTCTGCTTGAGTGTTCTTCCTCATTAATAACTTTTGCCATTTTGATCACAATCTGATGTTGCTTGGCTACATGTGTCCCACTTTTGATCTGTGAAATGTTCTGGGATATGCCTGTCTGCTTGGTTTTTGTACCATATGGGTGAAAGAGCAACATCTTGACCGCTGTCTCAGGCAACTATGAAAGCTTCACAACATGAAAACTGCTGGACAGACCCTGCCCCCAACTCAAGAGGAATGTCTACAATATTTTCATGAAGCAGTTCAAAAGAGATCAAATGTTTATAGTCTTTTGATTAATTAGCTGACTAATTATTTAATCCCCAACATTAAATAATTAACTGGTATGATGAACTGATTACTGCCTTAATTGGAGACTTAAATATAGAACAGTCCTAATTGGGTTAGATTAACATGTTCTTACTTCAGGTCTGGAAATAGAAACTCATTTTGCCACCACACTTCAAATGTTTGAGCCTGCCCATCTATGCTGGAAGAGAAACCCATCACAACTGAGCACAATGAGGATGAATTTAAGTGATACACTTTCCATTTGCGTTGTCGTATGTTTTCAGGCACGTGATTGTTTTTATATTGTTGCAGAGACACCAAACTTGATGCTTGCTCTCTATCAAGAGTCCGCATGCTTCATTTCAGAAAACTTTGCTCCCAAATACTTTTCAAACTTATCAGGCAAGGAAACACAAGAAAGCAGAAATATAATCTTTTCGGCATTCTTTCTGTTCTTCCTTGCTCACTCTGTCTCCCTGCTTCTTACTTTGTTGATCTACACTCTTAGCATAGGCTGACAATAAGCTCTACATCAGAGGTTGAAAACCTTCTCTTCATAAAAGCTGTGTTCTACCAGGGAGAAGAGATGGAGGTCTATGTGACTATGGCCCTTTTCGCACGGCATTTTTGAAGCGAAAGGGCCCCTTGAGTGTCATGTAAATGTGAGGAGTGGTCCGCATGACGCACTCACATTTATGCGACACGCTAGAGCCTGACGCAGACCGCCCACGCAGCTTTTCATTTTCGGCTCAAAGCTGAAAATGCTGCGCGGTCACGCATCACGATGGGGTCTCACACGCACTTACCTGGCATGCAGTGCCTCAGGAGCCGGGCCGGTCATGTGTCCTCTCCCAGGCTGCACTGCGAACGGAAGAGGCAGGGCGTTCGCGCGACAAGGAAGGAGCTGCGGAGCCGAAGCAGGAGGGATATGACAGCGTTCCTCCCAAGCCTTCATGCGCGAGCCGAGCAGCCCAGCATCGGTAAAAGGTAAGGTGCGAAAAGGGCCGTTGTCAGGCAAATTCTACAGTTTACAAACACCCCCCACCCCATTCACATAGATACATATGTCACTCTCTTATGTTAACACACATCTCCCCTTTCCATCTACATACAAATACATACACCGTCCATTCAATTTGCCCTAAAAAGTGATGTCTTTGAGACATATGTTGATTGGCTTTCTCAAATATGGTTGGATCACTTGTTTATTTACTCCTTAGGAGCAAATAATATAACACACAGAGTGGATATTCTGGGATAATAATTTAGCAAACCAGAAGTAGAGACATTCAGAAGTTTGGTGGAATTCTCCTCAGGGACTCTCACAAGTCAATCAAATCTGCTTGTGTGGTGCAGTGTCTTGAACATTGGACTATGGACCCTGGAGACCAGGGTTTGATTTCCTGCTCAGCCATGGAAACCCACTGGGTGATCTTGGGCACATCGTATACTCTCAGCCCCAGAAAGGCTTGATAGGTTTGCTTCAGTGTCTCTGTAAGTTGGAAACGACTTGAAGAGACATGACAACAAGAACAACAACAACAACAACAAAATAAATCTGTCCAAAGCAGAACACAACCTCCTTGGGCAGTGGCAGCAGTGGGCAAGGAGGATTACAAGTAGTGCATTAGCCATCCCTCTGAACACTGCTGCCTGAGGAGAATGCATCACCAGTCCTCATGCTGGCTTGCTCTGGCCTGCAGCATATTAATTTTGTGACTGCTGCTATCAGAACAGAGAGAAGTTCTTGTGAATAGTTTCCTTCCCCCAACCCTGTAATGTTCACCACTGCTGGGAAATGAGGCTATCATTCTTTTTGTGAAATTTTACATTTTTGTTGGATTTGGGGAGTAGTTTGCACTCTGATTCAAATGCCTTGTTATTAATTGCTGCTATGCATTCCTGGTATGCTTATCTGGACTCAGTACAACCTAGAGTTTCCCAGTCTTTATTTGGTGTGGAGGGAACACTGTATTAGCTTTTCCAGTGGTTTAAGTCTGTAATGTGTATGAATGTGTCTATTTGTCTGCCTGTCATCTCTTCTGCTCTCTTTTCTTCCCTGTCTCCCACTCCTTGGTGACAAGACAGCATTGTTCCTGCTGTAGGAATGTTCCTCTTTTATGCAAAATGCAGAAAGGAGTGCAAAGAACAGTAAGAAGAGTTATGGTATGGCAAAGATAGCTACTATAGCCATTTCCACACTAGACTGTTACTGTGCTATTCTTCCACTTTCAACATCCTATGGAATCCTGGGGTTTGCAGTTGCCGGTATCCTAGTATGCATCTTTGCAATTTAGCGCTTCTGCTACGTGGCTAAGTATGTGTAAAGTTACGCAACATGGACTGTGGCCTTTTCTGCACTACACTCTTATAGTGCGATGATTCCACTTTCAACATCCTATGGCTGGCCCCTCCTGAAACTGAAAACCCCAGCATTCCATGGGATGTTGAAAGTGGAATCATCGTGCTATAAGAGTGTAGTGTGGAAAAGGCCACAGATAGCGAATACTGGCCCAACTGTGTAAGTGCTTGCAAAATATGGCAATAAATTTGAACAGGCTGCCACATTAGGTCTCTCAAGTTAATGAGGTTTCAGGTAGAGGGAGAAAGGATTACCATGCTATATGCTAAATAGGGCCTTGGATGGGAGACTGTCAACAAACAGCAGGTGCTGTAGGCTATGTTTCAGAGGAAGGAAGGAACTGGCCAAACCACACCTGAGTATTTCTTGCCTAAGAAAACCCTATGAAATTCATGGGGTCACCATAAGTCCACAAGCAACTTGAAGGCTCACGTGCATGTGCACGCACACACACATGTCAACTCAAAAGCACATACCATAGGATTAAATGGGGCTTTTTCTATAGTAAATGTGTACAGGGTTACAGTCTTTCAGTTCAGCTCAAAGTGTGATACTTAAGTTAGCTGAGTCACTTAATAGAGTGCCCTGTGTAATGAATCGGAGTCACCATATAATGACCCAGGCCCTTTCCGCATGGCATTTGCCATGCGAAAGGGCACCTGGAGTGTCGTGCGATTGGGAGGAGCAATCTGCACAACGCACTCACAATCGTGCAACATTCCAGGGGCTGGCAGGCGCCGATCACACACCTTTTCATTTTTGGCTGGAAGCCAAACATGGTGCACGATTGCACATTGCTCCCGGGCCCCGTGTGCACTTACCTGGCATTGAGGAGCCTCCAGAGCTGCGCCGGTTGCGCTTCCTGCCCCAGCACAGTCTGGGAAACTCCCAGGCTGCACTGCAGAAGGAAGAGGTGGGGCTCTCACGCGAGCAGGCAGCTTGTGCGGAGCTGAAGCAGCAGTGACGCGAGAGCCTCTCACCGGAGGCTGCTTGCGCAATCCCCGCACCCCAGTGCCGGAAAAAGGTAAGGTGCAGAAAGGGCCTCTATCTAGCTAACACTGTGGCCATTTCCACACTACACTGTTATAGTGCTCTTATTCCAGTTTCAACATCCTATGGAATCCTGGGGTTTGCAGTTTAGGGAGGGGCATTTAGAATTCTCAGCCAGAGAACTCTTTGGCCTCAGTAAACTGCAAACCCCAGAATTCCACAGGATGTTGAAAATAGAATAATAGTGCTATAATAGTGTAGTACAGAAAGGCACTGCATGTGTATATGTCTTCAAGCTGCCTGTCAACTTATGACAAGCCCATGAATTTCATGAGGTTTTCTTAGGCAAGGAATACCTGGAGGTGGTTTTGCCAGTTACTTCCTCTGAAATACAACTTACAGCATCTGTTATTCATTGGCGGTCTCCCACCCAAGTACTAATCAGCGCTGACCCCACTTAGCTTCCAAGATCAGACAGGATCTGGTGCCTTTAAGTTATCAGTTGTGATTTAAGTGCAATTGAAAGCAATGACTAATTGTCCTTTGATTCCATCACAAGATCCTCTTGTGCAGATTTACTTAGGGCCTTTCCACACTATATTGTTGTAGTGCTATCATTCCACTTTCAACATGCTATGGAATCCTGGGGTTTATAGTTTAGGGAGGGGCCTTCAGCCAGAGAGCTCTTTGGCCTTTGGCCTTATAAACTACTAATCCCAGAATTCCACAGGACATTGAAAGCAGAATAATAGCACTATAACTGTGTAGTGCAGAAAGGCCCTTAGACATCTATTCCAGAGTATTCCAGGTGATTTTAGATAAAATTTGGACTAAAACATTCAAGACTGTGATGTTCAAGGAATTATGTTCAAGAATCATCACTTTTGGTTTGGATTCAGATATTGGCATTGTAGGTTGGCTGGTGGAAGGAGACTCTTCCACTATTTTGTTATTCTAAATGACTTGTTGGACAGATTACTTGAAGGAAGATCTCCTCCTGTATGTACATGTCTGGTCCCTAAAGCTATCATTTCAGAATGTCCCCCAGGCCCTGCACCAAATGCAGCTGGCCATGGCCATTTAAATGAATTAAGTATCAACTTTTGAGCAAGGCCTGAGCAATATGCAGTTTTACCAATTTAATCACAACTTGGCAGCCATGCATGGAAACCTGCTGGGGTCTTCATCAACTTTCTGCTGTTACTGCGTGGCTGGGATTGCAAAAACAGAAGGACTGTTAAGCACCTGCCAGGCCACAAAACATGGCAGGTATTATATGTGAACGGCTTTGGTTTTGTGGGTCAAGAGAAATGTGCACTTTTCAGCTAGCATACGGGAGGGTGCTATATATTAACTGCTTTCCTGATGCTATATTTATAGGCCAAAGTGTGTGGAACAGTTGGCTGGACTCCTGCAAAAGCTGGACATTTGAAAGTGTCTCTTTATAATGAGAAGATTTGATACTTTCTGAGTCTTTTGGGAACAATGTTCTGAGGCATTTCCTCAGGAAACAGAATACACAATGTTGCGATTTTTACTGAGTCAGTGTTGCAAGTATCATATTACTCTGCTGCATTTGTATTTACTGAAGGCATCCAAAGCTCCCTTGGACACAGGGAATATTATAGCTGAGGCCGAACAAAACAGTGGACACATAGAACACACGTACATAAAATGTGTCAGTATCTTTTGGGATAACACGAAGATTCTGAACAAAAATATCAGTAATGCCAGATGTAATTTTTAAAAAAGGTGTTGACAACTTGAAAACTGTCATATATGTATTGCAAACCTGAATATCAAAGGCAAGAATATGGTTTTTTGTCCCTATATCGACAGATTTTGCTTCCCACTAGAGATGAATCAGGTGATCTTGGTTTTATACCAGCTGTGACCCCTGCTGCTTCCCCAAGAGTCCTTGCATTTGTAACAATGGTAGTCCACCAGCAGTGCAAGTGCCTCCTTAAAAATTCAGGGAATTACAGCTCAAAAGAGGACTCTGTGTGTGTGTGTGTGTGGGGGGAGTAATTGCATGATTTTTTTTTCGTCTGTGTATACCAATACTATCTGTAAGACTCCAGTTGAAGGTTTAAATAGGGTTTTTAAAATTGGAAATCAATGGACATACACACAAGAAGTCAAGCAATCTTATGAACCATACAAGGCTAGTGAAGGGAGAAGCAAGAAAGGTTGGATAGAGAGAGGTTTCAGGTGTAGAGGGTGACATTTCCTGTCCTAGAGCAGAGGATTGAAGAGGAGAGGCTCAAAAAAGGGTCTGAGGGCAGAATGGAGATGCAGCATGATGCCCAAAGTGTTAACAAATTGCCTGGGCTGGTGCTGAGATTTTTATACTCTATTTCTCACCCTGAAGGGGTGTGTGTTAATTGCTTTCTGGCAGAACATACAAAAGAGGTCTGGAATGGACTGATTGTCTTTCTTTGGGTGACAAAACATTGATGGGAGTCTTGACAGCCAATTAATGTCATGGTTGGGTAATATGAATGGGGAAGGTTTCAGTAGGAAATGTGCACAGCAGGGATGCTTGCCTGCCACACCTGGGCAGTTTCATTGACTATTGTATTCAGATATTGGGTTTTGACAGGCCTACTGGAAGTTTATTCATGCTGGTCTTTCTTGCTTAACTCTTCTTGACTTTATGACATGGCCATGCCGACCTAGCCTAGGTGTTCAGCCAGTGTCCTGCTTACCACATTTTTCCAGCCATAAATGTCCAATTTTTATATAACATTTCATGCCAATTTTGCTATCTCACGGGATGAGGTATGTAAAGGGTGGTAACAGTTGTTGGTACTGGGTGTGCCAGCTTGTTAGAAATCCTTAGTGCCTTATGAAACTATGGTTTGCCTGAAGCAACAGAATGATTTCTAAATCAATTCATGTCTCTGGTGCAATGTTCACCCAAGGAAATGGATTCACAAGTCACACCAGTTACCATAAGTTAATGTGACAAGAACTTATACCTGTGCCTAGTTGTGTACACTGAAGCAGCTATTCCTGGACTGCAGTAATTTTGTTCATGGACAATTATCTATGGCCTAGGAAAAATATAATTTGGCTCTTCGTTATTTATCACATTAGTGCCCTGGTGTAGCACAGGGCGCCTTGTTATAGTTAGATATCACAGTGAAATGTGGCCTTACAGATGGTGTTGGATTGCAACTCCTTGGAGCCCTAGCCAGCACACTCAGTGACATACTGTTCCATTCTATCATATTCAGTTCAAGTTTCATGTAGCTCTTACTAAGTGCCCCATGGGCTTGATCCTTCACACTTGTCTCCTTTTCTTCCCCTACTTTTTATCTATGCCATTTATGTCTGTGTGCCACTAATCTGCCTATTCAGATTAAGGCCCTTTCCGCATGATGACTGCAGCTCAGCATGGGGACACAAGAGAAGCAGGACTGCGAAGGCACTTCTGCATGACAACATCATGGTCCTGCCCTTCTCCTGTCAACAGCTGGCGCAATTGTGGGGTAAATCATTGATGGAGTTTCTCCATCAATGACCCCAAATTGCACAATGCTCCTGTCCTTCCTGGCCATGAGGAAGGGCAGAAAGTGTGATGAAAGTGCTTCCTGCCCCAGTGCAGCATAGGAAAGAGCCCGGCTGTGCTGCGGAAGGAAGAGACGTGTCCCTCATGCTCCCTTCCACAGGGAGCCGGCCTGGTGTGAAGGAGGCATTCCTGTTGCACTCCCTTTCTGCCAAAGGCACTGCCAGGATCATGACCAGAAGATGACGGGATCAGATAACATGTGGAAATGGTCTAAAATTACCAAATCTATTTTCTGCTTATCTTCATTTCTTTTTACTCCTCCACATCACTGTAATGTCTTTCTGTTCCCCTCACTCTATCCTGTATACTCCATACTGCTGCTTTTGCTGCTGCTGCTGCTGCTGCTGCTCCTCCATCATCATCATCATTATCATCCTCATCCTCATTAGATTACTGATGATTCTTTTGCTGAAGCCCTCTCTGGACAATATACTTAACTTTTCCTTGTTTACCATGTCTCTCTTTAGGTTGTAAATGTGGATATAATGAATAGTCACTTAAAAAAAATTCCTGAAGGTACCTTTTTAAGGGCTTCATACATTATTTTAAATTTTCTAGACATGAACCAAAGCTCTTAGTACTGGATCAGTATTTGTGTGAGTCCTTAAAAAGTCACAGCGGAAGACTTAGGCCCTTTCCGCACGAGGCTGGTGAATTGGTTCGTGCCATTTCTTACTGGATTTTCTGGGCTTGAAACAAGGCGGACTTTCCCTCATTTCCTTCTGCACAGCTACTGTGTATGTTCCATTCTGATTCGGAGGAGTGCGAGTTCATGAATCCACATTGCCTCCACTATGGCCACTCCCGCTACTCCCCTCACCCCCCCCCGGGCTGTGGCCCTTTTTTTGTTGTTGCATGGTTTAGTACGTCATTAAGTACATGCGTACATGTGTATGTGCGAAAGTCCATACTACCCCCTGGGCCCTCCCAAGAGCCCTCCCCTGACCACCAATTCACATTGGTGCGAATGTACATGTCTGCACCACTGTGAAAGTACAAATCGGATCGATCTGGAAAATTGGAAAACCGATTTCTGCCGGTTTTCAAATAGCTCGCTTTACCACCACATGGTAACACACCGCATTTAGTTGGAATTACGTATGGAACAAAGGTAAATAAAACGAACCTAGTCCACTCCAACGTGCAGAAGACCTCCGTGGCAAGACGCATTGGCCCGCCTTAATAACCGTGTGTGGAAAGGGCCTTAATCTGCCTCATCCAAGAGTTAAAACTCACTTATGCAGATAGTCTTTCTGTGTGTAGGTCTGCACATGGGTACATGTGTGTTCTGATGCACATATGCTGAAATGCAAGCAACATGTGTGCACATCTTATTTCTTCATAGTAGAGTATTGAGCATTTAATCTTGATAGCTTAGCACTGTATTGCTTTTCCCCACAGGACAACCTGCATCCAGAGGGGCAATTTTGAGTCAGAAAAAGTTAAAACCTTTCCTTCTGCTGCTACAAAAGAATTGATAAGCCTTTGTGGTAGCTTTTGGGGGGCAGGGACAGTTGGAAGGTCCAGACATCCATCTCGTGTGTAATGTATAGTTGGCCCTGCTTAATACTCATTAATTACAAGGATGTTAAAGCTCAAATTGAACCCAACCATTTCTGCCTTCATAAATGAACGTCAATAATACTGAAAGCTCTCTGTACATTGATCAGAAGCTAACATCAATAGCACAAATTGATGCTACAAAGAGACTGTAATATCAATAGATATTAGATGGTAAGAGAAACAGCTATTTGTGGCAACATTTTTTTTTTCTGGCTGCAAAAATATTTCTCTTTGCTAATAGTTGAGAGATAAGGAAGAGCAGTGTTCTAAAGGCTAGACCACATTTGTGTGGCCTGTGAGCCCCTCAAAGCCATCCAAACTTGTCGCCTACAGTCCTTTTTGCTACCACCTAAAATGAAACTCCAGTGCTTTTGTCCCACCCCACAGCTTCCTGACAAATATTCTGTTTTGTTTTGTGTTTAGTTCCAAACAGGCAGCACAGACCATGGTGAACCAGTATGGGCAGTACTAGCCCAAGCCGATATAATGCCTTCTTAGCCATATTTTCTCTCTTCCAGGACTAGATGCAGACTAAGAACATAAGAAGCCTGGAGGACTTTATATTCCTGAACAAACGAGCCAGGTTTTGAGAACTTCAGGGGAGGCCCTTCTGTCACTCTTACATCCTTATGGGCACATTTAGTGATGGCCCTCAATAGAACATTCTTGGTGTCTGCTCCCAATTAGTGGAACTTCCTTCTAAGGATGCTAGGATGACCTCCTCATATCTCTCCCTTCCACCAGGAGGTGAAGATCTTATTAATTAAGGCAGCCCGTTGGTAGTTAAGTTGGGTTGTTATAGAAATGGTCTGAAACAGCTGTTTACTACCTCAAGAAATAAATCACCAGGAACAGATAGCATACCAATAGAGCTGTTTCAAGCTACAGGGACAGAATCCATTCAAATTCTAACTAAAGGCCATTTCCATACGGGTTAAAAAAAACGGTGCAGTGCGTCCTCCATGGAGGACATCTGCACCTTGGAGCGGACTGGGTCTGGACTACTTAGCATAGATCCGCACCTCAGTCTGCTCCGGAGCGACCCCAAGTGATCCTCCAGAGTGTTTTTGAAAAACCTGGTTTTTCAGGTTTTTCAAAATGCTGGTGCACGCCATTGCGTGCCTGCTCTCCGATGCAGATTCGCAGGCTCGCACCAATGCGAGCCTGCGATCTGCGGAGGGCAGGCTTTAGGCTGGCGAGCTTCAGTGGTTGGTCGAGACCCACGACCAACTGGAAGCCGCCATTTTGGATGCTGGAGCAGTGCAGATCTGCGATCACGCACTGCTCCGCCTCGCCTCAGACTGGACCGGACCCAAAGAAGATCTGGTGAGTAGCAGCAGGGAGCGATTCCCTCGCCGTGTGTGGAAATGGCCAAAGTCTGCCAACAAGTATGGAAAACAAAACACCCACAGACTGGAAACCTAAGAAATAGCAGTACCCAAGAAAGAGGACACCAAGGATTACAGTAACTACTGACCAATTGCATTAATCTCCCATACAAGCAAAATGATGCTCAAAAGTGTCACAACAAATTTTTTTTTTACCATATATGGAGTGAGAAATACCAGATGTCCAAGCTGGGTTCAGAAAAGCGAGAGCCATTAGGGGTGTATTGCAACTTTTGATGGATAATGGAGGACACCAATGAGTTTCAAAAGAAAATTAGCCTGTGCTTTAGAGATCACAGCAAAGCTTTTGATTGTGTATATCACACACACACACACACACACACACACAGACACACACAAAATACATAGATGATTCTTAAAGAACAGTCACAACATTTGGCTGTCCTGATGTGCAACCTACACTGTGGACAGGAGGCTACTATAAAGGCAGAATACTGGAGAAGAAGAATGGTTTTCAACTGGCAAAGCGTTTAGGCAAGAGTGCATTTTATCACCCTATCTATTTAATTTATAGGCAAAATACAAAAAGTTGTGTAAGACTTGGAGGAAGAAGAAGGTATGAAAACTGTAGGATGGAACACCAACAGTTTAAGATATGCATATAATACTATACTACTGGTGTAGTGGTTTGAGCATTGGACTATGATCCTGGAGACCAGGGTTTGATTCCCTGCTTGGCCAGGGAAACCCATTGGGTGACTTTGGACGCATCACACACCTCAGTTCCCAGAAAACTCTGTGGTAGGCTTACCTTAGGGTTGCCATAAGTCAGAAATGACTTGAAGGTACACAGTGACAACAGCAACAGCAACAACTAGCAGAAAACAGCAATAATGTGGAATGAGGAGAGTCAAAGGCAGGTATGCAGCTGAACATTAAGAAAACAAAAAAATGACCACAGATTTATTTACATAACTCTAAAGAAGACAACGGAGACATTAAAATAGTTAAAGATTTCCTATACCTTGTGTCAGTCAACTAATCAAAATGGAAACTGCATTCAAAAAATCAGAACGCTAGAACTTGGAAGGGCAGCTATGAAGGAACTAAATAAAATATTCAAGTGTAGAGATATATAATTGAATAACACATCCATGTTATTATGTTTCCAATTTTAGTGTATGGTTGTGAAAGCTGAGCAGTGAAGAAAGCTGACAGGAAAAGAATCAACTAATTTAAACTGTGGTGCTTGAGGAGACTTCTACAGATGTCATGGAATGCAAATACTTTTACAGATACCATGGGATGCCAAAGTAACCACTAAATGGGTCCTAGAGCAAATAAGGTTTGATGGCCAAACTGAGGCTTCAAGCATTTCATGAGATAACATGAAATCAGAAAAAGATGATAATGCTTAGTAACGTAAGAGGCAGTAGGAAATGAGGAAGACTGCATTACAGAGGGATGGACTCTATCAAGGAAGCCCCAGCCCAGAGTCTGCAGGATCTGAGTAGGGCTGTTGACCAGGACTCTTGGAGGTCTCTGACTCATAGGGTCGCCATAAACTGAAGCTGATTTGATTGAATTTAACAGCAACTGCATTCTCTTTCAATTCTGCTTTAATATTATGATGTAATATATGACTCATAGGGTTGCCATAAACTGAAGCTGATTTGATTGAAATTAACAAGAACTGCATTCTCTTTCAGTTGTGCTTTAATATTATGATGTATTTAAGATATAGATAAAAACAGAAAAAGTAATACAAGAAAACAATCAAACACATGGGTTGCCTTGAATCATAGTTTTGGGAGAAAGATGGCATATAAATTGAACCAACTAACCAACTCTGTCACATCAGAGCAAAAGGCTCATCAAGTACAAATATTGTTTCCATCCAGCCATGGTCATGCAGTTGCATATTATTATATGTATTCATTATTTTATTAAAAACATTTGTTTATTGCTTGTCAGCCCACTAGGGTTCCTAATGTGATCCACAGCAGATATATTAGTTTTAATTGCAAAAAGAGTTAAAACAGCCCAAAAACCCAACTATAGTTTTAAGGACCAAAGCCCATGCAAAACTGCTCTGTGTTAGTTGTCTTCTGGAAATTCAGAAGAGAAGGAAGTTAGCCTTACTTCCCTAGGGCAGGGGAGAGATCCACAATTGAGATGCCTCTACAGAGAAAACCTTGTCTTGTCTGCTCACCAACCTAGGCTCTTTCCGCAACTTACCTGTCTTTGGCGTCAGCGTCATCCCGGCATTGGCTTTGCCAGGATGAGAACACAGGTGGGAACGCTCTCTTCTGCATTGGCTGGCTCCCTGCTGAAGGAATTGTGATGGACACCCCTCTTCCTTCAGCAGCGCAGCCAGGTTCTTTCTCGGGCTGCACTAGGGCAGGAAATGCCTCTATCACACTTCCAGTGCTTCCACAGGCCAGGTAAGTGCAGGACAGTTGTGTGATCACAGGTCATTGACAGGGAAAACCCATCGAAGATTTAATCCGCGATCACGCCAGCTGGCAACAGGAGAAAGACGGGACTGTGATGACATCCTGATATTTGCAGTTTTTCTATTTTGGTTGGAGACCTAACCCTAGTGAATATGGAGGGCCAACTATATATCTGTTCTGCTTCACAAAGGGCAAAAGGAAAAGAGACTAGTGTTTTCCAGAGACGTTGTTGCTGTCGTTGTTATGGTTGTTGTGTGGTTTTCTTGGCAAGATTTGTTCAGAAGGTGTTTCCCTTTGCCTTCCTCTGAGGACCAGAATGTGATTTGCCCAAGGTCCACGAACTTGCACAGTGGATACTTGTGCAAATTACAGAAATGTGTCTCAGTGCATCAAGATGTTCTGTCATACTGAGAATGAGATATTTTGTGACCTCACGTTCCTCATAATGTTCACCAAAGATAACTTACTAAGCAACGTAATTTCTCTCTTGATTCTGAACATTAGTTGTTGTTGTTCTTGTGTGCCTTCAAGTTGTTTCCAACTTCTTGCAGACCCTAAGGCAAATCTGTCATGGGTTTTTCTGGTGCTGGAAGTGTGTAACATTCCCAGTGTCACCCTGTGGGTTTCCATGACCAAGCAGGGAATTGAACCCTGGTCTTGAGTGTCACAGTGCAATGCTCAAACCACTACACAACACTAGCACTCAATACAAAGGATGAAAAAGCATGTGATGTGCAGAAATCTCAACTCAGCCACAACTATTAACACCATTCCAGTGGCAGTCTACTGAGAGACTTTCCATCTGGATTGGCAGAGAATATAAAATTAAACTTTAATTCTGTGAAAGTCATGGGAATCTTAAGATGAATCAGGTTTTAAGGAAAACAAATGTAACATTCACAAAACATCTGAGTGGGGCAAATGCAGTCTTACAATCCAATACTCAATAAAGATGGGAAAATAATTCTGGCGAGACTTGAAGAAACACAACAAAATAGACCGAAGGCAGAGAGAAGTGACACTGGAACTGACTCTCAAATGAATTATATCTGTCGTATCTCTAGGCTGTAACTGCCTGCTAGGCTGTGAGCTTGATAAACTAAACTATCTAAAGGAGGCAAGGGGTTCTTTGTCATGTTTATCTCTCCTAGCAATAAAGCCATAACTATATGATACAAAGTTAATAACAACCTTTTTCATTCTGTCTTCATGGGAAATTTCCCATCCCCACTTCGCTGATAAAATCACTCAGATCCATTCTGACTTGGATGCTATAGCTGATACAGCCTGGGAGATGTAATTTTGGCCTTTGCTTGTCCAATAATAATGGATTTGTTTTGATTTGTGCAGCTCAAGGATGTGGATACAATCCTTGGAGAACTGAGAGATGTCCATTAGGCCTTTGGCCTTCTTGGTTCATTAAAAGGGGCCAAAGTGGGCTGGCCTAGTGGGTAAAAGAGTGGTTAACGCCTCTCTTCAGCAAGGCAAGATCCCAACATGTCTGAAGGGGACTATTGTAGGACATCTACTCAAAACCCATCCCCAAACCCTTGTCTGGATTCAACTATGTTGGAGAACTATTAGCCAAAATCCAACATTTTATTATTTGGGTGAAGTGTTGGAACATGTGATGGCTTCCCAACTTAGGGATTCCTGAATGAAACAGATTATCTAGGTCCATTTCAATTTATTTTCAGGCCCAGTTATGAGACAAAGATAGCTTTGGTGGGTGATCTTTGCCAGGAAATTGAGTGAGTGGGTCCCTTTTGGTTCTACTGGGTCCCCTGGAGGCTTTCTAATACCATCAAACCTGGTATGCTTCTGGGTATCCTTGCTGGGATGGCATCTGGGGGCACTGTTTTAAAGTCTTTATTCCTTCCTGAAAGGACAAGCCAAGGCATTCCTCCTGTGCTGGGCTTCCTCCTGCTCTGTTTCTTGGCTGCTGGCCTGTGGAGTCTCCTAAGGCTCTGTTTTCTCCCCCACGCTATTCAACAACTACATGAAACTGCTGTAAGAGGTCATCTGTAGGTTTGGTGTTCAGTGGCACCAGTATACTGATGACATCCAACTCAATGGTTCCTTTCCACCAAATGCCAAGGAAACTGTTTCTGTTCTAAACCATGGTCTGGCATCAATAATGGATTGGATGAGGGTGAAAAAACACAGGTAAGTCGAAAAGCAGATAAGGGGATAGAGATTCAGGCTGTCCTGGGTGTGGTTACACTCCTCTTGACTCACAGTTTGGGTGTGCTCCTGGACTGAGCCTTGATCTTGGAAGCATACTTATAGCTAATGTGCCAGCTATGGTTGTTCCCTGGGATGCCTGATCTGTCTATAGTGATACATGCCTTTGTTACATCCTGTTTGGATTACTGTAATGCATTCTTTGTGGGACTGCCTTTGAAGATTGTTTGGAAACTTCAGTTGGTACAAAGATCTGTAGCCAGCTTGTTAAGTGGGGTTGGTTGTAGGGAGCACCCAGTTCCCTTGCTACAACAGCTCCACTGGCTGCCAGTCTGTTTCTGGTCATGGTTCACAGTAGTGGTTATCACCTTTAATGCCCAATATGGTTTAGGTCCAGACTAACAGACTAACTAATCTTCCTATACAAAGCAGCCTGGTCCTGAAATCATCAGGAGAGGCCTTTACTTCAAGGACACATCCTTCACCTCCTTCACTGGCACAATTAGTGAGGAAATGCAACACAGCCTTTTCTGTAGCTGCCTGAGGCCATTTCCGCACGAGTCTGTTGTAGCGCAATGATTCCACTTTCAACCTCCTCTGGAATCCTGGGGTTTGCCGTTTCGGGAGGGGCCAGCTGGCCCCTCCCGAAACTGCAAACCCCAGGATTCCAGAGGAGGTTGAAAGTGGAATCATCACGCTATAACAGTCTTGTGCAGAAATGGCCTGAATCTTGGAACTCTTTTCCTGAGGCCAGTGAGGAGCTTTCCTGCTATCCATCCATCAGTAGGCAAAGCCTTTTTAACTTGATAGGCTTTTAAGAACTGAAGGTTTTTCTGGGGGGAAAAAAGGCTCCCAAGAGGTCATTGTATTGTTTAATTGTCCTGATTTTTAAAATTGATTTGTATCATTTTTACTTGCGTTTTAAAAAAGTTTCAATATTGTTAATAGGTTAGTTCCATTTTGATGTTTAACGTTGTATCTCAATGCTGAATTTTTTTTTGATATTTTGCCCATACTGTATCTGTTTTATTTGAAAGCTGTCTTCGGTCCTGGTTTTGGGGAAAAGGTGGGGTGGTGGTAATGGTGATGGTGATGATGATGATGATGATGATGTGTTGCTTCTGGAAACAAGGAATATTGTCCCAGGAAAAAGAAATGATGATAAATAATAAATCCAATGGAACCAATGAGTGCAGTGTGAGTTTGTGGTGGATGAAAGGGGCCAGATACATTGAATGAATGTGTAAAAAATCTTTACCCCCAGCAAGATGTCTAATTGCTTCTATAATATACAGTAGTTGATGTTTTTTTCCTAGTATCTTATGGCTTCTTATAAATAGCTGTGCAGGTAAGAATTATTTAATGATAAGACATCTTTGCAAGACTGTCCTTTTAAATAAAAGCTAAAGGATGCATTTCACCCAGCTGAAAGACTTTTGCTAAAGGCCACTGTGTTTTTACATTTCAATCTCTCTAGTGAAAAGTAAGCACCATTGAGTTTAGTGGTATTTTATTTCCAGGCAGTTATACATAAGATTGCAGTTAGCACTGTAAATTTAACTCTGAGATTTTATTACTGGTTGGTTGGTTGGTTGGTTGCTTGGTTGGTTAGTTCCTTCCCTCTGTGATTTATAATAGAGTTTTTAACTAAAATCTTCACTACCTTGATTGAAATAGTACTGAATACAAGATGTAAATCTGTCTTTGCTAATGGTGAGGACATGGCATTGGATTCTTTTGGGGATGATGGTGGAGATGGTAATGTTACGTTGATGAGCTTCAAAATAGATCACCGCCCAACTCCACAAAAAACAGCAGCAGCAAAGATGCCTCTTGCGTAGTGCAATTGTTCTAGCAGTGTCAAATATCTCAGACTGTATACATAAAAAAAAAAAGTAATATTAGTCACTGCACCTTAACATTTTAATCATATCCTTCCTATTTTGGGATTTACTTATATTTTAAGGTCAACACTGTGGCCACTTGAAAGTTTCATTTATAAATTCCGAGGCCTTGATGAGTACTTTACGGGAACGTACTTCTAGCAGTTCAGACTTCTATAGGTAATGCGTAATAATCAATACTGAAAGCAAACACTAAAGAAACACATTGGTTCTTTTGAAGCAAGAAAATCATTATTCACTTGACTTTCTAACTTTTCACTATAATTTAGTTCAACAGAAAACTTGTTCACAGAAAGACACTCTGAATTTTGCTACCCACCATTAAATTGCCACAAGATTCAGAATGGGAATGTTACATTCATGTCAAGTGTATTGCATAAAGGAGTACTCTGGGGCCTTTTTCTCACCTTACCTGGTGTTGCTGCCGTTGCGCGGGGATCGCGCAAAAAGCTTCTTGCAAGAGAGAATCATGTCCCCTGTGCTTCCCTCCGCACCAGCTCCGTGCTGGATGGAAGGAAGCGTGATAGCTCCACCCCTTCCTTCTGCAGTGCAGCCAGGTATTTTCCCAGGCTGTGCTGGGGAGGAAGCACAGCCATTGTGCTTCCTGAGGTTCCGTGCACCAGGTAAGTGTGGGAGGGACGCAGGAGGAATGCGCAATCACGCATCACTTTTGGCAAAGAGCTGAAAACAATATAATGCATGATTGCTGCGGGATCACTGCAGGAGCGATGAGCGATTGCGAGAACTTCATGCGGAACCGTCCTCACGATTCCGCATCGCGTCCGTGGCTATTTCGCATTCAAAGTTGTGTGCGAAAAGGGCCTGGGACCATGGAGTCATACCCAAGGTTGTGTTGTACCTTTTCTTGGTCATTCACACATAACATGTTGATCTCTGCAAAGCCAAGTCATGCATCTAGCGTGTCCACATTTTCTGCGTTGGAATGCTACATGATCTAAGTTCTAGAATGCCTAGGAAACCTAAGTCTGCTCATATAGATATCTAATGCGGATGTCAGGAGCAGGGCCAGTGATGTCATCTGATCTTGTAGGTAGGGTCAGCAATATCATTTGAATGTGTGAACAAGGACAGCAGTGCCTAAATGTACACCTCCATCTATTTTTCCATAGTGCTTAAACTCTTGTGAGGGGGAAGACCAACCAGTTCTACTCCTACTTTTTACAAAGCTTTGGGGGGCTGAAGGATCAGCAAGGAAAGCTGGAAGAGCTGATGACAGGAAGCCAGGAAGCTGAGTATGCCACAGAGGTAATAGAATCATGAGCAATATTTTTCTAACAGGAAAACAGTCCAAGATGACTGTGATAATGTATGGGACACCAGAAATGCTGCTGCTGCTTTCTTTGTGCTCAACAACTTTTTTTTTAAAGTCATCTTCACAGTGGAGGTGTGTGAGGCATGCAGGTTGTGCTTACAAGTATGGCCTCTACGTTCTATGAATGACAAGGAGTTATGGGCCATTTCTGCCCTAGACTGTTATAGTGCTATTATTCCACTTTCAACATCCTATGGAATCCTGGGGTTTGCAGTTTAGATAGGGGCACTATAGCACTATAACAGTCTAGTTTGGAAATGGCCATGGAATCAATGATCACATGCTCAGTGGTTTATTTCTTTTACAATTAGATGACAAGAGCTAGGAAAGAGCATTTTAACAGATCCACAAAGATGTACTTGGAATGTCTGACCTACAAATGCCTGAAATACTAACATGTTGGGTTTTTCTGGTGTGCGAGCCAGGAGGGCATACTTTCTTCCATCAACCTCTACTACCCTGTCTGAACTGGTTACAGTACTGATAATTGTGAGCTGTGGCAGAGCTGGAAACAGACTGTGGGAAGACTAAGAAAATCCTACTTATGTAAAGAAGCCAAATGGGTTCTTTGAACCAGAATGCATTTCAAATGTCTTCAAACAAAAACATTCTTGAAATACTGGTTTGAACTTTTTGTCTTTTCAGCATGCCAAGTGTGTGCTTTATGACCGAGCTATGTTGTTGTTTATTGTTATTTGCTGTCATGTTGTCTTCAACTTATGGTGACCCTATGAACGACAGACTTCCAAGATGGATGATTTTTGATGGTGATGCTCTAAAGATCTTCTAAAGTGGATGAGGCTTTTCAGAAACACATCTCCAAGAAGCAAGAACTGGTAGTTACAAGGACTTCAATTATGAGCTGCTGGGAGATTACTTCTAAGTGTCCAATAAATTCCTGATGTGCCTTGCAGATAATTTCCTCTTTCAAAAGCTGGAGGAAGGAACAAGTGGATCAGCAATCCTGGATTTGATCCTAAATAATAGGAAGAAGTTGGCAACTGGAATCAAACTGTTTGATGCTTTCGGGTGAGTAACCATATAATGATAGAATTCATGATTGTGGGACAGGCCAAAGAAGAGTATAGTAAAATACAAACCTTGGATTTCAGGAAACCTGAATTTATCAAGCTCAAGGAAATACTAGGCAGAATCCCATGGCTAGAGATGCTAAAGAAAAAAGACATCAGAATAGATGAGATTTCATGGGGAAGGAACTTCTAAAAGCACAATCAGAAACAATTCCATAGAAGAAACAAAATGGGAAATATCTGACAAAGCCAATGTGGCTGCACAGTAAATTCAAAGAGGAAGCAAAAAGGAAAAAGTGCATATATAAAGAATGGAAGAAAGGATGAATCATAGAGGAAGAATACAGATGTGTAGCCCAAGCTTGCAGGAGTAGTGTTATAGAAAGCTAAAACTCAAAATAAGCTGAGAACAGGCTAGGCAATCAAGGAGCAACAAAAAGGTGTCCTCCCGCAAATATATTTGAAATAAGAGAATGATAAAGGAAATAGTGGGACCACTGCTGAGCAAGGATAACTATTCATGATAGGATATGAGGAGTTAAGCATTAATAGGTGGAAAAGAGAAATTATATAAGAAAGTCATAGAAATTTTTTTTTCAAAGACTATATAGACTTAGATGCCTCTTCTGTGGACTTTCCAGGTTAAGGTTTTCTTTTTTCCTTTTTTGGAATTCGATGATAAAATACTAACAGATCACAATGAAAATGTAGAACTGCCCAATACCTATTTTGCTTCATTTTTTTTCCCCTAAAAGAGGACTGTGTGCTTCCATGCATCAGAAGAGATTTTGGCAAGGAATCTAGGTTGCAAATCAAGATTGATAAGAAGTTAGTCAGGAATCACCTAGTTAACCTAAATGAGTTCAAATCTACAGGGCCCAATGAATTGCATCCTAGCACATTAAAAGAAGTTGCTGACATACTTGCAGAACCACTTGCCATCATTTTTGAGAAATCTTGGGAAATGGGTGATATGGAAGACTGGAGATGAGCCAACACCATCCCTTTCTTCAAAAATGGCAAAAAAGAAGATCTAGGAAACTACGGGGCAACCAGCCTGACCTCAATACCAGAAAAATATTAGAGCAGATTATACAGGAAATTGTTTGCAAGTATCTTGATAATTCAGTGATTAGTAGAAGCCAGCATGGGTTTGTCAAGAACAAATCCTGCCAAACTAACCTTGTATCTTTTTTTTAATTAGGTTACTAGTTTAGTAGATGGTGGGTATGCTGTATTTGCCATTTATTTGGATTTCAGGAAAGCATTTGATAGGGTCCCCCATGATATTTTGATTAACAAACTGACTAAATATGGAATAGATGGTAAACACCATCATACTTAGTTGAAAAAGCATACTCAAAGAGCTATCATCAGTGGCTGTGCTTCAAATTGGAAGGAGGTCTCAAGTGGAGCACTGTGGAGTTCTGTCCTGGGGCTGATGCTCTTCAGTATTTTAATCAATGATTTATATGATGGGATGGAAGGAATCCTTATCAAATTTGCAGATGATGCAAAACTGGGAGGGGTAGCTAACACACTGGAAGATAGGAATAGAATTCAAAAGGTACTTGATAAACTAGAAAACTGGGCTGAAATTAATAAAATGAAATTTAATAGACAAAAATGCAAAATTCAGCATTTATGCACAAAAACCAAATTGACAGGTATAGGATGGGAGATACTTGGCTCAACAGTACTACATGCAAAAAGGACCTTGGGTTGATCATAAATTGAGCCAGGAGTGTGATGCTGTATTTAAGAGGGCAAATGCCATCTTAGGCCATTTCCACACTAGACTATTGTAGTGCTATTATTCCACATTCAACATCCTGTGGAATTCTGGGTTTTACTGAGTTTACTGAGGCCAAAGAGCTCTCTGGCTGACAATTCTAAATGCCCCTCCCTAAACTGCAAACCCCAGGATTCCATAGGATGTTGAAAGCGGAATCATAATATATAATAGTCTAGTGTGGAAATGGCCTTAGACTGCATTGATAGAAGCATAGTTTTAAAGTCAAGGGAAGTAATAGTTCTACCATATTCTGCATTTGTCAAGCCTCCTTTGGAGTACTGTATTCAGTTCTGGGTGCCTCATTTTAAGAAGGGTTATAGACAAGCTGGAGCAGGTTTAGAGAAGGGCGATGAGAATGGTAATTGATATGGAGAACAAAACATATGAGGAGAGGTTGAAGGAGCTGGGAATGTTCAGCAAGTGGAAGAGAAGACTGAGGGGTGTTGTGATTGCACTCTTTAAATACCTCAAGGGCTGCCACAAAGGGGGGGGTGCAGGCTTGTTCTTTGCTGCCTCACAGGGTAGAACTAGATCTAACAGTTTTATCTTAGAGGAGAGTAGACTCCAATTGAACATTAGAAGAAACTTTTTGGCAGTGAGAGTGGTTTGGTGATGGAACCAACTGTCTAAAGAGGTGGTGAGGTTTCCTTCTCTGGATGTCTTCAAAAAGAGTCTGGGCAGCTACTTGCTAGGGATGCTCTAGGTAGAGATCCTGCATTGAGCAGGGGATTGGCCTCAATGGCCCATGAGGCCTCTTCCAGCTGTACAGTTCTATGATTTTATGATCTCTGGTCTGAGCTATGAGCCTTCTCCAATGGTTATCCTGTTCTGCTGCTGCACACGCATAGTCAGATTTACATAGGCATAAATCCTCCTGCTAGTCCTAACTAAAGCAAAACCATTAAATCAGTCGGGTTTACCAACATGTTGACTCACCAGTTATTCCATAACTCTGCTATTGTTGGGATAAACCAAGATTCAGCTGCTGTTTTATTGTCTTTGAAAATGGACTTGAAGGAGTGTAACAGAAAGAGTAAAATGCAACTGCAACACATATTGACAGACTATACAGAAATCATAGGGAATTATGGATATCTACATATCTGTCAAATGGCCCTTTTGATTATGCATTTCAGTTCAGTTCAAGACATTATACTTGACTATTTTGAAATGGTTGAGGAATTTGTTATTTCTCTGTTAAGAATCTGAACATAGCTCATCGAGTTGCTTTATCCTTAAGGCACAGGATAGGCACTTTACCAAAGTACATCTCCAGACACAGTCATCACTAACTTGAAAAAGAATGAGGAAGCCAGACAATGACTTTGCATATGTTAAAACACCAAAGAACTATTACTTTATCATGAAAAAATTACTACTTCCAGCAAAGATGTTCATGAAGGCCATTAAAATAAGGGATGTTTGAAATGTTTATGCATGAATGTGATTCCTTCCCATAGCAGGTCATTCCTTTTGCTTAACATATTTGGGTGCTATCCAGCCACAGAATGAGTTTTTATTCAAATAAAGTAAAAGTGGAAACAATTCTGCAAATATCTGTTGAGGTTGCCAAGCATTTGGTCAGAGTTCCCAACTGCTGCCATAGTCTCCTGCAAATAGTCTGCCCCCCCCTCTTGATGATTAAAATAATGTGAAAAACTCTTCAAGAGTCTAAGACTGGTAAAGTATCATGCATTCTTTCACAAGGTCTTGTGTGTTTAACTGAAGGTTACTTGATATTGTGTGTTTGGGCTGGGTTGCAGATGCTATTTTGTTTTATAGACTAGCTGCTAATGCTGAAAATACAAAAACATAGCTGGAACCCTGTATAGTCTTTATCTAAATGCAAGCACAGTAGTTACAGTGCTATGTATTGAATCCCAATGTGACCTCCCCCAGTTCCCACTTACTGGGCAGTAGCCACTGCAGTTGATGTGGGTTCCTCTGTCATTTGGGTTGGCTGCCATTTCCTCCCCCTCCTGTGAGCGATCCCCATTGTGACAGGCATGAACAGGGTCCCTGTCACAATTCCCCATTGCACTGAAGATTGTTTGCATGGGTGGGTGAGAATGGCAGCCAACTGCTTCCTAAACAACAGGGGAATGAATCCCAGTTCATCACAGCAACTGCTTCCTGTTAAGTGGAGACTGGGGGGAGGGCTTTCATGGTCCCTACAGAGCCTCCAAACTAGGAGTTACATAGAGATTGTGCATAAATAACAGTCATGAGTACATAACTGCAAATTATGCATTTGTAACTTGGGCCATTTCTGTACTACCATTATCATGCTATTATTCCACTTTCAACATCTGTGGAATCTTGGGATTTGCAGTTTAAGAAGGGGGCTTTAGAATTCTTAGCTAGAGAGCTCTTTGGCCTCATTAACCTCGAAACCCCAGAATTCCACAGGATGTTGAAAGTGGAATAGTAATAGTGTAGTGTGGAAAGGCCCTAAGATGATCCTATCAGGGAAAGATTTATTCAGAGGAGATTTGCTGTTTCCTTCCTGTGGGGCTGAGAGATTTGGGTTTCCGTGGCTGAGTGGGAATTCAGACCCTGGTCTCCCGGAGTCCTGGTTCGCCACTTACATGTTGTTGTTAATAATCCTGCACATGTGCATAAGTATTGTATTTATTGATTCTTTTTTCAGGCTTTGCTAAAGTAAGTACAATAGTTCCATATGTAACATGAGGGATCTGTTCTGGGACCCTTTGCCATTATATGATTTTCATGTACAGTGTGGAACCGTTTCCCCCACCAAAATGAATGAGGAAGGCATTGTGGCTGCAGAAAACCATAGTATTGACCTTGTGACATACAGGTGTCAACAGAAGTGGAAGAAGGGTCATCAGAAGGTGGTCCTAGATTTTAGCACTATGATGCTGTAGATGGTTCAATGTTAATGTTAGGTCTGGAACTTTCACCTTCTCACTTAAAGAAACCACTTTTCTGAATTTCTTTGACTTATCAAGATTGCCAGCAATGCGACTCTTGCACTTTGGGGCCATTATTCAACAGCAAGACCACTTCACCAACTATAGCCAAGTAGTTGAACATGAGGCAGCATGAGGTAGCACCAGCTCAAGCACCAGATACTGCAAGTAAATCAACAGCATAAGGAGCCAACAGCAGATACTGGGAGCAGCAACAACAGTGCAAGCAGGAAGGTCAGTAGCACCAGATACCACGAGCCAAGCAAATAGTGTGGAGAACCAGCAGCAGATACTATGAGCAACAGGAGATACAGGCCCTTTCCACATGAGGCGTGAGAAGCAGTTTGCACCAGTTCTCACCGTATTCAAATAATGCAGTTTTCCCTGATTGTTTTCCACATAGCCCCTCATTTTGATTCATTTTTCTGCAGAATGCAAGTTCATGCATCCACACTACCTCATCGCTGGCCACTCTCCTGACTCCCCTCACCCAGCTTCAGTAGCTGTGATTGGCTGATTAATTTTTTTTTTTTTGTCTTTTGGGTTGGTATGTTTGTATGTACTTACGTAGGTACCTACTACCCTATTTGCCGGTGTATAAGAGGCACTTTTTTCCCCACCAAAATGTCTCCTGAAAATGGGGTGCAAATACACTAACTCCCCCCACCCACTCGCCATGCTCGATCGCCATCTGCACACATTTCTCCCAGCCCAATCATCATCCCCACGCACTTCTTCACGTGCGCTTGCCAGCCCCATGCACCTCTCTGCATGCATTCGCCACCTGCACGCACCTCTCTGCAAGTGCTCGCCACCCCCGGCACCTCTCTGCACCCGATTGCCACCTGCACGCACTACTCCCAGCCTGATCAGAGAGGTATGTGGGGTGGCGAGCGCACGGAGAGCTGTGTAGGGGTGGTGATCGGGCACAGAGACGTGTGTGGGGCTGGTGAGTGGTCACGGAGAGGTGCCTGCGGAGAGTGAGTGCACACAGAGAGATATATGGAAGTGACAAGCGGGCCTGGAGAGGTGCTGGAGGGGGTGGCCAGCAGGCGTGGAGAATGGAACGGGGGACAGGGGTACTAAAAATTTTTGTCCTAAAGAATGCAGCATGAATATACATCAGGATATCTTACATCAGGGCATCTAATACCAGCAAATATCATACGTACTACTTCCCATTCCCACAGCCTACCCACCACTGCCCAGCAATGCACATTGGCGCAAATGTACATTTCTGCACCACTGCAAAAATCTGAATTTGCTTTGATGTCAGAATGTGATTTGGATTTTTTCCAGTTTTCAAATAGCGCGCTTTCCTACCACATGGCGGTGCATTATCATGGGATTCTGTGCAGAACGACAGAAAATAAAGCCAAACTAATTCACTCCCGCGTGCCGAACAGTTCAGTGCTACAACATAGTAACCTGTGCGGAGAGGGCCACAGTGAACAGTGTGACCCTTATGAGAGTGGGTCTTTGTATATAACTGAAACCATGTAAAACAAACTTGTGTTAAACATGGACCTACTGTACATAATTCAAAGATTTTTCTGTTTAATGAAGTAATTTTGTAGGTTCCACTTCATTAATAACTTTTGCCCTCTTGTTGCCTGGCCACACATGTTTGGCCACACTCTGAAGCTTCTGGACTACATGTGTCAGGGTCTGCATCTGTGAAATGCTGAAGGGTATGCACGTGGTCCAGTGTCCAAAAGATAAGAAACTATGGTGGATTCAAAAGAGTGAACAAACCATATTGCTGGGCAGCAATATTACAAAAGTTGCTGCAGAACAGCATATAAAATGAAAAATAAAATAATGTTAGGAATGGATAGGGGCTTGATCTAGAGTAATTTAGAAGCTTTGTTATTCTTTTAATTTTTTAAAAAAATGAGGTCAGATCCCCCCCCCCCGGAAAACCACAATATTCATTACTTGCAAACTTTCTCAGCAGACCATAATGATAGAGTCATAGATGTCTGAAGGGTGATTTCATTTCACTGTTATTTACAACTTAATTCAATAGCTGAACCTCTTCCTATTATTCCCCAGTTAAATATAGCAACAGATTCTTTCCCATTCCCTTTTCTCTATTTTTTCTTTCTTTCTTTTCTTTTTTTTAACCACCCACACAAAGTATGTGAGTCAGAGAAGCTGTTAAGAATGAGTGGTTCCCATCTGGCCTGGCTGCTCGTTGGCAGCTTTGTTGACTTTGCTGATTATATTCACACTCCTCAAGGTCACCTCAAACATAAGGAGGTGAACTAATGTCTGTCTGCAAAAAACCAGTTTCATGTCAGAATCTCAGTGTGTAATATAGATAGATATATTTTACTGGCATGTCCTTCATCAGTCACGTCAGACAATAAAGGGGATACTGGGAAAATGTAGGGGCAGAGTTTCCCTGAACACCATCGTTGCATTCATTTTCTTCCATATCTTGCCTTCATTCACAGAGATTAAAAATAATTCAGACACAAAAGTTTTAGTGCAAACCTCTCCTTCTCAATTTACATTCTGATTGTATGCAGAATGATTAAAAACTAAAAGACAGTCTTGTCATAGTTAAATCTTCTGTCAAAGAGGCTTGTGCTCTGGGGATTTATTTGCATGTTAGATATTACTGAGCAAGCAGTTACATACAAAACTCAAGTCTTTGGCCGTTTCCGCACTAAACTGTTATAGGCCCTTTTCACACGGCATTTTCCATGCGAAGGGCACCTGGAGCGTCGCACAATTGTGAGGAGCGATCTGCATGACGCACTCACAATCACGTGACGCTCCAGGGGCCGGCAGGCACCAATTGCACACTTTTTCATTTTCAGCTAGAAGCCGAAAATGGTGCATGATCGCGCATTGCTCCCGGGCCCTGCGTGCACTTACCCGGCGTGCAGAACCTCCGGAGCTGCGCCTGTCGCGCTTCCTGCCCCAGCGCAGCCTGGGAAGGTCCCAGGCTGCACTGCGGAAGGAAGAGGCAGGGCTCTCGCATGAGCAGGCAGCTCGTGTGGAGCTGAAGGGCCCCGGACGCAAGAGCTTCTCGCCAGAGGCTGCTCGCGTAATCCCCGCAACCCAGTGCTGGAAGAAGGTAAGGTGCGGAAAGGACCATAGTGCTATTATTCTACTTTCAATATCCTATGGAATTCTGGGACTGGAAGTTTAGGGAGGAGCATTTAGAATTCTTAGCCAGAGAGCTCTTTGGCCTCAGTAAATTACAAATCCCAGAATTCCACAGGATGTTGAAAGTAGAATAAAAGCACTACAATAGTGTAGTGCAGAAAGGCCCTTTATGTTCAACAAATTCCATTTCATAAATTCTGGAAGTACACAGGGCTTGTTAACTGTTCTGTTATCCAGAGGAGATTGTGGAAGCACATATATGGTATATGATAGATCCTGCTATAAATTGCATATGCATTACACATACCCACATACCCAGCATTAGTTGCAGCAGGTCTTTTGTGCAGCCATGTTTATACAAATAACAGCAGTAGAGTCTAAAGGCTAGTATTCACACCCAGTCACAAGTCAGAATTCTGAGATTTCTAGCTTGCTAGGAGAGGGGGATGGAGCAGCAGGCTGGGGCTTATTCTTCAGTCATTCCCACTTCAAGCAGTAGTGGCCAAAGAAACACTCCTATGATTTGTTTATCATGGATCATTTCCACACTACACTTTTGCAGTGATATTATTCCACTGTCAACATCCTATTGAATCTTGAGGTTTGCAGTTTAGGGAGGAGCCTTCAGAATTCTCAGCCAGAGAGGTCTTTGGACTCAGTAAACTACAAACCCTAGAATTCCACAGGATGTTGAAAATGGGATAATAGAACAATTACAGTGTAGGGCCGAAATGGCCAAGGTGTCCAGACCTGGCTGCTTGGCATTTCTTTCCTCTGTGGTTTGGTCTAAGTTTATTACTTTGACTTATTAGAGGAAAGACAAGCTGGCCTGCTGGATTTGGATAGCACAGTAAAGAAATGTGGTCCATGGCTATCTCATCTATTCTCGCTTGTGGTGGAAATGAAGCAGAGAGTGTGTGTGTGTGTGTGTGTGTGTGTGCGCCTTCAAATCACTCGTTGCCTTGTGACAACTCCATGAATTTCATAGGGTTTTCTTAGGCAAAGAATACTCAGCGGTGGTTTTGCTGCTTCCTTCCTCCGACATATGGGTCATTTCTGCCCTACACTGTCACAGTGCTATAATTCCACTTTCAACCTCCTATGGAATCCTGGGGTTTGCAATTTAGGGAGGGGCCTTTAGAATTCTCAGCCAGAGAGCTCTTTGGCCTCAGTAAACTACAAACCCCAGAATTCCACAGGATGTTGAATATAACAGTGTATGTGTGTGGAAAGGCCCTGTGTATGTCTTCACTTATGGCAAGCCCATGAATTTCATGGGGTTTTCTTAGGAAAGGAATACCCGGAGGTGGTTTTGCCAGTTTCTTCCTTTCAAATATGGCTTACAGCATCTGGCATTCATTGGCGGCTTCCCACCCAAGTACTAACCAGTGCTGACCCTGCTTAGCTTTCAAGATCAGACAGGATATTGTTCCTTTAGAGTATTTAGGCCCTGATCTGAAATACAGACAGTATGCTTACTCTTGCATGTGAACATGGTCGCAGAGATAAACTGATTTATGGAAGGCAAGGCTCCCATGTGATCCCTGCCAGGTGGTGAGCTCACCAATTGCTCCTTGTGTTTCTGCAGATCATCACACTGGGGCCAGAGAGCATGTGAACTGGCCCACATTGATCCTCACACCAGCTATTTGCATAAATCCTGCTTAATGTCACATTTGGTCCTCAGACAAATCATAAACACGGGCACTTGGTAGTAAGTTTCCTTTGCTACATTTTCATATTAAAGTGTTTAGGGTTGACCTGTCAGTCTATCACCATGCTGTTCATTCCACAAATATTTCTGGGAGGAGAGAGGGGAACCAACAACGGAAGATACAATCCAGCAGAGTTGTGTACTTTTGAACTCCGTTAATTTCGGTAGGCAAGCTAAGCACCCACTCAGTTTTTCCCCGTTTATATCACCAGTGTTGAAAAGTGGTTAACTTTGTCTGGATTGCACACTTATTTTGGAAATGGTATTACTGTTTGTGTCCCCACACCACCCCTTATTTCTTTATTCTGCCTTCCTCGGATCCTTTGCTTTAGGCAATGGAAGCGGGCTTCCTCTATCCAATGCAGAGATTTGGTTGATTTCATTGGCATTTCTGTAGTCGTGGTTGATAAAAATCATGAGGCACTGAGAAATTAACAGAGAGGAGATTGAATACTTACTCATAAGCCAAAATGGAAATGCAGTCCGGGTAAATGTTTGAAAGATCCTTTAGTGAGCCAAGATTGACCTAAGAGACCATGACTTTAATTTATTCATATGTAAACTTTAGCCCTGGTGCTTAAAAAAAGAGAGAGACATTTTAAAGAAAAATATGTTAGGTAACTTGTTGGCTCAGAGTGGAAGCTATGAGTTTCTATACAGAAACTTGTTTTTTTAAAAAAAACCTGTGACAATTTTCCAAAAGTGTTCAAGATGGTTCACAAAACTGAAAACAAATGAATAAAAGGGAAACTGACAAGCTAGATTGTTGTTAGAAATCTTTAATCACAGGTACATAAGAGAAGAGAAGGGAAGAAACAGAAACAAAGGGAAAGAAAAGAGTGGCTGGAAAGAACACAGAACATTGTCATGGATTAGGTATGCATATCTTGACCAAACGTCCCCCCAAAATTAGTGTCTATAAAATATGCATTTGTGAACAGATAAAGCAGGGAGAAATTTTTATTATCGGAGGTCTCTAGCCAACCCTGGAATAGAGATTTTTTTTTTAAAAAAAACTACAATCAGGTTGTGCTGTTTCCAACCCCTGTATTCCAAGCTCAGTATTCCAAGCCGTAATAGCTTCAAAATTATTACAGCTTGCATAATTTCAAAAGTACACATACACAACAGTCTACTTATATCACAGACTTTTCTAAAACAAAACAAACACGGAATCATCATTCCATTGCTATATTGTCTAGAGATCTGAGGTGGACAACACGTAGTCCTCAAAACAACAACAACAACAGAACAATGTCTTCTTACCCTTAAAACTTACCTTTATTTTCACTTGAATTTTTGTAGATTATAGTATATTTATTCAAAAGGAAATTCAAAGACACACATTAAAATCAAGATCCAGAAGGATAGCCCTGGTAGTTTTGTTGCAGAGACGCCAACAAGGAGTTTTGTGGTACTTTCAAGACTAACACATTGTATTTGACATAGACTTTTGTGAGCAGAAGTCCACTTCAGCAGATGTTGCCTTTCAGAATGTGGTAATATATCTGCACCTAAATGTGGCTTATGCACTGGTATGTCTTTTTTTGGCTGGGACTTATAGTACTGTTCTCTAGCCCTTTGCCTTTTGCCCTCTGCCCCCAACTCTTCACCTGGCAGCTGTCATGCCCTGGCAGGAGCAGCTGCTGCTTCTTTTTACCTGTGGGGAAGAGGAAGGAAGGGCTGATGAAGATGAAGAAGATGGGGCTTCTATGAGCTCACTCTGTAAGCCCATCCGTGTTTCATCTCCCCTCCAAGGTGAGACCAGCTGCTTCTTCATCATCTAAATGGACCATGAAAATTTGTTCCAAATAAAACATGTTACTTTTTTAAGGTGTTGCAAGACCTTTTGTTCTTTTTAAAATAAATCTATTAAAGATATCCCAGGACTCCTTCTCCCTTTTCTTATGCCGAACAGATGAATATATCAACATCTTTGAATACAGCCCTCATGTCCCTTCCAGTCAGTTTTACATCTCCTCAGGTTTCACTCTTCTTCCTGTCACTGAACTTTTGATTTAGAAAACAAAAAACAAAAACCTCTCCCTTTTTTTCTCTCTTCCCCATCTGATTAAAGAAGCACCGTTAGCCTTTGAAACAAGGCATGCATAACTGTATGTATTTTTTTTTAACCTTTAAAAAGTTATATGTTTGCCAGAGTGGCAAGTTTAGAGATGACAAAAGGCTGTAGCTCCAAATGGTTTTGGGGGGCAGAGATTTGGTTCCTAGATTTGTGAAGGCTGCCCACCCTGGTCTACAGTGGCCAGTAACAACTCCTTGTAGCTTCAAACAGTGATCTTTTCTTGACCATCTGGAGGAGAAGATCCTGTGGTCTTTTTGTGTATACAAAGTGTATACCATCTTCCCTTTGTCAAAGTTATTGCTCATTTACAGCCCTCACCATATGTCTTCTTAGCAGAGGACAGCAGTCAACAAAATTTGGAATGCTACATGGTTGTGGTCTGCAAAACCTAAACTAGATGTCTGGATGAAGACTAGTCTGCTTGTTACCTTTATCTCTTTAGGAACAGCAAAAATTCTGCCCAGGAAAGAAACTCATGACTTCATGAGAATTCATAACCATGAGTTGTAGCTTTTTATTGTGTCCTTTATTACCATTTCCCTTTTATCTTGCTTAGAAACTTTACATTCCAGGTTTGGCAAAAGACATGAGAGATTTTTAGGTGCAGTGACAGCTTTTGGCTTCCATGTCTGGATGGTGGTGAATCTACTCCTGGAGTTAATCAGCGTTTTACAGGAGCATCCAAGGGCTCTTCCAGATAAGGAAAATGTATCAGGAGGGTGCCATATTTGTTGCCTTTTCTTGTTATTGTGTGCCTTCAAGTAGTTTCCAACTTATGGTGACCCTGAGGCAAACCTATCATGGTGTTTTCTTGGTAAGATTTATTCAGAAGGGGGTTTGCCTTTGCCTTCCTCTGGGGCTGAGAGAGTGTCACGTGCCCAAGGTCACTCATGGCTGAGCAGGGATTCAAACTCTGATCTGGTCTCCAGAATCATAGTCCAATGCTGAAAGCATCACACCACATTGGCTCTCTATTTCTTGCTTTAGTTTTTTTAAAATTTATCCACAGAACATTTCTGCTGACCCAGATTCTTTTCTAGAAATTTCCAGTACCAGCTGCAATGTTTTATTCCCACACTGGGTTTCTTTTTAATTCTGAGACATATCAGAACAATATGTTCCATTCTCTTCTCAGCCTTTCTTGTTAATTTTAAAAAGAGTGATAGCATCAATATGTCTCAGTGGAATAACACTTTGCATTAAAATCCTGTGACTGGTAAAACAAAAATCAGAGAGAAGAAAATTTGGATCAGCCCTAGTGCAGATCCAAGAAATCACTTCAAACATCTCCTAGAGCAGAGCTTTCAAAACTTTTCATGTTGGTGACACACTTTTTAGACATGCATCATTTCATCACACAGTAATTCAGTTTTACTAGCAAACAGGACGTTAAACTAACCCCTTATAAGAGATACGGACATACACATAAATTGTAATAACGAACTGTATGGGGACACAACATATCTCATAAAAACCTTTCATATATTTTTAAAAATATATGATTTATAAATAATAACATACATTTCCAAGACTGTAGGCGACACACCTACACACTTCAGGCGACATACTAACCTGTCACGGCAGACCATAATAACTAGCAAATTTCACCAAAACCCAAGGAGTTGTATTGTGATAACGCACATTTCTTTAGACCAATCTTTAGATCAATCTGGAACCGCATAGTTTGGAACCCTGTCCCCTAAATATGTTCAACATCTTCACTAAAATGTGAAGAAGCTTTGCTGCTCCACTGACAAGGAAGTCATCACCTACTCTGTTTTGTATTTTGACACACATACCTACGTACACTAAATACTTTAAAGAAGTAGGATTATGTGACACACTTGACACTCTTGTTGTCCTTCCACAGTATTGACTGAAAAGGGGAACTTTTTCCCCTTATATGAATGTGGTTGGTCAGACACTAAAATCCCAATTTAATGTAGTACTTGATTAATTATTATCTTTTTAAATATCCAGGTGGACCTTTATCCAAAATGGATTTCTGGGCAACGTATAGGCACAAAAATTTAAGTTTACAACTACAATGTTATTTGAAAAAACCCTCAAACAAGAACAATCATAGCAATGATAACAGTGATCATAACATCACAACAAGTACATTGTTGAGAGGCAGTGAACAATAAATCCATACAACCAGCTGAAGTAATGCAGTCAATTAAACTGTCTAGGCAAATTGACCCTGATATTGACCTGCTATTGAAAATATTGTATCTCTGTATGTCTACCTATACATGTATTCCTTTTTCAAATCTTTTGCTCCATGATGAATATTGGGCAGTGGAAATGGGTGAATAGCAGCATCAAGGTCACAATTCTGTCTCCCATCCCATGAACTTAGTGTCTGCCAGGTCTGTAGCCTGGCATTCTGAGTTCAGATGTCATGACTGCAATGAGGGTAGGTACCCAAAGTTAAAAGAACTGCAGGCAAGGTGTGATACCATTTTTGGGAAAATTTGGTCTTCCAGATGTATTTGGCTTCACCACCCAGAAACTTCATCCTGTGGTAAGATATCTGGGGAGTTGTAGTTCAAAACATGGTGGGTGGATATGAGAGGTAGAACATCTTCTGTCATAGTGCCGGTGCTGTAGAATTCCTCTCCCTCTCCTGCTCCCAGGAAATAAGCCTAGTTCTGTTTACCTTGTGGCATGCAATGAAAACATATCCATTCTACTAAATTTTTGCAATGCCTTCCAGTAATGCTGTTGGATTGTTCTGTACACTGCATTTATATGGGTTTGGTTTCCTTTTAGAACAGGGGGGGAATCATGCAGCCCAGCCCTCCAGATGTTGTTGGATGACAATTCCCAGCATTCCTAATCTTTTGCTACACTACCTAGGACTGCTGGGAATTGCAATGCAACAACATCTGGAAGGCTGCATGATTCCCACAGCTGGCTAGAATGAGGTTATTGCAAGTTTACCAGGATTTTCTAATCTTTTCTATTGCTTTACAAAAATACAGATTGACAAATGTCCACAATTCAACTGCTCATACATCTGGTGTTTTTTTTGGGTAGGGGGATAGACAATCCTGCATATTAACATATTTCCAGAGCCAACTCCTCTCTCTGTCCTTTTCTTGGTGCTCTTTTGCACTACAAAATAATAGCAAAATGATTCTATTTTAACTGCTTTGGTTATATCCTATGGAATCTTGGGATTTGTAGTTTGGTGAGACACTAGCGCTTGCTGGCTGACCATTCTAAATACCATTCCCCACAATGCAAATCCCAAGATTCCCTAGTACAGAACCATGGCAGTTAACACAACTTCGTAGTTCTACAACTGTGTTGTGCCCTTAGTCTCTTTTTACAAATTGTCCTTTCTCATCTTTCCTACAAAGAAAAGATACTAGACTGCTTTGCTAGGAATAACAAATCTGAGGCCATTTCCATAGTAGACTGTTATAGTGCTATTATTCCACTTTCAACATCCTATGGAATCCTGGGATTCCATCCTGGGATGGAATCAAAGGCCCCTCCCTAAACTGCAAATCTCAGGATTCCATAGGATGTTGAAAGTGGAATAATAGCACTATAACAATCTAATGTGGAAATGGCCCAAGGCTTTTGACCCTGATTTCTGGGGGTCCTGGGAGTGACACCTAAATGTGCTCACAACAATGGGGAGGGAATTAGCACAGAGCACAAGTTTGCAATGCGAGAGGCAGGGTAACGTAGCGAGATCTTGAACCCTATGTCTACGGAGTCAGGCCGAGTCAGTGATAAGGCAGAAGTTGAAAATAATAATAAATGTTTTATTGAAATACAATCAAACAAGTGTATGCAACACACTCACACAAGGAACTATAGAAATAAAGGTAGAAGTGGGATAGTGGGATTTTTAGAGGACGTTTGGTATGGGAAATACTGTACCTGTCCTGAAGCCCGGTGAAAAGCAAAGAAACTGGGGAGCGTGGATTCTCAGCACGTGGAGCTGAGGGGAAGGCTCGCTGGACAAAGCAACAGCAGGGCGGGATGGAAGCCAAGAGTGATCCGAGGAAGCAGGGGTTCTTATAGGGAAAATTGTGGCTACAGGCTAGTCCATACCTGGGGAAAACAATGAGTTTCGGGCTGGAGACAAAGCCTCCGAAAGGTCAGTACTTTGGATGATTGAGTTATAGCCAGATTGTCAATAGAGTAGCCGGTATGCAAATACAGAGTGCTTGAGCGTTGTATAGTCCGCTCATCAAGCTGCCTGAGCAGGGCAGGGGATTTTTTTGTAAGTAGCGTGCATACATAATGTGGTACTTGCCTTGAGGTCTCCTGAAGCTGCATTCGGCAATGACTGGCCTGCCTAGATCGCGATGTGAATGGTTTGGCTATTGTTGGCCACGCCTGTGTGCGTGCTTGTCCGGGGGCCTCGCAACCACGTGGAGAGGAATGGGTACAGAAGGCCGAATTATTGATATCAAATGATATTTAATATCCCACAAGCTCGGGCTAGAAACAGCGGTAACATTCTGACCACAGACAGGTATCCCTGTCAACTCATACTGATGGCAAAATCATTCACAGAAATCTAAGATTCAAGAATCTTTGTGCTAGAAGAAATCTGATTCAGACTCCACCTCCCATCCTATTATATTATTTTAATAGTGCTATTGGTGACAGGCTCTTATATACATACTGGGTTGTGTGCTATATATGCTGCTTGTTGTTGTGTGCCTTCAAGTCATTTATGATTCATGTTGATTCTAAGGTGAACCTATAATGGGGCTTTCTGGGGCTTGGAGTGTGTGATGAGCCAGTGGGTTTCTATGGCTGAGTGGGGAATTGAACCTGGCTTCCAGGGTTGTAGTCCAATGTTCAAACCACTACACCACACTGGCTTTCATGTATGCTGTTTGCATTGTGTAAATTCTGCTATCGATTGGAGCTGAATTTTTAATAAAAATATTAATGGAAATATTATAGCAGTCAGCGGTTACATTTCTATACCACTTATCAAGTGCGAAGAACTCCCTAAGCAGTTTACAACATAGTTAGCTAATTGCCCCCAACAAGCTGGGTACTCATTTTACTGACTATGGAAGGATGGAAGGCTGAGTCAACCTAGAGCCCTGCAGAATCAAACTTACAACGTTGTGGTTGCAGTACCGGCATTTAACCACTGCACCATCAGCTTGAATCCTCTCATTACACTCGACCAGACAGAGCTCTTGAATCAATAGGTTTACCTACATGTTGACTGAATAGTCAGTAATCGATTCAACAGGGCCCTTACTGCACGATGTCTCCATCCCAGCATGGTGTCAGTGTCGAGGCGGTGGCTAAGCAGACACGGAGGCAGGAGCTGGATTTTTATAGCTTTAGTGGTAATAAATCAAAGAGGCTACTTCACCTGACGTCAACGCAAACAAACAGCAAAGTTCCAGGAGTGGCAAATGCAAAGCAGCGAGGTCAGACTGGAACCAAGAGTTCCCAACTCGGGACGCAGTTTCACGGTTGGTAGACGGTTGTTGCCCCGTGCCCAACCACAACAGCATCTGCTTCAAATACTCAGTTTTAGCCCAGCTGAGGCCGGTCAACTGTCCGTTGGCCCCGCTCACAGCTGGAGCCTCTCAAGAGTTCAGAACCGATTCATCAAGCGCTTCTCCTGCAGTCGCTGAGACCTCTGGACCGCCCCCTTCTTCAGTCGCCTCTGGAAGAATGTGGGGGGAGAGTCTGCTGCACACTCCGGACTGGAGTCAGAAACCCTGGCCTCTGCCTCTGGAGCACGTACCATCACACAACATTGTTGTGGTCCTGCTGCTGTCGCATTCCCAGCTGTTGTGATTGTGTGGCACACCATTACCGGAAAAAATCTGGTAATGGCCCCCCTTTCCATGATGATCCCATCGGTTGTTGGTGTGTGGGAAGGATGGAAGCCCTATCAAGCACTTCCTTCCACTGTAGAGCACAGGAAGAAACTGGCTGTACGGCAAAAGAAAGGAGCACATCTTGAATGCTCATGCCAGCAGCCAACCGGTGGAGTGGGGAGTATTTAGGTCCCAGTCCCATGCGGGCAGTGGCACTGCTGGGATGCGATTGAGACATCATGCAACTGGGGCATTGTGCAATAAGGGCACAGGTCTTGTTGTTTTGTGCCTTCAAGTTATTTCTGATTTATGGCTACCCTAAGGTGAACTTATCACTGGGGGTTCTAGGGCTGAGAGAGTGTGGTCACTCAATGGGTTTCCAGGGAATCAAACCCTGGTCTTCACAGCAGTAGTCCAATGCTCAAACCACTATACCACTCTAGTTAAAACTAAACAACAGGATTCAGGCCATTAATTTTAATGGAAATTCAGGATTTAATTATCTGGAGACAGAAAATAAAATGTTTCTTATTTGTGTACTATGTTCGTTATCTAAGACGTTATATTTCTTTCTTTTAAAAGCAAGCAAGACTGTAATTCTACGTGAGCTTTGTTGAGAAAAAAATCTCAGTGAAGTCACTCTGGGCTGTATCTGAGTAAACACATGTAGAGCACATGATTACGTTTAGAACAAAATAAAATGTGAACCCGAGAGCAAACATGCCTTGTCAGACCAGGGCAATTTCAAGCCTAACTTCCATTAGCCACATGTTGATGTAGGAGGTCTGTACAAAGTACACTGGAACAAAATTAAGGGAAAGAAAATTTCAGAGCAAGAAGAAATTGAGAAGACAGGAAGGGAGAGAAAGCTTCAAAAGTTCTATTTTAATCTCAGAGTCTATTTGCTCAAAATAGCCTCAGCTCCCCCTCGGCCTTGGAGTTTATTCAGCCCCCGACATAGTTGTAACCTCGTAAACAGGAAGTGCTCTCCAGTTATTCTTGCAATAACAAGCTTCTTGCTTTGTCTTATTGCTTCATCACCTCAGCCGGTCAAAACAAATTGCCCGGCATTGTCTGGGTTTCATTAAAGCATTCCCAGGATTAGTCACACCTGTGCAAATACGTGCACCTTGGCCAAACAAGTGTGACGTCTCTGACGGCCGCCTTCCTTTCCTCAGCTGGATGCCAGCACTTACTAGAGGAAAACATTGTTATGGCTTGGCTTTTGCTGACATCTTTCCATGGGACCCTCATGAAAGGCTGCACAAGTGGACTTGTTGGGAAAGATACAAAGCCATTATTTAGCTTCTAGAAGAAGAAGAAGAAGAAAAGGAAAAGAATAAAAGATGCCAGAGCTGAAATTTCTCTGGAAATGCCAGCCTCTGATGTGGAAGCCCTTTCGTTCCCTCTTGACATTTGGAAACCTATGCAGTTCCTTATTTTATACTCACCTTGTGGTATTTCTATGCCATTATGTATCTCTCTTTCTGAGTGGAAAAACAGATAACATGTAAGATTTAGAAGACAGAAACCAAATTTAAACCATTGTGACAGCAACAACATTTTACAAACAATCCCTGCAGCATCTTTAGAATTTGCAAGAGAATAGATTAAATGGGATCCAACACTATACTGGGATAAACAGTTTTAATGCAACTGAGCTGAGCTTCACAGGCAGGAAAGGTGCTGCAAGGAATTGAGAAGTTAGGATACTTTTTGCACTGAGGCTTAGCTCTGAGCAGACATGCACGGGATTGATTTTTACTTTGTGTGCTTTGTTAAAAAACAAGTCTGAATTTGCTAACATTACGTATTGCCCCAATCATTTGCTTTGACATATCATATTTGTCCTTGGTCTCCCCCATGGCTCATTCCTTTGGCCCTGCCCAGCATCCTCTGCTAGAATTGACTACCCAAGACACTTTCCAAACTGGCATTCATCCTATGGTCCGAAGAAAGATTAGAACATCTGAATTCTTGCTTCAAGGGTGGGCACCCCAATCTGAGATGACCGAATCAAAATTCAAAGTAAATTGGATTTTATTTTTATTTTTTTTGGACTCAGTTGAGACCAGGGTTTTTGTTTCCCCTTGAGACATTAAATTGACATTCCCTTTCTTCTGAAGAGCTATTTATGGATTATGCTTCCTGACTGACAGAGGTGCAAGGAGTCCCTGGACCTATGTCTTCTTATAGTCCGCACTTGCAAGTACATTATAGCCATTTCCACACTAGACTGTTATAGCACTATTATTCGACTTTCAACATCCCATGGAATCCTGGGGTTTGCAGTTTTGGGAGGGGCTGGCTGGCCCCTCCCAAATCTAGTGTGAAATCTAGTGTGAAAATGGCCTATGTTGTTCTAACAGCATCACATATGCTGTGAAGATGCTTCTGCTGGACACTAGAGATGCAGCTGTTAAATCAGTAGTGCTGTGATCATATCACAACTCATGTGAATAGTCTTGCATCAGGGTGATAAAATATGAGAAAACACAGAGATTGGTCTTTCAGTTGTCCTAAGTGTACAATGAGAGACATCTAGAATGCTTGGAAGTTCCCACATATACTTTGCATTTTTCTTGCGCTTTAACCTGTCTTCATGGCAGTGATGTAGACTTGAGTCAATTGACTCAGACTCAAGTCAGACTTAAGACACTTCTGTGACTTGACTTGGACTTGACTTGGCAAAAATTACACACTGACTCGACTCAACTTGAGATTTGCATATTTTTAGCGACTGACTTGCTGCCCTTGGTTCAGTAACATAATACATTCATCTAGAAACCTTACAACTTACTGGTTGCATGACAATCTGTCTCAAGCTCAAAGTGTGGATAAATTTCTCAGAGGGAGCAGCAAATTTCCTTGAGGTGGGGTTGAGATCTGCTCAGCAGCCTGTCCTTGCTTCATATTGGAGGAGCTTTCTAAAACTCTTTCTAAGAGCAGAAGGCAAGACATGTGCCCAGAGTGCAGAGTGCATATCTCAGAGGGGAACAGAAAATGATTTAGGCAATGAGCTGGAGGAGGAAAGAACCTTCTTTCTAAAGCTCTTGAAGCTTTAGTAACTTGGAATAAGAAGGATCGTATTCCCCATGTCTGAAAAAGTCTCCAGCTTTGCAAATGGGAAGAAGGAAGGATCTTATTCCCCACTTCGGAAGCTGCAGATGTCAAAATCACAAAGTGGAAGGCCAACTCTACTTAAATTGTTAAAACTGATTTTATTCAACTCTTGCCAGAAATTCTGCCATATAGATTGGGGTATAAAGTTGGCTCCCAGACTTGAGACTTGACTCGAGACTTGACTTGAAAGTATCTTACAAGGACTTGAGACTCAACTTGAGACTTGAAGGTAGAGACTTGAGACTTGACTTGGGACTTGAAGTAAAAGACTTAAATACATCACTGCCTCATGGTCAGCCAATTGTAACTGATTTGTTTTAAATATTTTTCCTTTTTTTTTTTTGACTGTTGCTCAGTTAAGAGTTCTGATCTTGAGAGTGTCATGTACATATCCTACTAAATATTACTGTACATTTACAACTGAGTATTAGAGAAAGAAAGCAGTGAACTTGTCTCATCTGCAAATGAGAGCTCATTATTTGGCCTGACAGTTGTCAATACAAGCAATCTTTAAAAATATAGTAATACTTTAATGGCTTATGCATGGTGCTTAACCTACTATTCCATTCTTTGCATAATTAACTCATTGCATTTTAAACCCATTGTTTAATTGCTTTACAATTGATTCACAACTATACTGGTTTGATGTTCAATTCAGAACTTATTTTCCTGTCTGCTTTTCGGCTGCACATAGATATGTAATATCATTGCAATGTAACAGGTAGCTTTGCATTTCTGATTTAAGTCACTGTGACTGAGAGCTAGCGTGGTGTAGTGACTTGAGTGTTCGACTGAAGCCCTTTCTGCACTAGAATGTTATAGCGCTATGATTCCACTTTCAACATCCTATGGAATCCTGGGGTTTGCAGTTTCGGGAGGGGCAGTCTGGCCCCTCCCGAAACTACAAACCCCAGGATTCCATAGGATGTTGAAAGTGGAATCATAGCGCTATAACATTCTAGTGTGGAAAGGGGCATAACTCTGGAGACCAGGGTTCAAATCCCTGCTCAGACATGGAAACCTACTAGGTGACCTTGGGCAAGTTACACTCTCTCAGCTTCAGAGGAAGGCAGAGATTCAACCCCCTCTGAGCAAATGTTGCCAACAAAACACTGTGATAGGTTCATTTTAGGGTCACCATAACTCAGAAATGACTTGAAAGCGCACAGCAACAACATTGAATTCTAGCAAATGACCTCCCTCCTCCCAGCTTCAAATATATGGTGATGCAGTCTGAGCTGGCTGTGACCAACCAGCAAAGACATCTTAGAGTTGTGAAAACTAGTGTGCAGTGACTATTAAAAAAGAAGCGGGTAAGGCAAATTGACAGCCAGTGCACATAGTGGTTTGAGTGTTAGACTAGAACTCTAGGAGACTAGAGTTCAAATTTCAGGCATAGAAACCCACTGAGTGACTTTGGGCAAGTCACACTTTCTCAGCCAAAGATCAAGGCAATGCCAAACCCCCTCTGTATAAAACTCGCCAAGAACACCTGATGATGAGTCACCATAGCATGGAGACTTGAAGTCACCTCACAACAACAAAAGACAAATATTTTGAGAACCACTATGCAAGAGTATCAGAATAAAATTGACATAGGCTGGAATTCATTGTTGCAGTTACAAGTGCATTAACTGTCTGATCTGTATTCATGATCCCTTTGTATTCAATAGTGTATGGAATGTATAGGGGTCATAAAAGTCCTCCAATCCTGATTTACTAGGCAGTAGCTGCTGCAAGCAGTGGAAGTCTGTTCTCCTATTGATTGGGATGCAGCAGATTGATGTCGCTACCCTCTTTCCACAAATGATCTCTGGTGCTGAGATGAATTGCAACAGTGATCTTGCTTCTGATTATTGCACCAGAGATTACTGGTAGGAGGGGATAGAAACATCAATCTACTGTTTCTTGATTAACAAGAGAACAGACCTCATCACTCAGAGAAGCTGATGCTCATTATGTCAGGACTGGGGATATTGGGCCAGGAGACACTGCATAGTTAACGCTGTTGTTGTTGTTGTTTGGCTTCAAATAATTTCCAACTTATGCTACTACAGCTTAGTTAAGTAGTTAACTTAATTAATTCCACTTTACTATGTAGCTGATCTAGAATCTCAGCCACTATGATTATTGTCTTACAGAATTTTTTTTGCTATAGTGCCTCTTGGAATGAATACTTAATACAGTTCCAATCGATTCGTCACGAAAAGGATACTGTAGAACTGATGTCGGTGTAGAAAGGGGCTTCCAAAATGATCAAGGGATAGGGAACAATTCCCAATTGAGGAATGGCTTTGGTAAGTTTAGGAAAATAGTTTAGAAAAATAGTTTAGTTTAGAAAAAATAGTAAGGGGAGATATGATAAAACTGTGTAAAATCACACGTGATACGGAGAAAGTTAGCAGGAAAAAGATGTGCCCCCTATTTCATAATATGACAAATTAGGATTGGGACATTCAGGGCAGAATGACTGAGATCCTATATGATTTCTGGCTGAGTTTTTGTTTTTGTTTTTTTGGTGGGCTTCCACAGCTATAGCTGATAGTGCTGGAGTGCACCACAACAGCCCTTTGGTGGCTAGTTGCAGGATCCAAGGCATCATCTGGTTCATCTTGCAGTCAGGAAAAAGGAAGAACTATCAAACTCCTGGACATCTCTTCTTTTTTTCCCAACTGCAGCTGGATCGTGCCCCCAATTACTGCGACCCCCCTGAGCTGAATAGTACCTCGGATCTGATTGGTCACAGGAATATACCTGGCACCATTAGCTGCAGTAGAATGTGGGGATAAGAGGGCGGGAATGGATTGCTACACAAGGGTGTATTGGGCATCTCCTTCTGTAGCAATGCATACATACATACAATGCAATATGATGTTATGCAATATGATGTTATGATGTTATGCAAAGATATGTCATCCTCAGGATACTGGTCATAAAAGAAAGTACTTCTTCACATAGTGTGTAGTTAAACTGTAGATTCACTACCACAAGATGTAGTGATGACTGATAACGTAAGTGTCTCTGAGAGGTTACTAGACCAATTCCTGGAAAATAAGGCTACCAATGACTATTAGCTAGGATGGTTATATATGTGTTTAAAACTCTCTTAGCCTTGTGCTTTTAGTAGACTGATCCATTTAATTCTTTTTTTAAAAACTTTTGCATAAGAAGATTTTAGCTGTACTTTGCTTTAATTTGTTGTAACCTACCTTGGATCACTTGTCAGGACCAAAGCAGGAAATGAAATAAGTTTTCAGTATCAGAGTAGGTTAACATGAGCAACAAGATGCTATTAGTTTCATATAGTGGTTGTGGGCTTCCTGCAGCTCACATTATGTCAGGGGAAAATGCTCTGGTCAAATCCAACAAGGCTATTCTTATGCTGCTGCCACTCTGTTCTGCTCACTGCTTTTTTTCTGAAATCATCTCTTTTAGCTGGTTTCTTTCCATGGAGTTCCATTTCATTGAGTTTACCCTCACAAACACGTAGGGGAGAAAGAATTCTGAAGTGGGTGGATTTTCCAAATGCTATTAGCACACCTTCCCACCACTAGTTTGTGCCCCAAATGATCACCTCCATGATATGCTCTTTCCTAAAATAAATGGACATCAGGGTAACATGCTTTGAAACACTCCAGTGTCCATGAAGTTTTGGGTTATACTGTAAGGGCTGACCTTTAGAATGAATATGCATGAAAAATTGAGACTTTCACACTTGTCAGAGGATATAGCCATGCAACAGCTATGGACAGTCAAGAATGGACATATTTCTAGAAAAAATAAACAGAACTATTTTGATTTGCCACACTATTGGAAACTTAAAGCTTTGGGAAATATGAATCCTACTTGAAGCCGAAGGGGAAAGACAACAGTATTTTTAGTTGTCCCAGTCCATAATTGCTTAAATGTGGTGTCTTTGTGTGTAACTGTTGCATGTTTGCCCCCATACCCTAACAGATATTGTAGGAGGGATGAGTAATGATGAACATATCTAGACCTTTTGGAATTATTTGGCTCTTATTTGTCTATGTGGGAGTTTTCTGGAAGCAATTAGGACGAAAGTAATGAACTCACCACCTTCTAATAAATATTCTGTCTGTGAGAAAAATCTTAAACATTTTAAGATGTTTTGTGTCAGAAAAATGAAGGGAAAATGTTTCAATTTTTCTTTCCTATGTACTATATCGAGGGTAGTACCATAGCATTGAAAGGAGCATCTCCTTCCATTTGAGGTTCCCTTAATGCTAAGATATTCTGGGAAGGCCTTTTAACATATCCTGACAACACCTGAGATGAGCTTGAAGGGACTTCATGGGAGAGTCATTTCAGGGGTCATACCCACATTTTGGAAAGTTTCTCTCAGAGAGGGCTTGTTTTACCCTCATTCACTGATAGTTCTTTGTGTCACTGTGTCAACACCTTCCTTTTCTGATAGACGTTTTGCCCTACTAAGTTGTAATGACTGAGATCCTGCACTGGTAGTTCTGACATGTAAAGTTCTGCCATGAGGAACTAGGAAATGTCTCCCAACTCCTGTCCTGCACGATTCATTGGCCCTTTCCACACCCTACCTTATCATGGTGGCATCCTGTGGGAATCCCAGCAGTGGTTCTGCTGGGAGGGGAGCATGACGGGAGTGCTACCCTCTGCACTGGCTGCCTCCATGATCCAGGAAATGTGATGGTCCCGCCTCTTCCTGCCACAGTGCAGCTGGGCACTTTCCCAGGCTCTGCTGGGGCAGGAAGCACAGCCATTGCTCTTCTAGACTCAGTGCATCAGGTAAGTGCGGGATGGTGGCATGATTGTGGGTCATTGAGGAGGGAAATCCATCAATGATTTACTCCATAATTGCATCTCCTGGGGATGGGAGAAGGATGGGATTGTGACCACTTCATGTGCAATTGTCATCACGGTCCTATCCTTCTCCCATCTCCATTGCGGGATGACAATGTCCTGCAAAAAGGGCCATTTTCATCCAGTTTCATCCCATGATGGCTTCATCATGGTGCATCTGGCTATTCATGTAGCCAGACTCTTCTCAACTGTCCCCTTTATATCATTAGCCACTACATAGCCATGGAGAGTGCAGGAAGAAGGTGGGTCCTCAGGGGACTTTGTTTGCTGCACAAAGGGAAAGAGAATTCTAACCTCTGCAATGTCAATAAAAAAAAAAGACATTACGCTTGCATATGTCATGAAGAAGATGCCAGCCTACATGTTCAAGTATTTCAGAATACATCTGAAAAATGTTTTACTCCCAAATTGTAGCCAATAGTCTTCAGAAGTATTTCCAATAGTGATTTCCTGTAGTTTGCTCCAAGAGGTGGAGTGAGGTGGGACTCTGAAGGCTCAGCTCTGTTGTGGACTCTTAATTCTGAAACTTTATTGTATCAGCTCCCAGTCCAATGTGTCTTCAGACATACAACTCTTCATCGGAATCTCCCTTACCCCATGATGTTTTGATGTTGAATTCATAGAATTGTAGAATCATGGAGTTAGGAAAGGATAGCAAGGGCCATCTAGTCCTACCCCTTGCCATGGACGAATACAAACTAAAGCTCTCCTGAAAGTGGCCATCCAACTTCTATTTAAGATCTCCAAAGAAGATAGGTCTATCACCCTTTGAAACAGTCTATTCCACTGTCAAACAGCTCTTAGAGTCAAGAGCTTCTACCTAATTTTTTAAGTGGAATCTCTTTTCTGATAATTTGAATTCATTGGTTCTTGTCTCTGGAAAAGCAGAAAACAAGTTTGCATTTTCTACTCGACATTCCTTTGAATATGGCTGTCATTTCATGTCTCAGTCTTCTTTTCTCCATGCTAAACTCACAGAGCTTGCTTTTCAGACCTTTTGACATCTTCGGGTGCCCTCCCCTAAAGATGTTTCAGCTTGTCAATATCCTTTTTGAACTGTGGTGCCCAGAACTGGACACCATATTTCAGAGGAGATCTGTCTGACCACAGCAAAATAGAGTGGCACTAGTACTTCCCTCAATCTAGACCTTGCTTTCAGACCTTGCTTTTTGATGGACAGCATATATGTGCAGCAGCTAGAAATTCTGATGAAGGAGTGAAGACATCAGTGGCTAAAGAAACAAAGTCTTTGTTGTAAGAATTCCATTGAGAATAGGAAAGTCTTCCAAGGATGGTAAGCTAATACAGAACTAAGCTAGTTTCACTTTTAGTAGACATGAAAAAATAAAGAGGTGGTAGAAGAAGAGGTGGTAATGTTGAGAGTGCTGGTTTATCTCACAGAAAGGTTAGGATAGAAGCATAAGAGATGAGGGAGTTTGGGGAACCAGAAACTATTTAACCCTGTTATTGCTACTCTCTCTAAGATATCTTATACTCAAGTGCTGAGCATTATTGCATTTTCAGCATTTTCCATATTAGCCACATGCTGTGAACCTTGGGACTGCTTTCAGATTGTGAATCTGGTACTAACTCTTCCTGAGTCATAGCTGCTGTCTTGTTCCTGATTAGAAGCAGGGTGCACAGTGCAGGAGAGCATACTTTTTTTCCTCTTGTCTACATGAGGAGGGCAGCTAGTGTCTCATTTCAAACATAGTGCTTGCTGGTAGCTTATAACTGGAGGCCAGCAGCTTGAGATAGGCATGCAGTAGACGCTGGAGCTTAGAGAGAGAGAGCTGATCTCACTATGTTTGCTGCTTCTTCTCTTACTGCCTTCCAAATAGCTTTTATGTGTTTATGAATTCTAGGTGGATGAAAGGGCAACATCCACACTTATTATCTTCAGGTACCTTGTTAACTTTCCACAATCATTCTCCAGCAAATGAGAATGGGCCATCATGCGGCAATTGTGTTTGATCAGTGCTTCCAAGTGCTGCCAATTTAGAGCAGAAAGTATAATTATCCTATTATTGGAGACTTGAACCAATGCCAGTTCTATCATTAAATATGGGAGTCTTTAACATAAAATATATGTCCTGGCTAGTGCCTTCAGAGGTAGGTTGAATCCACTCATTTGTGCAGTCAGTAAATGAGGAGTTTGTTAATTCCCTCTATTCAAACAGAAAATAAAATTGCTTTAGGCCTAGAAATGCAAGGGTGAAGGAGGGCTCATCTAATTCAGATCTAGACTGTGATGGTACACTGTATCCCTTAATAAGATACAGACATGAATGAGATGGAGTACGAGAAAACAGACTGAATTACAACAGGACTTTCTGGTCTTCAAGATAGCTCAAAAATTATCCTTGAAAAGTAATTTCTTACTCAGCTACTTACAACACCCCTGCCCCATAATTTCTTGGTTGCCAAAGTTTCATTTTTTTAACCCATTGCATTACTCATTATCTTATTGATTACTTTTTCACTGCAATACTCATTCTGATATTGATTACTTTTTTACTGCATTGCTTATTACGTTACTGATTGCTTTTCCATTACTTAAAAAAAATCCATAGGATCAATACCACAGTTGCATGAAACATTAAAAATTCAGTACAAACTGCCTCTAAAAATGTCGCTGGAATAGTAACTAAAAAAACCAACAACCATTCCATTAATTTCTAAAATTGCTATCTTGTTGTTTTTCAAATATAGTGTCTTTATGTCCTCATTACAATAAAACAAAGCAAATCATTACAAGTAGCAGAAAGAATTCATTATCTCCAAGTTCTGGGCTTCAGAGGTGTTTGACCCACTGGTGAGTGTGGGGAGGGGCATAATGATCGGTGTTAGCATCCTTTGAAAATTTTGAGATCTTTGTTCCATTCTTCAGTATAACTAATATCAAGCTGTTTGATTTTTTTTCACAGTTGTAGACTTTTCAATTAAATTAAATCACATACTTCTCTGCTCTTTATTTCCAGGTCCGGTAACTTTATATGCTCCAACTGTGCTGATTTAGCAGAGATGATCTCAATTAATTCAATTAATCTCAATTAATTATCTCAATTAATTATCTGTTATTCCACTTTTTTAATCTGCTTTTAAACTTCCCAATTTCCCAATTTCATTCTCCTCCCCCCTTTATCCTCTGCTTGTTTCCATAGCTGCAAACTGAGTTCAAAATGTAAAAAAAAGTAGTTTGTAATGAATTAATTCATCAGGACAGAGGACAGAAAGTGGCTGAATTGTGCCTTTCCCAGTAGGCTGAGGCAAAAGCAAACTGTGGCAGCCTGTCCCAGCCTGTGTGTTCTTCCTCAATAACTTTTGTCATCTTGACTATACTCTAATATTTCTCGGTGACACACATCCCAGTTTTCATCTGTGAAATGTTGGAGATATGTCACTTTGGCCTTTGCTGTCATTCTCGCTATTTCCTGGTGCCTGAAGGAAACACTTCCTGTTTGTGGTTGGTTGAATTTTCATTTGCTAGCAGGCCAGATTTTTTGTGGTGTGTGTGTTTGTGTGTATGTCTGAGGAGAAGCTCTATGTCTTTTCTCTTATATCTACTAACCACAATTTACTTCCTGTCTGGCCTTTTACACTTTCATATTTCCATTTCTTCCCCCTCATCTGTTCTGTTTTATTTCTTCAGGTTCAGTTGTGTTTTCTAATTCCAGTGATTGTAGCAAACAGATCCAGAGATCATTCTGTTAATTTGTATTTTAAAAATAAATGAATTGCATAACTTTAAGCAATAGGCTGCTTTGTCCTTATATACTATGACAACTGTTTCTATTTTATTTCATTTCTATGGTGAATCACGACTTTTTGGATTTCTGAGTTCATTGAAAACTAGCTTCTACGTAATGTAAACCTAATGGCCACATTCCAATACATTTCTTTTTAAACCCATATAGATTTCAATTGAGCTTGAGTGTAACTGTGTATAGGGCAATGGCCAAATTTCTTTCTACATCAATGGGAAATAGAATGATAGCATCAGCATTGCCTGGGGTAAATGTTAGTAATAGTAGTAGATCTAGAAAATTGTTGTCGATTAAGATTTCCACCACAAATCTGCTTTGGACAAAAATATGTTCACACGTTCACATACGCCTCTGAATGTGGGCCCAGCGCAAACCCATGTAAATGTAGACAGGGATGTAGTGCAGTATGCAGCATTCAACTAATTTTCCATTTTACACACTAGTCTACCTGGAATTCCTTTTTCTTGTATTTTGGCTTAACCATAAATTTAGTTATGGTAGACCAATTTAGTTATGATAGATAAAAGTATTTCTCTACCCTCTTCTTTAGCATATTCTCTGGGAAGACAGCAAAAAGCTGTTTTATAGACAACAGTTGCTATTAAAGCACTCGTTGTTAGCTGCTGTCAAATTGGCTTCAACTTATGGTGGCCCTATGAATGAGAAACCGTCAGGTCACCCTGTCATCAACAGCCCAGCTCAGTTCTTGCAAATTCAGGGCTGAAACTTCCTTGATTGAGTCTATTCATCTATAATGTGGGGTGGTGGTAGGGTTACCATGCTATTACAACAACAACAACAACAACAACAACGATGATGATGATGATGATGATGCAGTGATAACACACAATATAAAATAATGAATTATTTTAGATTGAATTGTATTACATAGTTGAAAATGAGTATTTTTCTAGCACATGAAGTTAGGAATTGAGTATGTGCTTTTAAGCAAGATGATGGGTGTTACAGTATAACCAAGAGAACATGCTTTTAACTGTCTTGTTAACAGGATATGAAAAAAAGATAAAGAAACACCAGAGTGAAAAACAAGGCACTACTGGCTGGCCTGTGCTGGAAGATAAAGATTTTAACTCCCCGAGGAGAAAAAAACAACATGCAATGTAGCTTTAGAGATTAGAAAAAGCCTGTATCAGTCTATGTAAAAGTTTTAACCAATAGTGTGCATTTTTGAAGGGACAAGGAGAATATAAATTTCAAATGGAGAGTGTGTTCAGTACTGACTTTTTCTGGAGAACGCAAAAGTCAGTCTGGTTGTACAACCGATATTAATTAGATAAGTCTTCTTACCCTACTCAATCTCTCTGAGTTGTTTTTTCATTGGCTTCATAAACTCAAGGACAGGCACATTTTGCAGCAATAGCAGTACTCAGTGATGTTTCATAGACTTGTGTTGATCCCCAAATCATTGCTGCCAGTCCCTGGTTTTTAGTTTTTAGGAAAAAAAGGAACAGTTAGCTAATGGACACAAATATGATACAGGACCCTGGCACACTGGAAAAACGTGATTGATGGTCTCCAGCACCAGATAGATTGGGAATCACTAGTGCTGGGCAACTGATGGTAGGGAGAACCAAAGGTATCTGTGTTTTCTCACTGTAACAGAAGCTAATTTCATAGAGAAGCAAATAGAGAAGATTTACTGCATTGGTTTCAATGGGCTTATTTTAGCTGGGACTAATCAATAAGATTCAGGTTTGAGGCAGTATTCTCAGAAGAATGTCCTATAGTCCAACGCCAAAACATCACATAGCTTTGCCACAGCACTCTTGCAAATTTGCAATTTCCTTGCAATTCTTCAGATGAATTATCTATGGCTCTAAATTAATTGCATGTGGTGTAAGTATGAAACTGCTGCCTAACCAGATCACAGAACTAAAGAACGTTTGCCCAGAGGTTAGCCAGGTATAAAATAGAGCAAGGGAATGATAATGTACAGCTGCTGAAAATCCCTTTTCTAGTTCAGAGAGAGAACCTTGACAAGTTAGCACTTGTGAAACCACCTATAAAACTGCTAAGCTTGTGCAAGGTCAGAAGGTGTTCCACAGGTTTACCTTCCTGGAAAAATCTGATTATAACTGATAAGCTTTCTACATGAGCAAAATTAAGAGGTTTGTCTATTTTTGGACAACAGAAATCTCTTTCAGTGTTTGTATCTATTAAGTGAATATGTTTAATGATGATCAATCAAATGATATAATTTTCCTCATCCTGTATGACTGAGACAGCCTACATTACACTGGCAAGGATATCTACAACTATAGCTTTTAATTTTGGATCTTGCTCTATTATACAAAACAGGAGAGGAGACTCTGTAGCCTATGGACTTAATGTGGCTATCAATGGCCCGAATCTCAAAAGGTTATCCCAACTGGAAAGATGAGCGGGGTGTGGTCCAACCAGATGGCAAAGAGCATGCGAAGGGACTTTCTCTATGAAAAAGGTTGAACTCTCTCTCTCTTTCCCTCTGATTGCATGGTGAAACTACAAATGGCCATTTGGGATGGAGAGAAGCCAAACTATGTCAAGAGAAAATGAGGGATGGAGCTGCAACTGCCCAATAGTAGCTAGTCTGTCAGACTGGTCCCATGAGGCAATCCAGTTCCAGACACCAAAATAGTACTGCACTTCTGGTGCAGAGGAAAAGAGCAACAAACAATCCTTGAAGATCAGGATTCATGAAGATCAGCCGCAGAACTATCAGGATAGCTATGTAATGAGATTGAATGTATCAAAAGGCATTCCATACTTTCCATTATGTTCAATGGTGTAATACTGAGCTTGGAATCATGTTGGAATCTTATGCATGCATAAGTTCCCCTAGAGAAATGTCTGGCCATATTTGTTCAGTGCAAAGGAACTATTTTGTTGTTCTTGTGTGTCTTCAGGTCATTTGCCTCTTATGGCAACCCTAAGGCAAACATATCACAAGGCTTTATTGGTGAGATTATGCTATAACTCAAATCAGAAAAAAAAAACACCTTTTTCGGGGTGGGGGGATACAATGCTGTCTTTCAGAATTCTCCAGGCGGCATGATCGTTGGCTTTTCCAAGTCTTGTTCCAAACTGAAACACAAGAATAGTGCAAGATATGTTAGGAAACCCTATGTTGTTGTTGTTGTTGCTGCTGCTGTGTATCTTCAAGTAATTTCTGACCTATGACTGCCCTAAGGTGACCTTGTCATGGGATTCTCTTGGCAAGGTTTGTTCAGAGGGAGGTTGTCTTTGCCCTCCTCAGAGGATGAGAGAGTGTGATTTGCCCAAGGTCGCAGTGGATTTCCATGGTTGAATAAGAATTTGAACCCTGGTCTCTATAGTCGTAGCCTGATACTCAAACTGCTTTATCATGCTGGTTCTCTTTGGAAGGAATTAATAACTGATAAATTTCCAAAGGGTTTTTAGTAAGCTATTGCATTTCCTCCCAATCATTTCCAGGCAGTTATTCATGCTTTTCCTTCCCTGCTGCACCCCAATGCTGAGATCCTACATTGTGCTTCCATAATGTGAATGTACATTACAAGTTACACAGTAGTTGTTCTATGCACCTTCTGAATACTGCTGTTGCAGGATTGACTGCATGTCTGACAATGCCCTGTTGTGCAAGGACAAAGCATAATGGCCATTCTTGTAATTCTAGTGAATCAAGTAGAACACTGTAGGTACTAATAACCTATTAATGACTCATTCAAGACAGCATAACTGCATGTGCAAGAGTTACAGTTGTGGAACTCTGTTAATGCAAATGCAGACCGAGTGCTGCCATTCTGTAAAAGTACAATCTCAATGATTAGGGCAGTTATGCATCCATATGACATCAAGTTGACTGTAAAGGGTGCTGCAGGCAAACTGGGGGACACAATGAATTTAACTGTTGTTTCCTGCATTTTTAATCAGATGAGTGATTGAAGAAGATTTGGGAAGAAGGAGTTGAAACACTTTCCCTCTTGTTTTAACAAGGGCTCCTAATGACTGGATCTCGTGCGTGGATTGCATTGCAGTGGCAACAAGAATGATTTAGAGCAGCAGTGGGGAAAATGAATCTCTCCAGAAGTTGTTGAATTGCAGCTACTGTAGGTCTTGCCACCATTGCCAATGGTGAAGGATGTCAGTAGCTGCAGTTCAACAACATTTAGCAGCACAAGATGCTGACTCCAGATCTGGAGATAGTCTCTTACTTGGGTCATGATTCTACCCTGTCTTACAAACTGACAGTTCCATAGTGTTCCTAGACACTGTACAGACTGTTGGCCAGTTCTGCAGATTAATAGTTATATAATAGTTTTATACCAGTGCTCATTCTGTGTATGGTGCATATTCAAAAATATAAAATCATTATAGCAAAAAAAGTGGATGTCCATGGGTTGAGGATAAAGAAAAGACAGGTGAACCAAGAGCCTCAGCATAATTAGATGACCACATTTTGAATATATTCCATAAAAAGAGCCATCCATTTTAATTGCATTGTTATAGTTCAGCTGATTGGGGTCTTCCTAGAATGGAGACAAAAAGGGGAAAGATTCCATTATTTAATCTCATTGCCAAATAAAGCATTACCCATTTCTTATGTGAATTCATGCCTAAATACTGAAAAAGAACCAAAAAGACTGCCTCCTTATAGTCACTGGCCAACATCCTGTTGGTGATAATCTGCAGATGTAATATTGAATTATGTCTGTATCTGTTCTTTTCTGCTAATTATGGGAGAAGGTATTTACTACCTTCTTTGTGCAATGATGCCTTCTCCTACACAAAGAATTCAGATTCCTCCTCCACTCATTCTGGTATGACCATTTGGTGGCTGGGAGAAGGCTGGGTGAGGGACAGCCAAGGAACATCCAGCTGTATTCCTGCAGTTTCATGCATGATGACAGCATCATCCTCCAGGACCTCTGGAAAATGCCTTCATCGTTTTCTGTCCTGCTGTAAACATAGATAGATTCTCCTTGGCTGTCCCTGCCCTCCCCATCTGCTAAATGGCCGTGTTGGGGCCCCTATAGAAGGAAGGTGAATTCTCCATGCAAGAATCAGGGTTTGTGTAGAGCATAAAATTCCCTGTGGTGTAACTTTATGCTCCACCAGACAATGCAGGATCTTGATCATGGTTCTTTACATGCCAGATGTGGTAGATTTAAAGTCTTGATTAAAATATTGTTACTAGTGTTAACAGAATGTTGGTTTGTAGTAGAAACCAAAGCATTGATTTTGTCTTTAAATCTTGCTGAAGCATCATTCCACAGTGTTTCTTGTTAAAAGGAAATTTAGAAAGCCACTTTCCTTAAATGAAAATCTCTATTTCCTTTCAAGTGAACAGAATATATCCATAATTAATGATGTACCAACAAAAGTGGGGTGTTTTTCTTCTATTTTTTTCCTCCTTAATGTTCTTCAGTACTGGCCAAATGATGCAAATATTTAACGGAAAGCTCATTAAACCTTTCTGAGAGTCACTTAAGTGGAGTTACTACTGTTTCGGATGTCCTGGTGAGGTGCCTAATAGAGGCAGTGACCCTCTTGGCAGTTCTTATGGAAGCAAAATTAATTATTAGCTATAGATAGAGATTGCTCCACAAGATGGCATTTTCTTTGAGCAATGAGTTGTAAATTATAATTTAATAAGCAAAAGTTGTCCTCTCAGGAAGTTCTTAGACATTCTTCTCAGTATCTCAAAAATGCTCCCATATGAAATTTTTAACAGTATATAAAGTTATTTAAAATACAATTGATTGGTAATCAGTTGGTTAACAAAGAGGCATCTTGTCTATCTAGCTATTGGCTGGTTAGCTTGAAAAGTTGGAGTGCTAATAAAGCCAAAGTTGTTGATTCAAGAGACCTGCTGGGGTGAAAATGAGCCTGGAGGTTCTTTCACTACATAGACCAAAGCTCAGGATTGGAGTATCTTTTTTGCATACAAAAGTTTACAGGTTTGATCCCATCCATACGGTTTCTCTGTTAGCATGACATACGGCTCAAGGGTGACATGCATATGGTTTAAAAACACACACACTCATATGATATGAGCTATATGGGTGAGCAACCTAAAGCCCACGAGCTGCATGTAGGCGTCAGCCAAATTTCATAGAGGTGGTAGAAACCCAGAAGGAGAGAAGAACAAAACAAAGCCAAAATAGATATAGTGATAAAGGAGAAAGGGAAAGGTGATGTCAAAAAGACAGAGGAGAAGAGGGGCTATCTACTGTCCTGTCGATCACTGGCATACTAACTCTGAGCGATTAATGATGATAAAATGCACACACCTTGGGAAAGTTACTTTTGTACACTTGTGGATCTAGGAACTATGATCACTTGAACTATCTGTTTGCTGGACAAATAATGTCTCCAAGTTCTGAAAATATGGTCCTCAATAGAAAAAGAGTTTCCCACCCCTACTTTACATGCATACCACTGGGGCAGTGAATCCATTCTGGGTTTTAGCCTACACTTTAAAAGAGCTATCCAAAGTGCTGAACACTATCCCTGAAATAGCTCCAAGGCACCTTGGATAGTGGCTTCAAGTTCAGCCTAAATCCAGAGTGACTTTATTATCGTGCTTACATGGAAGCTAGCACTGTTCAGACTGTCATGAGATTCTGCATGGAGGCCAAAGTGTCTCAGTTTGCTGTTGGAGTGGGACACACACTTACCTCTTGATTCATCATCTTGTTACCCTGATCTGCAAACTTTCTGCCTCCAGGGCAGCTTTTTAACATCTATCAGTCTGCCAGAAGATTCTTGAAGAGCTGCCACTAAAGATAACACATTGAAAAGGATTCTGGGAGCTTGATCACGTGGAAATTTCTTGTGGGTATTCCAAATACATGAATTATTGTGACTTCTTTAGTATGTTCTGGGCATCAGTGATTTTGGTGGGATGACTGAGTCTCACTGTTGATTTGTATAAACCACAAATATGAGAAGAGCTGCTGTACATTACAAGGAAAAATTGGTAATATATATTTTTAGGTAGTGTACTCATCATTACTGAAAGGATTGTATTCACTACATACTCCACTCTGTTTGGTTGAACAGCTCATCCTTGGGTGACTGCTAACCCCAGGAATCTGATCCCTGAGGAACACCAGAGCATAAATTGATCACAGCATAGGCTATTAAAACTACTGTAGTCATGTGGGCCTTCAGTAAGCAAATAAGAGGACGCATGTTCTGTCTACAGGTATAAACAGGCAAGAATACTTAACTAGCTAGTCAGCTTGATAGTTATACTAAGAAAGGTTCTAAAATAAAATAGATAATTAAATAATTGGCCTGTGAGCACCTATAAAAAAATACTGTGATCACTAAGAGCCAGCACGAGTTTCTCAAAAGTGAGCAATCCCAGACCAATAATATATTTTTTCTGCCAGAGTAAGAAATTGTGTAGATGGGGAGGGGAGTGTATTTTGAATTCAGTAAGGCTTTTGTTGAGGTTCCTAAAGATATTCTTGCAATAAGCTGGTAACATGTAGGCTAAACGGGCTAGATGGATTTGACAAACTGACTCCGACAAGTGCCTATCAATGATCCCTTGTTGTTTTGTGCTTTCCAGGTTGTCTTCAATTTATGATGACCCTAGGGTGAACCTATCATGGGTTTTCTTGGCAAGATTTGTTCAGAGGGGTTTGCCTTTGACTTCCTCTGAGACTCAGAGTGTGACTCGCCCAAGGTCACCCACAGTCATGGGCTTCCAGGAACTAGACTGAGACTCAGAGTCTGAGGCAGCAGACCCTGCTCTGAGCCCTGGCACAGAGACTGCTGCAGCAGAACTTGCAGAGCAGACAGTACCACCACCCACCCCAGGGACAGAAGTGTTAGCCCCAGCAGGGAGCCCTGCTCATTCTGACACAGAGAATGATCTAGCCATACCTACCTTTGCCCAACATAGACACCAAAAGGGTCTCCTGCGTTGCTCCCAGCAAATTTATGCCAAGCACTAATTAATCAGGCACCAGCTGTGCTGATCCTGGAGCCTATAAGGACTGAGCTTTTCCCTTCTAGCCTTTGTCAGCAATCAACTGATCGTTTCTCCCATGCATGTTTCTGTTTGCTTTCCTTGACTGTGTTTCTGCCTTTGACTTGTGTTTGTTTTTGCCTGCCTCTGATTTATGGACATTGTTGGGACCCTTATTGCTTCGCATTTGCAAAGCTATTTCCTTTCTTCAGTAAACTGACCACTTAAGTTACTGCTGAGTTTCTGACCTGTATTTGTTATCAGCTTCTCCTGGCTGCCAGCCCAGACCAAGCTCGGACACCCACTGGGTTTCTATGGCCAAGTGGGGATTTGAACCCTGATCTCCCTGTGTCCTGGTTCAGCACTCAGACCACTACACCATGCTGGCTCTCAATGATTCCTTAGCCTGGAAAGGATGTCATAGGAGTTTGTTCTGGCCTGGTCTTTATCAAAGACTTGGATGATGTAACAGAGAGCAAACTGGGAGGTGTAACTAAAACTTCTGAAGGCAGAATCAGACTCCACGATGACCTTAACAGATTGAAGAATGAAACAAAATGGAGTTCAACAGAGATAAATATAAAGTACTATAACAAGGTAGGGAAAATATGATGCACAAAGAACTTCCTGATGATAAGAGCTGCTCAGCTGTAGAATGAACAGCCTCAGAGGTGATGGACTCTCCTTTGTTGGAATGTTTTTAAAGAAAAGATGGGTAGAACCAGTAAGGGATGCTTTAGCTGTAGATTCTTGCAGTGCTGGGAAGAGAGTTGGACTTGATGGCCCTTGGATCACTTTCTACTCTATGGTTCTAAGATTCTAAGAAAAAGAAAGATCCAGGATGCTACTCAAGGAAACAAGTAGGCAGTTAACCTGGACAGAGGCTTTCCTATGTTTGTTCAGGACAGAGCAGCTGGCAGTAGTGTCCTGTCCAAAGACAGTAAAACACAATATGTATGTGTTCCATTAGATAATTTGTCACTGTGGGCAGCCAATACTTGACCAGTTTTCAGTCCAGGAGAATGTACACACATATCAAGATTTTCCTCAGGGGCAATAGGTGTAAATGCACTGGAGAAAAAAAAATCCCTTTCTCATCCCATTACTCTGCTGTCACAGGCCCTAAAGAAGATACAAAGATGACAGTAGTCATAATTCTAATACCTTTACATTGGCCAAGGTGACTGTGGTTTCAGGGTTTAATGAATAATTTGACTCAGAACCACTGGAGTTTTCCCAAAAAAGAAGAATCTTCTGTATCCAATGCCAGTTCTACATTCATGGCAAGAATTCTTCTGACTGCAGCTTTGAGGCCAAAAGCAGTTGGCTGACTCACACACAATATTCTAAAGGAGTGCTGGATGCTCTTTTGTCATCCAGAAGGACATCAACCAACAAAATTCATGGAGGAACTGGAAAGTCCTTCCTATCCCAGTGCCAAAAGCAGGGGGAAAACTTGATCCAAGGACATCAAAGCTTTCTTACATGAAAAAAAAGTATAAAGGAATCTAGTAGCACCTTTGAGACTAATTAAGAAAAAGAAATTTCCAGCATATGTTTTCATGAATTCCAGTCCACTTCATCAGATGGTTTGGATTATAGAATCAAAGAATCATAGAGTTGGAAGAGATCACAAGGGCCATCCAGTCCAACCCCCTGCCATGCAGGAACACACAGTCAAAGCAGCCCCAGCAAATGGCCATCCAGCCTCTGTTTAAAAACCTGCAAAGAAGGTGACTCCACCACACTCGGAGGCAGCATATTCCACAGTTGAACAGATCTTACCATCAAGATCTTCTTGTTGTTTAAGTGAAATATCTTTTCCTATAGTTTGAATCCATTGCTCCATGTCCTAGTCTCTGGATAACTAGAGCTTCAGTACTGGTGCTATCAAATGACAAAGAGTGATTCCATCTGATATTAAGGAGCATTCTGGGCTATAAAAGGAAAGTTCCTCCCCAACCCCGTCAAATGCTCCCTAAGATGGATGCACTACTGACCAAGGTGCTGCAGCAAGCAGACATAGTGTAGCTTGATTTTCACAGAGTTATACTTCAGTTATGCTATACCAACTAGTTACAGAATTGTGACATCGCATAACCAAAAGCACAATATTTATTAATGTGCAATAGGCAGCATGCAGCAACGCACAATGATGGACAATGAAGAATGCAGAATAGTGCAGAATGGACAACGATGTGCAATGATACATAGTGGCATCACATGCATGACTTTACTTCGTAATCTTCAGCTCAGTACACATGTTACGCAGCAGCCAAAAATGTCTAGCTGCTTGCATAAGGGAACTTATGCATGTGTAAGAAATCAGGATGCCTGCTCCAGTTGTTCCAATAATATATAAATTTCCCATGTGGCATTAAAACTAACTTCTTAGAGGTCATCCAACATCCCTCTTTGAACTCCTGCCATCTAGTTTTTAAAGTGATTTGCTTTAAAAAACAGTTTTTCTATACACAATTAGATCTACCAAGGAAGTATCAGCACTGATAATCTTATCATACCTTCCAGGTCTGTGCATTTTAGTTCAAGATCAAGTGATGCTTAGGCCAGACATATTTTGACTCAGCAATTCAAATTTCACAGAGTGCAGCAATTTTGTCTGAAAGGTCCTCATCCCAAGAAAAGAACTGGCAATAATTAAATATCCAGAGGATGCATTGGTTTTCTCTGGAGAGAACAACAGGCAGCAGGAAGCCTGAGTCTCTGTTTGTTGTTTTCCATGGAAAGTCCCTAAGAAGTGAAGGGAGAAACCAGATGAGAGAATTGTTGTGCTCCTTAATATTGTTAGTGTGTGGGGCATCCTATTTTCTCATTGGCAGTCCAAATGATGTCCCAGCTTATTCAGCCTCAGTTCCCAAAAAGCAACACTTTTTTAAAAAAATCATGCAGCAATGAACTCAACAAATTAAATTAGAATGGGTTGTTTTCTCCATGTTACAAAAGATTACTTTTGGTGATCTAAGATGTATGCTTATTATAGTACTTTTACACTACACAATTATAGCACTATGATTCCATTTTAACTGCCATGGTTCCATCCCATGGGATCCTGAGATTTACCATTCAGGGACAACTATTTACAGTTGTCAACCAGAGTTCTCCAGGGCTTCACGAAACTACAAGTCCCAGGATTCCATAGAACATCACCATGGCAGTTAAAGTAGAATCATAATACAATGCAAGCCCATAGTGCCATGCTTGGTGATAAGGATGAGAGTCACTGGGGTGGGATTGGGATGTCTTGTTCCTTTACTGGCCTCATCTTTTCTTCTTCCTTAAATCTATTCTGAAAAATGTTATGGTGCCTTTGAAATTTTCAAAGTGTATATCACCTGCCATATCGTCTCCTGTTCTCTTCTTTCCCAATTGTGGCTTGTGGCCAATGTGGCTGGTAGGACTAAGGGCATGGCAGCAAATGGTGGACAAAACCAGAACTGACAAGCAAAACCAGAGGCATTTTGTTGGTTTTGCATCTTTTTGCCTCACACACATGAGTATGCTCCTTAGCATAGATATTACGGAAGTGAGCTTCCCATGAGGATGCTTGGATACTGTTAGACATTATGGGGACAGAATTATGAAGGCCTCCTGCTACTATCCTTCAAAATGTGGTTGACTCATGCATCCTGGATGCTGTGATTAAACATTGCCAGTTTTGTTTCCTGAGACTGCCTCTTTTTTTCCCCCTTATTAAAATTTTATACCTCCTTTTCAGGAGAAACTAGTCCTTGGGAAGAGTTGATGAATTCTGTTCTCTGTATGCCCTATATTTTGCAATTAAGAATTCTTCATGAGGACACATTCATGCTCAAACCAAGGTTTGGAGTTGTGATTTGTTTTGTGAGATCTGTTTGAAAATTTAGAGGTCAGTGGATGTTGTAAAGATTCTATCAACATTTGGAACAGACTAATAGCTTTGTTTGGAGTATCTGCTCTTAATATGGAAAAGCGTAAGGTGAGATAAGACTCTGACTGGAGCAACTTGTTTATAGATTTGTTTAGTGTTTCAGACCATTTGATGCAGCATGATCTTATATCCATTGGTGTATTTGGCAGTGGTTTATAGTCCACATAAATACTTTGTTCATTAAGCTTCAAGTGTAGAGCCAGTGGTAAGTGATCACTATCTGAATGACACTCCACAGCAAAGTTGATTACTGAGGCCAGGAGATTACAAGAAACTGAGATGTAGTCGATTGTGGAAGCTCCATTATTGGAAAGGAAAGTGAATTCCCCATCTTTGTCTCCTTCCATACTTCAGAATAACAAAATCAAACTTGTTTGTCATGCGTAGAAGGCATAGCCCGGCATAATTGCAAGCCTTATCCTTTGATTTCCTGTTAGGTAAGGAATGAGCCTCGCCACTTTCTGGGGGAATTTCATGAAAATGAGAAAAAAGCATCTCATCATTCTGTCCTGTCCATGCATTGAAACCTCCTGCTATGATGACTGTGGCTTCTGGGTACAGTGTAGTCAACTTGTCTATATATTCCCCAGTCTTTTCCAGTCCAATTTGATTTGGGTCAAAGAGCAGTGTGGGGTCAGATAAACATTAATAATCAAAAGACAAGTAATTTTGAGTCTGATGATTAATGCTGTGACCAAATGATTCAGGGGGTCAAGTGTAGTGATAAGACCCCGAAGTTTGGTGGAAACAAATGTACTTAAACCACCTCTGGCGCTCCCGTTCTTTGTACTGGACAATGCTTTCAGTGTATGTGTGACACAGTTGTTTAACTCACAAACCTCACAAGCCCATGTCTTTTGCAGTAGTATTAGATCAAATTTAGTGATATAATTAATGAAAGAGAGGTCCAATTGTTTGTTTTGCCAGCAAAGAAGACTGAGCCTGGAATTTTGCTGGAGCCAGTTTTGTCAGTTAGAGATTTGGGGAACTTCCCTGCATATGGGATTACCAGCTTTTGTGTTTTCATTAGATTCAGGTATTGTTCCTGTTCCACTCTTGCAACTTTCCAAAGTGGCTTTGGGTTGCACACCTATGAAGTCTATGAAGTCTCGCATTCCTGTCGCTTTTGGGCCAAAGAGGTATGTATTGGAATTAGTAAGAGTAAGATGTCCAAAGGGGTTAACTGACCTGAAGATGAGAGAAATAAGGTGTCGTGGGAGGGCTGCTGTACATCTTGCGAGGCCATCATCTCCATGGTTGGTTCAAGCTGCATTTGGCAACCCTTTAACAAGGACTGCAGTTCCAGATCTTGAGAGGTGGGAGTTTGTCCCAGAGTTGCGGTTTCAGGAGCTGTATTGGAAAGTGGGGAATTGAATGAGCAGCAGTGGTTGTGATCTGTGACTTGCATGGGAGTACACCCTTCCACTGAAGTCAGATACATTGAGCTACCTGATTTATGAAGCCCCTCAGAGACAGTCATTTTCTGGGTTGGATAATTGATGTTAAAGTGCACGAGATTACTCCTCTGGTCAGGAGTGCCTGCACATCCCCCCCCCTTCTTCAACTTTATCAGTGGGATTGTAAATTTGCAGTTTTCCTCTTGGGTTTTCCTCTTGCAGTTTTCCTCTTGAGTGTTCTTGTTGGGAGATATGAGAGTAAGTAGAGGTTCTGCAGAAGAGCTGACTGCTGTGAGGATTTCTTTTAGCCCATCCAGGCTAGTAGCAAAGCCATCTTGGTCTTTTTTGGTGGAAAAGGTAAGGATATCAAGCGTTTCTTTCTCTACTTGGTCTTTCATAGTAATGTTTGCAGCTTCCAGAGGATGTTTGCAGGAAGGTTGTTCAGGAAGGAAAGGCGATAGAAATTGTGCTCTGGCTGCCCAGTCATGAGAGGTAGTATTATTTTGGTTTATGCTAGATGTTCCAAGGGGGTTCTTTGCGGTGATTAATGCACATGTTGCAAGGTCACGAAAAACTCTAACAGGGAATATTTGAAAAGAAGAAAGAAAATCTTTCATTTTGAATAACATGGATGGAATAATAGATTTCTTGAAAGTTATTAAAACTCTTTTGTTGCAAGGCGGGCTTGGAAGCCAGTCTATGGTAGTAATATTAATGGAATATGGATGTATTCTCAAGATCTTACTGAGAGAAAGTCTTACTACCCTCTGTGAGTTCCAGTGGCCCCTGTTTAACTCATTAGAAGTGATATGAAGCATGATTTGTTGTGTTTGTAAAATCTGAATAGAGTTTTTCTTGTTTGGTCTTTCTATAAGCTTGCCTTGTCTCAGTTTGTTTTCATACCTGTGTGTCTGACCAATCCTGCACTTTACTCCTTGAGCCTCTTTTAGTTTCCCTCCCTGGGAGGTTAGACCAGGGGAATTTGTTACTCTGTGGAGCTCCTCCTGGTACTTCAGTGTAAAAGCCTCAAAAGATTGTTTAATGTTAGAGATGTGATTATTAATTTTAGCTAGCTGTTCAAAAATAGATATAGATAGGCAAAAAATAGTAAAAAAAAACCCCCAAAAACAAAAAAAACCCAAAAAACCAGAGGCAAAAGAGTGTACAGTTCTCCCTCCACATTTGCAGGTTTGACTCTTGTGAATTCAATTATTCGTGAGTCACCCATGTCTCCTCCCCATTCTCCTCCTCCCATTCCCTTGGGTTTGCCAGTTCTGGGAAAGACGGCAAGCATGCTGAGCCAAAAGGTAAGGCAACAGCAGCGGAGGAGGGAGAGAGATGTACACATGCACTTTCCTTGTGCTATCCCTTCCCATCTCCTTGCTTCTGTCCCAGTTCTGAGAACCCATGCTGAGACAAAAGGTAAGGCAATGTGGGGAGAGAGATGTGTGTGCACACATTCCTTCACCCCTCCAGAGCTCTCTCCTTCCACTGCTTTGCCTCTGCCCTGATGCTGAGAACTTGCGTCGAGGCAAAAGGTAAGGCAATTGTGTATTGCGGTGGTGGGCGGGGGGGGATGCACATGTTTTCCTTGTGCCCTCCGGAGTTCTGCCCTCCCACTGTTTGCCTCTGCCCCAGTGCCGAGAACCTGTGCCGAGGCAAAAGGTAAAGCAATGGGGGGGGCACACACGCTCCTTCTCTCTCACCTCCAGAGCTTCCCCTCTCATTCTCTTGCCTCTGGCCTGAGCACAAAGAAGGAAGGCTCCCATGCCAGAGCCCCAGAAGGGAATGGGAGGGGATCACAGGGGGGATTTATTCACAATTTTTCCACTTTTGTGAGGGTTCTGTGCCCTGAACCCTCACAAATGTGGAGAGGCCACTGTATTTACACAGAGAGTAACACACACACAAAAATATTCCAGGCCTTACTCCAGGCAAAAATCCATGTACCCCATACCAGTGACGATTGGATAGAAGAAGAAAGAGGAAGAATAAAAGATGTAGAAAAGAAGCCCAGCAAGGGAAGAATATATCATATGTAAAGTAGGATTAGACTTGGAGAAGAAAGGTGTGAAAACCGGGGGAAAGAACATTATCAATTTGAGATAAGTACAGATGACATCCAGTTGCTAGTAGAAAATAGCTAGTAGAAAATAGCAAAGACTTAGAATGAGTACTGAGGAAAATCAAGGAAGAGAGTACAAAAGCAGGGTTACAGCTGAATATGAAGAGAACAAAAATGATGACCACAAATGATTTATACAACTTTAAAGTTATGATGAAGATATCAAAATGGAAGTCCAGCTATAAAGAACTAGATAACATCCTCAGGTGAAAAGATATATCATTAAATGCTAAATTCAGGATCATCCATGCCGCAGTATTTTCAATTTCTATGTATTGTTGTGAAAGCTGGTTAGTGAAGAAATATGACAGGAATAGAATGAACACACTTGAAATGTGGTGTTGGAAGAGAGTTCTACAGGTATCATGGACAGCCAAACAGATTCACAAAGGGATTTGAGACTAGTTCAAGACTGAAGTCTCCCTAGAAATCAAAAAGACAAAACTGAGACTGTGGGGTTTATCGCAAAGGCAGGTAAATCACAAATATAGTAGGATAATAGCATCTTTGGCTGGGATTTATCACATGAAGTAGTTTCTCTTCCTTTGTTCTCCCAGTGGGAGCCTGTTTAAAAAGTGTTTCTTTTATTAACACAATAAAACCATTAATGACCTCCTTTGTGAAATAAAAGCTTTCCAAATAGTTTCCCACTGGGAGAACACCAGAACAGGAATGACATCGTGTGACCAGTCCCAGTCAAAGATGCTATTATCCTGCTCTAATTGTGATTTCCTTGCCTGTGTGATAAAGCCCTATCATACTTTGGGCATATCACAAGAGAACATGCTTCATCAGAAAAGATAACAGTAATAAATAAAGTGGACAGCTGTAGGAAAAGAGGAAGGCCACAAGACAGAAGGATTGATTGAATCTAGGCAGTTGCATAGGGATGGGGGGGGCAATGGGAGCAGTTCACCCTGGGGTGGCAATGTTTTTGGGGTGTCCCAGCTCATAGCCACACCCCTGCACACGACACCCACACTCCCACGCACTGTGGCCCTGCCCCTCCTCCCTGCACTCCAAGCTCCGCCGCTGAATCTAGGAAGCACAGTTCTAAGTCTAGCTTCTCTCAAGGTGAAGTAGAGCCAAAACATGATTAAAGGACCAGAATGGAAATCTATTTTCATATGGAAAAAAAGAAGAAAGAAAAAAAATGAGGGTCCTGGGAAAGTCTGGAGTGGCCAAAACTGGCTGAGATCCCCAGGGCCACTATAGTTCCAATTTGCGGACTTCCATTCCAATCTAAGAGAGTGGGGTGGTATAAAGAAATGGACACAGCTTATTTGGATAAAAGGGAAGCACTATACTGAGAAAAAGGGATCTCCTTTGGAAATCTGGGAAACTAAAAATAGGCAGTGAAAAGATTCCTTTTAAAGCATTTTTTTAAAAAAATAAAAAGTTATAATAAAAAATGGCAACAAATCTATACAACCAGAAAAGAAAAGAAAATTATGAGGGGGGAAAAACCTAGTAACAAAGTAACAAAGATTTTTCTGTAGATCATATATATCCTTCATCTTTTACTAAAGTTTTCCATGGAAAAATATTCATTTTTAGGTCATGAGTCTACAGATCTTACACTCATCCTGTTTATTTGTGAATGAAATTCAAATGATGGGAAGTGCTTTCAGTGACCCCTTTCCAAAGGAAATAAACATTTAATTGCTCAGGGGAATTGGAGTGTGTGTGTGTGTGTGTGTGCATGTGTGCGTATGTGTGTTGTGTGTATGTGTGTGTACAGTCTGTACATCTATCTGCATATAGCTGCATACCTATGTCTATTATCTGTGGGTGTTTCAGGATGTTTTTGATGCCTATGAGCAGGTGTTGGGTAGAGAAGTGTATAAATGAGTTGTTTGGTCAGAGTCCAGAAATAATGGATTAGTATAAATCCCAACATCCCTTCCTCTGGTTTAACCGTTTCATTTAATTTGAACTAATAACTGCTAATTTTAACTACAAGAGCTACCAACCTGCATTCTAAGCAGCTATGAGCTATCACCATCTGCTGGACACAATTGTAAATTAAAACATTGCCACTCAGCTACAGAAATATTTTGCATAAATTTTAATTAGGAAGGCTCTTGATGAAGTTCAGTGAAATGGGATATCACAAGATCACTGGATTTGCTTTCTGTATTTTTTCTTTGATGTTTTTACCAATGGGTTCACTTCTTCAAAGCTATATACCTGTTTATTTGGGGTTGAGATTTTAGGGCTTTTTCTATTTCAGTATTGAATCAATTTTGCTAAGGCTTAACTTGCTAAAAAAATTTGGGTATAGGGTATAGCTCAATTTTATTTTCTGTAAATACAGTTCTCCATCCACCTTCATGGGTTTGACCTTCACAAATGTGATTATCCATGGGGTGCCTGCCTGCTTCTCCCCATTCTCCTCCTTCCATCCCCTGGCCATTTGCCCAGGCGCACTGCCTTCCTTCTCTCTTCCCTGGTAAAAGGCAAGTGAAAAACAAACTGCTGCAGCCCCTACCAGCTTGTGTGTTCTTCCTCATGGATAAATTTTGCCATCTTGACCATTTTTTGATGTGGCTTGGCTGTGTGTCCAAGTTTTGATCTGTGAAATGTTAGAGAGCAGGTGATTTTGGAAATGGGCCTGAGGCAATGGAACCAGAATTTGGGCAAAATCCAGATAACATGGCAAATTAGAACTTTGGGATGGGGTGAAGCTCACAAAGGCCAGAATCCTATTCGTGACACGTATGCATAAGTGTGGTTTGCATATGTGGATGCTTTTTTGGGTGGGGCACAGGAAGCTATGAGAGCCAGTGTGGTGTAGTAGTTTAAGTGTTGGACTACAACTTTGGAGACCAGAGTTTGAATTCCTGGTTCATTAATCTATTTAATTTCAAAACTTACAACCATATAATAATATATTTATCCAATCTACATTATATACATTGTCTGCATAAAATAACCCCTCTCCCTCAATGCTCAACCCTTTTTCCTTGTTTTGCACTTTCACCAAATTACATACTGTACTTTTTACCCTCAATCTTCATTACTAGAACATGTTTTCCATGAAATTCCCTTTTCTACCCAATCATCAGATTAATTTTAATATATGTAATATAAGAAAATAAGTGTTTATCATTTTATATCCCCCCCTTTCTTTTCCACTTTTATTAACTCTTTGATATCTGTTCTTACTTTTCACCAAATCCAAAACCAGTGATGTATTTAAGTCTTTTACTCCAAGTCTCAAGTCAAGTCGCAAGTCCTTGAAGATACTTTTAAGTCAAGTCTCAAGTCTGGAAGCCAACTTTATACCCCAGCAAAAATTCCAGAATTACTCAACAGAGTAAAAAAAAAGTCAGTTTTAACAATTTAAACAGAGTTTGCTCTCCACATTTGCAATTTTGCCATCTGCCGGTTCAGAAGTGGGGAATAGGATCCTTCTTACTCCCTATGACTGAAGCTTCAAAGGCTTTAGAAGGAAGGATCCTTCCTTCTCAAGCCTGCTGCCTAACACATTGCTGTTCCCCTCTGAGAAATGCACCCTGCACTCTGAGGGTGAGTTTTGTCTTTTACTCTTAGAAAAGTTTTAGAAGGTTCCTCCTATATGCAGTGGGGACAGGCTGATGAGCAGACTTCAAGCCTGCCTCAAGCCCATTGCCTAACCCGTTTGCTGTTCCCCTCTGAGAAATGTGCCCAGGCTTTGGGCTTGAGACAGATTGTCATGTGGCCAGTAGCCAAAAAGAGACGGGGACATTGTTCAAAGTTGTAAGGTTTCTGGATGAATGTTACTGAATCAAGGGCAGCAAGTCAGTCACTAAAAATATACAAGTCTCGAGTCGAGTTGAGTCAGTGCATCATTTACGGCCCAATCGAGTCTGAGTCGAGTCACTAAAGCGACTTAAGTCCAACCTGAGTCTGAGTCTATCAACTCGAGTCTACATCACTGTCCAAAACTGGTCTCAATTCTCTTTCAAACTATTGAACTGAATTCAGGGTTCAAATTCCTGTGCAGCTATGGAAACCCACTGGGTGATCTTGGACAAGTCATATTCTCTCAGGATTACAGGAAGGCAAAGGCAACTGTTCTCTGAACAAATCTTCATAAGAAAACCCTGTGATACGTTTGTCTTAGTCAGAATGACTTGAAATCGCACAACAAGAACAAGAACAAGAACAAGATATTCTGTGGCCCTATTATATTGGTATGCCATTTGTTCCTGGTGATTATGTCTCCCAAGTTTTTTGAGTGAAGCTTCCGGTTCACTTTCTAAAATTGTATGTTCATCTTCAAATGGTTCTTTCCTTAATTAATCTGTCATCTGCTCATCTCATATATAATTCTTCAATTTATTGTTTCCATCATCTTTTTTATTTTTTCTTGATCATGAAGTGTCTTCTGCTAGTCATATAACGTCCCTACTCTTGGTTTAAATTTCCCTTTGATTTCTCAGATCTTGCAGGTGGAGTCTCTTGTTCTACCTTTTTTGTTGTCATTTTCTATTTTGGTGCATTAATTATTATATAGTAGGAGTTCTCTTTGCCCCTGTGCACAAGTTGCTGAACAGTCGTATTCAAGATTCCAACCCTATTTCTGTCACCTTTTTCTTTTGCTTATTGTCTGTGCTTAACTGTTTCTACATGTTCTATAAATTCCACAGGGAGGCCTTTCAGGTTGCATTTTGGCATGACAATCAATTTAGTGGTCTTCTTTAGAGTAATTAGCTTTCCTCTAATGTTTGGTATTAACAGTTCATGATCTGTGTCATGGTTTGCTTCTGGTCTTTTTGCAGAGAGAATAGAGCTTCTTCATCTTCTGCTTCCAATTATGTAGTCTATTTGTAATTTTTGCAACTTTACATTTTATTACTTTGTCGGTTTAATTTGTACACAATGTATGTAGTCTGCAAAATATGGGAGAGATGTAAAAAGTCACACTTACTAATTCACCAAACACACAGCTTTAGATGGATATGATGCAAAAAGCCACAAAAATCCCACAGGTACCACCTCTTTGTTCCCATCTGTGATAACTGAAGCCCCTGTCAGAGCTGCAGATGACGAGCAGCAGCTTTTTGTTTTCATCCCTGTTGCTCAGGGTGGAGATGACGAACAGCAGTTGTTGGTCCCTATGGCTCTGGCTGGAGATGAGTCCTGCAGCTCAAGAGCTCCCCCTGCTGCCATGGACCAAGCAGGCTCGGACGCTCCTCTGCCTGCTCCTTTAGGGCAACAGGGATCCGATTCTGAAGATGGTTTGGAGCCTGTGCCAATCAGCCCACAAACAAGGCGGAGACTCAAGAGAGCTGAGCAAAGGGAGGCTTCCTGGATTAAGTTCAAGAAGCAGTGACTGGCCACACCTGTGTCTTGGGCTATATAACTGCCTGGCTGGAAGCTTCCCTTTGCTTGTGGCAAGCTTCTTTTAAGCCCTCCTCCTGCCTGTTCCTTGCTCCCAGCACCTGGTTCCTGCTACCTTGAATTGATCTCTGGACTCTTAACCCTTGGCTTTTGGAACTCTGACTACGGCTTTTGCTTGATGCTCTGGTAAATGAACTCCCTTGTGTAAAGTGCTTGCTTGTCTCCTCCTGGCTGGACTTTGCTGGCTCTCACACTCCCTTCTCTGGGCTGGCTCACTGCCCAGGTCTCTGACCTTGACACCATCTGGACATCGTTTCCTGGAAAGCTGGCATTTTCAGCCATGTTTCAGACTTTGCCTCTAATTCCTATTAATTTTCTTCTGGCCTGTTGTCTCACTCCTATTTATTCTTCTACCACTGGTGAAGTTGGTAACCATGGCTGTCTGAAATGTTGGTGTTGTGAGCTGTCTTCCAAAATACAGATGTTTTGCCTGGATTGAGTAACAGAAAGTGATTCCTATGCAATCTCAGTGACTTGTGGCATCAGCACCATCTGGTCCTGAGCACCTGCTGAAGTTAGTGTCCTTAGCTTCTTGGAAAATTGGCATCCCTATCCATTCTCTAGTTTTTTTTTGTCTGGAACATGTACAAAAAGGTAGTTTCTATGGCATTTTTGTCACCTGTGGCACCTTTCCTGCCTAATCTTTTGTGGCTGATGAATATGGTGGGCATAGTACCTCTGCTCCCATGTCAAGTAGTAAGACAGCTGGGAGCAGTGCCAGCAATAAAAGATAATCTCAAGTGAAATTTGTTAATCTTTAATCTACTACAAGTTTCTTTTGTAATTTTTCCTACAAAAAGCTAACATAAGTAAACGTAGGAGCAGGAACAAATACTGGAAAGCATATACAATGAGTCAGCAGAAAAGAAGGAGACTGGGCTCCACGTGCTTATAAATGGATAAAATTTTGTTCCTTTTCAAAAAGCCCAACATGTTTTGGCCTGTTATGAATTATTTGGCTTTCTTCAGAGACTGTATTAAAAACAAATGAAATATTATCAATATTATATAAAAGGATAACACACACATATAAAAACTGTTAATTTCAGACCATTATACAGATAGCAAATCTTATACATAACGGCAGGCCGAAATGCATTGGGCTTTTTTAAAAGGACTAAAATTTTCTCCATCTATAAGCACGTGGGGCCCAGTCTCTTTATTTTCTGCTGTAACATAAGTAAATCCCAGAAAAGTCTGTTTTCTGTTGTGTAAGGATAAAAACACACACACATTCAAAACAAGTAACAGTCCAGTGCAGCAGATCTGTTTCCCCTTTAATTCCACCCTCCCATATTTTATTTCTTCTTCTTAAAATAAATTCACCCACTTCTACAGCCCTATCCACCTCATAGCTCCTGTTTTGTTTCCTTACTATAGAATACATTGGAACAGAGAATGAAACAGTTCAGTAGTAACTCAAAGATGTGCTGGCAGCAGGAGGATAGGAATAATATGAAGTTTCTTGTGCTGGCTGAACTAGTTTTCTTCTAGTTCAGTTGTCTTTGTGCTGGCATAGCGTCCTTCACCTGACTAATTTCAGAGTTCAATAGCGAAAAGGACCCATTTAATTTAGGGGTCCACATTTGCATAATGACAGCAAGATCTTTCCTCCCAAGGCCAGAGGGCTCTTATTTTCTTCAGTCTGTCTATGCTTCCAAATGGGCTAGAGACTTTTTTAAAATGAAAAGAATCCAGGCCAGCTATTGGTTCTAACAGTACCGGGTACAGTGCCTAGAATCTGGATTTAATTTGGACAGACTTGTAACATGGGAATCCTACACTGTGAGCCTTTGATAACATTTTCCCCTCCCCGCCTCTTAAAGTCTTCATTGTCTGCACCGTTCTGCAGGGCAGAAAAGGCACTGAAGAAGGAAAATTATAACTCACATTTGAATATGAATGAAAAGGAAAAAAGGGAGGGAGGGAGGGAATCTACAGCCCTTTTAAGAGTAACTGATCTTTAATTTTGCATGTGCTTTTGTGGATCTCAGTCCACTTCCTCAGTCATTGCATCTCAGGAAGACAACTGATACCCACAAAAGCTCCTGCTAAAATATAAGCCAGTTAGTCTCCCCGTCCCCTTTTCCTTCTGCAGCTACAGACTATAGTCGGCCTCTACTTTGCCAGGTTTCCCTTTTGCAAATTTGAGTATTCACAAGTTTGTAGCTCCTCACCCTCCCCTCCTCCTCTCTGTCTGGCACCACCATGCCTCTGTTACCCCAGTGGCAGACCCTGTCCTGGGGGGACATAAAATTGATATCAAACATGCCTTCCATGCCAGAGAGGTTCCCCAGGTGCGTGCATAGACAAATAGGTCAAACAACCAAACCTAGGTCAAGGTCAGGAAAATCACCAGTCACAGTTCCCAAGGAGACCTCAGGCTAGACGTGTCCACATGAACAAAGGATCCTCAGCCACAACTAGCCAACTTGAAGGGATTACCAGGCTTTCCCCAGGTGGAGCAACTCCAACTTCGGAGAGTCCTACAAGGGCGAAGTCTATTTGCATAAACCAATCATGCAAACCATCAAGTTACCATTGTGTGGCATTTCTCCCTCTATTTTGGCCATTGTTCTTCCCAGGAGAGGGCCTGCCCCCAAGGTGCATTCTGCCCTATAAGTAGTCCCAGTTTTTGAGGGTCTCTTTGGAGAACTCCCCACCACTCTAGCAGACTGGCATTCTGTTAGTTGAGTGCTTCCCTCAGCCGCCTCTCTTTGCTGAGCTCCTTCCTTCTTGCCACTTCCCGAACCCTCTCCACTATATACCCTATCAATTTTCACCTCTTTCCCTTCTCAATAGGCCTTGTGTGCGTGAGTGAGTGAGTGGGTGCATGAGAACATATTTGTTAATAAAATCCATTTATTAGTACAATTGTCTGGCTTTTTGCTTGGTCTGACTCTGTAAAAATTGGGTAGAAGATCCTGCTGGGTTACCCTTCCCCTTGTTTTGCTATAGCCTGTGCTCCGCTAATTTCCCCCATCTTTGCATTTTTGGAACGAATCAAGGTGTCCCCTAGGGGACCCCCAGAAGTCAGGGTAACACCTCACCCAGATAATTAGAGCTGGCAAACTCAGTGTGAGTTTAAAAGCACCACCAGCAGGCAGCCATGATTCAGTTCTTCACCCCATTTCTTCTCTTCCCCCACTTCCCCACCTGCCTTCCTCCCAACAGCACCAGTTCTTCCTTCTCTTACTGTACACCTCATGATCCAGCTCCTTCCCCCACTTCTCCTCCCACCCAACAGCACCAGCACTACTGTCATGCCTTGGCCCCAGGATCCAGGTTCAGACATTGATGCAGACAGTGAAGTAGGAGGACAGAATGACATACCCGTTCTTGAAACAAAAATAGTGAGATGAAAGGACATAGAGACATGCCCGTTCTTAAAACAGATAGTGATCCTCCCCAATAGCCACAGCCCAGCGTAGATGAGAAAGGGGCTTGTCAGTGCTCAGAGGGCTTGTCTGGGAAACGCTCATTCGTCAGACCACAGCTCAAGGAGGCTGCTAGGCCATAAATATCACAACCTCAGCTTTGAGAAGTTCGTTACTGTCAATCAGCCTTTCTGGAGGAAGTAACACTTTCATCTCCTGATTTCTGGCTTGTGTTTCTGAAGAACCTCAGATCTTATTTGGTTTGCTGATTTACTGCTGACCTGGACTGTTTGAATGAGAGAATGTTAATTGCCTGACTGATAAGCTTCTGCAAATGACAGTGGCTTCTACTATCTCTTTTGCCTGATAGACTCTGGTTAATGACTGTGAACGTTGGCTGGCTTTCTAAACAGGACACCTGCTTTCTCTAACTGCACACCCTGTTCCCCCAGCCTCGCTTTTCCTCCTTGCCTGTGTCTCCTGTCCTCCCAGCAGCACCAACTGTACCTTCCCTTACTGCACAGCCTGTGATCCAGCTCCTCTCTTACTGCAGCAACAAAAGGTGGGGCTGGTGCTGTTGGAGGACAGGAGACAGGGGGAGGAAGGGAAGTGGGGCTGGTGGTCTTGAGAGGGCAAGAGACAGGGGGAGGAGGAGCAGGTGAGGAGCTGGATTGACCACTGTCATGGCTGGCAGCTGCTTAGTCCTAGGAGGCAGATGGGCTTTCAAAATCTTTTTTGCAATTTTCCCACTTTCATGAGGGTCATGCACCCCCAGTCCTCATGAAAATGGAGTAGAAGGGTTCCTTCTTTCAGGGCAGTTTCATGTTCAAAAGGAAGCAGGGCCTACCATTGGTTCACTCCTAATCTCTTCCCTTCTTTTCTATCTTACTGAAGGAAGTTCCAAGGAAGGAGAGGAGGGAGGAGAGGAGAGATGCTTGGCTTGAGGCAGGTTGTGAGGGCCTCCTCACCAGCTCAAGTCCCTTGCATCTGATCCCTTCTTCTCTGTTATAGCATCTCTGAGACAGAGGGAAGACCCACCATTGCATACTCTATTTTTGTGCAGCTGGGATGGAGAACCCTCACCCTCTCATTAGGATGCCGCTGGTGAACTGACATTGCACCAGTGCAACAAACAAGCATCTTTTGCACTGTGCCAGGTAAGTTTTTAGAAGGTGTGGAGACAGGCATCCAAACTTTAAAGCTACCTCACATACAACAATCAAATTTCATCCAATGCTTCTCACCCTGAGATTTATCTCCCTGCTGGAGAGCCAGAGAAGCATAGTAAAACTGCGCCCTGAGACCTGGAAACAGTCATCTCACTTGCAGGTTCAAATTCTGCATTATAAACAACTCCATTCTGCCCTGTGCCGTGTCTTCAGGGGGTCTTCTGTTCTTGATCTGATTCTTTGAGCAGGAAGAAACTATTGGAAAAAAGAAATCCAGTTAACTTTTCTGTTTAAGCCTTGCTCCTTCTTTTTACTTATTAACCCCATGATTCTTCTTACTTACAGCATGAGTTTGGTCAGCACATAGCACAATCTTCCCCCTAAATATGTCTCTGTGCACATATACACCCTTTTGCTACAGCAGTGTTTCAGCTCATGCCCAGTTGTACATATAAACAAATTTAGCTTTAGTGGTCTTGTTTATCTCATCTCTCTTTTGACCTTCCCGTTGTCAACAGCATTTTACTGTAGAACACACTCAGCAGTTTTTGCAGCTGTGAGATATTCTCAAAGGGAGAGGAGATTATAGCTTTTCCAAGAATTTGCATTGTATGACAAAAGAAAGAAAAAATCCTCAAGGAACTTTGAAGAGGAGGAAGAAGGACTGAAAGCCTGAAAGCCAAGAAGTAATGTAAGAGGAGTTTAAAATTCTTGAAAGAAGTCAAAGAAAAGTGGAGAGTTTTAACAGTCATTTGTATGTTGAAGCTTTAGGAAGCAATGTTTTGAGGGCTGGAATTGCATGTTAGAAAATGAAAGACGATCCCATATTCTAAAGGAGTGTTCAGTGTTATATTAAATTTTATATTCACATTTGAAAACCTAGATGTGGTATCAATTAATATAAATTAAATTCAAGGAGCTGTTTCTGCTGTGGGAAAAACAGTATTTGCCCTACCTCTTTGGGAAAGGGATGAACTGTTTCTCCATTTGTCCAGCATGGTGTAGTGGTTTGAGCATTGGACTATGACCTTGGAGACCAGGGTTCTGTTCCCCACTTGGCCATGGAAACCAACTGGGTGACCTTGGGCACATCACACACTCTCATGCTCAGAAAACCCCATGATAAACCTCCTTTGGGGTTGCCATATGTCAAAAGCAACTTGAAGCCACACAATAACAGCAAAGAAAAGTGAAGTGTTTTGATATATCACAGTGCTTTGCTGAGACAAGAGATGTGACATCTGCCTGACTTCTCTAGAAGGTTTGATCTTCTCTTTTGCCATGATAGATGTTCTGAAAGGTCCAGATGTTAAATGCCCCTTCATATCCTTAAATATTACCTTCAAAGGAGGCTACATTCTTACTGCTGTAGCAGGTAGGTGGGTGAGCTCCAAGCATCTGCTTCCCAGGGGTGTCCTCTTTCCTCTTACCACAGTTGCAGCTTTGGACTTGCAGACATGGATGATGAACAGTGCTGCCTCTGCATGCTGGTGAGATTGTTGGGTGGTAGAAAGTAGCTAAGTTTTTTAGTCTCACTTTCTTCATAAAAATAAGAATGCACAACCTTCACCTCCCCAAATATATTTTCATACCAAACTTTCACCAAATACTAATAACCTATTTGGACTTGGAGGGATTGTTGCTGCTACTGTTACCAGAATTGGCTCCTCTCGTGAGAGAAGAGACAAATTTTAAGTACGTAAGAAAGTAAATAAATACATTTATATAACAAATAAATGAATCCTATAGCACTACTACCACCATTTCTTGCATCCCTTTCTGCCTCTCACCCATGTTTGTGTACGTGCATTGCATTGAAAGGCATGTGTATGTCTGTAAGAATGTGTGTTCATGCACATATATTTGTCTCTTCCACTCCACAACCACCAGGGTGGCAACCCTTGAAACTAAGTAAGATCCTTTGTGCACTACATCATTATAGTGGTATTATTCCACATTTAACATCCTATGGAGTCCTGAGGTTTGCAGTTTAGGGAGGGGCATTTAGAATTCTCAGCCAAAGAGCTTTTTGGCCTCACTAAAGTCCAAACCCCAGAATTCCACAGGATATTGAAAGTGGAATAATAGAACCAGAACAGTGTAGTGCAGAAAGACTCTTAAGTTTTGCTCCGGGGCAGTAAAAGGCAATAATTATTAACTTACTTTACTATGCAAGCCAGTTGGAAACCATGCCATCTGAGATAAAAGCATTGTCCCACAATGTTTGTATTGGGACCCCCTTTAATGCTTGGTTTGTGATCATGACTGTTTGGTGCTGGCTTAGTTATCCCTGGCACTACATTAAAGCTCAGAGTGCTGCTCCAGACATGGAAAATGTGTTGGGAGGTTGCTGGAGGTTGTGGTGTTCTCATTTTTAAAAGAAATATTCGAAGAATATTTATGTTGTCCTGGATGATTTTCCATCATTTCCCAGTGCCATCTGTGACATTCTATTCCCAAGTGGGTATTTTATTCTCAGGTGGGTTTCTTTTTAATTCAGAAACATATCAGAACAACCTGTTCTCTTCTGTTCTCCTCCTTTCTCTCTTTTCTATCTAAATTCTTTTTTTTTTAGAGTTAGAATGCTACAGTTAACCAGTGTACCAATTAAATGACATTTTCACACTATAACACTACAATTCTGAAAAAACCAAACCAAAACAATCCCCCCCCCACAACTTTAACAATTGAAAAACCAGAAATGAGAAAAAATGGCCTTCAAACCATAGGGCCACCTCAGCAAACCCTGCCCCATTTTTAAAACTTTTGGAAAATTCCTGGCACTGACCCAAGGAATCACTATTAACAGTCCCACACACCATGAAATAAGTGGAGATGGTGACAGCAACCAGCAAACCGCAGTAAAATCAGAGGAACTATATCATGAGAAGCTGTCCTTCTTTAGACCAATCTGGAATAGTTCAGAAGCTGAACGTGGGGAGGATGCTGTCTAGTAGTTTAAGCTGTAGAGACATCTCTCTGTCAAGCTTGAAGATTTGCTTCATCAGGCAGATGATAAATTGCCACATCAGAACCTAGAGCTCACTTCACCTGCAATCCTGTTCTAATAAATCTTTTCCCAGAAATTTGCCCTGCTTACAATTTTAGGCAGTGAATGTAACCATATATCGATATATCTACACACACACACACACACACACACACACACACACACAGACATATACCTGGTAAATGGGGTGGCAAGAGTATGGTCAGCATTTCTTTCTTCAGGTATAGGAATTTCTCACTAAGCATGAGGCAGAGGAAGCCAACACTTTATGTGGTTTTCAAGAAGTCAGAATCATGCTGCCCTTCAGATACTGTTGAACTGCAAGTCTTGTCATTCCCAGTTAGCATAGCCAATGATGGGGTGTACTATGAATTGCAGTTTGGTAACAGCAACATCTCACCCAATCACACCCTCTTTTCACTCTACTCTCCATGATGTTTGTTGGTATATTTTCCATGATGTTTATTGGAATGCTAGAGGCCAGTCAGCAACTGTTGCTGGAGTCAATCATCTGCATCACTCATCTGGTTATATAGTAAAACACAACAGTTCATTACCCTCTAGACCATTGCCCATTGGTAGCTTTTCCAGGTTCATGTCCCCCCTTAACTTCTAGATCATTTTCTCTTTTGTTGCAATAGCTCCTCTCTATTAGTTACTTTGATCCTTTGAATGTCCTGTCCTGTCCTTTGATATTCTACCTACCATCCCTAACCTAGTAACCTATAGTCTAATCCTAGACTGTCCTCAAACACAAACAAAAGTTTCTCAGATGGGCTAGCTAAATGCTATTTATTGCCTCATCTGATAAACAATGCCAACCATTTGGTAACACTTTGTGTCTCTAAGAATTTTCTCATTCATCTTTTTCCACATCCTACATACAATTTCATGAGATGGAGAGAGAATGATATGACACTCTCTCCCCAACTATGATTGGGCATATGCCCAAGTTTGGTCTAGCTTGACCTGATGAGATGCTTCTGGCTTCTCCAATCAACTGTAGGTTTCCAGGGTTTCCACATTTGGAATTTGATCTACATATTTGGCATACAACACATTCTTTACACAAATATACATGTTCTTTTTGATGCCCACCAAAGAGAAAATAAACAGAAAAATGAATGTTGATGTAGTTTGCTTTTCTTCCATAAGTTAGTGGTAAAACTGACAGCCAGTACAGTGTAGGGGTTGAATGCTGGACTCCAGGACAGAAGGGTTCAAATACCCACTCAGCCATGGAAATCTTGGACAATTCATGCTCTCTTAACCTAGAAGGAAGACAATGGTAAATCTCGTCTGAAGAAATCTTGCCAAGAAAACCCTGATGGGGGCCTTTTCATACTATACAATTACAGCAGAAGATTCCTGTCATGGGCTTCCAGGACCTAGACTCAAGACTCGGGGCCTTTTCACACGGCATTTTCCATGTGAAAGGGCGCCTGGAGCGTTGCGCAATTGTGAGGAGTGATCTGCAGGACGCACTCACAATCACACGATGCTCCAGGGGCCGGCAGGCGCCAATCGCGCACCTTTTCATTTTCGGCTAGAAGCCGAAAATGGTGCACGATTGCTCATTGCTCCCAGGCCTCACGTGCACTTACCTGCTGTCTGGACCCTCCAGAGCCGCACCAGTCGTGCTTCCTGCCCGAGTGCAGCCTGGGAAGGAAGAGGGGGGGTCTCACGCGAGCAGGTAGCTTGTGTGTAGCTGAAGGACCCTGGACGCGAGAGCCTCTCACTGGAGGCTGCTCGTGCGATCCCCACACCCCAACGCCAGAAGAAGGTAAGGTGCGGAAAGGGCCTCAGAGTCTGAGGCAGCAGAACCTGGTCTGAACTCTGACACAGAGACTGCTACAGCAGAACCTGCAGAGCAGACAGTACCACCACCCGTCCCAGGGGCAGAAGTGTCAGTCCCAGCAGGGAGCCCTGCTCATTCTGACACAAAGAATGATCTAGCAATACCTATCTTCACTCAGCGTAGACACCAAAAAGATCTACTATGTCGCTCACAGCAAATTTATGCCAAGCATTAATTAATCAGGCACCAGCTGCGCTGACCCTGGAGCCTATAAGAACTGAGCCTTTCCCGTCTAGCCTTTGTCAACAATCAATGGCCTACTTCTTCTGCACATGCTTCTGTTTGCTTCCCTGGTCTGTTATTCTGCTGCTTGACCTGTGTTTATATTGTCTGCTGTTGACTTATGGACATTGCTGGGAATGTTATTTGCTTCTCATTTGTAAGGGTTGTTTTCTTCCTGAAGTGAACTGACTAATTGCTTAACTACCTGAGCTTGTTGATCTGTATTATCAACTTCTGCTGGCTGCCAACCCAGACCAGGCATGGACAATTCCATAGGTTGGAACCATGGCAGTTAAAGTTGGGTTGTAACTATCACTGTGTAGTGTAAAAGGGTCTAGGGTCACCGTAAGTCAGAGCTGGCTTGAATGATAAGAACAAAGTTGAGAAGAACATAACAAGGTTGGAAACGTTGAAACACAGAATCATAAAAAGCTTAAGGACATGACTTAATTCAGTTTCTGCATACTGCACGTATATCAGTGTGATCCTTGAGGCAAAGATGTAACATGTCCATGCTTAAACACTTCAACATAATTTGTAGAGGAAATGCCCCTTTCATCATAGCAGCCTGCTCAGATATGATAAGCATGTGGCCAGCCCTGGCAGAATGATTCATCAAACTCTTGTCTTACAATTTTGCTGTTATTAGATTTAAGTTTTAGAAGCTATACTATGACAAGTTCATCTGAATGTGTTGGAGCAACCAACAATTTCTAGTAAAGTTACTGTATTGCTGAAGAACTCTACTATGGGCTGGTATTTCTTCCTTTTACATCTGGTTCACAAATAGCCCCATATTAAAAAGCAATGTCTGTATACTGCTATTGATTTTTATGATTTTATAGATGTTTTTGATTTTGTGAGCCATGATAAACTCTAGGTCAAATTAGCTGGAACATCTACTGATAAAAGGTTATTATACTTGATCAATTATTCAAGACTTCTAGAGTTAACTTTACACAATCCCTTACACAGCAAAGTCGTATGATAAAAGGAGTAAGACAGCATTATCTCCTGACACTACTTCTTTTAAATGTATGTCTTAACTCTTTAATTACAGAATTAACTAAGAATATTTCTCTATATTACCACTACAGTGAAAACTTGGTGTGCTAATGTATACAGTTGATGCTTTCTTAACCACTGGATTTTAAAAGATTATTAAGCTCCCATAAATGCTCATCATATAAATTATAGAAAGACCAAGATTGTGGTCTGCTGCTAGAAACGGGAAGCTCACTTGAGTGATAACTGGTAATATTTTGAAACAAATTAAGGTGTCCAAATATCTTGTTTTATATTTTACAAATAGGCTGCCCATTTTAAAGTCATGGAATTAAGTAGCACCTTGATCAACAGATGCATTAACAAGGTTTTTATGACTCAAGATTTGATTGGCTCCAGCACTGAAAGTTTTAAAAATAAACTTTTTAGCATAAATTTATCTGGAACCACATGTTTCGGTATTGTTACCCCAATTTCTGGGGGTCCCGGGAGCGACACCTAAATGTGCTCAAAGAGAATTAGAACAGAGCACAAGTTTGCAATGCGAGAGGCAGGGTAACGTAGCGAGATCTTGAGCCCTATGTCTATGGAGTCAGGCCAAGTCAATGATAAGGCAGAAGTTGAAATAATAATAATTGTTTTATTGAAATACAATCAAACATGTGTATGCAACACACTCACACAGAGAACTATAGAAATAAAAGGTCAGAGTGGGACAGAGGGATTTTGAGAGGAAGTTTGGTATGGGAAATACTATACCTGTCCTGAAGCCCGGTAAAAGCAAAGAAGCTGGGGAGCGTGGATTCTCAGCACGTGGAGCTGAGGGGAAGGCTCGCTGGACAAAGCGACAGCAAGGCGGGATGGAAGCCAAGAGCAATCCAACGAGACGCTCAAAGTTAGGGGTTCTTATAGGGAAAATTGTGGCTGCAGGCTAGTCCGTACTTGGGGAAAGCAATCAGTTTTGGGCTGGAGACAAAGCCTCCGAAAGGTCAGTACTTTAGATGATTGAGTTATGACCAGATTGTCAATAGAGTAGCCAGTATGCAAATGCGGAGTGCTTGAGAGTTGTATAGTTTGCTCATCAAGCTGCCTGCGCGGGGCAGGGGATCTTTTTGTAAGTAGCGTGCATACATAATATGGTACTTGCCTTGAGGTCTCCTGAAGCTGCATTCGGCAATGACTGGCCTGCCTAGATCGGAATTTGAATGGTTCGGTTATTGTCGGCCGCGCCTGTGTGCGTGCTTGTCCAGGGGCCTCGCATCCACGTGGAGAGGAATGGGTACAGAAGGCCAAATTATTGATATCAAATGATATCTTAATATCCCACAAACTCGGGCTAGAAACAGCGGTAACAGTATTCTTCTTCACGGGAATCAATTGTCATTCTTGTGTGCCTCCATGTTGTATAAAACCATTTTCTGTGTGTACTCTTGCATGTCCCTTGTACATCCTCAGCATTTTTGTTTCATGCTGAATTTGACCTGCTTGCTTTTACTTCCAGAGCATATATGAAGATTAGCCAGCACATCATTACCTGTTGGGTTAAAATGATGAATGATCAAGGGCCCAAGTTCTATGATATTCAATAGAAATGGAAAATCTTAATGGTGTCAAAACTCTTTAATGGAAGGATTACCTGGGTTTTTTTTTTTCAGTCACAGTTTTGATTGCAGTGAGAAAGGAGTGGACTCATTGAGAGTGCAATGCCTTAAGGACCTGGAGTAGGACTTTCTGTGGCCCAATAGTGGCTGGTGGCTTCCTTGTTAGTGGCCCAGTGAATCCGCTCCAGGTTTTAGTCCAGATTTTAAATGAGGTACCTAAAGTTCTGAACCCTATTCAGGATCTCAGACAGCTTCTCTAAAGTTTGGACCAAAACGTAGAATCAATCCTCTACCTCATTTTCACGGAAGGCTGCCAGCCATCACTCCTGAGGCCACTGAGCATGCTCAGCTCTCATTGGGCAGGGTATGGTTTGTGTGTGTGTTGCCTGAAGTTTACAATGGTATCTCTTTTAACATAGCACCTTGTTTCTTACAGTGATTCTGCCAAGTTCAGCTGTGCTACAAGCCAACCCAGGTTTTTGGTTCACTTAGTGGTGTGCACAGCCACAGAAGGACACAAAGTGCACACATATATAATTTCAGATTACTTTTTACATTTATATTTTTCAAATTCAATAGTTTCCCTTCCTCAGTTTTAGTCACCCATAATAAATTTTTTATCTTTTCGTAGCATTGGGGCATGCTATTAACTTGCAGTCTTCATGCTCACCCAGAACCAAATGACTTGTTGTTTGTGCATGTGTGATTTATGGCCTCAAGCTTAACATTCTTTTTTCTACCAAATACATACCTGAAAGTAAAATTGGCACAGTCTTTTCTTGGCACTATTTTTATTTCTTTTGGAGGCTGGTACCAAAGAAGTGTAGTGATTCAGACAAAGTAGATACCGGCATGTTCTGGATCCTGGTTAGGAGTGTTAGATTGGACAGGGCTCCTGTAACTTTAATCATTGTGTAGAACAGAGAATTTCAACAGCTATTGCTGAAATTCCTTCTATATCACCATTAAAGGTATAAGAGCACCCTCTTGTTTTCGCTCTGGCAACCCTAATCCTGATTGAGATAGGTTATAAATGCTATGCAGCGGAACTATGGCACTAAGTGCTGAATCCTATTCCCCAAACTGGTTCAACATTCTGGACAGCTCCTTTAAAGTTTGGACTAAAACACAGAGCTGATTTACCATCTCACCTTCATGAAAAAGCACCTGCCACAACTGTTATGGCCAATGAACATGCTCAGATGCACAGGGCAGATGATATACACCAGACCTGCACAACTTGGCAGTAAGTAAGGGCTAAAATTAAAGAGGCTAAGCTTCTTTGGGCTGCAGCTAGGTTTTTAGTACCTCATTTTCCAAGTAAAATTATAATAATGGTATAATAATGTCTTTTATTTGCAAAATAAATTATAGTATAATTAATGATTAAACTATTTTGCAAATAAAATAAACCATATTATAAAAAAGGAAAGTTAAGGAAGTTTTCCCTAATGTTTAGGTGGAACTTCTTTTCCTGCAGTTTGAAGCTTCCTCTGTGTCCTATGGCCTTTCCACAGTACACTGTTATAGTGCTATTATTCCACTCAACATCCCGTGAAATTCTGGGGTTTGTAGTTTCCTGATGCCAAAGAGCTCTCTGGCTGAGAATTCTAAATACTCTTCTCTAAACTGCAAATCCCAGGATTCCACAAGATGATGAAAGTGGAATAATAGCACTATAACAGTGTAGTGTGGAAAGGTCTCTAATCTCTTAAGCAGCAGAAAACAAGCTTGCTTCATCTTTTACATGACAGCCTTTCAAATAAGAGCTTCACAAAAGTTACTTTTGGTGAACTACAACTTCCCAAAACCCCAGGTAGCATGATTACTGCCTGGGGAATTCTGGGAGTTATAGTCTTAAAAAACAGTGCTTTCAAACTCTGGGTAAGCTTTTATCTCACCAGAATAGACTCGGTGAATTATTGCTGTTCTGTGCCCTCAAGTCGTTTCCAACTTACGGCGACCCTAAGGGAAAATAATTTCTGGGGCTGAGAGTGTGTGATCCGCCCAAGGTCACCCAGTGGTTTTCCATGGCTGAAAAGCTCAAATCTTGCCTCTGCTACAGACTCATCCAGCAATCTGAGGGAAACCTCCTTCCTTAAATTTCATGCGCCACCACCAATATACAACATAGAGAATGACAACACTGGCCATTTCTGCCCTACACTGTTATAGTGCTATTATTCTGCTTTTAGCATCCTGTGGAATTCTGGGGATTGTAGTTTCCTGAGGCCAAAGAGCTCTCTGGCTGAGAATTCTAAAGGCCTCTCCCTAAACTGCAAACCCCAGGATTCCATAGTGTGTTGAAAGTGGAATAAGAGCACTGTAACAGGATAGGGCAGAAACGGCCACTGCCTTACCCTCTTGACCTGTTGTTAGGAGGACTGAGATAATGCAGATGTGACAAGTTGTGATTACACTAAACCAGTAAATAGAATTATTGGAAAGACAAGAGAGCTATGCCTTAAGATACGTAGCAGTGTGCAATTTGCAAAAGATTTGCAAAAGGTCAAAGGAGAGGGGAACAATTTGGGGCGGCAGAAAAAAGTATGATTTATGAGGAAGGGGGAAGAAAATAGATTTGGAGGGTAAACAAGGGGGGGGTCCAGATAGTGTGTATGTGTGTGTGGAATGTATGAGGGTGCATGCCAGAATATTTTTTTCCAATGCAATTTAGCAGGGATGGGGGTGAATGAGGACACTGATCTGTAATAAGCTGCTTCCCCCAGGGGGTCCCAGTTCACCTGTCCATGGCAGCTTGCTCAGGGGGAGGAGACCACCTCTTTTCTTGCCCCCTCCAGCCCCAGCTGGTCTTCTCCTTTTTCTGGGCATTTCCACCCTCACTGCCCTTCCAAGGGAAACAGAAGGAGAAGAAGCCGCCATCTTGCACAAGGGCAAAAGGTAGCATCAGCTTGGCTCTCTGCTGCTCCCTGGGGGGAAAGAGGAGGAAATGGTCCATCCAGGTTTATTCAAAACCATCAGCAACCTATTTGCTGCAACTTTTTTTGGCCTTCACACTCATGAGTGATGCGAGCAGCATGAAATCCTTTGGCAGGCTGCATGCGGCCCTGGGCCGTATGTTGTGCAGGCCTGATATACGCAAAAGATGGACAATCTCTGGTGATTTCTGCTCTGCATTCTTCTCTGAATTATGTACTTAGGTCTTTTCATTTCCTACTTGCCTTTTCAGTCATTCATCCTTCTTCGAGGAATACAGTCAGACTCTTTGTTCCCACTGTGTAAGAAAGGGGCAGCCATGTGGGACTTGATCCCCAGTTGTGGCTACTGGCTTATTTGTGTATATAGAAGCTAGCTTTTGGGGTTCTGCAAACGTGTGTAGATTAAATGTTGTGTTTATTTCCTTTCCTATCCTTAGATGGATTTTCTGAGATAATAAACACCAAGTTTTTTTAAATAAAACTTGCTACAAGCTTCCATAGTAATTACTTTTATTTTTACTGTATGTTCACCCTTTGTACTCTGCTAGTATAAATACCAAATATGCTTACACCAGATATCTGAAGCAATTGCTTCTCAAGCAGACAACTTTTAAAATGAAGCAAAAGTATATGGCTTTTTCTCTTTGGTTTAAGCTTGCTTGCCCATTGCTTCTCGCTTTTTGATGCTGTGATGTAGACAAATGTGCAACATAGATACTAATACTTTTATGCTGTGTCAGTGAGCTGTGGTATGAGCAGAACAGGGAATAGGTGGAGATAAATACCTATGTTTTAAAGCCATGTCTCACAAAAATTAAACTGTGTTCACCTAAGGCAGGTGGCGACTTTATAGTTAAATGTAATTTTCAAATTTTCTTGTTATTCCGCTTTCCATCCTTGGAAGAGAAAGATTCAAGTTTTTTGTCTGGAATTCTGATCTGGAAACCATTATGAACACTATGGCCTTTTCCGCAACTCACCTATTTTCGGCGCTGGGGTGCGGTGCTCACGTGAGCAGCCTCCAGAGGGAGGCTCTCGCTTCCCTGCTTCTTCAGCTCCGCATGAGCTTCCTGCTTGCGCGAGAGCCCCGCCTCTTCCTTTTGCAGTGCAGCCTGGGACCTTCCCAGGCTGCACTGGACAGGAAGCGCGACTGGCCTGACTCCCAAGGCTCCACACGCAAGGTAAGTGCGTGCAGGGCCCCGGAGCGATGCGCAACTGCATAGCATTTTCAGCTTCAAGCCAAAAATGAAAAAATGCGTGAGTGGTCCCTGCCGGGCTCTGGAGCATTGCGCAAATGTGAGTGCGTCGTGTGGGCCGCTCCTCACATGTGCACGATGCTCAAGGGGCCCTTCCGCATTGAAAATACATGCGAAAAGGGCCTATATTCTGAACAGAGTACCATAGAACATATGAAGTCAACGGATATCATGGTCTGCATTCTTTGTCAGAGAGCCAGCATGGTATAGTGGTTGGAGCATTACGTGCTCAGCCATGGAAATGTCCTGATTGACCTTGGGCAAATCACAATCTCTCAGTATCAGAGGCAAAACCCTTCTGAACAAATCTTGCCAAGAAAATCCTGTGACCTTAGGGTCGCCATAAGCTGGAAATGACTTGAAGGCACACAACAATAATTCTATCATGTGGTTTTCTGGTGTATGTGACACACCCAAGATCACCCAGCGGGTTTCCATGGCTGAGTGGGGAATCCAACCCTGGTCTTCAGAGTCTTAGTCAAACTAAGCTCAAAGTACTACACCACACTGACTTTCCAAGTTGTTGTGTGCCTTCAAGTCTCCCAAGTTATGGCAACCTTATCATGGGGCTTTTTGAGAGCTGTGTATGTGACATATTCAAAGTCACCTTGTGGGTTTCCACAGCTGAGCAGGGAAATTGAACCTTGGTCTCCAGAGTTGTAGTCCAATGCTCAAATTACCACACTGACTCTGGATGAGTAAATCAATCTAACTGTTCCACATTCACAATCACTACTTGGTCATGATTGTTGCACTGTTGACGTGATTGCAACTCCCCCTAAACTATTTTAGTGGGCATCAGCTGCATGAGGAGAAGAAGGTCCATTCTGCTAGTAATGGGAACATGGGTGAATGACATTCCTGTCACGTTTGCAGCAGGGAGGGGCTGGGCCAGGAGAGTATGCTTAGCTAGGTATAACAAACTAAGCAGATGATAGAGAACACAGGCACTTGTCTTCATTCTAAACTTGTATCCTTAGATTAATACCTTTTTCATAATGACCATTGTGTTCTGAATGGACTGGTTATTTTATGTAAGTTCAGTGAAAGTTGGGAAGTTACTTTAAGAAAAATGAATATAACAATGTTCTGAATTTATCTATAAATGGACAGAAGCAGGATGATGTTCTCAGATCCACTGCTTGGTTATACATTGCTTCAACTTGTAAGTACATTCCTTCTTTTTAAGCTTTGATGTTCAAAATCAACAAGGAAATGGTGTTAAAACAGAATAAATTTGGGATAAAAGTTTCAGATTTGGAGGTGCACCTTCCCAAGCCCAGCCCATGTCCCTCAAACCTGGGCTATTCAGCTTGGGGTAGGTGATATCACCCAGGTAAAGTGGATGAACCAATTTGTTTCTACTTTTTTCTTAGCTGTGGATTGTGTTTGACTGGCACACAAAGGTGCTGACAGGGTACATACTTCTAATAATGGACACCTTCTACCCCTATAACAGAGAAGCTTTCTGGCTATCAATAAAGGATATTGCTTATAATAAGGGACATTTGGCTATCCAAGCTTGCCCATGTCACTATTTGGACTACAAACCCCACAATCCCTCAGGTAACACAGCTACTGATCATGCTGGCTGGTGGTATCTGGATGTTGTAGTCCAAAGAACTTTCCAGGTTCTGACAAGAAGCAAGTGAGAGTATGATTGTGCCAGCTTGCATCACTGTCTTATTTATGAAGGATGGGGTCCAACTTTCAGCACAGCTGTTTAGTTAATCAAACAATTGGAGGCAATTCCATCTTCTCCCTTCACCTCAGCCTATTGTTTTGGAAGTCGCCCTGTATGTCTGGAGAGGCTGCAGAGGGGGAGAAGAGGACAGGAAGCTTTATTTATGCTCATTTCCTTGTGTTCACTTATCTTAGGATCCAGGCCATTGCCTTTCATACAGTACTTGGGTGCCTGCCAAAAGCTGTATGATGACACAATTGAGAAAGTGATCCTAGTTAGAAAATTAGTGCTGTAAAATCAATCAGTATATAATTCCAGACAGATATTGAGAAAGGGAATGAATCATATCTCCATAAATAAGTAAAACTCCTGTGTAACTTCCTATTTCTCTGTGTTAATTCAGTATCCTGGGTAACTACCCATTTTTCACAAATGAGAAAAATGTTTCACGAATGTGAAAGAGGGTCATTTTTGAAAAGCTTCTTTATAGCAGGCTGAAAGTGACATACTGCTGGCTGTACCACCTCCAGTGTAGTACATACTGATCTGAAGAGACATGTAGCCTGTGCAAAAAAAAAAAAAAAAAGCCAAGAAGCATTTTTAATATTTGTTCTTGAATGTGTGTATTGTACTATACTGTAGTAACAACATTACTTTGCTAATTTGATTGCTAAAAGAAAAAAAAAGATATGTGTTTCCTTTGCCCCTATGCTTTGCAGGCATTAGCCCCTTGCCTTGTGCTGCTTTGTATAAATCAATAAAACAAAGAAAGGTAAGAGCCTAGATATATGTCATATATTATGTCTAATAAGCAGGCTTGTTAAAGGGATGCTGCCTGGTTTAGTTCTTGAGTTCATGTTGGTTTACAGACAATTGAAAGCTATTTCAGACATTATCAGTTTACAGCAAAAGAGAAAAAAGGAAGTTTGAGTGAACTGGACTTGTATTATAGTAAAAATGTCCAGGAGCAAACAAGAAATTTATTCCTACCAGATATAAGAAAAATGTTAAAAGAAAAAGAAGAAGAAAAATGTTAAAAGGTCTGCCTTCTAAAATGTATCAAGAAGTGCTGTACTAGCTCGGAACTTTCTGGTCTAGCATTCTGCTATCATAATTGTTATCCTAAGAGGTAAGGTCCAGCCACAATGCCAGTGTCTCCTTGGAATCTGGGAAATTATAACTCATAGAATGCCTGCAAGAGGAGAGTAATGGAAGGATCTTTTCACTTGTGTATACCAGTACTAAATGTAGAGAGGAGTCCAGTTAAAAGTTAAACAAAATATTTTATTTGGAATTAACAAACACACAAGAAATCAGATACTCTTGAGAATCATACAAGGCTACCAGAAAGTGAAGCAAGAAAGATTGGATAGAGAGAGATTGGGTGGAAAGGGTGATAGTTACCAGTCCTGAAGCAGAAGGCGAAGTGGAGTAGCTTAGACAGTGAATCTGAGGATAGCATGGAGGAAGTCTGGGGTACCACATGCAGCATAATACACCTAACGTACTACAATTTGCTGGGGCCAAAGTTGGGGTTTATATACCCTATTTCCTACCCTGAAGGAGAGTGTGTAGACAAAGTGGTAATTGCTTTCTTACGAGGTTGACAAAGGAGTCTGCAATGGGCTGATTGGCTTAACTCTAGGTGACAAAACATTGATGGGTGTCATAACAATCTCTTAATGTCTGGTTGGGTAGGAGGTCTAGGAAATATTTCTGTAGGGCAACATCACAGGATGATCTCTGATTGCTTCACCTTGGTAGTTCCACCTTCCACTGTATTTAGGTGCATATGTAGCCTGCAGTTGTGAAAGGGTTATTACAAGCCCCTTAGCATTGGGGTTTCCTGCCTAATCCCCTCTGAACTTATAACCTGACCATGTCTGAGTTCATCCTGACATGGCAACATGCTTCCAGTCAGCATGCTTTTAAACATGTTTTTCAGCCATAAACATGTTCAGTTATGAAAATAGCATATCCTGCAGAGGGAGGGGGTATGGTGCTGTAAAACAATGGCCAAATCAATTCATTTGGGAAGCCTACAAGCAGGGAAAGAGCCCAAGGGCATCCTTCTACTTGTGCTCTATAGCAATTGGTATTCAAAGTGTATTACTTCTGAAACTGAGTAGTCATTGTGACCAGTAGCCATTGGTAGGCTTATTCTCCAGAAACAGGTCTAATCCCTTTTTAAAACCAATATCTTTTGAGGAGCAGTGATCAGGGCTGTGCACAGTAATCCTAGGCCCTTTCTGCAGGGCATTGCTGTCCCACACTGAGGACGACAGGAGGGGTCCCAGATGATGCTTATGCATGACACTGTCCAGGTCCCATTGTTCTCCTGTCCCCAGGTGGCACAATTGCACTGCAGATCATTGATGGGTTTTAGCCATCAATGGCCAGTGATCACGCAGCCCTCCTGCCACACTCCCACATTTACCTGAGCTGTGGCTGGTAAGGAAGCACAAAGACCATACTTCCTGCCCCAGCGCAACCTGGGACAGTGCCTGGCCGTGCTGAGGAAAGAAGAGCCATGGCCATTGTGCCTCCTCCATTCCAGCAGGCAGTTGGTGTGGAGGGGAGGGCGCATGTTACACTCCCCTCCCAGGAGAGGCTTTCCTGGGATCCCTACAGAATGCTGCTGGAATCCAGGATTCTGTGGAAAGAGCCCTAGAGTGGCTGCACCATAAACTTATATAGAGGTATTATAAGGCAGGCAAGTTTACTTTCGATTTCAAAGATCTTCGATGAAAAGACAACAAAAGAATTAGTAAGACCTCAGGAAAATTAAGATTTTAGTCTACACTGCTGCTATGGACAGTGGGGATTCTGGTCCAAAACCTAACATTCTTAAGCTTTGAGATTAGTATCCTATGCAAATGAAAATGGGAAATGTATTGGCAACACTGAAAAAAGGAAGAGAAAGTTTAGAGAGTGAAAAAGTGAAGGCAAAACATTCCTCATTTGTTGTATGTTTGACTTCTCAGTGCACATGTTATGCTACTAAGGAGAAAGCCCTCTTTAGCAAACAGCCTGTGCAGCACTAGTTTAAACAAAAGGCAGAAAGAATACCAGAGAATTCCCATGTTTTGAGACTGAAGTAGTTACTGTTTTTTTTTTTACAGCTTCCTGCAATTGAAAATAATTTTGTCACAGCAACTCTGGGAAAGCCAATATGAAAAAACAAAACAAAAAAGTAGCAGTTATGAAGAAATAGAAATATATATTTAATATCTGAAGTCTACTGTAGGACTAGCCAATTGGCTGGCTTGTAGGGCTAGTATTATCTATCTTTGGGGAGCTCTACTAAATTTTAATCAAACAGTGGTTGGAAAGTTTGTAATATTACTTCTAAGGAAAAGCAATATGTTTTCACGTTACAAGACACAATTATATTATACATTACAGTTTTACACTTCTATTTTGAGTTTTGTTTGTTGGGTAAGTACAGTATGTAGACAGACAGACAGACAGACAGACAGACAGACAGACACACACACACACACATATATATATATATAAATATTACAAAATAAATATAAAACACTGAGATACAATAAGGGGAGAGAAAAATTAAGCAAGATAAAACAGAGCGACTAGAAAATAAATTCAACAAGAACAACTGCAAGGGATATACAAAAGCATCTGAAGTATTATTTTTAAAAAGGTGACCAGCTTGTGGTCCTTCAGATGTTGTTGGATGGCAACTCTCATCGGGCCCAGCCAGCATAACACGCTATTTTAAAGATATTGAGGATAGTCCTGGTTAAACATGTCCGCTTAGACACAGAAAAAATTATAAGTTAAACATGTGCCAAACATGCTGAGCCATCTTCTAAAACATATTGGCCTGTTCTGCTGAAAAGATTATGGTGAGAACACTGGAATAAGATAAAAAGTGTGACATATAGAATTTGGGAATAGTTGTAGTTATTTGCCATCAAGTCAGCTCAACTTATGATGAAACTATGGCCCTTTTCACATGTGGGGGGGGGGAACGGTGTAGAGCGACCTCTCACGGAGGTCGTCTACACCATAGAGTGGACTGGCGTGGACTACTTTTAGTAGCTTCACACCAGAATCCACTCAGGAGCGGCCGGAACTAGCCGGGCTCTGTGTTTTTTAAAAACCTCTTTTTAGAGGTTTTTAAAAAGCACGGAGCGCGCAGCCCCGTGCTGCTCCGTCGCTCGGCTCTAAAGTGGATCTGCAGGCGCGCGCAAGTGCGTGCCTGCAGATCTGCCGGGGGCGGGCTTCCGGCTGGCGAGCTTCTCCGGTTGGTGGAGAGCCTCCACCAACCGGAAGCTGCCATCTGCGACGCCGGAGGAGTGTGGAGCAGCGAGCTCGCACTGCTCCACGCGGCGACAGACTTACCCGGCTTGAGGTAAGCTCCGTTTTTGGGTGTTTTCGCCCGTTTTCCCCCCGACATGTGAAAAGGGCCTATGAATGAGAGACCTCCAAGATTGCTGGTCCCCAACTGTCCTGTGCAGATCTTGCAAACTCAAGGCTGTGACATGTAGGGTGCTTCCCCTCTTCTTCTGCTGCCTTCCACTTCACCAAGCACTGCTCTGTTTTCTAGCGAGTCACATTGTCTCATGATATTTCCATAGTATGACAACCTCAATTTAGTTGTTTTGACTTCCAGGGGGACTTCAGTTTGATTTGCCCTAGGACATATTTATTTGGTTTTTTTAGCAGTCCATGCTAAAATTTTTCTTCAGCACCACATTTCAAATGAGTTGATTCTTTTCCTGTCTGTTTTCTTTGCCATCCAGCTTTCACTCCCATACAGGGAAACTGGAAATACTGTGCTCTGCTGCTTCTTTATTGGTGAGTTTGGTAAGACTGCTTGGCCTTTTGTTGCTAAGTTGCTGCCGCTGCACTCGTTTATAAAAACTCTATATAAAGTTGATTTAATTATTTGTTTTGGGGTGGAACTCTGAAGCGCTTTCTGTGCCACCCTCTCAAACTGCCATGGGGATGGGAGAAAGATAGAACCGTGACGATACTTCTACATGATGTCATCATGGTCCTGTCCTTCTCCTGTCCCTAGGCGGTGCAATCATAGATTAAATCATTGATGGGTTTCAATGACCTACAATGACCCATGATCATGCCACCATCATGGACTTACCTGTCCTGCAGAAGTCTGGGAAACACAATCATTGCTCTTCCTGCCTCAGTGCAGCACTCCTGTCATGCTCCCCTCCTGGCAGAGCTGATGCCAGGATCCCCACTGGATAACCTTGCAAAAAGGTGGGGTGTGGAAAGAGCCTGAGTTTCCAAACCACAGTTCATTGGTGCTGCATTGTCGAATAAACTGTTGAATTCAGTCTACTATCAGACTCCATTCTTGAAGGAGTCTAAAGGATTAAAAAAAATGCCTTTCACTGCAAAAAACTGAGGCACACATTTCTCACTAGCATAATCAAGGTGATCCCATGAGACTATTCTCACATTGGTGAAATGGTGGAATAAAAGAATGAGGCAGAATTATTGTTTTATTGCTATATAGTTTTGTTCTGAATTTAATCTCCTATATAAAAGTCAAAGTTTGTGAGTGATATTGTCTGTTTGTCTGCATCAGGCAGGTGAAGACCTCATACGATTGGCTGAGTGAGGTGAGAAGACCGCATATGATTGGCTGGCTGTGAAGATTCTATGGAATCCTGGGGTTGGCAGTTCAGGGAGGGGCCTTTAGCATTCTCAGCTAGAGAGCTCTGAATAGGCTGGTTGCTATGGAGACAAGGCCTAGCAGCAAGTCCCCTCATGAACCCAACCTCTGTATGTTAACAACTCTGAATATAGACTGGGTTGGGGAATATGGGCAAAAGTTACAGATATTGAACAACACAGTTTGGGGAAGTAGAGAGACAGAATCTCAAATCTGCGTATTTCAATCGCATCTAAGGTAAGGTAAAGTAATTCCTAAGGTATTTCTAACAAGTGTTACCTATGAGAAAATAAAATCCTGGGCAATGCCGGTTAAATATGCTCGTTGTAAAGAAAAAGAAAAAGATTTCATAAATTCCTATGTTCATTCAGTTTATACCCTGCCTTTCTCCCATTAAGAGACCTAAGGCAGCTTACCTAATTTAAAATAATAGTTGACAAAAATATACATTACAAAAGTTTTTAAAAAATCAAATAACAATACTATTATAACCAGATAGTTGCAAATAGTTTAAAATGCATTAAAGACAAACAGGATAAAAATACATCACAGTACTATCAGCACTATTCTACCTTATAATTTAAAAGTCAGTCAAATGCCTACCAGCAAAAAAGAGAGCAGAGAGGGGACTATTTTTGCCTTCAGCATACTGTAGTATGTTTATACATATACATCAATAGTTCCTATGGACACACGGAACTCACTGCACTGTTGCTTCGATCTTATCCATGGGTCTTCATAGAATTTAGTCTTTGCTGAGCTTTGTTGCTGGAAGATTATCGAATTCATGCAAATTTGGCTGTGCCTAGTATCTTAATTTATTAGACAGTTCCTTGGGACAGGGTCAATTCTTCTTATGTAACACTATTTTGAAACAGGACAGCTCACAGAATGGTTGCAGTGGCATTTGAGTTGTAATTTCAACCTTTTTTTATATAAACCAAGAGAGAGATGGCATGGATAAAGGCCAATTGTTTTAGAGTCATATAACTTCTTTATACTGTGAGCAAAAGATTTTGAAAATTTCTGCCTTCAGGGAACACTTCTCATATTGATTCGCTTGCTGAGAAGCATATCCTACATACAGTAGGTACTAAAGGCATACTGTAGAGAAAATTTGAGCATACTATAGAGTAGTGGTGGAAAATGTGGCTCTCTGGATGTTGCTGTCTTGGAACTCTCATCAGACCTACACAGCACTGCTAATGGTGAGGGGTGATGGGAGTTACAGTGCCCCACTACCACCATTTATTTATTAAAATGTTTGCATCCCACCATTTCTAACAAGATCTCAGGGTGGCATACAAATAAAATTGATTTAAACAAGACAGGATTTAGAATAAAAATAATCTAAATAAACTAAAACATATTAAACAATACAACAAGGTTACATTAACATTAAAAAGTTAAAAGAGTTTCAAGCCATGGCATGCACATTAGGAAAAATCAATTAGGCCCCAAAGGGCTTTAAAAAAAGCCATATTTTTGTTTGCAGTGGAACAGAACCAACACTGGCACAAACTAGTCTCCAAAGGAAGGCGTTCTAGAAACTGGATAAAACAGCAAATAAGGCTTTCCCATGTCATCCCATAGTGCATTGGTCCTGTAGGTGGAAGACAGAGGAAGATTTCTCCACCAGAGTTCAGTCCTTGACAAGCATAGAAAAGGAGAAGTGATTCAAATAGATTCAAGGACTAAATAAATAAATTCATTTATTGATGTTTATATTTAGTACTATAAGCCTACATGGCTCTGCATAGATTAAAGCAATAAAAAGCACATCCCTGCCAAATGGATGGACATATAGAAGAGGAAAAGACATATACAGGGATGCATACTCTGGATATAAAATATCATGAAGATAAAGTCCCAGAAGCTTTACAAAACAAAAATGTTTTAAACTTAGTTTTGGAAAAAAAACAAACAAAAAAACAGTGTGCAAGTATTTGCAAATACAGTCCCAAGAATATGAAGAAGCAAGAGTCAAAGGACAACAATGAGCCAGAGAGCAGGAAACCTTTGGTCAGGACAGAAACGTGGAATTCAAATATCCCTATGGGGGCTGAAAGGTACGGAGAAGCCAAGTCATATAAGGCGTAGAAGGCTAGGAGAAGAAGTTCAGATTGAATCCTAAGGTAGCCAATGAAAGGATTTCAAAAGTAGAGTAACTTGTTCAAGGCAATAACCGCCCCTCCAAAAAAAAAAAAAAAAAAAAAAAAAAAGATCTTGGAAACAGAATGTTGAACAGAAACCGGGGAATTAAGACATATTAAGGGAAGATTGGTCAAAAGAATTTTACGATAGTCATGTAAAGAAATAATTAAAGCAAGAACTGATGTCTTTGCAGAAGAAACAGACAAGAATGGTCTAATTCTGGCAATGTTATAATGAAAAAAGTTAACATGACTTTGCTACAGTCTCAATACGAATAGCAAAAGGAAGAGCCGAAAATAAAACCAAGTCTACTTGCTTCCTCTGTAGAGGCAGGCAACTGCTGGGTGGTGGTGGTGGTGGAGTGGGGTGGGGAGATGAGACGCATTTTCCATTCCCACCGGGGCTGCACCAACACTCTAGATGTGACCAGAAGTGACATATCACTTCAAGTTTCAGTTTTTGCCAGTTTTTGGTGTGTTTTTGTTCTGTTAGGGAGAGATATTAAAATTATGGGAGGGCTGGGAGGATTATGAGGACAAAATCAGTGGGATTTCAAGCCACTTTTAGCTCAAAAATTGTGAAAAAATAGGATTTGGGAGGAAAATGTCTGAGGCCTTGGGTGGCTTCACAAAATGGGCCCTTAAGGAATGCCTTGACCCATGGGCCTCACTTTGCCCAACCTTGCTCTACAAGAAAGAAAGGAATATTATTAATGGTAACAGAAAATGTGTACTGAACAGAAAGCTTTAGAGGACAGACAAGCAATTCTGCCTTTACAATATTAAGTTTCAGAGGTATTCAGGCTGGGAGACATACTCTGATGCGGTTCTGGACAACAAGAGATAGTTTTGTGGTGAAAAGTAGAAATGAATTATTAACAGGACAGGGAGGATAAGATTATGTAAGGGTTATGTATAAACAGTAAATATAAAAGTGTCCAAGACTGTGAACTTTGTGGTACACAAGTCTTAAGCAGACAGGAAGCCAGCACATTAAAAGAACAGTCAGAGAGATAAGATAAAAATTACCTAAGTATATAATTGATGAACCCAACATTATGAAGGGAATCCTGCAGAAGAGATTGATCAACTGTATCAAAAAAACTACAGAGACATCAAGGATAAGAACTGAATAAAAACATTTTGGCTTGGCAAACAAAAAGATAATGGCTGGAATCCTGTTGTTTAGTCCCAATATAACCATTGAATCATTGTTGAATGGTAAGTCAACAAATAGGTAAATCGGATTGATTCAGTGGCTCTACTTTAGTTGAGACTAACAATAAGAATGAGGTTCACCTGTGTTTTTAAGGAGGGTGGTCTCAGCAGAATGCAAAAGTTGAAAACCAGGTTGAAAACAATCCATTCTAGAAGTACTAGCAAGCAAGCCCAAGTATGAATAAACAGCATGTTCTAAGACTTTTTGAAAAAAGGAGCAACAAAGCAGAATAATAATTAAAACAGAAGGATGGACCAAGGAAGACTTTTTAAGAATTAGCGAGACAATGGCTTGCTTAAAAGCAGAAGGGAAAGTATCTGTACAGAAGGACAAATTAATGTAGAAAACACGAAAGAAAATAGCAGGAGCAACAGTGAGGAAAAGGCAAGAGAACAGGTAAAAGGACTGAACATTTCAGCAATTTAGATAATTTGTCCCATAAAACAGAGAAGAAAGTTACATACAATTCACACTGCTGAACTTTACAATTTTATGAAAATGTCCCCTTGAAACACACCAAACATTTCTTCACATGCCTATGAGGAATTAAACCGCATATAAAATCACAGAGTTGCACAGAGTTGGTCATTTTGTAGGCCATCCTTTACTTGATTCACGATGCTCACATGACTTGTGAACAGGAGCATGGTTTTATTTGGGGGTTTATACCACCCTCTGCTTGACTGCTTTTCCTCATCCAAAGGACAGATATACAGCCTACAGATCTCTCATGCTGTACTCAGTGTGTACTTTGAAAGTGTTTCTAGCATATTTATCATCAAAAATATTTTCAGAATGTTCTTTGTGATTGACATTGTGTCAATCACAAAGAACATTCTGAAAATATTTTTGATGATAAATATGCTAGAAACACTTTCAAAGTACACACTGAGTACAGCCAATCAATGTTGAGCAAAAATCCTTCACTTGCAAAGAGGGCTGATTTCCCCTGAATTCATACTATGGGAGAGGTAGCTAAATGTATCATCTGCATTTTTCTTGTTTATAACAACCATAAAAATAAGCATAAATCACAAGCATAAAGGAATAAATTGATAAGCAAATCTCATTAGATTGACTTGTTGTATCTAGCCGTTGTTTCATTTGAGTCTTTTATAATAACAGACAGCTTTGTGTTAAAAAAAGGCATGGGGGAACAGGATCTCCTTATCTCTCAATCCTATTATTTCTGTTCATTATTCAAACATTAAAGTACAAGTACAAATATTGCACCAGGAAAAGGAAGGGAAAAAACTACCTTGGAATAAGAGTATGAGAATAAACAGTCATATCAAATCTAGTTACTAGTTGTTCTATAATGTAGACAGATCGCTAAAAGGTGAGATTTGCAGGATGGAAAAGCTGTGCAGCACTACTTTTTTTTTTCTATGAAAATTCTGGAAATGGGTTTTATCTCATGGTGGCTTTGCTTTGGTAGGATGTACTTCCATATTGCTGATTTCTCTTATCCACTTTAGTACTGCTCCCACCACCTCAAAGTGTTTGTCTGCATTGATGGGCCCTTACAAACAAAATAGGACAGATATAGAAGGAAGTAGGAAGTAGGAGGGCTGGTGAAACTGGCTGTTTCAACTTACATACATGAAGTCACTTATGTATCCTCCATATTGATTTAAAGAACTGTGCATTCTCATGATACAAGTCTTTGGGTTTTACCAGGTTTTGCCAGTTTTTGTGTCTACTTGTACCATGATTTTGGGAGGCTGTTTGTAGTGATATCCTGGATCTGCCCTTAGGCTCTGCATTAGGGTTTTTAAAAACTGGGTATGGTTTGTTGAAGTGATCTTACGGTTTTGTCACCTTCTACGCCCTTAAGAAGGACAGCTTCTTCTGAGAAACAGGCAAATGACCAGACGTTTCTTGGTTCAAAGGCTAGAGGCCAGATTTATTGAGTATAAAAGTATAAAAATATATATAAATCTGCTGCAGCAGGGTGCTGGAGGTTCGGGACAAAGGCCAGAGGCTTGGCAAGGCCTTTTTATCCAGGTAAACAGCATACACACCCACTGCGGCATTTTTCCACCAATTGCAGACCACCCGCCCCATATTAGATAATGTCCAGAAACTTCCATCCATACAAGGAAATGTCCAGAGGGGCAGGTAATATGAGGTTTCCTCCAATCACAAACTCCCTTCCAAATAAGGCAATGTCCAGGGAGAGATGCTACAGGTGAGGTAGAGTCATGAGTCTGCAGACGGGAGGGGCTAGAACTCCTGTGTATGTGACTACCTCCTAGCTTGTAATGGAGGTTGTCTTTCCTTCACTCACAGTTTGAAGGGCAAATTTTCTCCTTTTTGAAGTGTTACAAAATAATTCCTTAGAGTTATGGTTTTATAGCACAGATATGCCATTTCATTGATGCACTCAGGCACTATAAACTCTAACAAACAAACATTAGAGATAAAGGGAAGGATAGATTTTTGTTCTGATACCAGAACTCTGATGTCAGAACTAAACAACCAGCCAAGAATGGGAACAAAATGTTGCATCTGGTGGGGGGTGTTGCTAGAAACTTAACTGTAGAAACCTAATTGTAAACAAGGTGCACAAGCTGCACTGGGATTATGACTCTGGAGACCATGGCCATTTCTGCACTAGCCTGTTACAGCGCTCTGATTCCACTTTCAACATCCTACGGAATCCTGGGATTTGCAGTTTAGGGAGGGGCTGGCCGGCCCCTCCCTAAACTGCAAACCCCAGGATTCTGTAGGGTGTTGAAAGTGGAATCAGAGCGCTATAACAGGCTAGTGCGGAAATGGCTCTAGGTTCAGTTTCCCACTTGGCTATGGAAACCTACTCGGTAACCTTGGGCACGTCACATATTCTCAGCCCCAGAAAACCCCATGATGAGTTCACCTTAGGGTTGTCATATATCAGAAACAACTTCAAGGCACACAACAATAACATTTAATCATTGTGGCATTTGATCCTTATTCTTGTGATCTACTGCCTTTGATTTAAAATGGTCATTGAACTGTTTTCAAAAACACTGCATTGAATACCACACCGAGAATCTGTTAGCTGAAAGGTGGCACTGAAACATTAAAACAAATGAATGAATGAAGAAAATGCCAATGAGCTTGATATTCTGTTACCTCTGTTTTTTATGCCATTGAACAGTTCAACATTGGCTTGGTGCATTTAAGATCATTATCCTTTCAGATCTAAATCCAGTTTTTAGTCCCTGCTATTGTAGACCTATTGAATCAATTGCTGAATTGCAAGTTGACACTTCTGTAAGTCTCATTGAGTCTACTGTACTGGGAACTACTAATTGGATTTAGGCTACAAAAAATTATTTTTAATTCCCCTTGATATAAGGTGAAGTTTTGTTTCAAAATGGTGACTGAAAATGAGTAAAAATGACAGAAAAATGGAAGGAGCCAAATTAAACTGTACCTCAATGTAAGTCAAGTTACACTTTAATATTTTCTTTATAAGAGTTATACAAATGATAATATTTGGTAAATTTTTGTTTCATCCTTGCTATCATCATATAATGATTTGGGTGGTCCATCAATAATAAATAATGAAACCATTAGGTTGATGTAACTGTTTTGTTTATTTATTTTCACCCTTCTGTTTTTTTGAAAATAAAATAATAATAAAAAATAAAGTTTAGTGACCTGTTGATTAGTCCCAAATAGAGTAGACCCACTCAATCAATTGTTGAATGGTAAGTCAACACATAGCTAAATCTAATGAATTGCATGAATCAGTCTATTATAGTCAGATCTACAAAAGAATTTCAGCCAAAATCTTGTTTACAATAAGTGATTGCTACTGATTGGTTGGTTGGTTGAACACTTAATACTTTTCTATAGATAGGTATTAAAAGATATGAGCCTGCCTGAAGGCTTACAGCAGGGAGAGTTAAAGAAAGAAGGATAGAAGCAGAAACAAGTAATGAACTATTTAAATAATTAATACTATATAGCTTCAAATACCACACCATATATATAGCATACTGTTAAATAACAGCTACAGCAAAGATAGACAACTGCGGGCCTAGCCATCATAGTTGGTGGTGAAGGATTACAAGAGGTGCAGTTCAACATATAAAAGGTCACAGTTAGCAATCCAGTTAACAGTGAGAATATTATGTTCATTCATTTATTTTATGATCAAGTGCCTGAAGAGATGTCCAACAAGGATGTCCAAGGTGTTGACCATATTGTGGGGGCAGGGTTCAGTAGTTTAGATAATTCCTTTAAAGTTTAGACTAAGGCCATTTCTGCACTAGACTGTTACGGTGCTATTATTCCACTCTCAACATCCTATGGAATCCTGGGGTTTGCAGTTTAGCGAGGGGCGTCAAAGGAATAATAGCACTATAACAGTCTAGTGTGGAAATGGCGTAAAGCACAGAGTAGATTTACTGCCCCCCTATCATCGAAACCACCAGCTGCCACCAGACTGTAAGTTGGTGACAAACCCTCATATTCTGTTGCACTATGGGAAGGAAAGAAGAACGCAGTCCTTGGCCTTCATCAGAAAAAAGAGAAGCATTTAGGCATAGCCCTCTTGAGAAATGATCTGAAATGACTGACTCCTCAAATTATGGCCCTTTTTCCTGAGTAGTGTGCCCTGCTGTTTGAAATTCAGCAAGTTCAAGTTTATCCCTGCATTTTTGTCATATGAAAAATGGGAATGGTTCTTTTTAAAACATGCAGCTGGACAGTAAAATATTCAGTTAGAAAAAAATGTGCAGTTGGAAAGTTGATAGATGTACCATAGGTACATGATAGATGTACTGTAGGAAAAATTGGGAACTGTGATACATGATACACATTTGAGGAAATTGGAATGGGAGATTGTATCAGCTGAAAGATATATAAACCCTTGCAGAAGCATTAAAACCAAAAACATGCACATACATGCACACACACACACAACAGGGTCTGACACATTTCTAGGGGATATTTTACGCCATTAATCTGTTGCAGCAAAAGCAATGGTGCTTTGTGGCGCCTTAAAGACAAACAAGTGTAGGGATGGGGGGGTGATGGGGCGGTTCACCCCTGGCGGCAATGGTTTTTGGGTGTCCTGGCTTGTAGCCATGCCCCTGCATGCTGTGGCCATGCCCATGCACTATGGCCACACCCCTGTGCCATAGCTCCGCCCCCTCCCTTCCCCCCTCCATGTACTCCAAGGCCCACCGCTGACGTTTTACTTAGCAAAAGCGTTTGTGGACAATGCATCAAATACAACCTCTAATGAAGTGGGCTGCTTGTGCCAAATAAGTCGTGTTCTGTTGAGGGGAAACCATGTTGCTGTTGTGGTGGTGGTGGTGGTTTGCCGTCAAGTTAGCTGCAATATATAATGGATATTATGAATACAGTGGTGTAGTGGTTTGTTTGTTGGACTGGGACTCCAGGAGACCAGGGTTTGAATCCCCACTCAACTGTGGAAACCCCTGGGAGACTTTGGACAAGTCACACTCCTAGGCTCTTTCTGAACAAATACTGCTGAGAAAACTTTGTGATAGGATTGCCTTAGGTCAGGTACAACATGAAGGCATGCAATAATAACAGAAACAACAAATGTACCGGAAACCTCCTGGAGCTCTGGTCATCAATACCAGCTCAGGTCATCTGCAAGATCTGATCATCTGCTCAGGTCTTGCAGACTCAAGGCTGCAGCTTCCTTGATCAGATCAATCCACCTTTGGTACTGCTTTCCTCTTTTCTTACTGCCTTCCACCTCACTGAACATTATTATCTTTCCCAAGGAGTCGTGTCATCTCCTGATAGGTTGAAAGTACAACAGTCTCAGTTTAGTAATTTTGGCTTCTAGAGAGAGTTCAGGCTTGATTTGCTCTAGGACCGGTTCATTTGTCTTTTTAGCGGGTTTCCTTTTTAGCAGGTGCACCACACTTCAAATGTGTTCATTTTCTTCCTGCCATTGTTCGGCTCAAACCAAGGGCAGGGATACTGAATAACCACGGGGAAACACGTTGTATAATCACGATACAATAAAAAGACGATGGAAGGAATACACGAAAGAACTAGGAAACAAAAGGATGACAGACACTTTCAAGGAAACGAGGATCAACGTACAATTTTAGAAAAGGAATGGGAAGAGGTTCTCAGGGTGCTTGAAATCAATCAATCCATCATTTACTGTTGCTTTTTAATAAAAGTCACCAAGAGAGCACAAAAAGGAGAGCTCGGTCACCTCAGGCCAAAAGTTTCTCTGGTCCAGCGTCCCGTTTTGCGCATCAGATGAGGCGCAGGGCTCCCACAGGCTTTCTCTCTGCTGGTCGAGGTTTGAGCGGGCGAGCCTTCAGCACCGACTTCCCGGAGCGCAACGCTGACGGGGCCGCGCGGCTTTCTTTCAGCACCCTCAGCCTGGTTTTGGCGCCCTTCGGAGAGTCTCGTTTGCCTCTCGCGCTCTGGTTGCCAAGCCGACGGCTCCTGCCCTTCTGCCCTGCCTATGCACGCGCTGGGCTGGGCTCCGACCTGCTCGGCTCGCTGCTGCTGTTGCTGCGCTCGCCGCCACTTCCCCTCCAGATGCTCGCTCACCTCCCTCTCCCCCCTCCCCCGCGTTTCCTTCCCCGCGCATCCGCCGAGTCTAACAAACGCTGGCTCTGCGACGACCTCTTGCTTTTTCGCGCGCTTCTCGTTTCCAACGGGGATGACCAGCGGGCAGGAATGCGGGCAGGTGCAGGACAGGTGAGTCGGGTCGGCGGCGGGGAACCCAGCGGGGAGAAGCGGGGCAGGCGCAGGGGGCCAGAGGAGCAGAGAAAGCGCCTGACGAGCCCAAAAGGCGGCCGCTCCCCCAGCCGCTTCAGACTGTAAATTAGGCTGGGAGAGGCTGGCCGCTCGCCTACGAGGGAAGAGGGAGGAGGAAAGCGCGCGCGCTTTCTCGGGCTCTTCTCCGGGCGCTCGGTTCTCGCGCCGGAGGGAGCACGCGCCGCCAGGCGAGCAACAACAAAGGGCGCCCGCCATGGCGCGGGGAGCGCGGGATTAGGGCTGGCGTGGAGAGAGGGAGCCAGTCTGTTTCCGCAGAACCTTAATGGCTCCGGGGGCGTTCGGGGGGTCGAGAGGCAAGGCCGCTCCAAGGACAGGGGCCATTCCCCCCTCTCTTCTCTCCGTGGATCTTGCGTGTGTTGTCCCTTCGTGGCGTTCTTGGCTGCTTCCTTTCTCTTTGCAAGTGGGGAATCCCCCTAAGTTCTCCTGTTTTTATGCTTCCTCTCGTTCCCGAGGCTGGCAGCTCTTTCTTTTGAACCAGGGTGCCTATTGTTGCCGCTTCTCTTTCTGGCAAGGCTCCTCTGCCTTTTTTTTTTAAAAAAAATTAAATCGAATTTGCGTTTATTTATCTCTAGATGCAAGCCGATGTTGTAAACAGTGTCCCCCACATACCTACTTCCGATAGAGTCACTATAGGTCATCGCCTCCCTATTTTTACGAAAGATGGTGCCTTTTTGTCTTCAAGTGTTGCAGTTCTGTATCTCCTTAACGAGTGAGTCCTTTGGTAAGGAGAAGTCAGATTTTGGCATGGAGCTCTATAGGAAGCCTGCTCTGTCCTAGCATATTCTTATAACTATCTTCAGAGAAAGCATTTTGGCAGCTTCATTTTGAAAAGTGACTCTGGAGACCAAGGTTTGAATCCCCGCTGAGGCTTGGAAACCCCCTGGGTGACTTTGGGCAGGTCACACACTCTCAGCCCCCATAAAACCCCATGATAGATTTGCCTTAGGGTCACAATAAGTCAGCCAGCCCCTCCCGAAACTGCAAACCCCAGGATTTCATAGGATGTTGAAAGTGGAATAATCCCACTACAAGAGTGTAGTGTAGAAATGGCCAATAACAAGGAAATGGACCATTAGAAGCAATCATCTTGCTTTTCAGCAGCTCTTTGATGAACATCTTAAGGTTAATCCCTTCCATCCATTCATAGCAAATGTTGTATACTGTGTCTTAGCTTGAGAATGGGAATGAGCAGAGCAAATCTTGGTCCAGCATTTCTCCAGCTCTGCTCATTTGCTCGTCTGCTAGCACAGCTAGCAGCTAGTGCACTCTGGTTGGTGAGAGGTTTAAAAGGGCAGGGAATGGGCTTTAACGTTTCATTAACAGGAAAGAAGGAGTAGCATTTTATTTTGGTATAACCTTTCAACGGATTGTGCGTTTATGTACCTACATCACCCATCAATTTATGTCAACCCCTTGATTTCAGAGGGTTTTCTTAGGTAAGGAATACTCAGAGGTGGTTTGAGCAGTTTCTTCCTCTGAAATATAGCCTGCAGCACCCAGTATTCATTGGCAATCTCCCAAGTATTAACCAGGACTGACTTTGCTTAGCTTCCAAGATCAGACAGGATTTGATGTCGGTATTTAGGCCCTTCCCATAAAGACCCCAGATCCCATCTGATCTTGGAAGCTGAGCAAAGACAGCCCTGGTTAGTACTTGGGAGACTGCCAATGAATACTGGGTTCTGTAGGCTATATTTCAGAAGAAGAAACTGACAAAACCAGCTCTGAGTATTTCTTGTCTAAGAAAACCCTATGAAATTCATGGGACTGCCATAAATTGATGGATGACTTGAAGGCACATAAACACACAGTCCATTGAAAGCATATACCAAAATAAAATGTTACCCTTTCTTACATGTTAATGATCCTCATAAAATCATTAGAGACTTAAAAAAATATTGCATGAGTCAAAATGTTGCTCCCAATGGTCCTCATAATACTTAAAGATTGACAGCTTCTGCTTGAAACTGTATATTCCAGTGCTGCCTCATTTACTCTGAAATATAGGTAGCCACTTTAGTTAGCCTTAGGAAAACTGGCAAAGAATCTGTGAGATCTTAATGGGAAACAAATTTATTGGAGTATTAGGTTTCATTGGCCCGGTTTGCCATATCAGAGGCATAAAGAGAACTTGAACTTGGTAAAATTTATACAGTATGCATAAAATTAGATTGAAGAGAAACAATTTTACACCACATATGAATATGATTATAATTCATGAACTGATCAAAGTCAGGAGTGACTTAATGTCAAGAAAGATGTTAACACAGAGGACTGATGACTTCATTACCATTATAAATTCTTCTGTACTTTTATTGTTAGTTCACTTGGAATCCATATGCAGCTTGTATCCTGGACAGTAATCTAGTAGGAGCCCAGAAGAGCAGGTGTATACACTGTTTCCCACTTTCCATGTCAGCCACAAATGGCATGTTTATTTATATAGGTAGAAGCCCAGGTCATGCTGTCCTTTTCTCTAAAGGAAAGGAGGAAAAGATTACACTAAATACATACATGATTGTGTGGGCATGACATTTTCATCACTCATTGCCACTTGTATTTTAGGAGGGAAGGTATCTGCTCTTCTTGCTCATGTATAAAGGATCCTTGAGTTGTTGGCTGCCCATAGCTTAGAAAAGCACCTTGGATGATAACTTCTAGAATTCTCTGGCCATAGTGTTCTGTAGCAATGCTGCCACGAGGATTCTGGGAGTTTTACCCCAAAAGATTCTTTGGAATTTTAGTCTCAAAAGTTACATAGCATTAACCCCGAAATTTCTTAGTCCTACTAATTCCCAATATATTATTTAAAATAAAAAGCTGTGTAGCATAGATTGCTTATTCACAAACTTTTTCACCACATTTCTTCATGAAGCATTTTTCTGTTAAGGCTACAGCTTTGGCTGAAAATTTGATGTGCTGTGACATATTTTTAAACTCTGCATTTAACAACTTGTTTAATGGTTCTTGCAAGTATGTTTTTATACGTGGGAAAGTACCCCTGTTCATCTGAGTTTAAAAAAGCCAAAACTCTATTCCCACCCTTAACCCAGTTATCTTTCTCTTTACCCATTCCTACCTCTTTTCTTTCACATGGTCTTTCTCTCTCCCCCTCCTGGTATTCACTGAGAGTGTGCCACTTCACTTGAATTACTAACTTCATCACCCCAGTGCTGTTTCCTTTTTATTCTCCCTCTCTTCCTTGCTGGTCTTTCCTTCTGTTGATGTTAACTGCTGTCAAGTCGATCCCTACCGATGGCAACCCTATGGATGAGAAGGTCTCCAAGCCACTTTGTCATCAACTGCCTTGTCCAAGTCTTGAAGATTCAGGGGCATATCTTCCTTCCTATCCATCTGCAATGTGGTCTTCCTTTTTTCCTACTGCCTTCTGACTTAGCAAGTATTATTGTCTTTTCTAGTTGTTACCCTGATTTTTAGGGTCCCTCAGGGGACGCCTTAATGTGCTCCACATGATAGGGAATGGGAACTCAACAGAGCACAAGCAATAGCAATGCGAGAGGAAGGGTAACCTAGCGGGGTCTTTCTACCCAGTTTTTATAGGGTCAAGCCAAGCCAAAAACCAGACAAAGAGGTCAAATAAATGATTTTATTGAAGGGAATGTCACGCATCAATGCACTCACTCACGCACTCACTCAAGACCTATTAAGAAGCAAAAGAGAGGAAACTGGATAGGGGAAATATTGAAGGGCATGTTGAATCACATTTAATATTATAAATTGTAGACCCTGGGGCCAGGGTACACCAGTGAGGTAACACAGTGAGTCATGTCTCTTCATGATATGGCCAAAGTATGACAGCCTCAGTTTAGTGATCTTGGCTTCTAGGGAGAGTTCAGACTTGATTTGCAGTAGGATCCATTCATTTGTCTTTTTAGCAGGGTATCCTGCTAAAGTCTTCTTCAGCACCACATTTTGAATAAGTTGATTTTCTTTCTATCTGCTTTCTTCATTGTCCAGCTTTCATAACCATACATAGAAATTGGAAATATAATGGCATGGACCATCCTAACTTTAGTATTCAATGATAAATTTTTATACTTCAGGATCTTGGATAGTTCCTTCATAGCTGCCCTATCATGTCCTAGTCTTCTGATTTCTTGTCTACAGTTGCCATTCTGATTATGACTGAGCCAAGGTATGGAAAATCCTGAACTATTTCAGTGTCTTCATCGTCTGCTCTAAGGTTATATAAATCATCTGTGGTCATTATTTTTGTTTTCTTAGTGTTCAACTGTAAACCCCCCTTTTCATTTTCTACCTTGACTTTCTTCAGTAATCGTTCCAAGTCTTTGCTATTTTCTGCTAGTAGTATGGTGTGATCTCCGTATCTTAAATTGTTGATGCTTCTTTCTCCAGTTTTCATACCTCCTTCCTCTGAGTCTAATCCTGCTTTACATATGAAATATTCAGCACACAAGTTAAACAGATAGGGTGATAAAATCCATCCTTGCCAAGTGGAAACCAATCTGTTTCCCTGTATTCTGTCCTAACAGTAGCCTATTGTCGTGAGTACAGGTTATGCATTAGGACAATCAAATGTTGTGGCACACCTATTTCTTTAACAGCAATCTTTTCTTCTACACCTGGTATTTATTATTTCTGTTTCCTAACTCTTCTTCCCACTTTTCCTAAGAAGCATAAATCTATCTTTCTAGGTGGCCATATTTTAACTCTCTGAAAGCAGCAGCCATATTTGCATGTTATGCAGATTATTTACTCATTGTGAAAATGTTGTGGTGGATTATGACAGGGATTGGCACATACACAAGCTTTGGTCATTTCCTGTGGAGAGCACTCAAAATTGCTTTATTGATAGAAAGCAAAAGGTTTGGCTTTCCTTGCATGTAGTATGGAGAGGGCATAACTTGCCTCCCAAATTCCTTGTGTAACCTCATGGCCCCTTTTGTTTACCACCTTTTGTTGTCACAGAGCTCCTGAGTCCTTAGTAGTTGCAGAACATGCAGCAGTTCAAAAGGTATAGCTTTCCGAGGTATAGGCATTTTCAGAGTTTGCTTGAGGAAGCATCTGAGGGCCTTTTCACACTACACTGTTATAGTGTTGCTATTCCACTTTCAACATCCTGTGGAATTCTGGGGTTTGTAGTTTACTGAGTCCAAAGAGCTCTCTGGCTAAGAATTCTAAATGGCCCTCTCTACACTGCAAACCCCAGGATTCCATAGGATGTTGAAAGTGAAATAATAGTGCTATAAGTATAGTGTGGAAAGGCCCTAAAATTACCCAACTCTGTCTGTGCTGAGTGTCATCAGCATCATCATGTTTATCTGTATGCTATTTTTATTTGCTTAAGTCATGTTCAAAGTTGCTTACATTAACATCGGTAAAGTTATACTATAAAAGAGAATTTAAGTTCAATTGCAATTCCAAGCCAAGATTTAAATAATCATACATTATCACTAAAGGTTAATGAAAAGAATGAAATGGCAGAATGGAGAGATGAAGGGAGAGAAAATACAAAGAGCATATACCTGGATTCAGGATTGTTCAGCCAATGTAGGAACAATGCTTCATATGTTAAAAAAGAAACACGTACTTCTAAAATACTAAGTTTTATTAGGATTTATATTATATGTTCATAACAATGGTAGAATTAAATAATGCCTTTACAAAGTACTTTTCCTCTGCAAACAGCAATTGTCTTCTCTCTTCAAAAAAGCTATAAATGCAGCTGAAATGTTACATAATCACAAAATAGATACTGGAAAATATGTGTTTTGCCCCGAAAGAAAACCACTGGCAGAAAGACATACAAATTACACAACCCTGGCTGCTAAACAGAAAAGCTGATGTTTAGAATGTCTGTGGTTCCGCCCTCCAGTTCTATGTATATTATGGCATTGACCATACTATATCAGCATATTTTAACCATAATGTTAAATTCCTTACTTTTATGCATTCTGTTCATTTAGATAGTTACTGTAAGCTAAAAGTGCATCTAGAACTTTGCATTACTTCCTGCTATTACTCACACAAGAGAGGAGCCACATTATACTATTTTCCATTAATTCCTGGTGCAAAATGCTCTACCTCATATAGCTTCTGGTGTGACTAGCCTGAAATGATGTTTCTGGACTACTGTTCTTTGGTAGGTATTCTGTCACTGCTTTCCACTAGAATAGCCATTTTAGGCTCTTCTTTTACAAGTCATCTCATATCTTTCCTTCCATTCTTTTTGCCTAATCCTGTGACAGAAAAGAAAAATGTGGTTGGTTTACAGTATCAAAACTAGGATTGCAACAAAGGATTATACGTCATTGTTTGCTCAGATGTATTATTGATTGGTTATGGGAAGTACAGCATTTATTAAAGAAAAAAAAACAATTCTGCACCTGTACTTTTGGGTCAAGGAAAGTGGGTGGGTTCAAGAAACACATTCAATATTTTGTGACAACAAAATGCAAGAGTGAGATTGAAATAAAATGCTGGTTACATATCTTATGCACTGTAAATATTACACCAGGGCCGTTTCCTCACTAGACTGTTACAGTGCTATTATTCCACTTTCAACCTCCTATGGAATCCTGGGGTTTGTAGTTTAGGAAGGGGCACTATAGCACTATAATAGTCTAGTTTGGAAAATGGCCATGGAGTCAATGATCACATGCTCAGTGGTATTTTAATCCAGCTTTGGTTGATGACACGTGAGTTCTGTTTGGCCAGACTTTTTAAAGATGTAAATATTGTAACAATTAAAAATTTGATAGTATAATAGGTACATGTCTACTCAAAGGCAAGCTCCACTGAATTCACTGAGACTTAGGGCCTTTCCACACTATACTGTTACAGTGCTATTATTCTACTTTCAACATCATGTGGAATTCTGGGGTTTGTAGTTTACTGAGGCCAAAGAGCTCTCTGGCTGAGAATTCTAAATGCCCCTCTCTAAACTGGAAAGCCCAGGATTCTATAGGACGTTGAAAGTGGAATAATAGCACTATAACTGTGTAGTGTGGAAAGCCCCTTAGTCTCAGGTAACTGCATATGGAATTGTTGCTGAAATGGTTCGCATAAGCTTTCATGTTAGAAATAAAAGGTATACTGTTATACTTAGAAATGGCAGTAATCAACAGTGTAAAATTTAAAAGTCAATGGCATCCTTTAGTTATTTCTTCAGAGATTATGAACAGCTTTATGCTTTGGAAAACACTATTGTTACAAGTGGATACATGTTACAATGTCGTAACGTCCTTCGCTATTTTGTTAAAATATGAACAAAAAAGAAATGGCTTGAAAATGAAATGTCAGAATGCTGGTGTTTACATTCCCTATGACTTGCTCAGTTGTTATCTCATAAGAGCAGTCACCTTAAAACAGTACAAACAAGTCAATTGGAAGCAGTGAAAAACAAAAACAGGAAAGAGGAGTGTGGCATGTTAAAGAGTGACTAATATATTATACCATCTGCTTTCATAGACTGTAACCTATTTTTCCAGAATTTTAGGTGCACATGCGCGTGTGCATGCGCGGGTGTGCACACACACACACACACACAGTAGCAGATAGTGTTGTAGACCATGAAGTCAGAAATTAAATGCAGGAAATTCAGAAAGTAATTTCTAGCCTCCTAGTAAACTGACCACTATGTGTTGTACTGTATATATACCTAAAATTTCAGAGTACTTCATTACACTTATCTCTTTGGAATTATTATGAATGAAAACAAGTAGATACAGTTTCTCACTATCTCTCCTAAATTTGCCTCATGACTTACAAATAGCAAAGTATAGTTCCAATTTTTGGTGAATGGTGACTTCCATTTTATTCGAACAGCGAATTCATTCTCGGTTTTAGTCCAAACTTTAAAGGACCAGTCCAAAATGATAAAGTTAGCCCTATAGGCAGGTTCATCTTAAAGTTAAGATGTGATACCTGGAGTAGATTCACCACCATCTCAGTCATCCTCTGTGATAATGGTAGACCCACAGTTTTCAGTCCTTGCATTCAACATGGTGATTGAACCATATTTCTAAACAATTGTAGTTTCTTAATGGTGTTCCTTTGAAGCTTTTGAAAACTGGGAACCATGTGATCCCTTTATTTTGTTTTGAGCCTTTAAAAGGAAAAAGGTCAAGGTTGCATTTAAAACAATTATACTCTGGCTAAACATTGTGTAACTGATGAGTGGCTTCACTATCGAAGGAGTGAAACCAGATGTTCAAATACCATCAGAATATAATCTCTGAAATCTCAGGTTGAGTGATTGTACATCCATGTATCTTCTGGACAAATTGGTGCTATGTAACTCTTTGCTTCATTTTTTTTTTTTTTGCCAGCCAAACTGGAGTTGCACATTGATTTCACAATTAGCAGGAACAGCACAAAGCCTCGTATTGATCCTGCTAAGTTTTGAGGCCTTGTTCTAGTAATGCTTGAAAAAAAAATTGTGAAGGAGATAGAGAGTAGTAAATAAAGGAATCTGCACATCCATTCTCCTAAACAAATGTCTCATTCATGGACTTCTGCAGTTAATCTATGACAGCATAGCTTTATGAGACAGACGGCATAAAAAATGTTTTAGTTTTATGAACAAATGCATTCATCTTTATCGTCTGAGATTCATTTCAGTCATTATTTAATGCTTTACATTCTGTACTAACAAGAACATTCATGCATACGTTGTTTTGTTTTTCAGTGAATCTGATGTATCTTTGGAAGATAAAGGTAATTAATGTTTAAAACTTACCAATTTTTAAGTAGATTTGTTTTTGAAGTATCAATAAATGTTGAAATAGTATTTCATCTAGTGTTAGGAATGGAGAATTAATTCTGTAGTAAAGTTAATGATTTTGAAATGTTCATTTTGTTCTTCTAACTTTTTACTACTGCTGTTCCTTCCACAAAATTCTCTTACCTTGTTAGGATGATTGCAGGATGGTATGGACAAACTTTCAGACATCTGGGAGCAGCACATGCTCTCTGAGGTTCAGCATATGCCCAGCCTTATCTTACAATCATCCTACAAGGTAACTTCCATCTGTGCCTCCAGAAAAGAGAGTCCTGTCAAAGCACCTGAGGGTATGAGGGCCAATTTCACTGTGGTTTTTTGCCTTACCATTATGCATTTTTATCCCCATGAGCACTGCTTTTTCAAAAATAAAAAGTGACCAGAGTTTTACTTGCAGTTTTGAAAAATGTCCCCCAGGGTAAAACATGTCAGGCGTGAGGAGCAAAATGTTTTATGGTACTGAGTGACCATAAAAGTCTTTTCAGGATGAAAAAAAAATGGTGTGGGAGGGTAGAGAGAGATTGTGATGGTGGCCTCATGTGTGTCCTTTGAAGCTGTATGTGGCCCATGCCCTCCACTTTGACCACTGTTGTTGTAGAAGCTTGGTTTGTTTTGTTTCAGCTACATTTTCACAGGCACAATATAAAACCTTAAACGATTTGGGACTAGTTTATCTGTATTAGTATCTTCAGTACCAGAAGACTGCTTGAATATTAAAGTCAGCATCTGCTTTACAAGCTTCTCCTATTTATCTGACAGGTTACGGACTGGAGCGCTGTCAGAAAATGGAATTAGTTGAAAAGTAGAATCCAGTAGAAGGGAGCATGAAGGACTTGTGGAGGCTCACTTGTTACTGACTGGATGTGCACTGCTTGCAAAGTCTCTCAGCTGGCTCAGTGCCTCTCCCCTCACTTCGAAAGCAGTGTGTGCCTATAAGCAGTTCCAAGCAAGCCTCTATAAGCAGGAAGAACTCATGAAAGAATGGAATCCCTGTCAAATTAATGGAATTAAATTCTTTTTGATTGTTTAAGTATGTCTTAATCATTGCATTCTGTGGGTTTTAGTTATGCCTTTTTAATTGCTGTAAGCCATTTTGAGTTCCAACCTGGGAAAAAACAGGGTATAGATGAACATGATGATGATGACGACGATAATACAGCCTCTGTTAAAGCCCTGTTTAAATTCTTAAACTTGCATAGCTGGTTCTGCTTTGAACTACGATAATCTCTTTTCTCTCCTCTGATATCTTTTTCTAGTTTGTGATTCTATAGTGGCAGCTCATAGCTATGAGGTGGTGGATTTACTCTGGGATTTAGTCTGAGGTGCCGACTCAATGTTGGAGATGGGCTTGGTGTCTTGGGTAGCTTCCACTGACATGGAAGCCACCAACTGCCACTGCCATTATTTTTAAGTCTATTGATTTGAATTCTTCACTCTGTTGCTCCTACTGATATACAGTGTGCCCTTCATATATGTGGGGGTTCTGTTCCAGGAACTCCTGCATTTAAAAAAAAAAAAAGCTCATGTCAAATTATCTTCAATGGACGTGCAGGCATGTGTCTGTTGCGTCTATTGACGATAGTGGATGTGATGCTTTGCATGACCTCAGATTAATGTGTGCTGAGGGTGCACCACAAGAAGGTGCTCTGTACTTCCTTCCTTCTCACTCTCGATGGTCTTCTGACTTTAAATGCAGAGAAAGTTCTTATATCAGGTCAGACTTTGTCGATCTAGTATCTATCTAGTCTATCATCTACTTTGGATCACAGCTGATCTCCAGGATCTCATCCAAAGATGTTTTCCATCACCTGGTATCTGATCACAGTGGGAACCCTTGCAAATCTTAAAGTAATAGGAAGTTTTAAAGTAATGTATTCTGGGTATTGATCATGGTATTCATACGTCCTTCTTCCTCACAAGTGTCCCCTTTTTCCATAGATTTTGAAGCTTTCCCTATATTGTAATGAGCTGCTATAACGATGGTGATGATGATTAATTTCTATCCTGTCTTCTTCCCAGTTGGGGATTCAAAGTCGCTTTAATTTCTTGTTGTTGTGTGCTTATAAAATCACTTATCAAAGGCTTGTCTAAAGAGAGAAGTCCCTACTTATCTGGAAGAAGAAAGCAGGGAGGGTGCTAGTCTAACTTCTCTGGGAAGAGAGTTTCAGATCCTGGGGGCAGCCACTGAGAAGGCCCTCTCCCATGTTTCTACCAGATCTACCTGTGAGGATGGTGGGACACAGAGAAGGGCCTCCCCAGTAGAACTCAAAGCATGGGGTGGTTCATAAAGAGAGTACAGTCCATCAAATAACCTGGACCTGACCTGTATAAGGCTCTAGCCTATATAGCCAGTGGAGCTGTTGCAACAAGGAGATTATGTATCCTGGTAGCCAGGCTCAGTTAGCAATCTGGTTGCTGCTCTATGGACTGGTTGAAGTTTCCAAACACTCTTTAAAGGCAGCCTCACTGTTGCCAAATCTGATGTCTTAAGGCATGGGCGCAGCTGGGGCACAAACTTTAACTGTGCAAAGGCAATCTTAGCCACTGCGAAAACCTGAGCTTCCAGGCTCAGAGCTGACTCCAGGAGCACACTTGAGTTGCAGACCTGCATCTTCAGGGGTAGTGTAACTCCATCCAGCACAGGCTGAGTCATTATTCTCTATTATTAAGGTCACTCTATAGCTTATAGTTTTATACAGTCAGCCCTCCACATTTGCTAGGTTAAGGACACAAGATCCCTACAAAAGTGGAAAAATTGCAAATATCAAAATGTGTGTGTGCATGAGGCAATATGGGAAAATGTGTACCCAGGGTCCAAACCAGGTCAGGGAAAGGAGAGGGAGAGGGGGTGGGTCAGCATGGTGGCTCTGCATTTCCTCTCTCTTGCCCATATCCTTTGTTGGATGTGGGGAGAATCGGGAGAGGGTTTGTGGTGCTGAGAAATTGGGTTGTGAGTTGTCCTTAGTTGGCCAGGCAGCTGCTGGTATAGGAGGAGGAGATGGGGGTGGGTTTTAAAAGGGCTACACAGCCTGATTGGAGCCACCTAGAGGGAAGGTTCCTCTAGAAAAGAAGTGGTGTAGGTAGTAGGGTCAGGGGTTGGAGAAATTTACAAATAATCAAATCCACCTGCAAATGTGCAGGGTATTCCTTATTTATTTGTGTATGCCATGCTTTCTTTTACGGTTATTGTCATTCTTAGCTCTGTCATCTTGGTCTGAAGGTCCTTTTGAGACTGTTGCAGCATGAATACTGATTGCACTGTTACAACTAAAGACTTGTCTCCATTGTATGGAGGTTCATTGATTTACCTCCTTTGTGCTGTCTTTGCTCACTCAAAGAATCACAGAATCACAGAGCTGGACTACAAGGGCCATCAAGTCCAACCTCTTGCCATGCAGGAACGGCATGGTGTACCACTAGATATCTCAGTCCTAGAGCTTTTGGAGACAACAGCTCTCATAATCTCAGTGGCCATACTGTCTGGGAGATTCTGGGATTATGGTCCAAGAAAGCAACCTGTCCAAGCTTGTATTAATGCCAGTGGCTGGTCCCACACAGAGTCACAAACTATGGACTGGACCTATTCATAGTCTTACATAGTTTGCCTACAAGCCTATCTGTGTTCTTAACTTCATTTGTAGTCCAAGACGTCTTAGTGAATCCTAAAACCTGAATATTTAATTTCCACCTGATATTCTTTCCCCTAAAATAGATACCTACAACTCTAAAGATAAGGATGAAGACAGTGCTCAAGAAAATTCATTGGGTAAATATTATCTTATTGATGAATTAATTTTATTTTAAATTGATGGTAGAAAGGCACAAATAAGGAATATTGTTTTTTGTTTGGAACATTACTTCTTGGTTGTGCTTTAATTTTAGACTGCTAGATTTTTATTTTTATTTTCTGATTTAGGCGTTGTTTATATCAGCCTTTCCATATTGAGCTGAATGCAGATGATGTGAATTGAAATGAAATATACCCAGGAGCACCAGATTGGACAAGGCTGGGTTACTTCCTAAAGGTCTTCAGGGATTTCTTAGGAATTTTGTTAGACAAAACATATTTCTAACACGTTGGATTCAAGGTATCAGAAAGAGAAAGTGGACTGAGATTACTGCTGTTTTGTGAATTCTTGATTAAGAGCTACTGGAAAGATTTTTTTGCAATGTAGCACCAGTGGTTTTACAGTATGAGTGCCAAATTAAAGTGGTGCTTAACATATCATTAGAGGCCACATCAAATTAAAAATAAAATTAATAAGTGTCCTCCTGCCTGGTTTTCTGGACTGTATTATATGCAGAAAGGAGCGTTAACTCTTCCCTCTGCAGCCACAATCCTTATTAAAATTGCCTGCCTGCGTATCTAATTAGCTGTAGAAGAAACTCCCATTGATGCAGAGATAGTACAATTATTGTTGTGATTATGAGTAATCCTATTTTCCCTGGAGCTCAGAAAATTTGCTTTTTTGGAATACAACTCCCTGATGCTTGCAACCAGCAGCCATTCTGACTAGCAGGATCTTGGAGTTATCATCCAAATAAGTGAATTTTTGAAGCTAGGATTCATACTAGTCTCTAGATTGATTGTCCACAAGTGTATGAATATGAATGTATGTCAACATGAAGCATGCTTTTTAATGGTGTCAGATTATAGTTATGTAGATGGAGTTTATGTATGTGACTAGCATTTTGCTGACCACAGAACCTTGTGATTAATGACTACCACTTTCATAGCTGTGTTTCTTTGAATATTATAGTTTATGCTGTTTTTTTATGGGGAAAAACACAAACCTCTCTAGTCACCTCAACATTCACAAATCTGGATGAGATGGCGTACAGATATTTATGGTACAACTTCCTGCCTGCACATCCCAATCAACTTTCCTTCTCCTATGCCTGTTGTTAAATGTGGAAAATACCCTAATGTGGTTTCAAAATGACACATTGAGAGTCACATTGAATTTTCCCCCAAAACTGTGACTAGGTAAAATATAGGCTGCAGTCTAAGGCCTACATCCTGTTCTTGGTCCTGACTTGAGTAGACCCATTCCATCAGTGGGATTTATCTATGGCCCTTTTCACACGGCATTTCTGATGTGAAAGGGCCCCTTGAGCATCATGCAAATGTGAAGAGCGGTCCACACGATGCACTCACATTTACGCGACGCTCCAGGGCCTGACACGGACCATGCACGCATTTTTTCATTTTCGGCTTGAAGCTGAAAATGCTGTGCAGTCACGCATCACTCCGGGGCTCCGTGCGCACTTACCTTGGGTGCAGAACCTTGGGAGCCGGGCCGGTTGTGCTTCCTGTCCAGTGCAGGCTGGGAAGGTCCCAGGCTGCACTGCGAAAAGAAGAGGCAGGGCTCTCGCACGAGCAGGAAGCTTGTGCGGAGCCGAAGGAGCAAGGAAGCGAGAGCCTCTCTCTGGAGGCTGTTCAGGCGAGCACCGCACCCCAGCGCTGAAAATGGATGAGTTGCGGAAAGGGCCTATGTCCTGAGTCACCAGTCACCAGTTGATTGAATAGATCTGTTTTAGTTGTGACTAACCAACAGGTTGTCAGGTTATAAATTCTAGTGGGCCTAGAAAGGTCTTGAGAACAAACCTGTACAAAGTCTTCTGCAAATTTCTGCAGGTGGAGGGACTTTGTGCATGGGGTCACTTGTCCCATATGCTGCTCTTCCATTAAGCTGGAAACAACTCCTCCATGAGTGGTAAAGATTTCCTACTAGTCACTGGAAGCTAGTAGAAGGGCACTTTAGACTCCATTCTGTGGTATCACCTATACTTTCTCAAAAATAGAAGTCATTGTTTTTAAATTATTGTTTAAATACTGCAAGACTAACACATCTTCATTTTGCAAAGGTAATGACAGTTCTAAAAGTGACTCGGAAAGCAGCTCTGAAAGTGATTCTGGTCAGTATTTATATTACATCATATCCTTCATATTGACAGTGGATTCATTTTTTGAGTGTTGATCTTTTGTAACCAAACCAGCTATGTGCAATAGGCTTGGGCAACAGCAAGTACCCTCCTTCGTAAATATTATGAAAAAAAATGAAGTCATCCCCACCAAACGAAGTGAAGATGGAGTGTGTGCAGTTGGTCAGAGAATGCTAGAGCTTTGATAAGGTACTTCTGGGGACACCAACAGAGTGATGACTAGTGATTTCTGTGTCAGGGTGGTTGTAGATCCATTCTAGGTTTTAGTCTAAACTTTAAAATTGCTATTCAAGATGTGAGCCTACTCCCTAAATTGGTTCTGCAGTTTGGATACTTCCTTTAAAGTTTGGACTAAAACACAGAGTGGATTCATTGCCCACTTGGCATGGAAATTACCAGCCATCACTGGGACTCTCAGGCTGGCTGAAGAGTTATAGGAATTATTGTCCAAAAATAACATTTTCAAACTCTGTACAATTCTGGAGCATAGCATTGAATGGGGGAAATATGGATGGAATATTCTGGAACCCAACATGGCTGTCCAGCTTTCTGGCTCGAAGCCTGAAAAAGGGCACCCCATGTTCTGTAATTTTATATTGCAGGCCCTGTTCCTTTATTGTCTCTTACTTTATGTAGTTTCAATTACCAAAACAGCAATAAAGCCTGCTGTTTCTCTCTATGTTAAGAGATCTCTTTGCTTATTTGCTTGTGTATGTGGTTTCTGTGGTTGTTTATTGGTTAAGAACATAAAGGAAAAAGGCAGTCTTCTCTCTTAAACATAAAGCTTATTAAAATGAGCCTGTGTCAGGTTGCTTGTCATGGCAACAACAGTCCCTAAACATGCTTGGAAGCTGGCAGCGAAAGTGGCAAAACAGGATAGGCAGGAAAAGAATGAAAGGAAATGGTGATTGTCAGTAAGCAGCAAATATATTTTGGTGTACATTTCTTAATGATCCCACAACAATTTGTGTTTTAAACAAAATCTGGTCCAACGATAAGACCTTTTCCTTTACAGATACCGACGAGGCAGATGCAGAGGAACCAAGTGAGTGCCCTGTATTTTATTATCCTTTATTATTTTTCTTTGAGTGGGGGGGAATGTTAGAAGATTTGCAGACGTATAGCCTTCCTGCACTATACTGTTATAGTGCGATGATTCCACTTTCAGCATTCTATGGAGTCCTGGGGTTTGCAGTTACGGGAGGGGCCGGCTGGCCCCTCCCGTAACTGCAAAACATAGGACTCCATAGGATGCTGAAAGTGGAATCATCGTGCTGTAACAGCGCAGTGTGGAAAGGCTCATAGTGAGAAAGGTACATCTGAGTGGCAAATGACTTGAGTGGCCATGCTAAACAGAATGAGAATGAGCAAGATTACAAAATAACCAGTGTATCATCATGAATAAAGTTTCAAAGATTTTGTTGCTGTGTGCTTTCAAGTCATTTCTGACTTATGGTGACCCTAAGGTGAATCTATCATGGGATTTTGTTCAGAGGAGAGTTGTCACTGCCTTCCTCCTGAGGCTGATAAAATGCGATTTGCCCAAAGTTGCCCCGTGGGTTTGCATGGCTGAATGGGGATTCAAACTCTGGTCCCCAAAGTCATAGTCCAACTCTCAAACCTATGCTTTTATCAAATACTTTGTTTCCACAATTTAAAGCAGAAACCACAGGAAATTAGAGACAGTCTAAAGAACCAAAGAAACAAAACATCCCAAACAAGGATCAGAATAAAGGAAAAAAACAAACAAACCAACCTAGAAATGTTTAACAAGAAAGTTTTAATAGGACAGAAAGTAGTACTATAAAGAACAGAGGAAATATACAACAAACACCTATAGGGAGTACAGCATTGTAAAATTTAACAAGGACATACATAAAAAGTAACAACTATAAAATGTATTATCAGCAAAAAGTTATTAAGACTATAAGTGATACCATAAAGAACATAGGGGATACACAACAACATAAGCCTATAGACTACACAATACTGCAGCATGCAGTGACATATAGGAATATGCACAGAGAGATAACTACCCTGTAAGAATAGTAGTCCTAAGGCCACACATTGAATTCCACAATTGAGTTCAAGTCTGTTTGTCTAATTAATATCCAAGTCTATGTAAATCTCAGTGTGAACTGGATATGTAAACAAAATAGAATTGTTAATCTAATCAACTATGTACCACAGTAGAGCAAACAAAATAGAATCCAAAAAGCTGCATCTGAGATATCTACTCTGAGGAATGTGAAGTTGTTTCAACAGATCTTCATCTGTGATCTGAAAATGTAGTTTCCTGCTCTGGCTTGAGCACTGCTTCACTCTTGCTTCTAATCCAGTTCACTTGGTAGGCAGGGTCCTGCATGCTTTATACAGCATGGGACTCTTGTTTTCCAGCATCGCAAACAAATATAATTTGCATCCATGTATACATAAAGTAAGCCCTAACCCACTCCTAATTATTGAGAGTTATGTGGTCCCTGAAAACCTTGGGGTTATTGTACAACCTAGTGGTGCTCAAAATTTGGTCCTTCAGGTTTCTTAACTTCAACTCCCAGAAGTTCCAGCCAGTTTGGTCAACAGTCAGGAATTCTAGGAGCTGAAGTCTACTTGGTAACCCTTTGCAATGCAATGAGAAGATCTTGTTAGCTTGCAGAAAAGTACCATCATGCGTCTAAAACCTCGGAACAATTTTTCATTAGTCTTAGTTTTTAACTTACTAGTTACTGTTGAAGCACTTTATATAATATTTTCTTTATTGATAATAAACTGAGTATGAAATGTTTGTATAGGTAATTTAATATGCTATTAAAACAATCAGCAGTGTAGAAGATGTTATAATATTATAAAGAAGAGCTGAATGATGCAGGATAGTATTTCTTAAGCTGGAACTGTGATACACTTCTAAGAGTATATGATACAACAGCAGAAGAAAGTGTGTGTGTGTGTGTGTGTGTGTGTGTGTGTGTGTCCATTTTGCAATTTTTAGTTTTAATAAATGAACAGTGGAACTTCAGAATTTCCCCAGGTGTGATATGTAATCCCTCTGGGATCCCCAAAAAGGAGAAGTGAAGTCATAGAAACACTTGAATGATGCTGCTTCAGTTGCTTCAGCCTGGCTGTGGAGAGGAGTGGGTTTCTGCACCATACCTCCTTCCTTTCTCCTCTCGACCCCACCAGCACCTTTGCTGGGAAGGGACTGTGAGGAGAATGCTCCCCTCTGCACCTGGCTGGCTCCCTGCGGATGGGAGCATGAGTGCCACACTCCTTCCTTCCTTCCACAGCGCAGGCGGCCTCTTTCCCATGCTGTGCTGGGGAAAGAAGTGCCTACATCGTGCTTCCACCCCTTCTGCATGGCCAGTGGTGATGGGAGCATCGCATGATCATGGGCACTTAACAGACTTTTTCTGTTAAGCGAATATCCTGAGATCACAACGGATGGGGATGTGCTGGCTGCAGGACCATGATGTCATGCAAAGCACAACTCGCAGACCGCTACCGACACGTCCCCATTGCAGGTCAGCGATGTCATGTGGAAATGGCCAAAGTTTCTACATGATTGTGAATGAACAAAGATCTGCAACAGAAATAATGCTCAATGTTTCCAAAATCAGGACTCATTTTAAGCTCCATGCTAGGAAATGGAAGGTATAACTTTCTTTTAAATTTATATGTCACTTTTTCAACCACTCTATCCAATTCATCTTTCTCTCCTTTACAGATTTAAGTACTTTCCAGAGCATGGAACTGTTATCTAAAATGGCTACCACATTAGCATGAGGAATTATTTTAACACTTAAAATATATTAACATTAATATTAATATTGATTTTGATTAATGACATGTTTTCTTTATTTTTTAAAAAACTGCTTTAAAAAATAGAGAAATAGTCTAGCTCTTTCAAATGACCTTAAAATGAAAACAATGATTGGTAGGTAATGAGTAAACATTATGCCACATTAGCACTAATAGTAGATCATGAAAAAAATCATTATTACATTGTCATCACCCACCTAGTAGCGAATTCAGGAGGTTAATTATATGTTGTAATGAATAACTTTTATTCTAGTAATATATTATGAGAGGCGAACACTAATACTGCGGAAGTAATAGCTTCATTTTTGTTGCATAAGCTGTTACAATAGGTTCTAGAACTCTGTATTAAATGGAGTTTTGCCTTGAATTTTGGTAGCACACATTGTGCAATTAATACAGAGCACAAAATGACAGAATAAACATGAAAACAAAGAAACAAAAAGTGCGTCCCACAGCATCCCATTTGTAGATGTCTGTGGAAGCTGTTGATTTGGATCATGATTAATAATGACATATAGGAGTAAATTAAATGATTTTTTTTTTAAACAGGTAACGATCTGGAAAAGAAAGAATCACTGCCAAATTGTGGTCAATCAGGTACAATACATTTCTTGTAATAATGTTTCTTTGATTATTTCAATCATTTTCATTTGAAAAACACATCTTCTTCCTCTGATTCAATTTAGAGGTGAATATCCAGCAACACTGTGAACACTGCAAGATCCAACAAGTAGGTTTTAAAAAGTTGTGTCGGGGCTTTGTGTTGATTGTTGCTTCCTACAGACAACACCAACAACTTACTAATTTGTTTTTCAAATTAGGGGAAACATGAACAAGTTACGCCGAGAAGACTTTCTAGAGGACAACTCTGGTAGGTTTTGTTGAACATAATTGACAAATGATGACTGAGAAACATGTGTGGAATATATACACACATAATTATTCATGTCTACATGTACACATGCATGGCTTGGTACAAGCGAGGAAGATGAAGGGCAAAATAGGACATTCTCCCTATGTTCTGTGTTTTCATCTACTTAGTTCCCAAGCATTTGGGTAGGAATCAAAGGGGATTTTTGTAAATTGAATAAATTGAACTCAGCTGTTTATTTGACACACTATCTAGTGGATTCTGGCTTGGAATTCTACATTGAACAAGCAATTAAACCACTTTACATATAGAAGTCTTACAAAACCATGCAATGGGAGCAACTGAGCAACAAAAGGCTATGGCCATTTCTGCATGGTATAGCAGTCCTGCTATGGGGAGGGCATGGCAGCAGTCCGAGGCCCGTGCTTATGCACAAAGTTGTTGCGATCCTGCTGCCATCACACTCTCACTCATTGTGATCATGGGATATTCGCTTGAGGGATTAAATCCATTAAGCGCCCGCAATCGTGCAACACTCCTGTCCTTACCTGCCTGTCAAGATGTTTTCAAAAATGGATCAAAACATTTTGTACATATTTAAGTTAACATGATATCACTAGGGGTGTTTCCACACCACCCTCCCAACCCACCATGGAGATCGAAGAAGGACAGGATTGCGACAACAGTTCTGCATGATGTTGTCACAATCCCTTCCTCCTGTTCCCAAGCAGCATGATCACAAATTAAATCATTGATGGGTTTTCCCCATCAATGACCTGCGATCACACCACCATTGTGGACTTAGCTGTTGTGCAGAATCATGGGAATTGCAATGGTTGTGCTGCCTGCCCCAGTACAGCCTGGGAAGTTATCCAGCTATGCTGTGGAAGGAAGTGGCATGGCCATGGCACTTCCTTTACGATGGAGCCAGCTGGTGTGGAGGGGTGTGTGACAGGAGCCCCAGCAGAGTCGATGCCGGGATCCCCACTGGGAAGATTCCATGAAAAGCTAGGACGTGGAAAGGGCCTAGGAGCATTAAACAAATGGTTTTCTCATCATGGCTCTATTGCATTTAAGACATGACCAATTGCTGACTTTTCATTTTTAGGACAGCATTAAAGAGGAATGTGAAAGCTAATTCATAAAGATTAATTTGGAAATCAGTCCATTTACTGAATTCATTTTGCAACATTTATTAACTTATTACAACAATAGTTAATAATGCATTAGTAACATTTCATATTTTTTTTCCAAATTCTCGAATGACCAAAAATGGCCCACCTCAAGCAACTAGTTGTTACTGAACTCTTAATGTAGTTATAACAGTTTTTGAAAACATTGTTAATTTTTGTAACAAATGAAGGGTAAAAATTATTTTTTCTCTGTAAATTTCCAAGCTTTTCCTTTGCCTCATCCATTAGGAAGTGTGCTTACAAGCAGATTAGTAGGGGAGAGGTAAAGATGGAACAGTCTCTTTTAATTTCTTTGGCTCTGTAGAAAATGAAGGTCACTGAAATAACCCAAGACTTGTTGCTTAATGATAAATGCATATATAGATATATTCGTGGAAGACATAGGCCATTTCTGCACGATGAAGCTCTTCCACATCATCTCGCTGCAGTCCCGGGTCCAGAAGGGGAGTGCGTCAGCAACGCTCCCCTCTGCACCTGCTTGGTCCCTGCAGAAGAGAACGCATTGGCGTCATGTCTTCCTTCCACAGTGCAGCTGGGTTTTTTCCATTGCTGCGCTACGGAAGGAAGCATCGCCAATGTGCTTCTGCATCTTCCGCAAGGACAGAAGTGACGGGAATGGCATGTGATTGCAGGTGTGAAACGGATGTTTTCTGTTTTGCAAAAACTGCGCAAGTGCGACGCTCCATGACAAGATGGCAGCGGGACGGTGACGACGTCATGCGGAAGCGCGACCTGCTGACCGCTGCCATCCTGAGGCAAAAACGCAACAGCGACATTGTGCGGAAAGGGCCATAGTGTGTAAGAAATACATTCTAAAAGGCCTGCACATCCAGACTGGTACTGAGCAAAGCATTAGGCAGATCAAACCGCAGCTCATAAAAAGTTGAAACTCAGTAATTAGGTTTGCTAAGGGTTGCTTTCAATACAATATGACACCAATCTTAAATGAAACTGTTATTTTGCCTTGTAAAAATTGTTGACAGGCTATTTTCTTCCTTTGTTTTTAGAAGTGCTTCTCTAAAATTAAATTTGGACAGGGGAAGTTCAAAAAGAGAACCAGCTTACTCTTGACAGGAAAAAGAAAAAGTAGCAGTATCACTGCTCTGTTCACTTGCATGTGTGTTGAAGGGTAAGAGCGTTTACAGACAAGGGGAAAACTCATATTGCATATGCTGAAGGATAATACTTAACATGTCTCCTATGTAGGTTGAAGCTGGATGGTGAAGGAGTTTATCAGTGCATCATCACAGGGCTGATCTTTGAAGTAACCAAAGCTGCTATCATTGAATATTCCCTTTTGTCTTGGACCAAATACGCTGCATATATTAAAGAACCCTGGATTATTGTGGGTCCTATATTTGATGTCAAATGTACAACACCATCTGTTCTTACTTCTATTCAGTTTCCACACACTCTCTGTCTTAATGGTAAGGTTTGTTAAATGAATTTAAATATATTCATATGTCTATGTACTGGGGGCACATTTTCTGAAAGAACTGATGTTATGGTATTTTTCTACAGACAGTTTGTCTAATGTAAACTTCAGTGTGTTCCACTTCAAAAATAATGGCCCAGAATTTGAATGTTCTGTTGATCACTCAGCCACACACATCAAATGGAATGTGAGCTCATTGTCTCCTGTTGGACCAGTAACTGAGAAATATGATCCAGTGTACTACCATGGAGTTGTCATTTTATACAAAGTTGTTAGTAACCTGCCTTCCTTGGAATTCCGTGTATATATGGCTAGTAACAATAGCTCAGTTATAAAGGTAAGATCAGGATTTTCTTGATAATATAAATATAAAATATGTTATTTGCTCCTACTGTGATATTTCATTCTGTTCCAGGACCTATTAGAATTGGCAGCTTTAAACAAACAAATAAAACATGCAGTTGATGCATAATGGCAGTTTAGGGGGTAAAACCTGCACATGAATTCCTTTGGGCAGAGCCCACAGAAAACACTGTTTGTCTAAGGTACATGGCCCACAGGTTGCATGCAGCCCCTATCCAGTTCTGCAGCATCCTCGGTCATTCTGCACTAGACTGCTATCGTGCTATTATCCCACTTTCAAAGGCCGCTCCCTAAACTGCAAACCCCAGGTTTCCATAGGATGTTGAAAGTGAAATAATAGCACTATAACAGTCTAGTGCGGAAATGGCCCTGGTTAGTACTTAGTTGGGAGATTACCAATGAATGTCAAGTGCTGAAGGCTTTTCTTGCCTAGGAAAACCCTATGAAATTAATGGGGTCACTGTAAGCTGACAGGTGACTTGAAGGCACGTACACACACACACACACACACATGACAAAAACTGAAAATTAAACATTTTCCTTTTTAAATTAGGGAGCATCCACTTTGTTTTAATTGAAAATGTGCTCATAGAAGACTCACAGAAGTATGGTTCATTTTAAAGCAAGGTACCTGCTTCTTGTGCATTTTGTAGCAGAAAAGAAGTTCATTTTTTCCCCTGCCATGCAACTGAATTTCAGTGGTGTAGCACTGTAGGGTATTTATTTGTATACCATGTGCAGAAGATGCCCACCCCTCATTTTAAGGTTAATATCTTCAATACCAAGTGTTCTGCTGTCATTTATCATTGCTATTAGCTCTCTGGAGATAGTGCAATCTAAATTACAATATTGCCACTATCAGAAAGTAGGAGTTAGTTTATACGTTGACATCTGAGTCAAAGATGACAACTCAAAAACATGTTATGAGCTATGCCACGCATGTAGATTGTGCAGTTTTCTTTTCTCAATTGGTTAATGTATGTGTGCACTTCGATCTCTTAGTCCAACAGTCAAACCATCCTCAAGCATCCTTTGCCGTCAGCTCATGCAGGCACAAGGGAAACATGTCCAAAAGTGACAAATAATAACCCTTAACAGAATGAATAGGGACAAGAAAACTGAGCAAGGGAGGAAAACCTGGCTTTTCTGTCTCTTGCCTAAGAAATGGTAACCCAGATCTGCAAGGCCTGAACAGGACATATGGTTTTCTAGTAGACTGTCAGTTATAATGCATCCAGGATCTCTGATATCTGAATAATGCATCAGCACATTGATCTTGAGAACATTTACTTGGTGCTTCTGATTTCAATAGGACACACCTCTTAATAAATCAGTCAAAGTTTAGTGGAGTGAAGTGTCACTAGGCACTGAGACAACATACTCTAGGTATTAGTGTGCTGTTCATCTGAGCCTTGCGAAGCACAGAAAGTTAGATCCCAATAGTCTTACAGTGATTGAATTTTAGAGGCTGAATGAAGAGGAGGATGAGTCCCAAATTCCCAGTGGATTCTAAAAGTTGCTGTAGGGATAAGCTCACGTGTAGGTATAGTTCTTCAGTTTCTACAGCTGGTCAATCATAATTAAAAGAGGCCTGTTTTTCATTTTAGGATGTATCAAAATCTGTAAAACGTTCTCCTAATACATTCATTAAAATCGAGAAACCCCCTTGTCATAAATTACTCCAAGGTGGAAAAAAATACAGATTAATTAGTGAACCAGAAGCTGATATAACTCCTGAGGTATGTTCTTCAGTCTTCTACATTTCGTTTGTCAACAAGTGTGTCATTTTGTGAAAGACCAATTTTATAATTTCCACTGCTGATTTTAGGACAGATTTACCGTAGTTGATTCTTGGTACTTTTATAGATATCATTACTCTTATATGGAGAAAGATGTTTTATGAAATCAAACTCTGCTTTGACACTTGATATAGATTTTTAATGCTTTGATCTCCATTTTCTAGGAAATTCAGTTTGGTGATCACTCTTCCCTAGCAGAGAAACCATTTTTTGAAGTGTATTTGGAGCAGCCAATGGAAATTACATTATCTTTAGTGGACCTGGAGTCTGAAGAAACTGTGTGGAAAGCAAAACTAAGAGAAAGTAAGAATTCGTTAGACATAACCTAGTGCACAGTAAGTGCACGTAAAGCCTACTGGTTTACTTGAGATGTAATTAAGAGTATTTAGTACCTAATTGTGATCAGCATATTTTCATTCTATCATCAAACCACTTTCTGAACTCAAGGTGAGTTTAGACGGTGGTAGGTAGGTGGGAATGTAGGGTTAGTTTTGTGGGGTAGTCCTTCAGAAATGCGGATACTTCCATAGAGTACAATCTGTAATCTTTGTGTCATGGTCTTTGAATTTAATATTTATTTTTATTCACAACAAATAAATAAAATTTCAGTGGAAGAGATATTATTTTAAAATGCTTTAGATATATAGTATTTTAAATAAAATGAATATAATTGTGGAATTAAAGGTTGTTCTCTCATTCTGTAAGCTGTTTGCCCTTTCTTAATTGTATTAATATTAAATACAAAAGTATAAATTAAATGTTGAAATCATCAGCCCAGTTCTATTTTAATAATCTCGAATGCTTCTTCCATTACTGCGATCGCTTTTTATTACCATCATACAGATGAAAGATTTGGCAAGTTTGACCAAAGGTCAAAAGCACTTCCCACTCATTTCCTTGTAATTTGAAGTAAATGTAATATTATGGCTACACAACAATTCAATGGCAGTTGCTGACTAGATCATGTTATTCCTAAAGTAGAATTAATATTCTTTCAAAGCAGCTTCCAAGTTCCTACTTCTCAAATTTCAGATAAATGCAGTTATTCAGATCTACTGCTCAACCCACCCAAACATATTGTGCCTTGTAATGATTCAAAGATGACCTTTAGAGGGTGGATTTAAATAAACAAATACTGGTTTTACCCATACGTTAGCTGTATTGATTTGGGAGCTGGGTGGGGACTACCATGCTAAAATAGATTCAAAGGTCGTCAAGATAAGACAATGCCATGGGTGTAAAAGAAGCTTTTATAGGTATACAATGGATGTATGTACAAAACAAAACAAAAACCACAGCTCATCTTCACTACTGTGGCAGGTCCCCATAGCCATAGAAGTGTATGTTGGAAGCTACCAAGTCCAGAATGAAGATAGAGGCATGGTTGTAAATGATAGTTTAGAGAAGCATTGGGCCAGTTCAGAAAGAATGATCTTGGTCTAATAACAAATCATCGTTTATTAGAATGAAGTCAAGCAGCTTGCCTGCCTTGCTTCTGCCTGACCTTATCTCACACATTGCAATGATATTTTCTTAACCTTTAGTATCTTGCATCACTATCTGCTGTGGGGCAAATTAGAGTGGGGAAAGACGGTATGATGGGAGGTATGTACATATTCAGCACCATCATGTTGAAAGGGATAGACAACATCTCTGCTGGACTTCCAAGTTCATTCAGCAGCACTAGCTTACCCTCCAACTGTTCTGATTTGGGAAAGACAATCCTGATTAATCCTCCGTCCCATTTTTTCAAGTGTTTTTAAAAATGTCCCAATTTCTTTGTCCTTTTCTCACTTTCCCCCTTTGTCCTCAGCTTGCTTCAGTTTCTGCAAACTGGGTTTAAAGTTCAAAAGTAGTTTGTACTCTGGGAGGAGAGGAGAGGAGAGGAAGGGATGGAATCTTACTCTTCCTCAGAGATTCAGGCAAAAGCAAAGTGCTGCAGCCTCCCCTAGCTTGTGTGCTCTTTCTCATTAATAACCTTTACCACTTTACTTGACCACATGCTAATATTGCTTGGCCACATGTGTTCCGGTTTTCATCTGTGAAATGTTGGAGGATATGCACTAGTATCATTGGTAGGTGCAGAGACTTCCTTGCCCAAGTGAATTTTTAAGAATCTATGGGGTGCACAAAGGATTCAGAGTTTGGAGAAAAAATACAAACATTCCTTTTTCAAGCCTATGCAGTAACAACCACAGTATGGTAACCATGTCCACTTGACAGGAGGGAAAGGTCTAAAAGCTAGGCCTCACAAATTTTGGCTTAACCAGCTACTATTTATTATTAGTATTGATCCTGATTATTCTGCAAAGAGGTTTATTGGGGAACAGTTAGAAACAGAGATAATTGTGTGATGCCTTTTCTCCTTCAGAACTCTGCATGTAGACAGGAAAGTTGGTTTCATTCCACATGAGAGTTGAGAGAGGCCTTATTGTGATAAGCATGGTGATCAAGGATAGTTTCTGGGACACTGTCTACTTTGCTTTCTCTACCAAAATGATTGATCCAATTAACAGTGAATATCTTTCAAAAAATCTATAGGATGTAACTGTAGATTCTAATGTTTAGTAATGTTTATGTGTTCTGTGTTTGTTTTTGTTTAAAAATGTGTTCTTTTTAAAGTTCTGGAACATTGATTTTAAAAATGGGTTCAATGGAAAGTTGGTTTTAAAAGCCAGAGTGGCCTGTCATTTGTTTGCCACACTATCAGCAAGATGAAGCTGTGTGTGTGTCTGTGGGTGTGTGTGTGATTAAAAGTCTTGAAGTGGGGAAAACTGTAAAAACTCCTTGGATTTGTTTTGTTCATGCTTTCCTGAGGATGACAAATATAGTAATAATTCCAGGTGAGAATTGTGGCATATTTGTTAGCAGCGTGGATGACATCAGTTTTTAATTTTCTTTCTGTTTAACAGGTGACTGGACTGTACCTAGCCAGAATGACAATAGGCCAAAAAGAATCATTAATAGTAAGTTATGTATAACCATATACATGGTACAACTTCATCTGCACTTCGTATTCCCATTCATCTTATTGTCATTGTATAGGAGAAGTTCCCAATGGGACTGTTCTAATGTCATTGCAGCTATCAGCATAGTGAAAGGTTGTTTCCTCATTTGAATTTATATTGCATCTTGCTTCCAAAACTGGGCCTTAATTTAGATCTTTAAGGATTTTGCTGCATGATCAGATAGCACTTTTGTTTGCACAGGACTTGATTTCTCTTTCCCCCATTTGCAGCCTCCATACTTTCCAAAAGGGGAATTTTTTGACCTCTGGAATTAGCAGCAGTGTAGCTACAGGGTGCATGTGACAAAATGTCTCTCCAAATAATAATTCTGCCCCACAGTGAAATGTTCTTCCAGTCCCCAAATTTCTAGCAGAGACTGAGACACTGAAGATCATCCACAGCTAGAACAAATATATTTGCCATGCTCTCATTCCCCTGGTCTCTTTGTCTACACATTTTCTTGGATACCAAAACTGTAATTCTAAGTTGAAGTTTTAAGTTATTGCTATGCTCCACTGAAGTTTTAAGTTATTGCTATGCTAGATATTTTGGGACTGAAGGAATATTTCATTTGGAGGGGGCCGAATTCTTATTGGAATGTCAATGCCCTCATTTTGCTCCCCTATAGTAACACCCCTGTGAATATAGCATATATAGAATATAGAGGTGGGCAGGGAGCCAGCATGGAGGGGAGAGGATCAGCTGCCTCTCCCCAAGGCAAGCAGAAGGGCTTGGTAGAATAGTATCCTTACTGTAGATCCAAGCTCACACAGCTCTGTTTGGAAGGCCCCCAAACTGGGAAATCTGGATGCTATGTCCTGTGCTTTGTTTTCCTCAGGCATCAGAAGACGAAAATCCAACACCAGTCTTTCAGATGATGAGCTTTGCAATAAACGGCTAAAGGGTAATGACATTGCAGGTAAAGGATATTGTGTAATTAAGTAAAAATTATTGCACAGTCACATTTTACCCCCCTTGAAATACTAATGTTTCATTTTTAATTAGTAGATATGTAATGGCAACTTCAGTTGTAAAAAAATCATGCATTTGTATTTGTATAGAGCTTCAAAAGACATATACAATGATCTGAATGTGGAAAGATTATCTGAAAATTCTCTTCAAGCATAAATTTAGGTCTCTTTAACAGTGCATAATTATAGCACAATTTTGTGATTTCATCCCACGGAGTGCTGGGATTTGTAACTTCATGAGGTATTTAGAATTCTCTGCCAGAAAGGTCTAGTGCCTCACCAAACTATAAATCCCATGATGTTGCATGATGGAGCCAAGGTAAGTTTAGTGGTATTAAAATGAAATAACGGTAATGTGAAAGAGACCTTAGGCTATCATAGCACCATAGGATTGGAAGAGACCACGAGGGCCATTGAGACCAATCCCCTGTCAAACAGAAATTTGTTTTTTAAATAACAAACCCCCTTAAAAGGCAACATTAGCTGACAAAAGTTTAAATGTATTTTATTCATTACTTTATTTTAATGGAAAAGAGTATGGAGAAAGACTATGGTTCACAGGCTCTTAAGTATTTCATACCCTTTCTAATTCTGCTTCAACTTTAAATACAGTGGAACTCTTAGCATAATACAAAAACCAAAAACCTAAGTACAGATAAATGATGAGAAGACTCTGACCTATACTAAGATGAGCTTCTTGTATCATGGTTACATCATTAGCCCCATCACCAATAGCTAATGTGATAGGTTTCTCTGGAGACAGTTGTACAACTTGTAAAGGAAAAACAGGACATTTCTCTCCCTAAATTTAACTGTCTTCTTGTGATGGGCCTCCAAGTTGACTCCAACTTATGACAACCCTACCCTATGTATTTCCTGCAAGATTTATTCAGTGGAAGTTTGCTACTGCCTTCCACTAAAACTGAGATAATTTGACTTGCCCAAATGGCATTCTGGGAAAGTGAGTAATTTGGTAACTTATTAAGGTCCCCCTCAGGGATATCACCACTGGTAGACTAAATTCCCTGAAAAACAGCTTCTCCACCACTTCTGATCTGGTAGAGGAATGCTGACCCTGTTAAGCTAAAACAAATTCAGATCATACCAGGTGTCAGGGAACCAACAGGTGCCAGCTATGAATTTAGCATGCCCCAGTGAACATACCTGGGTTGCACAGGGGTTATTCAGCAGAACAATCAGCCTTAAAAATGCTCCCCACAATAAAAAGTACTAAGAGCCATCAGGGCAGATTTTGGCAGTCAAATGTAGTAGTCTATGCCACTAGGTGACCACTAGAGGGAGATACATGATCATTTCTATACTTCTAAATGAATACAGAAAGACAACTTTTGTCAGAATAGATAGATTATAATTGGACTTAGAGAGGATGTAACAGTCTCTCAATTAATTATTATTACTCCTTTAAGTAGTTAACTCATCTGGTAAACACTGAAAAGACTGGAGTAAAAATTAGGCAACTTAGAAACAAGAGGGAGTTGTTAGTATACTTCGTTACAGACTGTTCGCAGAAGTGGCAGCTAAGGGAGAAATGCCCAAGGGGTTAATTATCCCTTTTCCACAACCCAGTGAGGGTTGAGTATGCTTAGTGACCACACAATGCTGAGTGTCTGTTGTGGGGTTTGTGTTTGGAGGACAGAGATGGAAATGTGTATTATAGAAAAAGGTGGGGATCAGCCAGCCAAATCCTCGAATCCTGGGCAAGGATTCAAGATTCGTGAATCCGAATACCTATGCCAAAATGGGCAAACTGAATATTTCGAATCCACCAACCAAATAGTTTGTTGGAGACCAAGATACCTGAAAACCTGGGAGACAGGGACACCTGAAAACCCAGGAGACCAGACACATAATGGGAGATGGCAAGTAGGTGATTTTTTCCCTTGGAGTAATAATGGTCTTTGCTAACAATTTCAGAAATTACATCTGGGGTAGTATTCTAAGATATTCAAATTGAACATTTCATATTTAAATTCAGCACTTGACTGGAAGGTACAGTCTTAAGATTTCAAGGACAGCTGAAAGATTCCTTTGCATAGCTCCCTTGCAAAGCTCTTTCATACACAATTCTGGGCTTTGTAGTTTTACAAGGTGTCACAGCCTTCTCTACCAAAGTGTGCTGGTGCATCATCAAATTGCAAACCCCAGGATGCCAGAAGGAGCTATGCAAAGAAAAGGCAGTTTTGACCTGGATTATCTCTGTACTGTAGTGGTCCTGTTTACACAGGCATGAAAATGTGGGATTAATGTGGCCTTCATGTCATTTTCAATCCGGTGAGATCCTGAGGCAAAAACTATGACAATTGTCCTGGACAGATTTCTTTGCCTTTGCCTGGGCTTTTGCTAAGGCTGAGAGAGTGTGTTTTGCCCAAGATTATCCTTGCTTGTTAAACCCGTTTTAAAAAAAAAGGATTCAAAAGATTCAAGATTCATGAGATTCGTGGATTCCCAGAACCTTCTAGGGATTTGGATTTGGAAAATTCTGGATTTGTCTTATCCCTAGAAAAAGGCATTGCTGGCTCGATTGTTGCCTGGCATCCAACCAAAGAAGAAACTCTCTAACAACCCCTTTAAATGTGTATGTGAGATACAGAGCAAGTGCTGCTGTGTCTGAAGGAGTTTTTTTTTTTAATTGTTGTGGATGTGTGTGGACATGAGGCTGGAGAGAGACTGAGGATCTGTGAAATGGTGGGAATCCATGCCTCCCACCATTTTATAGATCCTCGTGTCTCTTTCCCTCCAGCCTCATGTCTGCCATATCTCTCTCCATCCTCTCTCTCTGGGGAGCCTGCCAGCTGACTGCTTTCACCTTGAGCAGGATCGCTGCAGCCACCATTCTGAAAGCAAAAGTAGGTGGCTGAGGCAAACGTTTTGGTTCTTGGAGGGTTTTGGATTTTGAATTTCCAGATAAGGGAGGCTCAACCTGTCTCTTCAAATCCAAGTATCGCTCTTATGGATTTTGGATTTTGTTTTATTTTGCTGTATGGCCAACATGGCTACCTCTGAATATGTTTCCTTCAAAAACAGTTAATAGTAATAAAGCTTCTCTAGGATATAATTTTTGATGTGTTGTTTTCCTATGAAAGTCAGTTATGAAACATAAAATCATAGAATTGTAGAGTTGGAAGAGACCACAAGGGATGGTGAGTCCAACCCCATGCCATGCAGGAATATACTATCAAAACATTTCTGACAGATGGCCTTCCAGCGTCTGTTTAAAAACCTCCAAAGAAGGAGACTCCACCACATTCCCAGGCAACGTATTCCACTGTCAAACTACTCTTACTGTCAGGAAAATAGGCTTGCTCCATCTCCCGTATGATATCCTTTCAAATATTTAAACATAGCTATCATGTTGCCTCTGAAACTTCTCTTCTTCAGGCTAAACATACCCAGCTCCCTAAGCTGTTCCTCATAGAGTATGGTTTCTAGGTCTTCTACCATTTGGTCACCCTTCTCTGGAAATGTTCCAGCTTATCAATATCCTACCTGAACCACAGTGTCCAGAACTGGACACAGTATTCCAGATTGCATGTGACCAAAGCAGAATAAAGTGGTACTATCACTTCCCGTGGCCTAGACACTATATGCCTATTGATGCAACCCAGAATTGCATTGGATTTTTTAGCTGCTGCATTACACTGTTGATTCATGTTCAACTTGTGATCTACTAAGATTCCTAGATCCTTTTCACATGTATTGTGGTTAAGACATGTGTCACCTATCTTATATCTGTGTATTTCATTTTTTCTGCCCAAGTGTAGTACCTTACACTTCTCACGGTTGAAATTCATTTTGTTAGTTTTGGCCCAGCTCTCTAATCTGTTAAGGTCATTTTGAATTCTGATCCTGTCCTCTGGGGTGTTAGCCACCTCTCCTAATTTGGTGTCATCTACACATTTGACAAGAATGCCTTATCTTCCCTCATCCAAATCATTGATAAAGATGTTGAATAGTACTAGGCCCATGACAGAACCCTGTGGCACCCCACTAGTCACTTCTCTCCAGGGTGAAGAGGAGCCATTGGTGAGCACTCTTTGGGTTCAGTTGGTTGGATTAAAGAAAATTTTCGATGAATGGATACACAAGGACCAAGCAGGCTTTCTTCCAAGATGATGCTTACGAGACAATATAAGAACCATTACAAATGTAATAGAATATTATGAAAGGCACCAGAATAAGTAACTAGCAATGATGCTGAAAAGCTAGATGCCGGGAAGACATTTGATAATGTCAATTGGACGTTCATGTTTGTAGTACTGAAAAGATGGACTTGAGAGACAACTATATAAAATAGATATAAGTCATATGCAAATATTATTATCAGTGGAAAAACCCAGACCAAATACAAATTCAGAAGGGAATTTGCTAAGGCTGCCCCCTATTGCCACTCTTTTTTTGATATTATTAGAGATTATTAATAGGAAAATAAGAAAGGACTCATGAATAAAAGATGTAGAAACTAAAGATCAGAAATACAAACTAAGACCTTTGCTGATGATCTGGTATTGTTCCTAGAAGGTCCAATGAAAAGCATGAAGAAATTAATGGGAGGCCTACAATAATTAGGTTCCATTTCAGGATTTAAAGCTAATAGAGAAAAAACTGATGATTACAAAAAATATGCAGAAAAAGAACTAGATCTTGTTCAAGAGACAAAATTCAAAGTTGTTAGGAAAACAAAATATCTTGGTATAATAATCTCAAAAAAGAATACAGAGCTTTTTGAAAATAATTATTAGCCAGGATGGAGCAACATAGAAGAAAATTTCAGAAGATGGGCAGAGTTGAACCTTTCCTTATTAGGAGGAATTGCTGTCATAAAAATGAACGTGCTTCCTAAAATGATATATTTATTCGAGAATTTGCCTGTTATAAGATGTGGGGAACCTTTAAAAAAAATGGTACAATGATTTAAAGAAACTTCTCTGCAGAGGGATAAAACCAAGGATTAAATGGAGCTCTTTAATGGATACCATAGAAAGAGGAGGATTAGGCCTGCCTGACTTAAAAATATACTATACATGATTTCCTAGGTTTTGGAGTGGATAAAGTTAAAAAACAAGAGGATATTGCATCGGAAGTCTTCATTTTAGAACATGGGTGGCACAGATATATTATAAGAAAAACCCTACTTAAAATCTGGAAGCTAAATGCAAACTTTGAGAGGGGATTGTGGTTAAAATAGTCTTTGTATTTATTTCTTAAATTATGCTATATTTAATAATAATTGAATATTTTTTTTAAAAAAGAAAGTTCTTTATGTTAATGGACTATCAGATACTCAAACAGATAGAAACCTGCACAACTAGAGACATTGGATAGCATCTTGTTTAATAGTTATGAGACTGTAAGCCAGACCTGATAAGGTTGCCGTAAGTTGTAAATGACTTGAAGACAGACAACAACAACAACAACAACAACAACAAAGCTGGACTTAACAATGTCATTACTTTTGGGATTCATTTTTACTGTCATTCATAACCTAACATGACCCCCAAATCTGCCTTTTCAGCCAGGGAAGTCTTCAGCTGAAGGGTTTCTAAGGAGATGCAGATCAGCACTGGGAAATGATGTTTGCAGCACTCTCCTGATTGTAGGACATCTTGAAAGAAGCAGTTGGAGCAGGACCCTGAGAGGGTCTCTCTGGCTGCCTGTTCCCAAGGTGCTCCACAACCAGATGCTTCAGACATCATCTCTCAGCACCTCCATCCGCAGTGCCCCAGAACCTCTTCAGCTGGGTTGCTTCCTGTGTGAAGAGGTAGATTTTTGGGAGATGGCATTGTCAGACATTGTCGTAATTACATCTGATAATGCAGAACCTTGGCCATTATTTACACAAAGACTAAAGATGCTGAAGTATATAATGGAAGAGACATTGTAAAGCATAAATCAGTTTCTAAAGTAGATTTCTAAAATACAAGATTCAAATGTGTGAATTTGCCAAATAGTAAGAGATAATGTGGTAATCCTAGGATTAGTAGTAGGATTGGTACTTATGGTAGTGGTAGTTGCTTACACATCATCTCTTCATCCTTTTGATGTAAAAATGGAAAGATGTATCTCTTTATGGGGAGGAAGCAAGATGGCGCCGGCACGATAGGTGGTGTTTTAACTGACTCTGTTACCATTTATTTACTTTTTAGCTTTTAGTCTTTTATCTTGAATTTTAATTCCCCCACTGTGTCTTGCCTGGAATGTAATGTTTTTCAGTTGACCGCTACCGTATCGCAGTGCACAATTGCTTATCTTTATTTGCTTTGTTTTGGGAAACTTCTGTACTCCCATTATCTCCTCCTCCGGGCCTACTATTAGATGCTTTGCTCTACTAGCACTTTTTCTAGTTTGAAATGAAAGCCAAGAACTACTATTTTTTGGCAATTTAACACTTTATGGGCTTTGAGCTCGCTCAGGCTTTTGTTTATTTTTGTAATAAGCCATGATAGTTTTAAATGGGAAAGAAAAAACGTTCCAGAACAAGCCCAGAGACAGTCAAGCACAGCAAGGCTTCTAAACAACTTAAGATAGATGAATTGCATGCCTGTGAGAGAAATGTGAGTATCTCAAATTCTACAAATCCCATTACCAATAGTTTTTCGGCTTTGGGTAATGAGGATGAGTTTTTATCTGCGTCTTTCAAAAATCTTGGCAATGACTTGTCAGTCTATCAGGAGGGAGTGTCCGCAGAGCCAAAAGAGGAAGGCGAGCCTGTCCTTGAGGAATTGCTCATTACCGAGAACGAACAACCCACAGAACATCATTTATATTCTCCAGATTTTGTGACCAAACAATGTCTCTTAACAGCCCATACTGTTATCTCAATCTATGAACGTTTGGAAAAAATTGATAACCAAATGAAGCTTCTCAAACTTTCCTTTGACAACTTTATACAAAAATATACATCTTTAAAAGATGGCTTGGCTCAACCCAGCAGCTCGAGGCTCAACAAGGAAGACAAGCTGGAGTGTGAAAAGAATAGGAATAACGACCCAAGGAGCAGCTTACCAGCGGCTTCTGTGGAGCCAGAAACAGGGAAAGGTAACAGGATTTTACAAACAAATCAAGTCATGCTGCAAATCACCTACAACAGAACAAACAATGGCAGATGGAGTCTTTTAGAGCTATTAGACTTTCTCTGAGCCAACTTCTACATATATACCCTTATAAGTATTGACATGCTCGCTGTGGACTGGCTTCCTAGTACTTCTGCCCATAAGAGAATTATGCTAACATTCAAACAATCCACAATTCCTCTTATGTTGATGAAAATGAAGGGTTTTTTGCCCAACTATCAAATAACACTAGTCCGGGTCTATAGAGACTTGGCTATTATTTCTTTAATTAAGCCTAAGTGCAGCAATAGGTTGCCTATTGAGGAAAGGAACAACGGGTTGTTATCATCCAAAGAAACTTCAAGCCAGATCATGCCACAACCAGGACCATCTAAAATTTCCAGTATGGAAACAGAGAAGCAACCAGTGGGCCAAAGTGAATAAACTATTAATGAAGAACATATAGACATTACTTCCAGACTGGACGATCTCAAAAACATGCTGTTTACCATCAAAGATTTGGTCAATCCTCTGGTGAATTTGGTAATGACTAATGAAGTCCCTCATGTTGGAAAAGATTTGGCCAGGGGTTGCATTGACGATTTATTAGCAATGGATCAGGACAACCTGACAACTCTGATTTCAACACAACCTTTGGAACCAAAGAAGGTTAAAAACACAGTTACCTTGAAAGAGTTGCCTTCCTACCAAAAAGCCCTGGTGCAAACAACCTGTGGATACTTGTGAGGACATCGATTTAACTGCAGCAGCCTGACAATTAAACTTGCTATCTTGGAATATTATGGGCTGGACGAATAAGTTCCATGATGCAGCTTTTGCAACCTATTTACAAAAGTTTAAAATTCTATGTTTGCAAGAGACTTGGGCTCATGGCCCTAATTTACCAGCACTCCTTGGATTTCGCTTATTTTCTGTCCCGGCCATTAAAACAAGTGCTAGGGGCCATGGTAGTGGTGGACTCACAATATTTGTATCAGTTGACTTGCAAGTGGATATTCAACCATTGGTCACTCTCGATCCACAATGTATACAGGCTCTCCTTTTCAAGAGTAGTCATTTTGGTTCTCTTATTTGTATAAATGTGTACATTCCATCCAGTTTATCTAAATGTTCAGGTCCTAATAGCATCTGGAATCGTCTATCTGAAACCCTCAGCCTTCTAGAACATCAATATCCCTACACAAGAACCCTGCTGTGCAGAGACTTCAGTGCGAGAACTGGGGAGGGGCCGAAACATTTGGAAGGTACTAACTCTGGCCAGGTTCCGCAAGATACATTGGTTACTAGGGTCACCCAAGATACTAAAACAAACAAGTCAGGTCTGAGGTTTTTAGAGATCCTTTTCCTGCACTACCTGCAATGCCTGAATGGATCTCAGCATGACATAACATTTGGTGCTTATACTTATGTCACCAATAGAGGAGCTAGTACAGTAGATTATATTGCGGTTTCTGCTAACCTGCTCACTGTTATTCATAGTTTGGAAGTTATCAGTAGGGCTGAAAGTGACCACTTTCCTTTGTCATTGTTACTTAATCTTGAAATGTCTCCCCCCAAATATCGCCCTCAAAATTTAAATGGAATCCGATTGGGAGAGCAGAGAATACAATGGTCAATTAATCGGAGCGCTTCTTTAGGTCAACTATTTGAGAGCAACACTTTCAAAGCCCTCCATGAAGACATCTTAGTTGCTAAGTCAGACATCTTACACTTCTATCAAACTATCATTGAAAATTTGAGACCCAAGTTGGTCTGCAACAAGCACTTTAATTCTAATAGGGTAACAACCAATAGATGGTTTGACTTAGAATGTAGAGGTGCCCGGAAAGCATTAATGGTTTTCTCCCGACAGGTACTTAAAAATAAGAATACTAGTACCTTTAACACTTTAGCGGTCATGAGGTCATCCTATAAGGCACTCCTAAAACAAAAAAAAGATACTTATTAGAGAACACAATGGAGTCATTTGGCCCTAGCCGTGAGGACCAAGAACGAGAAGCAGTTTTGGGACATTGTTTCTATTGGTATGCACATGATTAGACCAGTTATTATCGGACAAATTTCATCGCAAGAATGGCGTACTCATTTCAGCGGGCTTTATGGAGGTATACCCATAGAGAACCACCCTTCACTCATTTCGAAGACTGTTAGCTTACCTTTTTGGCCACCTGTGTCTGTGTTAGAGGTAAAGAAGCTGATTGCAGTTCTCACCTTAAGTAAGGCACCAGGGGAGAATATGATGCCCCCTGAAATCTTTAAATGTTTTCCCGAGTGGTGGGCCCCTATATTAGCAAAAGTGTTTACCCAGATTAACAATACAGGCACAATTCCAACAGGCTGGAAACAGAGTATAGTTGTCCCCATCTATAAGAAGGGAGATAAGCAGGATCCCAATAATTACCGGCCTATTAGTCTCTTGGATATCGACTCCAAGTTATATAGCAAATATCTGTTAAATAAACTAGAAGATTGGGAAACTACCAATCATGTCATTCACCCTGAACAAGCGGGCTTTAGGAAAGGTCAAGGCACTATCGACCACTGTCTCACCCTCTCCTTTCTAGCACAGCAAAGTGTTTTGGGCCCCACCAAACATTTATTTGTCGCCTTTGTCGATTTAGCAGCTGCTTTCGACTCTATTGATAGAAACCTGTTGTGGCATAAATTGGCTAACACTGATTTAGATTCTCGCCTGTTGTTCCTAATTAAGGAACTTTATTCTAACACAACTGCCACAATAAGAGTAGGTATCTCTGGTTCATTAACAGCTCCTATTCACATAAATAAAGGAGTTAAACAAGGCTGCCTGTTGGTACCTCTACTCTTTAATCTATACCTCAACGACATAATTCCAGCCCTGTCAGGCGCAGAATTTTTTCCACCCTCTGTTGGTTCAAAAAAGATTTCTATCTTGTTATATGCCGATGACATGGTTCTAATATCACTCACCCGTGTAGGTTTAAAAAGGTTGCTTTCGAAGCTTAGTGTTTTCTGTTCTAAAGAAAAGCTGAATATCAACTACTCTAAAACAAAGGTGATGGTGTTTGGGAAAAGACACTTTCCTTTTCAATGGTCAGTTAATGGCCACCAGATTGAACAATGCCGAGAATTCAAATACCTTGGTGTTCATTTCACAGAAAATCTCTCATGGAAGCCCCATATAGAAGCCACCAAAGCAGTAGCCCTGAGATCTATTGGGGCAATTCTCAGATTCTATACTAGTGCTGGGGGTCATCTGGTTGTTTCAACACTAAAAATATTCCAAAGCAAAGTTATCGCTCAGTTTCTTTATGGTGCCGTGGTATGGGGATGGGACGACTCTCACATATCTAAACTGGAATCTCTCCAGAACACTTTTCTTAAGAAACTGCTAAGACTCCCCCCCGGGCACCCTGGCAGCTTTGGTTCAGGCAGCGGTTGGGTTCCCATCCATCAGAGCCCGCATTCATTTGGCTCTATTTAATTATTGGAGAATAGTTAAAGATTCCCCAGTTAGAGTTTTTCCCAAGTTATGTTTCAAACAGCTACCTAATTGTAAAGTATGGAATTCAAGATATCAAAAGTTGCTTGAATGGTATCCTAGCCCACCGGACAACTTTTTCACCTTGAATTCCAAAGAGAAGCTCCGGGATTATATATTCCACCATACCGCTCAATTAGACAGACAGGCTATCAATAATTCTAATTTTTCTAAATGGTACAAATTTTATAAACTTGACCATCAAAGGGCCAGTTATTTGACAAAGCTCACCTTTCCAAAGCTTTGGCAAGCTTTTACAGCCTCTTGCTTTCAAAGTATGCCTACTGCTGTGATTGACAGCAGATATTCACATACCCCTTTGGCTCTCCGTTTATGCATTTGTGGGGCCCCCGAAATAGAGGATCTGCCTCACTATTTGTTCTCTTGCCCACTATATTCTGATCCAAGAGCCAAATTTTTGGGATCTATCCTGCCTCATTTCGAATCTAATACTGTTTTAGAAAAGATTTTTTATCTCCTTGCTGATATTGACTCCACGGTAACTCGTAAGGCCTCTCTTTTTACTCTGGCAGCTATGAAGATTCGGGCCAGATATGTTGCCGATATCGCGGTTGATTGTTCTGGAGATGGGCTCACTTAATTATAGTTTTATTGTCTACGTTTTAACTAAACCAAATTTTAAATTTCTCTCACACATGTCTATTATGTAGCTTAATATGTGATGTATTTTTGCTATGCTGTTTCTATATGTATTTTATATTATTTTATACTAACATTTTGTATTGTATTGTACTGTACTGCATTTTAATACTTCGTATGCAAATAGCCTTTGGTCTATGCATTAAATAAATAAATAAATAAAAAATCTCCTTCTGGCATGATGTGCAAGTCACAGTATCGATCATGTCAGGTCCTTTTTGGCATGGAGAAGCAGTCATTGATACTTCCATCAGGCTGCTTTGAAGGCTTTGGACAAAAAGCAGGATATAAATATAAGGGAGAAAAACCCCCAATAGTGCTGAAATAGGGATTTTCCCCTTCCATTGAGGTATTGGGCAGGACCAGTAGGCGAATGATTCCCAAGGAAGACTGTTTCTTCTCTACCTACACCAAACCCTTCCAGAGAGGAAAGGAAAAAAGCAAGAAATCAAAGGTAGTTAAAAAGAGTAATACACCAACATGGTTATAAGTTGGAAAGCAGCGTCACACTTTGCTCATTAAGAGTAAGGATGGTTTTTCTTTAATAGTTAAATATTTTCCTCTTTTTTCCTTCTCTAACTCCTTTCCCCATTCCCACATCTTAGAAAATGTGTAGGGAACAATGGGTCCTGGTGACTCTCCTTATGATCCAGTTGGCCCTTTTGTGGTTCCCCAGATGGTCATGTCTCCTTCCCCACAACATCATCATTTGGTGACTTCCCAGCTTTGGAACAGGTGTTTTCCCATTCTAGGAGGTTTGAAAGGTTCACTTACTGGCAGCAGGCACTTTATGCTAAAGTTTTATTTGTTATTATGGGCCTTCAAGTTGATTCTGACTTATGGTAAGCCTGTCACAGGGTTTTCTTGGCAAGAGTTCATCAGAGGAGATTTGCCACTACCTTCCTTTGAGGCTGAGAGCATGTGACATGCCAGTGAGTTTCTGTAGATGAACAAAGCTTTGAATCCTGGTCTCCAGTAATCCTAGTCCAACACTCATACCACTACATCACAGTGGCGCTGGGCTAAAATATGCTGGTATTTTTGTCTCAGCCATGTGCCTTTAGCCCTTTCTGTCACTGGAATGGGGTCCCCATAAACCTCTCTGAAACTGAATTTTTTCTTTGGGCTGAAAGAGGCTGCCCACCTTTGTCACAGAACAAGAAGACCATTGGCCTACGGTGATACAACTTAGGTAGATAGTGTGGGGAGGGGGCAGTGGAAAGGAACCTTCATTCTTTTTCCTTCTCTGTCTCCCCATAGGTTGTGAGAACTACACCTCATGACTTGCAGCCATTTCAGCCATAAGCTTCAGAGAAGCCATTGTCTCACCCTTCATGATTCTGTGTAGTGGTTTACACAGTTTACCAGAACATAACCTACTGTTCCATGCTGTTTAGTATGATGGGATTAAAAAAAGAGGCACCGGCTGTCTTCCCTCTAGCCCATGATAGTGCTTTTCTTGGACAGAATACTGGCTGTCTAAAGAAGAAGGCCTGTAACTTGGTGTTAGAGCACATGCTTTGTATGCAAATATCCCAGATAGATCTTGACACTTCCAAATAGGGCAGGGAGAGTACCTTGACTGAAACCTGGAGAATTGCTGCCAATCAATGTAAAGTGTGGTCTGGCCATCTAATTTCCAGTCAAATGCTTTGGATTACATTTGCTGTAATCTGTATTCATTGGCAACTCAGTCTACTGCTTCCAGGAGCAGTACATGGGAATGTAGGAAGCTGCTGCATATTTGGGTCGGAGTGTTGGTCCATCTAGCCCAGTATTGTCAATTCTGGGTGGAATAAACTCTCGAGACTTTCAGCTAGGGTTCTTTCCTAGACACCTAGAGATCCCTGGCTTTTCGTGGTCTTCCCTCCAAATACTTATTAGGTATAACTTCTGAAACTGGATATGTTCAGGGTGATTCTAACCCAAAACATCCGGAGGGTATGAGTTTGCCTCTCCATGGTGCAACTTGCAAGCAACATATTGATGTGATGGGGGAGTGTTGGTCTAAATCAGGGCTTTCCAAATGGTGTGTCACAACACATTAGTGTGTCGCCTGTAGTGTGTTGGTGTGTCACCTTCCCGGCCGAGAAACATTCCCTACCACCTGAGCCTGGTCTGCTGCTGTCGCTCCTGCTGGGGCCTTTCCCCGGCAAAAATGATGGCAGCTGGCAAGGACTGGGTGGGAGGGGGCTGTCTTCCCCCGCTGTTGCTGGGGCCTTTCCTGGTGAGGGTGATGGCAGCGGGCCAGATTGGGGTGGGGGGGCTGCCTTTCGCCATCCTAGATATGCCTCTAGGTACATCTGGTTTGCTAGTAAAACTGAATTACTGTGTAGGAAAATGATGCATGTTGAAAAAATGTGTCACCAACATGAAAAATTTGGAAAGCTATGGTCTAAATTAAAGGTCATTGTTAGTGTGATTATTTTCTAAAGGCAGGAGGGGAAAGACAGACCCAAAAGAGGAGCACCTTGTTTTGAATTCTGTATGCTACTAGTGAGTTCTCTTTTCAAAGTCTGGCCATCGTATCCTTTTACTTAATAGTATTTAATATACTACGCCGTGTTGGTATTGTTGCAAGTAAAGAATTTATTTCTGTCTACATTTCCTGTGGCCTGTAGGATGCAAAGAGAATTAAATCTTTATGTAAGTTGCAAAATGGACAGTGATGACAGGAGTGAAATTCATATGAAGAGAAATGTTTCAGTTTGAACTACTGAGGACAATGGATATATTGGTGGATTAACCAGTCTTTCATATTTTGGCTCACCTTATAGCGAATCATGGATTATATCTTGACATATTTTGCAATAAAATCCAATGTTTATGCAAAGATATATTAAATTATCAACAACAAAGGTATATATCAGGGTCTTAACACCAGTTCCTTAAAAAACAGTAGTCTTAAATAATGTCTGAGTTTACAGTTTCTACTGCGGTAGTAGAGACAACTACCAGTGCTACTGCTGTTTCCCATCTAGTTATGGGGAACTTTGTGAAATGTGAAGCATTGCTTGACCCACATGAACATTACAGATTCCTAGTTGGAAATAGAACTGGATGGTTGCAGTTTGATTATTGGATGATTTTTATATTTCTGCCTTTTAAAATCTATCGTTAATGGGTCACTTAAATAGCTCATACCTGCAACCATTTTTCAGAGTTTTTAGATTTGAAGCTGCTGTTCCGCAACCCTGGATTGTGTGTGCTTCATGTGGAAAATGTTCTACATTCAGATCTTTTATTTCTGTTAAAGGTCACTTATCTATTCCATGGGTCACAGAAGTGGTTCTTTCCTCCCTTTGTACAAACCCAGTGCATCTTCAGGAGATCTCTACCTTCCCTCTTCTTCCTTTTTGTCTAGTCCTTGTATGTTTTGTTTATAGCTATGTTGGTATATTGCTGTTCTGATGTTTCTATTGTCTTCAAGACTTCTGATTCCTCCACTATTATGTGGTATAAGAAATTGGGAGGTAGGAGAAGGAGTTAATTGCCAGCAGTCCCTGTTTGCTGCCTAGATGAGAAGATGTATCCCAAATGATATCTGAATGCCCCTCTGTCTTCTACGAGAAGAGTAATGAAGATGAATCAGAAATGGCTTCACATGTGCTAACACCCCAAATGCTTGCATTTCTGTTATTTGTGTATCCTGGTGCTAGGGAAATTCTTTCAAAAGAACAAGCTAACACTGTGAAGGTTACATAGCATATTTTACTCCTTACAAAGTCAAAGAGATTGGGGGGATGGGTTATGCACCAAGTACTGAGGAATGGTTGTTTACTGTACAGAAGGTTGTAAATTACCAACTGACACTTAGGCCTTTTCTGCACGATGACGTTCTCCCACATCGTCCCTTCGCAATCCCGGCAGCGCCTCTGCCGGGGTGCGAGTGTGTCCCCAATGCTCCCTTGTGCACCTGACCAGCTGCTTGCAGAAGGGAGCGCAAGGGACACGCTACTTCTTTCTGCACTGCAGCTAGCCTTCTTCCCATGCTGCAGTGGGGAAGGAAGCACATGATCAGTCTTCTGGCTCTTCTGCATGGCTGGCAGCAACGGAACGCTTGCATAATCAGGGGCCATTGATTTTTTCCATCAATGATATACACTGTGATCATGCTGGCTGGTGACACGAGAAGGGCAGGACCTCAATGATTTCATGTGGAAGTATCATTGCAGTTCTGCTCTTCTCACGTCCCCGTGCCAGGAGGACGCTGTCCTGTGGAAGAGGCCTTAGAAATTTTGACTTCTATCCCATTTGTTAGCTACATGGAATTTTTTGAGCACATGTGCCTTGCAGTAGTGACTTGGCAACCTTGGGAAATTATATTAGAATGTACAGGCTCATGACTCAGGGCTCCCATTCTTTCCAGATTCTGGTCTTTCATGGTGGGAGGCAGAAATGCATTTCTTTCCCTAGATAGAGCTGGATTCTTGATCCAGTAGGCCTGGTTTTCTAATATCTCCTAGAGTTGCAGGGGAAAGAACATATGCTAAATAAATATTCCCCCTCCCATTTTTTTTAAGCTCAGTGGAAAACCAAAAGAAATAACTGCGTAACTGTTTTGTATTTGTACACTTTTAGATGGAATTAAAGTGAAAACGGTGTTAACAGATCAACAGCTGATGACTCTTGCAAAGAAGATGGGTAAAGACTGGAAAGTAATTGGCATTCAGTGTCTTAAACTGTCTGTTGAAGATATTGAGCAGATTGAGGCAAAGGATGAAGATGTCAATATATATAAATGCATGATGTTGCGGAAATGGAGGGATTCAGAGCAGAATATTGGAACTGCCCAAAGTTTATATGAGTGTCTAAAAAGTGATGCATCCTATGAAGTGCTAGAAATTCTGAAAGGTAAATATCAACTTTCTTTAGACATAATGTTTCAGCCACTTAGGGAAAAGCAGAGATCTTTTAAGTGTGACAGGGGTGATTTAAAAGTGCCTCCAGCGTCTTGAAACTTGAAACTTGAAGTACATTATATGTTCATTTTAGTAACCTGGAGCAGACCTCAAAATGAAGCAAAAATCCTGGTTTGTTGGTTTCCAGCATGTTAAGGAAAAGATGGCCATGGTGGACATCTACTGCTTAGTGTTCATCATGACTAGTGGACGTTTCCCAAGAAGTTTTAAAACTATTGAATGCTTATTTTGAGTTATGTTCAACTAATGGGGGCATATTTTCTCTATCTGATATCTCAAATGGATCTTTGTCTTGATTATTACATTACTTCAGTAGCATAGGAGACACAATATACGCTGCTTATCACAAAATGTCACGATATGCCTGGGACCATGCATGAGGAAATTGTAGCTCATCCCAAGTCTTTGCTCCCTAGTTTTCAAATGTATGAAGCTGAAGATGTTTCTTATTATTTTCAGAGGTAGTTCTTTATCTCTTATGTAGTCTTGCTTTCTCTCCTTCTACCCTGTGGTTGCTTGGTGAAGTCTGACCTCACCAAGTGGAAAATCTGAAAGCTTTTCTCTCCTGTGAAGGGTAAAGTTTGTTCCTTGTTAGCAGATGCTGTTGCAGTACTGTAAGTTCCGTTATAATAGTTATATTCCTAAAAAAAAAGGCCATATTATAGTAATTTGTGCTTTAAAAATAACAAGACTCATGGGAGAAGTGGGTTAGATGCAAATCTCAGAAAACATTACTTGTATATAAGCTGTTTATTAGTGTGTGTATGTATGTATGTGTCCTCAGGTCACCTGTTGACCCTATGAATTTCATAGGGTTTTCTTAGGTAAGGAATAGTCAGACTTATGGGAAAAGTAGGGTTAGGTGCAGATCTCAGAAAATACTGTTTATATCTAAGCTATTATGTGTGTAAGTGTGTGTGCTTTCAAGTCGCCTGTTTGACCCTGTTTGACCCTATGAATTTCATTAGGTTTTCTTAGGCAAGGAAAATTCAGAGGTAGTTTTGGCAGTTCTGAAATATAGCCTACAGCACCTAGTATTCATAGGTGGTCTCCCATTCAAGTAGTAACCAGGGCTGACCCTGCTTGCTTTTTTAACCATACATTTTATACTGCTGAAAATAAAATTGGCTGGGTCTTGGGAATTTACCTTCTCACATGCATATTTATTTGCTGCCGCTGCACAGACACACAACACTTGGCTGGGCTTAGGAGAAGCAGCAGCAAAGCAAGACCTCCTCACATTCTGTAGGCTGGTCTTTGGCTGGGGTGGAAATTCCCTCATTCCACTTCTTCGTTTCCCTCCTTCCCTCTTCTCCCACAAATGCATTTCAGCCAAACAGGGATGCCTGCAATGTGGTTAGGTGTAGCTTCGCTGCTCCTGGAAACTGAAACCTAGCCAGATGTTGTGGATTTATGCACCAGCAGAGAAGACTGGATGATATCAACAAAAGCTAGTGGTGGTGGTTGGCAACTGGAGGGATGGGGGTGAGGAGAAGAGAAGCAAGGTAAGTGCCAGATTGCCAGTTTTGAACGTGTGAGATGGGAATCATGCTATAGCCATTTTGTGAATAGTGTTACTCAATAAATGGTATTATTGCCGATTTGTAAAAGCATGTGTTATGACAGACTTAGTGTACTATTTAATACCTGCAAGAGTTGCAATTATGCTGAAATTATTGGGGTTGCTTCAGATTAAAATTGCACGGAATAAAAGTGTTACAGCAGCAAAGATACAAAGATATACTTACAGCATCAAAGATGCTGTAAGTGTTACAGCATCAAAGAAGTGTTACAGCTGGTTATTTCAAACTGATGACTCCCATTTTTTTTCTTTTTAGACTTCTGCCCTTGTGCTTTTCTGCATATTTTTCTGCAGAAGGAGTGGAGATCATGCAGCCCTTCAGTTGTTTTTGGACTGCAACTCCATGGAGTCCAATAACATCTGGAGGGTCACTTGATTTTCATCCTTGTTCTAAAACACCCTATAGCAAGAGTGAATGACTTGTGATCTTCCAGCTGCTGGTGAACTGCAACTTCCATCATCCAGCACCCTGGTTATGCTGGGTGAGGCTGATAGGAGTCATAGTCCAACAGCATTTGGAAGACCACATGCTGCCAATCTCTGTTATAGATCATCCCTTCCCTGTATACAGTAGAAGCACAACAGGCAACTGGACAGTAACATGTTTCTCACAAAGTCTTCATTAGGTGTCACTCAGTTCATTAGGTGCATGAATCTTTTGGAGTTATTCTGTCTAAAACAGTTCATATTGTACAAACCTAAAGTGAAACCTATACATAATCTCTGAACAAAACACTGTTCTACCTGTGAGTCAAATTCCTCCAGACCAGGGAGATAGGATCTACCTCAGTGGTTCTTAACTTGGGGCCTGAGGAGCCCTCACAGGGGGTCCACAGAGTCCTGCTCCTGGACACGAGTGGCAGCAGGGGTGTGTCTACAGATGCTGAAACTGTTCTCTCATTTGCAAACAAAGGAGAAGTTTGGGTGCATATTCGTGCCTGCCACCGTGTTCCTTTCATCAGGGACCCAGCAGCAGGGGCTGTGGGAGCTGAGGGGCATAGAGGCAGGTTTTTGCATGCACCCAGACTGCTCCCTAGCTTGCAATGAGGGAACAGTTTTGGCATCTGTGCACATACCACCTACTGCCACATTCCTGATGAAAGGGACATGGAGGCAGGCATGTGCATGCACCCAAATTATGACTCTGGAGACCAGATTTTGAATCCCCAATCAGCCATGGAAATCCACTGGTTGACCTAAGACAAGTCACATTCTCTCAGCATCAGAGAAAGGCAAAGGCAACAAATCTTGCCAACCCCCATGATAGGTTCGCCTTATGGGCACCATAAATCAGTTCTCAAAGAGAGCGGGGAGACATGATAGCTAGAAAGGACCTACCCCTGTCAGCAGCACTTTGTTGTTGTGTGCGTTCAAGTCACTTCTGACTTATGGCAACCCTACAGTGAACCTGTTGCAGGCTTTTTTTTTTTTGCAAGATTTATTCAGAGGGGTTTGCCTTTCTCTCCCTCTGTAGCTGAAAGAATGTGATTTGCCCAAAGTCAACCAATGCCTGAGTGGGGATTTGAATCCTAATCTCCATAAGCTTTAATAAATAAAGATTTGAGTATTTAAATCTAAATTAAAATATTTAAATCTTCAGGTAAGTCTTGGGATCCCTGGAAACAAATTATATTTACAGGTGGTCCCTGCTAAAGAAAAGGTTAAGAAGGACTGAACTACCTGATTTGTTGCTTATCCAAGGCATAGAAAACTTTACAAATTCTGCTACTTGTAAGTCCTGGGTCATAATCTTACACACTGTACGTCCGGACTGTGAAATTTATAATGAGATTCTGGCTTAATTCTAAATTATATACCACACACACTGCGTTTTCTACTCAGTCCCAAGGAAGTATACCTGAATGGTATATGGCGAGCAAAACTTCTTGCTGCTGACACAAGCCCCTAGCTTTCAAAATGATGTGCTGTGACACATAAGTGTGTCACTTGAAGTGTGTAGGTGTGTTGCCTACAATCTTAGAAATGTATGTTATTATTTGTAAATCATATATTTTAAAAAAAATATAAAAGGTTTTCATGAGATATGTTGTGTTCCCGTACATTTTGTTATTACAATTTATGTATGTGTCTGTATCTCTTATAAGAGGTTGGTGTAACCTCCAGTTTGCTAGTAAAACTGAATTATTGTGTTGCAAAATGATGCATGTCTAAAAAAGTGTGAACAACATGAAAAGTTTGGAAAGTTCTGCCCTAGCTAGTGGTGGTCGCTTTCTCCAGCTGACCGATTTATATTCCCTTGACTCAGCCTCCCTTGAAGAATCTGCAGTTTCGACCAGTTTATCAAAGGTACAATCTGTTTACACAGTTTAAGTAATTTCACAAGCAGGATAAACAGACTGTTGGAATAAGAATGAGGTCTTACAGCTAGGAGGATTTGAGAAGGTTTATATGTAGATACAGTGATAATGGCCTTGGATAAGAAACAGTCAGGTGGTTCCTATCTATCTGGTCTGGAGGAACTTGGCTTCAGATTTGAGTAATGTTTTGTGGTTTGGGCTGGTATATAACTTTTAAGTTTATGTGATATAAGTGGACTGTCACCTGATGAAGACTTTGCAGGAAATAGTTTATTACTGAGATGCCCATTGTGCTTTGGTTCTATTTCCATGGGATAGAATGCTTGTATTATGCATTTAGTGTACAGTAATACAACTATTGTGCTGTTTGTTGTATAAAGCTATCTGTCCTAGGCTTTCATAAGTGTGGCATCATTTACCTTATAGTATTATATGGATTTTTCCCCATACTGCATAGTGGTTAATATTTGTGGGTCTGGATATCACCATCTTCCCATCAGTTGTTTTATCAAAAGCCTATCCAGACTATAAGAAAAGGCATTTTACATGTTGTAAAAGTAAAAGAGAAACTGATTGGGCAGATGTTCATAAAACAACACCTAATCACCTTGGCAGAAAAGGCCTTGTTCAAGCTTGTAACCTTTCTTTATTTTCTGGGTCTTTAAAAAATCCCACATCTTGTAATAATATATTTAGACAACAGGTAACTGATAGTTTGCTTAACGCAGTATCCTGGTATCTTATACATGCAGGGTTGTACAATAGAATTCTGAGGGGTTATATACAGAAAGCATTAGAGGACAAAATGAGAACTTCCTCCTAACTCATATAAACATATAAACTACCTGTTAGGTAGATATTTTTAAAAAGGCATATTGCCTCCTGACAATTTCTAGTGGAAGAATTTGAAGTCTAGCAGGCCTTTATAAGATATGGAAATTTTAGAAAAAATGCAAGTAAGAACATGAAGTTGAACTGGCTCTTCCTGTCGCATGGCGCGTGTGAGCGGTCATTCGGAATAGTGCTGTGCAATTCCGAACCTCCACCTGCTGGTTCCAGCCGGTTCAAGAGCCATCTGAACCAGCTAGACATCCCCTCGGTAAGGGGGATGCGGAAAAGGTCCGAAGGGGATCCAGAAGTCCGGTGCTGAGCTCTCTCTGAAAGGAGAGAGCGGAGGCGCTGTGAAGGATCGTAGGACCGTGACGGAACCTCCAGGCTCGCCGCTTTAGCGGCACAAGCGCCGCCGTCGACTTTTAAATCAAGAAGACACACAGAGACTACAGTTAGCAACCCGATCTGGATTACAATTATTTAAGATCGCAAGAAGTACAGACCTGCATTCGCTGAAAGTGAGCTGCTTTAGAAAGAGACCCCGAAGGCTGTGAGTTGGACTGAAAGGGCTGACAATTTAAAGCTACAGTAACTGGGTTGGTGAGTGTGAGGCTGGAATTTTCCTTTTCTTTTTTGCTATTTCTTTGGATATAATACGGTTTCTTTTACAAATAATTAAAGAGTTGACTTTTTTGGACTGGACTGGACTGGGATTAACATTGGAAGGTAAAGATTTCAAGTAACTGATTCAGCTTTCTTGCTTAAAGAGACTTTTTTTTTTCCTTTTAGTTTTGCTTGGCAAAACAGAGAGACTTGTGGATTTATATGCTGTCATAAATACATTCCTCTGGATTAATACTTCTTTTGGGAACTAACTTGGATTTATGAATTGTTTTCTTAGTTTTTTTGTTGGAAAATGTACTTTGGTGTGGTGGTTTGATGAAGACGAATCTCTGTGTTTCTTTTAGTTCATCAAGGATTTTTGAAGCTAATTATTGTCTTTGGCACCTGGATTTTGATTTTGGATCCTTTTCTTAGTGGACAATGGAATTAAATAGAAACTGATTTTAAAAGAAGTAACCTGGCTCTTATCTATGAGTAGACCCACTAATGCCATGGGATTTACAGAGGTATTAGTTATTCTTACTTACAAGTAGACCCACTGATGCCTTGGGATTTACCCAGATGTAAGTGGATCTTACGTATGAGGAGACCTATTGATGTCTTGGGATTTACCTTGGTGGAAGTGGCTCTTACCTATGAGTAGACTTACGGATGCCTTGGGATTTACCTATGTGTAAGTGGTTCTTTGCTACGAATAGACCTATTGATGCCATGGGATTTAACAAGGCGTAAGTTAGAAGCAACTAAAGAACTGAACTTTTGTTTTGGGACTTTTCATGAACATATGTTTTAGAACTTGATAGATTTTTCACATTTAAGAACTTAAGAATTTTATGAACTTTTTATGAACCTTGGAATTGGACGAAATTAGGATACTACAAGACATTAACATTTACAGAATATTGGCTACAGGATCACAGACTGAGCTGAACTGTTCATGTGAAATTGAACTTTTCTGAAGATAAGAGGCTACTGGAACACCCGCTCCCACGCAGAGAAGTGGCTGGATTTTATATTCAAGGTCTTGCTAGCTGTTTACTAAGTTGAGAGCAAGCTTCAAAAGCCAGCCTAGAAGAATTGGGAGGGGGGAGTTGGAGTGAACTGGAGTAAGCTTTGTTTTTAAAGGGAAGCTTTTGTACCAAAAACAATTCTTGTATATATATTTTGAGAAATAATTACTTTGAAGTATTTGAGCTATAATCTTCAGATTTATATATATGATTTTATTCATTTATTTATCTTTTGAAATTATATCCCTTTTGGATTAATTTAGAGTGCATATAATAAGGTATAGGCTGATATAGACAATATTGCTTTGTATGCTTTTGTGTTTTATTGTATATTTTTCTTAAGAGATTTAAGATGACTTTATAGAATTGACAAGTGCCAGGACAACAAATATAAAGGTCAAGACTTTTGGAAAAAAAATTCTATTGTCAAGAAAGTACAAATGGAACCAAGAACAAGGAAGGGAATGGTGGCAGCAGCTGCAACAACGACTACCCAGCCAGCAAGGAGAACATCAACAGAGATACCCCAGAAAGATTTAATGTTGCAGATGATGGAGGAACTTAAGAACATTAGAGAGGACATAAGACAGACAGAGAAAGACATCAGACAGGATTTAAAGGAGACCAGAAAAGAGATGAGAACAGATATGAAGCATGAAATCGATAAACTGGGGAAGAAATTTGAAACCTTAACTAAGGATGTTACAAAGATAAAGACTGAGACCAAAGAAATAAAGGAACAAGTTACACAAGTACAGACAGAAATGATTGAAGTAAAGGGGAAGTAACAAGAAGAGGAATTCCAGATAATGTTTCAAGAGTTACGATGTCGAGAAAGATGTCTCAGATTTAGAGCCGTTCCTGAATCTAGCGGTGAAAATTTATATGAAAAAATGGTTCTGGCTTTGGCAGAATATCTAGACATTGATGAAGATAAGATGGAAGCTTGTATTGACAGAATGTTCAGAGTATCCTCTAGAATAGTGAGAGAAAGAAAATTACCAAGAGACATTATAATAACCTTCACTCGGACAGTTATCAGAGACAAAATATTACAGAGGAGCTATGAAGGAACATTTAAGATTGAAGATAAAGATGTAAGAATTTTTAAAGACATACCATATCAAATACTCAAGAAGAGACAAGATTGTAAACCTCTGGCCAATCTTTTGATGAAGTTACAGATCAATTACAGATGGGAGAAGACTGAAGGCATTTCTTTTATGTATAAACAGCAGAGATATAGAATTAACTCAGTTTTTAAAGCCAAAGAAGTGATGGAAAGGTTGAAGAGAGATTTACAAAGACCTACAGCTGGAGAGAAAGATGAAGAACAGGAATCGTTGGAAGAAGAAAAAGGAAAAGAGGAAAAAGAACAGATACAAGAAGAAGAGGTGGAAGAAGAAACAGTACAAGAACAAGAATTGGGAGAGGAAGGAGAGTTGGCGGCAGAAAATATACAGGATTAATTGGAAGATTAGGATAAATAATTTTAATATAAAACTGATAAAATGGGGCTAAAAATATACTCTTGGAACATTAAAGGATTTAACTCTGAATATAAAAGAAGACAGATATTTCATCATTTGGAAAAACAAAAATTGGATATAATTTGTTTACAAGAGGTTTGAATAAGGACTCAAGATTTGAAATATGTCAGAAATCCGAAACTGAGTAGCTGCTTTGCAGCTACGATTGATCAGAAGAAAAGGGGGGTATTAATATACGTCAATTCAAGATATGGTGCACAACAAAAATTTCAGGATAATAACAGGCGATATTTGGCGATAGAAGTAAATATGAAACAGGACAAGATATTAATAGTTGGAGTATATGCACCTAATGGAGCTAAAGGAGAATTCTTCCCCAAACTACACAATGAGATACAGAAATATGTACAAGAAACAGGAAACACAAAAGTTATTGTTCTGGGGGACTTTAATGGAGTTATTAATCCAAAAGTGGACAGAACAGTACAGAAGTTAGTCCCCCAAAACAATGGTAAACTGCCTAAGAGTTTTTTCCAAATGATGGATTATTTAGATCTTTATGATACATGGAGATATAAAAATGGACAATTAGATGGATATACTTTTTTCTCAGACAGACATAAATCAATGTCTAGGATTGATATGATTTTGACATCTAAGGATTTGATGTTGAAAACAGTGGATATAGACATTCTTCCAAATTTATGTTCGGATCATAATCTGTTGCAAATAAAATTTAAGATTATAGGCAGAGAGAGGACATGGAGATTGAATGAAGAGATATTCAAGAGGGAGAAGTACATTAAACAAGCAAAAATAGAATTAAATAATTATTTTAAGGAGAACATGACATCGGAATTACCAATGAAAATAATTTGGGATGCAAGTAAAGCTGTGATGCGAGGAAACTTTATCAGATGGTCCGCGGAAATCAGGAAAGAGAGGAAACAGATTGAAGATTCAATTCTCGGGAAGATGAAAGAACTAGAGAAACAGATGAGGGAAAAAATGATGGACAACAAGATAAGACAACAGATGAAGGTTTGTCAAGCTGAATTAAATCAACTAAATTTGCAGGATATAGAACAACAGATGCGAAGAGTGAGATATACTTTCTTTGAACAGGCAAATAAACCTTCTAAACTTTTAGCCAGTTTACTTCGTAAAAGAAGGGTTAGAAATATTATTATGGAGATTAGAGTCGGTGATGGGAAAACTACAAAACAGGAGGAAATAAAACAGGCTTTTTATAAATATTACATGAAGTTAATGAGTTTGATCTCCTCAACGAAAAAACAAAAAGAAATGGAAGAATATTTGGAAAAAATGAACAAAATGAGATTCATCGAGGAGCAGATATTGATTCTGAACAAACCCATATTGATGATGGAGACAGTTGAAGCTATTAGGAATTTGAAGAATGACAAATCTCCTGGACCAGACGGCTTTACTGCAAAATATTACAAAATAATGGAACATGAAGTTTTGATACCTTTGCAGAATACAATGATTTGGTTTTGTTTCTGGATGATCCTCTTAGCAGTATTGAAAGGTTGATGGATATTGTTCAAGAATATGGAGAATTTTCTGGATTCAAGATAAACAAGGAAAAAACAGTGCTTATAACAAAAAACATGAGGGAGAAAGAAGAGAAGGAACTTGAGCATTTAACAGGTTTTAATAAAGGTCAAAAAGCAAAATATCTGGGTGTCTGGATTACAAAAAGAAATAATGAACTATTTCAGAATAATTATGAAAAAAAATGGAAAGAGATAATCAAGGATTTGGAGAAATGGACTAGAATGCGACTATCTTTGATGGGAAGAGTGGCAGTCATAAAAATGAACATACTTCCAAAGATGAATTACCTTTTCCAAAATCTTCCTATTATTACAAATACTAAGCCTTTTATACAATGGAAGAGAGATTTAACTAAATTTATGTGGCAAGGGAAAAAACCAAGAGTAAAATGGAATATCATGACAGACTCAATAAGAAGAGGAGGGTTGGGTCTACCGGATTTACAGATATATTTCAAGGCAACGGCATTTACATGGATAAAAGACTGGATGAATCTTCAAAATACGAGAATGCTGACATTAGAGGGAGCTGATTTAAGGATGGGTTGGCATGCCTATATGTTCTATGGGAAAGCTGCGGTTGACAAAGACTTTGTTCATCATTTTGTAAGAAAATCACTACTTAAAATATGGACTGACTACAAGAATAAGAACATTAGGCAACTACCTGCATGGGTCTCCCCTGAAGAAGCCTTCTTTGGAAGATGTTCTAATTCAGATAAGTGGCTGTGTTATGATGACATATTAGAAATGACAAATCTGAATCTTTTTAAGATGAAATCAAGAGAAAAATTGGAATCAGAAGGAATGAAGTTAAACTGGTTCCCTTACAGACAGTTAACTGAGAGATTCCAGATGGATGTGAAAACTTACGGAATGGAACAAAAAGAGCAAGGAAGAATGTTGAAGTTACTGTGGGAAAACCTGCCTCATTTACTATCACATGTATACCAGGAGATTTCAAATCAAGAAAGAGAAGATGAGACAGTCAAATCAGCAATGATATTGTGGGCTCAAAATCTCGGACATCCAATTCAATTAGAGCACTGGGAACAGAGCTGGCAATGGACACAAAAATTTACTGCAGCTTAGAACCTAAAAGAGAACTATTATAAGCTTTTTCATAGATGGTACATGACACCAGAAAAATTAAAGAAGATATATAATACGGGAACAGGTCAGTGTTGGAAGTGTCAGGAGAATGTTGGAACACTATTTCATACGTGGTGGTCATGTCCTAAGGCTAAAAAATATTGGAATGATATACATAATATGATATGTAAAATATTGAGGGTTCAAATTGATAAGAAACCTGAACTGTACTTATTAAATATGACACATGTGTTAGATGGAACTGTTGCAAAGAAATATTGGTGAATAATGCTGTATATGATTACGACAGCCCGTATTGAATATGCAAGGCTATGGAAAACTGAGCAGATACCTACAATAGAGCAATAGTGGGCAACTTTTATTGAAAATCGGAATGCAGATATAGTCTCTCAGAGATTAAAAGGAAAATCAGATGATGACATTAACAAAGAATGGCAAATTGTTCTGGAAACGGGTAGGGTATTGACAGGTAATAATTCTTAATTCATGGTAGCATGAGTAGTTAGAAGTAAAAATCAGTGGAATATCATGGAACATGTAAAGTAGGGTCGAAGAGCAGGATCTAGCTTGTATGTTAACAAATGCAATGCGATGCATAATGTTGATATGTCAATGAAATAACAATATTGAAATCCAGAGAGGAGTGGAAGATAGCGGTAATAGTTCCGTAAAATGTACAATGAGAAATGTTGTTTTATACGATGTAATCACAATAAAATTAATTAAAAACGAAAAAGAAAAAAAAGAACATGAGGTTGAACTTAGGGGCTATCTTTGCCAGTCTTCCAAAGTTTTTTGTCTGAAAGCTGACTTAACCTGATGACAAGGTCCTCACAAGTTTCTAAGGTTAATAAATGGATTCCTAATGGTTTCCAACCTCCTTTGTAATCAAGAATTTGTTATTTTCAAGTAGCTTGCAAGCCAATAACTCATTAAAGACATTTCATTCTTACTGCAAATATGTTGTTATTGTTATGTGCCTTCAAATCAATTCTGACTTATGGTTACAGGTATTATTGTCAAGATTTATTCAGAGAAGGTTTACCATTGCCTTCAGTAAGGCTGAGAGAGTCTGATGAGCCCAGGGTTCCATGGCTGAGCAAGAATTTGAATCCTGGTCTCCCAGATTCCTAGTCCAACACTCAGACCACTATATCATGCTGGATAACAGTGGAACTTGTTATCTGTTGATATCCAGGCAATCTACTCTGCCTTATCCTTTTGATCACCTAAGTAGATTAATGTTGTTCCCCTATTCCTATATGAACCTTAATTTGGTATAGCTGTTTATTATTTATTATACTTTTAGACTATCCTATGACCAGAGTATTGCTATATACTATATAGTGCACAAAATCAGAAGACTGGAATTGGATTTATCACATCCAGTTGCTAAAACAGTAATCCTATATGGATATTCACAATAAAAAGGGGTTAAAATAAACTCCCTTTGTTGTCTGCTCTCTGTGTTGAGAACCATAGTCTCAACACATAGCAGAAACTCTGATTTTTCAGGATTTTAGATTGCTGGACTGCATTCATGTATAGCTCAGGCTCTCCTTTTCAAACGATTGCTCTTCACATTAAGAAAGCAATGTGGGCTGTGGGAGTGCTACCCTTCTTCTGCCCATAAATTCATATTAATCCTATCATGAATGCCTGAATAGGGTTACTGTGTATCTATTCCATTGCACCAATGTTCCAGTAACAGCTAAATTGACAATTTCTTTTTTTTTTTTCAGGTTTTTTAGAGCAGACATGAGCTCTTGTGGAAACAACTTGAAACAGGGTGAAAAAAGGAACTTCAGGAATATTCTTTGACAATTTTCCAAATAGTAGAAATGGGATTTTGTTGTAAACTGCCAACTGTTTAAAACTGTGACGTGTTTCTCTGAAGAGAAAAAGATACAACAGTTGTGGAAACTTTGGGGTAAAATATACTTCAGGAAGGAAAGAAAGCAAATAGAACTTCAAACTTGCAAGCTTTGAGCAACTTAATGCTTTTTACCCAAGAATATCTTGTCACGCCCAAGAGATGAAACTTCAGCTTCTATATATGTTTCACCTGCATCAGGGATAATGCACGCTTTTCCAAAATGTTCTCAGGTCTTTTGGGTTTACACTGCTTAGATTAGCTAGAATCTGTGCTCTCTTTGTCTGTTTCTAAATAGACTGTGGTAGCCATAAAGAAGATGCACAGCTGTGAAGGTACCTTCCTGTTTTCCATGCAGATGGAAAGATTTTCCTTTTATAACCCTGCAAGTAATCATGAACATTATGGTTCCTCATTCTGTCTCTCTGTAGCGTCTCTGCTGCAGACTTTCTTCTCCTGCCAAGAGGGATGAGAAGAGATCGCAGGCTTCCACTTTGCAATACTTTGAGCCATATCAAAATTGTCAAGTTGTTTCCAAACTGTATAAAGCAAACCTGAGGTACCTCTCATAATAAGCTTACGAGAACAGTAAAACAGAAAATGTTTCTTCTCTTCTGCAGTACGTGACAGCAGGGAACAACAGACACGTTCTCAGGAATGCTTTCTGTCCTAAACAGAGAGAACAGACCTATCACCAGGGCTGGCCCTAGGTGTTTTTTCTTTTTTAATGGAAAATACTGTTCAGTGTGCTCCCCTCAGCTTATCAAGGTAGTCCAACTTCTAGCCTAAAAAACCCTGAATTCTTTGCAGTTGCAGAAATCTGCATAGCTATTGTTTAGCTATTTTAATTTTTTAAATCTGGTTTTGTTACACATGGGGAGGGTAATGGTGAGAAGCAACACAGAAGCCTAATCACTGGAACTATTAAGATGGTTCTTTGATTTCTAAGATGTTTATGAGATGTCACATATTTTCAAGTGTATCTTCACAGTCCTAAGAGCTAGAAACTTCCTTTTTCAGCAGGATCAACAAACAAATGACAGCGAGATTTTCAGGGATCACTATCGAGTTCTTCTCTGGAATTATGGTGTACACACAGCCCTGATCCCCATCTATTTCCAGCAGCTTTCTAATGAAGTTGGGTAAATTTAATAGCAAATAAGGGTGAAAAACTTCTTGGAATGAAGTTTGGTATTTTTGTGGAGTAATTTCTGTTTTACAATCACAGAAACACATATTAAAGCAAATAAGCAGTGGTAAATTGTATGAACATACACCTTTTAAAAGGCCCAGATAGCCTGTAAATGACTTTTACAATGTAGCATAGGCTTCTCTGTGAAGGGAGTTTACATGTTGGTCCTTGAATGTCACTAAGTCCCTGTTAGATAGCTTTGTTGTACAAATGGATTGCACAGGCTTATGTTGGTTTAAATAAATCAGTTATGTTTTGTGTTAATTCTATCTTTTTTTGTTCCATATATATATAAAAAAGAGCACCGTTTTCTTGTTTAATTGAAATTAAATAAACATTTTAAAGGTGTATGAACAAACAGGAAAACCTTCTGAGGAACTTGGTTACTGGTCCATACAGAGGTGAAACTATTTAATAGGGATTACTGTACTCTTGACAGTGCAAGACAACTCTGTCAGGTGGCTGATGCCGGAGGTGGTAAGATGCTGGAGAGCAAAGCTGTATGCACCACAGCTTTGTTCATTTTCTAAACCAGTCTTTCTGCCAAGAAGTACAGTGGAGGATCCTGTCCCACTGCCACTGTGGGCAGTTTCTGTAGATGGAAGGTATGTAAATATGCAAATTTGCATGCCACTTTGCCCTTTGCCAATCCCTGGTGTTATAAGTGCTGAACTAACAACAATTAACACTCAGGCAATTATGATTTTGATGCTGATATTTTGAAACATTATTATTTGAGCAATAGAATAGTTGTTAACAAGATCTGTGCTTTTAATAAATTGTTATTGGTAAGTGGCTATGATGGGAATTTGAAGCTTGCAGCCCATAGTGCCATCTGATCCTGACCTTCTCACCTTCTCTGGTAGTATTGCTGGGAATACTATTGAAATGGGCACCTTACAATGTAGTGTAGCATTTGATTGACTTGCCAATTGACTGAATACCAGCTGTCTTCTGTAGAGGTTAAAACTAAAAGAGAAGTAAGAAGAAATAGGGGGCTATCACAATGTGGTGGAGGCTTCAAGGTAGGTGGGTTGCTTCTGGTAGAATTATGCTTAAAAACAAAGTGCATGCTCTCCATGCATTGTGTTTTCAAAGAAATTTGAAATTTGAGACTGCCAAAATTTGCCAATGTGATGGTAGATTAAGTATGATTGGTAGTGGTGACACATACATATGACTTGTGCTTCTGGAGGTGGTTTTGTGGCTGATCAGTAACTGCATACCTGTGGTCCTCCAGTGTAATGGTCTCTAGCATAGTCAGTGATAACCTATCTGGGAAGTGATGTGACTGCTGCTCTTGTTGTGTGCCTGCAAGTCATCTTTGACTTATGGTGACCTTAATGCAAAACTATTATGGGGTTTTCTTGGCAAGATTTGCTTGAAGGGGTTTTGCCTTTGCCTTCCTCTGAGGCTGAAAAACCATGGCTTGTCCAAGGTCACCCAGTGAGTTTCCATGACTGAGTAAGGGTTTGGCCCTGGTCTCCAGAGTTGTAGTTCAACATTCAAACCACTAAACCATGCTGGCTCAATAAAATAAAATAAAATAAAATAAATTCAAATAGGCATAACATGAAGCTTCTCCAGTGGTAGAGAAATGTGAAACCCACTTCTAAAGACTTGTTGTGTGCCTTCAATTTGTTTGCAACTTAATGGCAACCCTAGAATGTGATTTGTCCAAGGTTACCTGGTCGGCTTCCATGCCTGAGTGGGATTTGAACCTAGATCTCCTGCGCTCGAAGCACTACACCACACTGACGGATTTCTCAAAAATAAGTCATGCCAGACTAATCTTATCTCTTTTTATGATAGAGTTACTAGCTTGATAGATGAAGGGAATGCTGTGGATGTAGCATATCTCGATTTCAGTAAGGCCTTTGACAAAGTTCTCCATGACATTCTTGCAAAGAAGCTAGTAAAATGTGGGCTGGACAGAGCTACTGTCAGGTGGATCTGTAACTGGTTGACTGACTGTTCCCAAAGGGTGCTCACCAATGGCTGCTTTTCATCCTGGAGAGAAGTGACTAGCGGGGTGCCACAGGGTTCTATCCTGGGCCCAATGCTGTTCAATATCTTCATCAACGACTTGGATGAAGGAATAGAGGGCATGCTCTTCAGATTTGCAGATGACACCAAATTGGGAGGGGTTGTTAATACGCCAGAGGACAGGATCAAAATTCAAAATGACCTGGTCAGATTGGAGAGCTGGGCCAAGGCTAACAAAATGAAATTCAACAGAGAGAAGTGTAAGGTCCTACACTTAGGTAGAAAAAATGGAATGCAGAAATATAGGATGGGGGACATGTGGCTGGATGGCAGTATGCGTGAAAGGGATCTAGGAGTCTTAATAGACCACAAGCTGAACATGAGTCAGCAGTGTGATGCGGCAGCCAAGAAAGCCAATGCAATTCTCGGCTGCATCAATAGGAGTATGGTGTCTAGATCGAGGGAGGTACTGGTACCACTCTACTCTGCTTTGGTTAGACCTCATCTTGAATCCTGTGTCCAGTTCTGGGCACCCCAATTCAAGAAGGACATGGTCAAGCTGGAGCAGGTCCAGAGGAGGGCGACCAAAATGGTGAGGGGCCTGGAAGCCAAGCCCTATGAGGATAGACTTAGAGAGCTGGGTATGTTCAGTCTGCAGAAGAGAAGGTTAAGAGGGGACATGATAGCCATGTTTAAATATTTGAAGGGATGCCATGTAGAGGAGGGAGAGGGCTTGTTTTCTGCCGCTCCAGGGACCAGGACAAGGAGCAATGGATTCAAGCTGCAGGAAAGGAGATTCCACCTGAACCTCAGGAAGAACTTCCTGACAGTCAGGGCTGTCCAGCAGTGGAATATGCTGCCTCGGAGTGTAGTGGAGTCTCCTTCCTTGGAGGTTTTTAAGCAGAGGCTGGATGGCCATCTGTCGGGAGTGCTTTGAGGGTATTCCTGCATGGTGGGTTGGACTGGATGGCCTGTGTGGTCTCTTCCAACTCTACATTTCTATGATTCTATGACTCCCAACTGCTACTGTGCCTCCATTCAAATAATTGGTTTCCAGTTCTGAGATCATCATGCGAGTAGCCCCATGGAGGCCCCATGGCACAAGGTGAGAATGAGAGGAGAGATGTGTAGAAAGAGGGTTGGCCGACTGCCTCAGAAGTCTACAAAACAGTAGTTACAAACTATAGATGTCTCAACATTAGTAATATTAGCCTAAATAGGATTATCTCTTGGCCATCTATATTTTTTACGTCATGGTCAGAATCCTGTTGGGGGCTTATGTCTTCATAAATCAACTTAATGTCTGCAGGAATTAGAGTTGGGCAATTCCGTAATGTCTCTTTCCAGTAAAGGCATGCTATTAGGTTGCTGTTTAGGGCAGCCAGCAAAGTGACAGATGCACAATGCAACCAGTGCACACCAAACCTGTTGTGCATCGGGACGCAGGTTAGGGAATGCCAATGTGCATTAGGACACTCTTGCTGGTGTCCTGTTAGACATCTTTGCTATTTGCTAGCAGGGTTTCTTAGCCCATCTGCTACATAGCTAAGTATACATAAGTTACATAACATACACTGTCATACAGGATTCCAGCCAATACCGGTATTTGTTTAGCAGTAGCTCCAACTCACTCTCAGTCTCAATATATACCATTAAATCAGAGAGAATTTATTTTGGACCAGCCTGAGTTTTCGTAACAACAACACCCGAACCAAGTACAAGCAGGCCAGGTGAATAGGAATATTCTGGCTGAGAGTTAAATCAGATATGACATGTCTTGTTTTATGTTTTAGGCTTGTGTTGTATCTGAAACAAAAGTATAAATATAAATTAGCAGCGCATGCTGCCAAGTATTGTGTTGCATCTGAAATGCAAATAGGCAGAATAATCCAAGAGAACTGAAGTATATTGTGCATGCCACTAATTGCTACTTTCGTATTCATGTTATCATGTAAGAATAACTTTATTCTTACATGATAACCAATCAAGTAATAACACGTTCCAGCATTTATAATGGCTTTTGGTGTAGCAATCCAGCGTACAGAGATTTGAGGAGAGATCCTAGCAATCAGCTGCCTGGCAAAACAGACAGTCCAATTGTCATGACTCTGCGTAAGGCTGCTTTATAATAGAGGACTGGATGAGTAAGTGGAGGCAAGAGATTGCCTTGACTGCCTGAAGTGTATGTGCTTAACAGAATATGGCAGAACATGCAAGAAAATTGATGGTTGAGTCTCAGGAGTTCCTCAACAGAGAAGTCATTGCAGATTTTATTCCATAAAGACCAGTTTAGAACCCACAGTCATACTAGATTTGTCTGCACAGTAATAGCAAGTGACTGCTTGTGTCCATAGAGAGAGTGAGTGGTAGCAAGTACAGAGCACCTAAAATCTAGTTCTTCCTTGCAGATTGCATCAGAAGATGAAGCAATCCAAGGTGTGCCTAAAAACTCCCTTGATATGGAACTAGGGAGTGGAAAGCAGAATGGCATGAGGAGAAGGGAAGAGAAGCTGAGAGAGGGGGAAATGGGGATGGTATTCAGGAAAAATAAACAATTATTAAAAAAAAATTAACTGTGAGCAACAATAAACACAAAAGAATTGCAGAGGCTGTTGTTGCTGCTATTTGTTGTTTGCCTTATGGTGACTCTAAGGTGAAGCCACCATGAGATTTTCTTAGAAGAAATTTTCAGAGATTGTTTTCCACTGCCTTCCTCTGAAGCTGAAAGAGTGTGAGTTGCCCATGGTCACCCACTTGGTTTCGTTGGCTGAGCAGGGACTCGAACCATGGTCTCCAGAGTTATAGTCCAATGCTCAAATCACTACACTATGCTAGCTCATCTCAAGTAATAAAATGCAAGATTGTGTATTATATAACAATATGGGCTGGCATCCCACATTGCAGTTAATGGATTTATAACTTAAGAGTTATGAATCTGTAATTGCTCTGTATTCAGCTGTTGTATGTAGTTATGATGGTGGTACTATTGCTGTTATTGTAAATGCCTGAAAAATCCATCTTACAAATCCAGGGGAGCTGTTCTGAGTGATGACAGTCTGGTATACACTTGTGGGGTGCTCCAGAATGCCATGGGTAGCCTCTTCCCACTGTCAAGCCATGGTCTGGAGTGACACAATGCCAAGCACTCCCATTAATCAGCTATTGTGAATCATGGAAACAAACAACAGCCTCGTTTTTCAGGAAGCATGGATGTGATCTTGGAGGATACTTTGGACATGACTATGGTTCTATGCATAGAAGGGCTCCTATCAGTTCCTAAAGGAAGAACAGGTATGTGGTGACAGGTAATTCCCTGTTAAGAGGAACAGAAGCAGTGCAGTGTGGGCCTGGTAAGTAGTGCAGTGTGAGCCTTCTCAAGAGGTGTGCTGTCTCTGCAAAGATTTAACAGAGTGGTTGACAAAACTCATCAAGCCCATACCCCTTCTTTTTAATCAATATTGGAACAAATGATACTGCAAGATGTAGTGTTCAACATATTGCAAGTGAGTATGAAGACTGGGAAGGAGGCTAAAAGTAACTTGGGGCATGTGTTGTTTTTTCCTTGTTCGTTCTTGTTGAAAGACATGACCCAGGACTCATGGCTTTGTAGATGATGGTGTCAGGAAAAATTCAGCTTCTTGGACTATCCTCTGTGCTTTCACGAAGAAGGACTTCTCACAAGGGGTGGCTGCACAGCAGTTAGTAAGAACATATTTGCTAGGAACCTTGCAAACCTGATCAGGAGGACTTTAAACAGATTTACATGGGAGAGGAAGGCAGTATTCCAAAATGCAAAGGGACAGCAACTGGGGACAGTAGCCTCAGTAAAACAGAGAGAATTAAGCCAATAGTAAAACAAAGAGTCAACTGGAGAGAATAACTCACATTTTTAAAGGTCTTTACACTGATGCAGAGCGCATCAGGAAATAAGATTAATTTCAATGCTTAACAGAGGAAGGCAAATATGACAATAGGTATCACCTTGGCCTGGTGAGATAAGTCTCATGATTGGAATCTAGAAATGGAACAAACAAACAGACCAAACCGGAAAGAAGGAGGAGTAGCATTATATGTCAATAATGTGTACACCTGGTAAGGAGATCGATGACTTCGAGCACGGACAACAGGTTTGAAGCATTTAGGTGAGAATTAAAGGGAAGAAAAACAACCCTGCTACCGTGTTTCCCCGAAAATAAGACATACCCATAAAATAAGCCATAGCAGGATTTCTAAGCATTTGCACAATATAAGCCATACCCCGAAAATAAGACATAGTGATAGGCGTGGCTATGCAGCGTACCGGCGCGGGCAGCCCCATCAACAAGGTCGGCTCCCCCTGTCAGGTCCCGGTCATTCTGTGCGTGCTACAAGCTAAGGCATAGAGGGAGACAGGGTAGAAGCAGCAGGAGGAAGAAGGGGGAGCAAAAAACCTAAGGTTCCCAAGTTTCGCAAACTTTCTTTTTCTCCTCCCTCCAACCCCTCCCTCGCAGAATCCATCCTGGATATAGAATTCCTTTGGATGCTTTCCTTTAGTCACTCCCCTCCTCTTTCCACTGTACACTCCGGACCCCACCTCTCCCCTCCCACTTCCCTCCCCTTTACACAACTTTGTAAGACAATTCCCCCCCCCCCCGGCGTTCCCCCCTTCGTGCTCTTGAATCTAGCGAAGGTTAAGGAAGGGTAGGGGAAAGCCCCAAAACAGATGCAGGAAAGGAGACCCAAAACAATGCGCCAGCCCGCCCGATTCTCCCAACAATTGGAGGGGGCGAGGGAGGGATTACACCACCATGCTGAAGCCGAGAGTAAGGAGGTTTGGGGAGGAGAAGGGAATCCTGCTTGTTTGCAAACACGACGGTGGGCGGAGGTGGTCGAGACGAGTGGCGTTAAGGAGGAACTGCAAGGAAACGGGTTGCCAAGGGATCGAGGCGGAGGAGGGAAGGCTGGACTTAACTATATTTGAATAAATGTAGATTGTTGTTGTACCATACTTAATAAAAATAAGACATCCCCTGAAAATAAGCCATACTGTGTCTTCTTGAGGAAAAATAAATATAAGACAGTGTCTTATTTTCGGGGAAACACGGTATTACTGTGTGGTTCTACTGTAGACCCCCAAGGCAAACTGAAGATTTGTACGATGCCTTTCTAAACCAAATGACCAAACATTCATATAGGAGAGAAAGAACAGTAATGGGAGACTTCAACCCACCTGATATTTGTTGGAATCCATACATTGCCAAGAATATAAAGTCTAACAAATTCATCAAAAGCTTTGCAGACAATTTCATTTTACAGTAGCTATTTTGGATATGACCCTAGGCAACAGTGGGTCAATCGTGGGATCCTTGAGTGGGAGTGAACGTGTCCTCTTGGGATTTGTTGTACAGAGGAAAGGGAAAGCCAAATGTAGTCAGAGATGCTCTGAAAGCTAATTTCAGTAGGCTTAGGGAAATACTGAGTGAGATCTCCTGGTCAAAAATGCTCAAAAGGGAGTTTATGATGCATGAGATTTTCTTAAAGGTGAAATATTGAAGGCACAGTTGCAAACAATCTCAGGAAGAAAAATGAGAGATGTCTAAATAAACCAAGGTGGATTAGAAAGAACTTTTGGATGAGCTGATATTTAAAAGAAACATGTATAAGAAATGGAAGGAATACAAATGAGTAGCCAGTACTTTTAGGTGGGAAGTCAGAAAAACTAAAACTCAGGATGAGCTTAGGCTTACCAGAGAGGTTAAGAATAGTAAAAAGGGGTTTTCTGGCCATATTTGGAGGAAGAAATCTGACCCCTCCCCAACCTGATGTAAATATTATTCACCCACGTGCCAATCAGCAGCAGAATGGAACTCCTTCTTCCATGCAGCTCTGGAAAGTAGGTGGGCGGGGGGGGGGGAGGGTATGATCATGGCAGTAGGGTAATGGATTTGTATTCACAATCACTACCTAGTCATGGTTGTGACACTACTGCCATGATCAGAACTCCCTTCCGAACCTCCTTTAGTGGGCATCAGCTGCTTGGAGAAAAGGAGATCCATTCTGTCACTCATTGGAGCATGGGTAAATGAAATTTCCATAAGATTTGGGAGGAGCTGATTGGATCAGAAGTATGCTTAATTAGTAGCTGATACAAGATTCCAGCCTATATTTTGTACTATATTCCAGGGGTGGCCATCATGCAGTCATCCAGAGTTCGAGGGAAGTGCTCAGCATTCTGCACCATTGGCTGTGTTGGCTAGGGCTCATGGGAATTGCATCTCAACAACATCTGGAAGGTTGCACAATTCCAACTCCTGCAATCCAGCATTACTGTCCTGACTCTTTGTTTTGTTGGTTGTTACATTTGGAGTCAGGCGTCTCTAATTTGGAGTCTGTCGGTTTTGAATGTAACTGGCAAGGTTCCTCTTCTAGAACTAGCCCATTACTAATAGGAAATGGCTCAATGAGTTGTGAGCAAAATCAAGTTATTTTACAACCTGGGGAAAGTTGCTTTTAAATCTATACAGCCTAGAATTACTGTAATTTTGTTTACATATACATATATAACAATATATACTCAATTTTCATCCCTGTGTGTATATTAGCATAGACAAATTTTATGCAAAAAAAAATGTTCTCTTTAGTCCTTTATTTTGATGATATCTTTCCTTATTCCTCTTATGGCAATGAGTAAAAGAGACAGTAAAAGTGAAAAACACCCCTTGAATATTATTGCCTTTGGGATACTGGGGGAGCACTTGTATGAATCCTGGAATCTGAAAAACTAACCCATTTGTTCCTATGTGTTCTAGGCCCTATAAAGTCTGTAAGCAGTCTCTAAATTTCAGTATTCAGAAGTCATAGTGCTTGCATTACCCTTCTGGTACACATAGTCAGGAAACATTTACGGCTACATACCTCTTTCTCTCCATCTTCTGAACTACACATTCTGGAGTTTTCTGCTGCAAGCCTCTCGTTCTTTCTCCTACAAAAGGGTTTTGGCCAATAGGTTGCTATTCAGAAACAACCTGAGAGTAATCAACAATTTAGTTTTTGTGATAATGGGCTAACAGAAAATAGTAAAGACTTGGAACGACAATTGAGCAAAATTGAAGAAGAAAGTGCAAAGTCAGGGTTACACCTGAATCTTAAGAAAACAAATATGCGTGGGGGAGCTGCCAGATCAGGAAGTCAGCACACTGGGCCAAGAAACGGATGCTTGGAGGAATGTCACACAGAGGAGTAGGAGGGCCAGGAAGGAAACAGAGACTCTCAACCTACACAATCGCTTCAAAGTTCTTGGCCTTATGAACGATGAGGAGCGCCAGGAGGAGGGAACAGAATATCAACAAGAAGGAATCCAACATCGGCAACAGGAACTAGATCAACACTCCGAGCCTCAACAGAGTGTCCAGGCAGTCCTAGAAGAACCTGCTGGTCGAGGAGCCCCGGACAAGCCTCAGAGGAGGCGAGTTCTGGTTGTTGGGGACTCCTTGCTCAGAGGAACTGAAACGGCAATTTGCAAACCCGACAAGTTCAATCGAGAAGTCTGCTGTCTTCCTGGGGCCAAGATCAACCACATAACGGAGAGGCTAACCAGGCTAGTCAAGCCCACTGACCATAAGCCCCTCATTGTGGTTCATGTCGGAACCAATGACACTGAGAGGCACAGCTTTTACCACATCGCAAAGGACTACGAGCTTATGGGGACAAAGCTTAAGGACCTTGGTGCGCAGGTGGTCATTTCATCTCTCCTCCCTGTTCAAGGATATGGTGCACAAAGGGAAAGGGCGATAGCAGAGGTCAACAATTGGCTCCGCACATGGTGCCGCCAGCAACGGTTTGGGTTTTTGGAACACGGCCTGAATTTCCATGAACGTGGGCTTCTGGCAAGGGATGGGCTGCACCTCATGAAACTTGGCAAGAATGTTTTTGCAAACAGTCTTGCACGGAGGATTAAGAGGTCTTTAAACTAAGTTCTGCTGGGGAGGGAGACAATATTATTCAGGGCAAAGACACGGCAAGTTCAGGGGGGAAAGGCCCAAATTATATTGACCAAGTAGTACAAGCGTCCAATGGTGGGAGGAGTAGAAACTATAGTACAGGACTTGCAGGAAGGACCCGGGGATTTAAGTGTCTCTACACTAACGCGCAGAGTATGGGAAACAAGCAAGATGAACTTGAACTCCTAGTACAACAAAAAAAAATACGATTTGATAGGCATCACTGAGACCTGGTGGGGTGAGTCTCAGGATTGGAATGTAGGAATAGAGGGGTATAGCCTATTTTGTAGAAATAGACCAAACAAGAAAGGAGGAGGAGTAGCCTTGTATGTCAAGGATGTTTTCACCTGTGAAGAGATCCGTGACTTAAACCCAGAAAACCAGGTCGAGAGCATCTGGGTAAAAATTAAGGGAGCGAGAAACAATAGGGATATTCTGGTGGGGGTTTACTACAGACCTCCAGCCCAGACTGAGGACCTTGATGACGCCTTCCTCAACCAAATGACCGCACATTCAAAAAGGAGAGATACAGTAATAATAGGAGATTTCAATTACCCGGATATATGTTGGCAGTCAAACTCTGCCAAGACAGCAAGGTCCAGCAAGTTTCTTGCTTGTCTTGCAGACAATTTCATGGTCCAGAAGGTGGAAGAGCCCACAAGGGGATCAAATATTCTAGATCTGATCCTGACCAACAGGGATGACCTTGTTAATGAGGTAGAAGTGGTTGGATCTTTAGGGGGGAGTGACCATGTCCTATTGGAATTTGGCATTCAGTGGGAAGGAGAAGATACGTGTAGCCAGACAGTCATCTTAGATTTTAAAAAAGCGGACTTCTGTAAACTTAAGGAGCTGCTGGCTGAAATTCCGTGGTCAGGAATAGTGAAAGAGAAAGGAGTTCAGGAGGCATGGGAGTTCCTTAAAAGGGAGATACTGAAGGCACAGTCTAAAACTGTGCCAATAAGGAGGAAAAATGGAAGGCACCTGAAGAAACCAGAATGGTTGACTAAAGAACTCTCAGCTGAGCTAAGTGTTAAGAGAAACGTGTACAGGAAATGGAAGAGGGGGGAAACCACGAAAGAAGAATTTAAGCAAGTAGCCAGGAAATGTAGGGAGAAGGTCAGAAAGGCTAAAGCACAGAACGAACTTAGGCTGGCCAGAGACATTAAACACAATAAAAAGGGCTTTTTTAAATTTGTCCGCAGCAAAAGGAAAAAGAAAGAGGCGATAGGGTCGCTGCGCAGAGAAGATGGCGAATTACTAACAGGGGGAAGAGAAAAGGCAGAACTACTTAACACCTTCTTTGCCTCAGTTTTTTCCCAGAAGGATACAAGGCCTCAACCTGGTGGTTGGGGAGCAGGGGAGGAAGCAGGGGAAATGCGGTACATAATAGGTAGAGAGGTGGTACAAGAATACCTGGCCACACTGGATGAATTCAAGTCTCCAGGGCCAGATGAATTGCATCCTAGGATATTAAAAGAACTGGCAGAGGTCATTTCGGAACCACTTGCTATGGTCTTTGAGAAATCTTGGAGGACAGGAGAAGTTCCAGCAGACTGGAAGAGGGCAAATGTTGTCCCCATCTTCAAGAAGGGAAAAAAAGAGGACTCAAATAATTATCGCCCAGTCAGCCTGACGTCAGTACCCGGAAAGATCCTGGAGCAGATCATTAAGCAGTCAGTTTCTAATCACTTAGAAAGCAATGCGGTAATCACGAGAAGTCAACATGGATTTCTCAAAAATAAGTCATGCCAGACTAATCTTATTTCTTTTTATGATAGAGTTACTAGCTTGATAGATGAAGGGAATGCTGTGGATGTAGCATATCTCGATTTCCGTAAGGCCTTTGACAAAGTTCCCCACGACATTCTTGCAAAGAAGCTAATAAAATGCGGGCTGGACAGGGCTACTGTCAGGTGGATCTGTAACTGGTTGACTGACCGTTCCCAAAGGGTGCTCACCAATGGCTGCTTTTCATCCTGGAGAAAAGTGACTAGCGGGGTGCCACAGGGTTCTGTCCTGGGCCCAGTGCTGTGCAATATTTTCATCAACGACTTGGATGAAGGAATAGAGGGCATGCTCATCAGATTTGCAGACAACACCAAATTGGGAGGGGTTGCTAATACACCAGAGGACAGGATCAAAATTCAAAATGACCTGGTCAGATTGGAGAGCTAGGCCAAAGCTAACAAAATGAAATTCAACAGAGAGAAGTGTAAGGTCCTATACTTAGGTAGAAAAAATGGAATGCAGAAATATAGGATGGGGGACACGTGGCTAGATGGCAGTATGTGTGAAAGGGATCTAGGAGTCTTAATAGACCACAAGCTGAACATGAGTCAGCAATGTGATGCGGCAGCCAAGAAAGCCAATGCAATTCTCGGCTGCATCAATAGGAGTATGGTGTCTAGATCGAGGGAGGTACTGGTACCACTCTACTCTGCTTTGGTTAGACCTCATCTTGAATCCTGTGTCCAGTTCTGGGCACCCCAATTCAAGAAGGACATGGTCAAGCTGGAGCAGGTCCAGAGGAGGGCGACCAAAATGCTGAAGGGCCTGGAAGCCATGCCGTATGAGGATAGACTTAGAGAGCTGGGTATGTTCAGTCTGCAGAAGAGAAGGTTAAGAGGGGACATGATAGCTATGTTTAAATATTTGAAGGGGTGCCATGTAGAGGAAGGAGAGGGCTTGTTTTCTGCTGCTCCAGAGACCAGAACAAGGAGCAATGGATTCAAGCTGCAGGAAAGGAGATTCCACCTGAACCTCAGGAAGAACTTCCTGACGGTCAGGGCTGTCCGCCAGTGGAATAGGCTGCCTCGGAGTGTGGTGGAATCTCCGTCTTTGGAGGTTTTTAAGCAGAGGCTGGATGGCCATCTGTCGGGAGTGCTTTGAGGGTGTTCCTGCATGGCAGGGGGTTGGACTGGATGGCCCGTGTGGTCTCTTCCAACTCTACATTTCTGTAATACAATAATCACCACAGATGATTCACATAACTTGAATGTAGATGATGAAGTTTTCCAAATAGTAGAGGACTTCTATATCCTGGCTCAGTCATCCATCAGAATGGCCTGCAACAGTGAATTTTGATCTATAGGAGGAGTATTGCAAGCCTCCCCTTGCAGTGTGTTGAGAGAGAAGGCAGGAGGAAGGAGACAGTGTCAGGAGGGAGAGGAAAAGATAATGAGTGAGCCTACCTACTTCTGGTTGCTCTGACTACTGCTGGCATTTGTCCCTCATGGAAAGTGGACCTCAACAAAAAGTGGGTCCCAATCCCAGTTGTAAAAGACAGTTGAGATCAGTGGCGGAGCTTGGAGTGTGGGGAGGGGGGACAGGAGGGTGCAGGGCTACAGTATGAGGGGTGTGGCCACTGTGTATGGGGGCATGGCCAGAGTGTGTGGGGGCATGGCCAGGGTATGCGGGGGCGTGGCTATGGGCTGGGATGCCCCAAAAACGTTGCTACCTGGGGCAAACTATCTCCTGTGCCCCCCCCCGTCCTTACGTATCTAGATAACCTGTTCAGGTTATAACCCATCAGTTATAGACTGCAGGAGGAGATCAGAGGCTCTGCCCTGCTGAGGATTCAAAGTATAAAACTTTGTTGTCGTTGTGTTCCCTTAAGTTGTTTTGAACTTGTGCAGACCCTCAGGTGACCCAGTCACATATTTTTCTTGGCAAAATTTGTTCAGAGGGGTTTTGCTTCTGACGTCTCTGAGGCTGAGAGAGCCTGACTTGACCAAGGTCACCCAGTAGGTTTCTAAGGCTAAATGGGGAATTGAACCCTGGCCCCCAGAGTCGTAGTTCAACACTCAAACCTCTACACCATGCTGGCTCTCTAGTATAAAACTATATGGATATAATTACAATAGGAAAGTCAATTTTAAAGGGATCATACAAAATGAAAAAAGTATAGTTGTCTTTTTTTAAAAAAATGGCTCTGTACCTCTGCCTTTAATAGCACCCAGATTTACAGAAATTAAGCAAAAGAAGTATCTGTCGTCATCCTATCTGTGTGCCAGGAAATGGCCAATCTCCTTGTTAAAGTCATCCAGAGCAGGTCTGGGAAGAAAATCTGGCAAGCCTAGTCAAAGTTATATTGCGTAAATCTTGATTTTTAATATGCAGTTTATTAGAAATTGCCCTAATATGTAGTTTAGCCTATTTCTCTGTATCCTTTATGTTGAAAAGAATCATGCCCTCAGACTAAAATTACTTCAATTCCACTCATTTCAGATGTATGTCTTTTCAAGAAGGCTTGTTTAGAAGCAGATAGACTTAAAAAACTGCCTAATAGTATACTGTAGCTGCAATTCTATCCACTCCTCTTTTCAATATGCATTATTTTACTGCAGGAGACCATAATCTTAACTAGCTTGGGAAATTATGGCTTGTGAAACTACACCTGTGTCCACAGATGGCTCAGATCAGAATATACAGTGCTGATATTCCAAACACAAAGCTGCAATTTAGATTTATCTAAGCCTTAAGTGGGTGGATGGGCATGGAATACTTGCATCACCAAGATCTGGAAAGGAACTGGATGAATTTCATGCCTCAGTTGTAAACCAGGGAGGTTTGCAAGGAAGTGCATCAGGAGGAATCTCTTCAGATTCATACAAAGGTGAGATACCTGCTCTCCTCATCTTTTGAAATATGCTTTCGGAAATATTTTCTTGTTCTGTTTGGGAAGGCAAAGGAGAATATCTCCCTTAAACATAAGTGTTTTTTTTTAAAGGTAGATGTTTTCTCGTACGTAAAACTACGGTAAAGCAAGAATATAATTTATCTGTATGTTATTGTGTGCCTTCCAGTAGTTTCTGACTTGTGTCATCCCTAAGTCAACCTGTCATGGAGTTTTCTTGGCAAGATTTGTTCAGAGAGTATTTGCCTGTTTATTACTGCAGTTTCTTTCCTCTATTATTTTACTGAACGGATGATTGGATAAGGATTTTTATCTTCTGCTTGGACCCCCCCCCCCCGGTGCTGGTCTCTCGTTGTTACCTGGTAAGCAAACAGATTTCCACCAGCTTCAGTGGCACTGTCTGCCTTCCTGTTCAGTTACAATTACTTCCCAGTTTGTGTGTTTCAGGTGGGTTTAATTCAATGTTCAGGCTTCCTTTAGGCAGTACTTGAATAACTGGAGGAGGGACTTTGCCCTGACCTTTTCAGATCTCCTATCTATGGTTCATATAATAGTGCTCATAATCTGATTAAAATTGAGAGATGTCAGGGAAGGGGCTTGTGGTTGTTTTCCTTAAGGGTTCTCTACTTCACCATGTAGAGCTGGCATGCTATAGTGGTTTGAGTGCTGGACTTGGAAACTGATCAGATAATCTTGGGCAAGTCACACTCTCTCAGCCTAAGAAGAAGGTAATGGCAAACATACTCTGATGAAACCTTCCTAAGAAAAGTCCTGGTTAGGGTTGTCAAATATCAGGCTCACAACTTAAAGACATATCACAACAACAGCAGAAGCAGCAACTTCACCATGTCCTTCCATAACCTGAGCTCACAAAGCAGGTGAAATATACCAAAATGGAAACACAGAAATGGCCACTATTCTGATATCTCACTAATGACAGAGAGAGTTCAATAAGTTTGTCTGTACTTTATTTGTTATTCTCTGAATAGATGACAATCAAGGGAAGACATGGTGGGAGGGGGATATTTTGTCATTTTTGTTATTTACAATAAAAATAGAAACATAAAGAAATATGACCATGAAATACAATGCCGCTAAGAAGAAGGTGCATGAGTTCACAGTTTTTAAATAGGTAATAGGCATTTTATGTGATTTTAGGAAGTTGAGCTTTAATTGGATTGTTTAATACTAAAGTTTCAATTAGATTGATGGTTCAGTGCTTTTAAAACTTTTTGTACTACTTATTATTTTTTTATAACTTACTTTCTAAGCTACTTTGGGTCCCCTTTTGCGGAGACAGGTGACCTATAAATCAACCCACGAAGAATAAAGTGAACAAATAGTAAAGAAAATAAAAATGGATGTGTTTATTTGGAGCTGTCTGGGGTTGATTCTCTACAATATCTATGTTCTAGATCTGAGATGTTTCAAAATCATAACATCTAATTTAAAGGCACTCTTATTGGATATATTTTCGTACATCTTTTGTTATGCCCAAAATATAGCAGAGATTGCTCCCACAGCTTTGGAAGCGTGCCCAGCAGCAGAGGATACCTTAGCAGCAATGCACTGTAGCCAGGAAAAACTCACCCACGCCAATTCTTTTCTTCCATCAAGGAGGCAATCTATTCTTGAGTTACACTGTGTACATATTTACAAGATTCTCCAGAAAGCATTCCAGCATCCCCCTGCTTGCTCTTTCTGACAGGGCTTCCAGCAGACACATCAAGCACCATGTACAACTTGCTGGCTAGCTATCAGCCAGATTTATACTCACACTAGCTGATGCAATCCTGCCAGCCTTTGCATTCTCCCCACACCTGATGCAACCTTCTCCCCTGGTTGCTCATCAGCATGACTCAGCCGAAGTCACATGGCTCTCCACAGGTGCACTTAACGACCCACATCACAAAGTATTTTTCTACAGGTTTGGTCCAACCTTTATTGACATCTTCATATATACATACACACATACACATTTATATTTACAGTCACAGGATTAAAGGTTTGTTTGTTTTTTCCCCCTCTCACTGGTATAACTGTAACAAAGCCCATTTCTGCACTACACTGTTATAGTGCTATTATTCCACTTTCAACATCCTATGGAATCCTGGGGTTTGCAGTTCAGGAAGAGGCATTTAGAATTCTCAACCAGAGAGCTCTTTGGTCTCAGTAAACTACAAACCCCAGCATTCCACAGGATGTTGAAAGTGAAATAATAGCACTATAACTAGGGATGGGCCAACCGACTCCTCGAATCTTTGGCAGGGATTCGAGATACTTTTGAATCCGCCACTCAAACAGTTTGTTGGAGACCAGGACGCCTGAAAACCTGGGAGACCGGTACGCCTGAAAACTTGGGAGACCGGGATGCCTGAAAACTTGGGACCAGGATGGGATCCCACTCCTCACATGTTTCCCCACCCAACGTGGGCACGGGTGATTGGCCGGCAGACCGGCATAAAGCCTCGCACACACTGGAGGCCGCCATTTCTCCCTCCTGCTGCCTGTGCCCCTAGTGCTGCCTCTCCCTGCTGCTGCCTCCCTCTGCAGGGTAATTTTGGGATAGGGGTTGGGAGGTGAGGGACAGAGGAGCAAAACTAAGTTGGGGGGGCTAGGAGCTTGTGGGAATGTTCTAGGGGGATCCAAAGACTGCAAAAAGGGGTTCACGGGTTCCATGCAAGCCATGCCAGCCATACTTTCCCCTTTACCAGCTTGGTCAGTTCTGGGACTAAGATTGTCAGGATGCCACTTCCTCTCTTAGGCCCTTTCCACATGTATGTGGGGAGGAACAGGCGAAAACACCCAAAAACGGAGCTTACCTGAAGCCGGGTAAGTCTGTCGCTACACGGAGCAGCGTGAGCTCGCTGCTCCGCAGTCCTCCGGCGTCCCAAATGGCGGCTTCCGGTTGGTGGAGGCTCTCCACCAACCGGAGAAGCTCGCCAGCTGGAAGCCCGCCCCCGGCAGATCTGCAGGCACGCAGTTGCGCGTGCCTGCAAATCCACTTCGGAGCCGGGCGACGGAGCGGCGCGGGGCTGCGCGCTCCATGCTTTTTAAAAACCTCGAAAAAGAGGTTATTACAAAACACGCAGCGCGGCTAGTTCCGGCCGCTCCTGAGTGGATTCTGGTGTGGAACTACAAAAAGTAGTCCACGCCAGTCCACTCTACGGTGTAGAAGACCTCCATGAGAGGTCGCTCTGCACCATTTCAGAAGCCCAGTATGGAAATGGCCTTAGTTTCTGTGTCTTGAATACATGAATACTTCAATTAACCCATTTTGAAGCTCCCTTTTAGAAAGTATTTTTATGCTTCTCCTTTTCCTCTTTTTCCTCTGTCTAGCTGCAAGTTTATAACTAGCATTGCCATTGGAAAAGTTGCAAAAAAGAGCTGGAGAAACACAGACTTTTGGTCTTGTGTTGCAGCAGCATGTCTGTGGTAAACAATGAATGCCAAAAAACGTGAGCTGGGAAAGAATGGGATTCTACTCTAGCTGATTCTATAGGAGGAGTGTGTGTTGCCTACAACAAACAAGGTGAACAGTAGCTGCCTCCAGAAGCGTTTACTGAGCATGCATTAATCTGTATTATTTTTTTATTTGAGACTGGAGGGTAGGGATTGGGAATTGTTGAGACAGTCCTAGAGATTTGATTTGAGTGTCCCTTGCAGGACTTGAGGGTAGAGAATTGACTGGACTAGAGGCTTGTTTGTGTGTATGTGTGTGTGTGTTTTTTAAAGTGCTTTCTTTGTTGCAGGACTTGAGACTTGACTCTTGAGACTGCAGAGTGCAGAACTGAGATTGGACTAGAGGCTGTTTGTTTGTTTGTTTGTGTGTTTTAAGTGCCTTCCTTGTTGCAGGACTTGAGACTTGACTGGAAGGTACAGTCTTCTTGAGATTTCAAGGACAGCTGAACATTTCTTTGCATCGCCCCCATGCAAAGCTCTTTCATACACAATTCTGGGGTTTGTAGTTTTACAAGGTGTCACAGCCTTCTCTGCCAAAGTGTGCTGGCGCATCATCAAACTACAAATCCCAGGGTGCCGGAAGGAGCTATGCAAAGAAAAGCTAGTTTTGATCTGGATTATCTGTATACTGTAATATGTGGCCCCTTTTACATAGGCAGGAAAATGTGGGATTAGTCTACATTTTCCTGCCTGTATAGAAAGGGCCTTCATGTCATTTTCAATCTGGGGAGATGCTGAGGCAAAACTATGACAATTGTCCTGGCCAGATTTCTTCAGAGGGAGGTTTGCCTTTGCCTAGGCTTTTGCTAAAGCTGAGAGAGTTTGTCTTGCCCAAGATTATCCTTCTTTCCCTTGCTTTTTAAACCCTTTTTGAAAAAAGGATTTAAAAGATTCGAGATCTGTGAGATTTGTGGATTCCCAGAACCTTCCAGGGATTCAGATCCAGATTCGGATTTGGAAAATTCTGGATTCATCCCATTCCTAGTGCAGAAATGGCCAAATTAGCCCAGAGTGATGCCTGGAGCACTTCTGTGGGATAACATGTGGTTGGAATTACTGTGCACTTTCTTCGCATTATAAGGCAAAATTCTTCAAAAAATAAAAAATAAAAAAATGAAAAAACATAACTAGGGAATGCACTTTGTTGGCTTGTTTGTCTCTGAAGCAGAATCTCACCTTGTTTCCAAAGCCTCCCATTGATTAGAATGGGAATGTCAACAGAGACCTCTAAATTTTTTATTTGTTGGGGAAACTGTGTGAAATTCAAAGTCACAGTAGCCTCTTCAGAAAGGAAAAAGCTCGCAAAATTTTGTCCCAATGGGCAGAAGGGCTTTTGTGCCTGGCATCTCTATATCTGAGTTTTTCTTTTTCTTGTCTTTTCTTTTTTTCTTTTTTTTAAGAAAGGGAAACTTTCCCACTCACTGCTTTCCAAGTTTCCTAGAAGTTAAAGAAGGTGTGGAAGAGGAAAATTTCCCTTAATTTGCTTGGAACCGTTTGTTGCTCTTTTCCAGTCATTCATGGACCCCAGAACAGGTGAGTAGGATGGGCGTTCACCCCAAGATTGGGCGGGTAAGGCTGAGGCCTTCCTGAAATACTCTGACAAAGCTGGACCACAGTCACTTCACACTAGAGAACTATAGTGCTATTATTCCATTTTAACTGCCATTATTCTATTCTATGGAATTGTGGGATTGGCAGTTTAGGGAGGGGCGTTTAGATTTCTCAGCCAGATTGATCATTCATTCATTCATTCATTCATTCATTCATTATATTTGTGTGCCGCCTTTCTCCCAGAATGGGACCCAGTGGGTGACCTTGGGCAAGTCGCACACACTCTAGATAGTTCTAGTGGTTCACCAAAGCACATACCCCAGGATATCATAGGATGGAACCGTGGCAGATAAAGTGAAATAATAGCACTACAGTTGTGCAGTGTGAATGGGCCTCAAGACTCATATGTAGTTGAGTCTTCCTTGAATTATGAATCAGAAGTGTACACTAGATGATCAGGCATTAAGAAATATGAAAAAGACAATTGTTGTTGAGTCCTCCCAGAAATAATATAGGTTGTCTGAAGTCTATCCTGTGCACACTAACTTGGGAGTTAGCTACAGTGAATTACATTATTACTATTAATATTATTTCCAAAATGGGGACTCTAAGCAGTTCACAATTTTAAAACAATACAATTAAAAATATTCATAAAATGAATATTAAATAGACTTAAATTGTTTACAATATTAAAACAATTATACCTAAGTAGAAGAATAAAATACAATTAAAAAAGCTCTTTTAAAAACAATTAAAACAATATAGCCCCCCCTAGACTATTCTTTAAAACTTTTTATTTTAAATATCCATCTGATTAAAAAGGGTTTTAGTCTGTTGATGGAAGAAGAAGAAGGAAGAGCCATTCCGACATCCCTAGGAAAGGAGTTCCAAAGTCTGGCGGGAGGCACTGAGAAGGCCCTCTCTCGTGACCACAGTTAACTATGTTTGCAATGTTGGTGAGACTGAGAGAAGGGCCTCTCCTGATGATCTTAGATCCCAGGCTGGCTTATACAGGGTGATATAGGATGCCAAATAGCCTGGACCAGAGCCATATAGGGCTTTATAGGTCATAAACAACACTTTGAATTGTGCCTGGAAGCAAACTGGCAGCTAGTGGAGCTGTTTCAACAGGGGTGTACTATGGTCATTGTAACCTGCCCCAGTTAACAGCCTGGTTTCATCTCTTTGGACCAGCCGAAGTTTCCAAACACTCTTCAAAGGCAGTCCCAAATACAGTATGTTACAGTAGTCCAAGCAGGATGTAGCTAAGGCATATGTACCACTGTGGCCAGAGCTGGTGTCTCAAGAAATGGGTGCAGTTAGTGGACAAGCTTTAAATGAGCAAAAGCACTCCTGGCCACTGCAGAATCCTGGGGTCCAACAGGAAACCTGTGTCTTCAGAGGAGTGTAACCCCATCCAGCACATGCTCAATTCCTATTCTCTGATCTGCCTTCTGACTGACAAAGAGCACCTCTGTTTGTCTGGATTAAGTTTCAATCTGTTTGTCCTCATCTGGTCCTTTACTGATAACAGACACTGATTCAGGAACAGGACAGCTTCCATGGATTGGGGTGGAAAGGAGTAATAATGCTGAGTGTCATTTGGGTGTCATTGGATGGCACCTCACCCCAAAACTCTGGATGACCTCTACCAGTGGTTTCATGTATATGTTAAATAGCATGGCAGATAAAACAGAACACTGAGGGACCCCACATGGCAACGGCCAGAGAGTCGAACAGGAGTCCCAGCACCACCTTCTGGGTTTGCCCCTCCAGGAAGGAATGGAGGCACTATAAAATGATGCTCCAGGTCCCATCCCAGTGAAGTGGCCTGGAAGGATACCATGGTCAATGGTATTGAAAGCCACAGAGAGGTATAGGAGAACCAACAGAGACACACTCTCTCTGTTCAGTTCCCTGCATAGGTCATCCACCAAGGAGACCAAAACTGCCTCAGTTCCATAACCAGACTGAAACCAGATTGAAATGATCTAGATAATCCATTTCATCCAGAAACACTTGGAGGTGGAAGACCACCACATGCTCTAATACCTGGCCCCAAACTGGTAGGCTGGACACTTGCTGATAATTATCTAGTATAGAGGCATTCAATGATGTTTTTTTTTCCAACAAAGGCCTCACCACATATTCCTTTAGGCAAGTTGGAATACAGTTGTGCTGTAAGGAGGAATTGACTACCCCCAGCACTCACTCAGCCAGTCCCCCTCTGGCTTGTTTGATAATCTAGGAAGGGTAAGGGTCTAGCAGACATGTGTGGTGGTTCTCACCTCTCCAAGGATCCTGTCCACATATTCAACCTACATAAAGACCCTCAGAAAGGGCAGAAAATGCATGAGAGACTGACATAGGCCTTCAAGGTGGAAGCAGATCCAAAAAGAACAGGGCAGAGACCTCAGACAGAGATGACAGCTGGCCCAAACAGAGGGAAACTGGATCTGGAATAATGGGCAGCCCTCCAACAACAACAACAACAACAACAACTATGTCTTAGCTGCCTCTCCCTATGGACCGAGGTGGGAAACAACAGATTAAAAGACAGAGCCCCACCCCTTTTGCAGGGGTTCAGGATGTGTGAGCCTCTTCCCACTTCCCTTGTGTATTGCCTCATCACAGGTTCTCAGCACTGGGGACAGAGGCAAGGGAATGGGAGAGGGGAGCTCTGGAGAGGAGAAAGAAGGGTCACACGAGTCTTCCCTCCTGCCCCCATTCCCTTTCCTTTTTGCCTTGGCATGACTTCTCTGTGCTGGGGTCAAAGACAAAGAAATGGGAGGGGGAGCCCCAGAAGGGAGAAGGAAGACACATGTGTACCTCTCCCCTATTTTCTTGTCTTTTGTCCAGGTTCTTGCTTTCCTTCTCTGTGCTCAGCAAAATGCAGGGGAGTGGGAGGAGAATGGGGGGGGGGGAGGCATACACGTATCTCGTGAATAGTCAAATTTGTGAATGTCAAACCTGAGAATACGGAGGGAGGACTGTACAGCAGCAAATAGACACATAACACAGTTGAAACATGAACATCAATTAAAAGTACACAATCAGTTAAAAAGGGCATAGCATCAGTTAAAAAAACATACAGATGAAGAGCAATTCATACTGTAAAAACTTATAATTTAAAAGCTTGTGATCCTTCAAATAGAGGATGCCTTCACACAGAGGACCAGACACGTAGGCAAACCAACGAAAACTACTACTGTGCTGTTGAGAGTGAAAGGAGCCAAACTATATGTAAATCACCTCCCAACTGCACAAACATTTAATTATTTCTGCCTTTTCTTCATTGGTAAGATAGTTAAACAGCATTTTAAGGTTTGTATTAAATTGTTTAATACTTGCTGGCATTAAATTCTTTAGCATACATACGTATAAATCTAGTTGTATTACTTATTAACATTTTTGTATTACTTATTCACATTTTTAGTCTTTGCATATTGATAGCTATTCATCTCCATTGTTTCCCAGGAGTGGTGAAAACAACTGGTCTTCAGGAAATCATCATTGGTTATAGGTAATAATGAATTTATTAATTAGGAATAATCATATACAAAGAATGTAAAACATGTATTGACACTGGCTTTTTCTGTCAGTTTTTGATTTTTGAAGTGTACGTCTTAATTCTTTTTTACACTGTAATTTTCAATGTCAGGTGAGCTTTTTGCCTCCTGCTTTCTTCAGATGTGTGAAGGAGGGAAAATGCACAGAAGCCTTTGTGTTTGAAGGCAGTATACATTTGTATACTCAGCATCTACTGCTAAAGTCATCAGTGATGGGGAAAAGAGTGGAATATGAATAAAGTGAATGAACGAACCTGTAATGCACATGACATTCTTGGACAAGTCTCATCATTAGTGATCATGGCTATCATCAGCTGGACCTAATGAGAGATAAATGCAGCAGCATTTGGAGAGGTACAGGTTTTCCACCAATTCTGAAGGATAAACTTGAGTCCTTCTGTATTAATTAAGAAAAACCCAAATGTTCTTGTCATCAATCTTGCATAAAATATTCAAATTTGGCCCTGAAAAAAGATTAGTGAGGGTACATCTGCAATAAAACCTTGTTATGCTGCTGCTACAAGAGTGCCTTAGATTACTGTTGGAAATCAGAAAAAGTACTACAGGTGAGGATGGTGACATTGAGTCAGTTACTGTTGTGAAGCCACAATCAGACAAAACTGGAGTGAAATATCACCCTGGAATATGTGGAATCAAACTATTTGGGTGACAAAAGCTAGGACGTGGCTGAAGGGATGCTATTCCACATCTCTGTGCTACAAACCCTATGTGTTTGGCACTAGCCATGCCCCGAATGGCCATGCTCAATAGGAATTCAAAAGTGTCAGTCAAAATGCAGTGGAACCAAGGCAATGTTAGTCCTGTTTGGCTTTTTGTGTGTCCTCTAATTTGTGTCCCATGTGTCCTCTAATTTACCTCGGTGTTGCAGAGTGGACGCAATCTCACTTCTCATTAGTCGGGGCCCAAATGCCAGCCAGCCAGCCAGCCAGCCAGCCAGCCAGCCAGCCAGCCAGTCAGTTAGTTTATTGTATTTAAGCAACCAGCTATTATACACACATATAGAAAAAGTAATGGGAAAAAGTCAAATAAATTAATTTATATGTAATAGTTAGTCTACAACAGATGAATCACTTTCAGTGCCCCCCCTTACACTTTATAGCATGTAATTATAAGGCCTTAAAAAGAAATTTGGATGTTCTAAAGGATACATATTTCTCAGCATCAGAAAACAGACCTTCACAGGGGAGGAGCTTCCCTTAGCAGATTTCAGTAAAGGAAAAATATAATTATTCCTAAGATCATTATAAGTAGGGGATTCAAACAGTGCGTGAATTAAATCTTCTATTGAGACAAAGTTGCAACCCCATACTCTCTCCTTCATAGAACACTCTTATATCAGCCCATCCGAGCTGCCAGTGGGAGAACATTTAATCTAGCATGTAGAAAGGCTAACCTCATTTTAATATTTGGAAGGTCTGCCAGGTAACTTGGAAGAGATAGATATAGTGGGGTGAAGGAAACAAAAAAATTATTGGATTGGCAGGACTTAATCTCAATAATCTGAGATTGCATCTCAGGCCATTTCCATACCGGGCTTCTAAAACGGTGTAGAGCAACCTCTAACGGAGGTCTTCTACACCGCAGAGTGGACTGGCGTGGACTACTTTTCGTAGTTCCACACCAGAATCCACTCAGGAGAGGCCAGAACTAGCCGGGCTGCGTGTTTTTTAAAAACCTCTTTTTCGAGGTTTTTAAAAAGCACGGAGCGCGCAGCCCCGTGCCGCTCCGTCGCCCGGCTCTAAAGTGGATTTGCAGGCGTGCGCAAGTGCGTGCCTGCAGATCTGCCAGGGGCGGGCTTCCAACTGGCGAGCTTCTCCGGTTGGTGGAGAGCCTCCACCAACCAGAAGCTGCCATCTGGGACGTCGGAGGAGTGTGGAGCAGCGAGCTCGCGCTGCTCCGCGTAGCGACGGACTTACCCGGCTGTGGGTAAGCTCCGTTTTAGCGTGTTTTCGCCCATTCCCCCCCCACATGTGAAAAGGGCCTCAGTATACTTGAATTGAGGCCCAAGTGCATTCTCAGCTTATAAATATGCAAAGTTTCTTAGAAAAAGTACAGTATTGGCTTAGCACTAGCTTCTGAATGTCGGTTTGGACTGATGGAAGCTTCTCAAAATCTCAAAGTGGCATTTTCCTTGCATTCTGCTATGTGAAAATAGATGACAAGGATTGACCATGCTATGGCCAACTGTGTACTATGCCACTGCTTGCACCTTTTACTATGGTAAATCATTTTCTTGACAACTCCATACATGAAGATATATAAGAGACACAAAGCACTACAGTACTTAACAATTACTTACACAGATGCCATCCCTTAGGAGTGGAGGCCTTTGGTTACTATGCCCCGAAACCAGGCATGACAGGGGGATATCAAAGAAGTATGGGAGAATACTTTCAAAGCTAAGAATGATTCATATTCAAACTCCAGAAAAAAAATTCATAGAATCATAGAGTTGGAAGAGACCACAATGATCACTGAGTCCAAAATTCTGTCCTAAAAAATTTGGGCCTAGATCTTATTAAAAGTCCAACTAGATTAGACTCATTGAATCAAGAGGATTTACATATGTCAAAAATTAATTCAATGGGTACTTAGTTTTCTCACTGCCACTTTCCACAAACATTTGCTATATTAATATGGTTTTGCTGGGTTAAGTTACTGGAAGGGTTTTTAGTACAAGTCTCATTTTGTTTCATTTAACCTTGTGCAGCAGACATTTCTTAGGCCATTTCCACACTACACTGTTATAGTGCTATTATTCCATTTTCAACATCCTATGGAATCCTGGGGTTTACAGTTTGGGGAGAGGCATTTAGAATTCTCAGCCAGAGAGCTCTTTGGCCTCAGTAAATGACAAACCCAAGAATTCTACAGGATGTTGAAAGTAGAATAGCAGCACTGGAACAGTGTAGTACAGAAATGGCCTTGGTGAATTGTGATTATTCTGAATTCAGTGGAATAAATTTATAACTAAGAAACTGTAGCCCAAGAGAATGTTCTGTTGCATCCTTTCCTCATACTAAAGTTTAAATATCACCCCCACCCTTTGTTGACCTCATAGGAAGAACTTCCAGAAACAGCAATTGAAGGCAAGGGTGACCATGAAGCGGCTGAAGGATTCTGTCTACTGGCTGTATTTTCAATACTTGCTTATTACCTGCTGCATTGACATGGAGCCCTGGGAAAAAGTAGTTACACATATTTTCATAGCCACTGTGGTTACTATGTTGATCTTCACGGCTTTTATGTTCATTCCTATGCATCTCCGCCTGGCTTTTCAGTTTTTTCTGCAGTTATGAGTTGAGTAGCCAGAGAAGACATGGACTTGATACTTGTCATGCCTAAGATTGTGTGACCATGTAACTTCATTGCATTTTTGTAAATAGAACTATTTTAAAGCATATGTATGCCTCTCTTCCCACTCCCCATTTTGTCCCCTGCACTACTATATGTGCTTGCAAGTTCTGACAAATGAGTTTATGTCTGTGAATCATGGAGAGTAAAGGAAGATCCCATAGGCCACCTAAGTTTAAACAAAGTTTAAAGAAAGTGAATGAGCTAGCAAGGAGGCAGTAAAAAATGTAGAGAAAGAGAAGGCAAAAATGAAAATATGCATGATTAAATACAATTTAAGGTGGTCCCATGTTTCAGGGTGGTATGAAACATGCATCCAGTGTGTAAAAAGGAAGATTGAAAACTGGATTAAACTGTGATTCACCCTAAAGAAAGGCTATCCAACCTCAGCAATTTTCAATTTACATTGTCACAAATAAACAGGCAAATACTTGTGTGGAAAGGCAGCCACTGCTGTCACGCATTCCATGTTAATAAAATTTCTTTGACCTGCTGTTGCTGATGCTGATTCAGTTGATCCATGAAAACTTCAAAGCAAATAGCTAAATTGTCTTATTAGACATTTTGATCCATGGCTGAAATTTAGAGGCCTCTTATCTCTTTCTAGAAAGACAGCTGGAAATTAGGTAGCAACAGGGCTAGATTGTTATGAGATCACTTGAAGGGAGAGTCAGCCAGTGGAAGAGAATCAAAGAACGAACAAACAGAAGTTCCATCCTATTAAAGTGAATTAATGGTAGGTATTGCCTTGTTACCCACATTCTTTGCCTAAGAAAACCCTATGAAATTCATGAGATTGCTGTAAGTTGACAGGTGACTTGAGGGCACACACACTTGTTAAAGTGGGAGATTTTTTGTTTGACTGCTTAATTCTCTTTATCTGGAAATCTAAATTGCTAGAGGAAAAATAAGTTAAAATTGATGCACTAATTTTCCAAATGCAAAGATTTTATTTCTTAAATCAAAGGAAAGCCCCATGTTTCAAGAGAACTGAAATATGGTGTAGTCTTAACAGAGAAATGTCTGGGATTTTTTTTTTTTAATTAATGAAAGCCATTCTGTTGTGTGACCAAATAGTAAGCTCCAGTACTTTTAATAACAACAGAAAAACCCCTACATTATTGAACAAGTTGATGTAATATATATAGATACATGAGAGGTGCGAGATAGAAATGACATAATTCTATTTTTACTGCTGTCCTTACCTCTGTACTTCTGAAATCAACATACATAGCTTTGGTTTGCTTTTCTCTGGTTGTGCCTGCAAGCCAGAAGAGATTGTGTCACACTTCTTTCTTTTTTCCTCGTGCAGAAAAGTCTTGTGGTAACAATACTGGATTAGCAATGGGGAGGTGCAGGTTAAAACCCCCACTCCCGTTCCCCCAGAAGTCTGCTAGATGAGTTTCCTGACCTATTTTCAGGGGTTTGTCAGGAGAAAATAGGAATGGTGATGGTGGTAGGTATCAACTGGTATGTATCTTCCCCTAAGTTCCTTAGAAGAAAAGTGGGATAAAAATGAGAGAATCATGATGGCTTTAAAAAATGAGAAGATTATAACCTCCATCATTTCACAAATGAAAACTGGAACATGTGTGGCCAAGCCATAGCAGAGTCTGCCCAAGCTGGCAAGAGCTATTAATAAGAAGGAACACACAAGGACAGCAGCTTGCTTTTGCCTGAACTTGCAGAAAAGGGCAAAATTCCAGCCCTTCCTCTCTTCTTCCTCTACTAACTTGAGGGCAAACTGCTTTTGCCCTTTGAACGCGGTTTGCAGCAATGGAAAAGAGCTGAGGACAAAAGGGGAAAGTGGGAGGAGGAGAGAAGAACTGGGGCATTTTAAGAGCTGCTGAAAAAGTAAGATAACAGAGGATCCAATCCCAACTCAGATAGCTGGAGGGAATGGAACAAAAAAGTGAAACAGCATGTATGTGTTAGGTATTGAACTAGGCCTTCCATATGTTGTTCTTGTTTAGGAAGTAGTGAAAAAAAAAATCCTCCCCTGCCCCTCTGCTGCTATACAGATCTTGCCTTTGGTTTCAGGTTTCAGTCCCGAAAATGTCAGGCAAGGGGAAACTGTTGATTGGCATGTCTGCTATAACTGTTATTGCTTTTGCTAATATCAATGTCAACGTTGTAGGTTTATTATTCTCATGAGATAATTACTGTGTAAAATTGCTGATGTTGATAGTTGGTGTAGCTTCTGTCAGGCCGAGTCTTATACCGCATATATAAAATAAATTTATTTATTTATTTTTTAATGTGGAGAACTCTTAAGTCAGGTAAGAAACAATCTGGACTCTAAACATCATGAGAACCAGATCTTTATTCTTTTCTATCCTCTGTTGCCAAATGAGTGAAGGGAAGGATTACACACAGCCCTCATAATATGCTTACTGGTCCCAGACACATTCACAGTATATGCACGATCCGTGAGAAAAACTTAAAGACAACTGTCACAGAGGACTGGATTACAGTTTATAATCCACACCTTCTAAGGAGGTTTAAGATCCAAGAGATAAGATGCTAAGTTTTCTCATTAGTAACTGGCGAAACTCCAGGAAGCAACAGATGTGAACTAAAAAAACCATTTCCATAATGCAGAAACATATCATTTATGATGAACCTTATTTATACCCCATCTTTTCCCCCAAAGCAGGAGTCGAGTTGTTTTAAAAATTAAAATAAATGCAATATAGTTAAAACATACAAAAGATCAACATTAAAATGGAGTCAAAACCTTCAGTTCTCAAAAGCATATTGGAATTTAAAAAGAGAGATCTTCCTTCACCCACTGATGGAAAGGCAGCAAGAAGGGAATTCCAGAGCCAAGTTAAGCCACTGAGAAGGTTCCACCTTGTAACCCCAACATTTATGCCTATGAAGATGGTAGGGCTGGGGGACAGAAGGGTCTCTCCTGTAGATCTCAGGACCCAGGCTCACATGGGGAAATAAGATCTGGCAGACAGCCTGGACTTAAAACTGTATAGGGCTTTATAAGTCATAGCCAGCACTTTGAATTGTGCCCAGAAATAGACTGGGAGCCAATGAAGCTGTTGTAGCAATGGTGTTGTATGTTCCCTGTAACTCTAGTTAACAATTTATCTGCAGCCTTTTGAATGCTCTTCAAAGAAAGCCTTACATACTGTAATTAAGGCATCCATATTGTGGTAAATGGCAATGCAACAACACAAATTGAGATACAAAAGGGAACCAGGCAAAGTTGTCTGTCACCTTTGTTTATTTTGGCACTGGAGACTTTATTGAGAGATATTAGACAAGATAACAGAACAAACAGAGTAAAGGTAAAAAAAAGACAAATCTTGTGATACTGATTCAAAATCAGACTCATTGAAGGTTCTTTTAGGAAAAAATTAAGATATTTGGATTCTTTTCCAGACGTATAGTGAATTGTGCTAAAACAAAGTGTTGACGAAAAACATGAAGAAAACGAATTAACTGCTCCTTCCAATTTTAAAGTGGAAGAAGGAGATTAAATATCTGGGTGTTACAATTGTGAAGAATAATAGTCAACTGTTTCAAAAGTAACTATGAAAAGGTCAGGAAAAAGTTATAAGAGACTTATTAATGGGTAAAATTAAATTTATCCTTTTGGGGAGAATTGGAGTAACAAAAGCTAATGTTTTGCCAAGGCTTTCATTTTGCTTGCAAATGATCCCTATCATAAGAAACAGAACACCCTTTGTACAATGGCAGGAAGAAATTTCCAGATTTGTATAGCAGGCAAGAAAACCCAGCATAAATCTTAAAACATTGTATGATGTGAAAGAATGACATGGCCTGAGGATGCCCATTATTAAATTGCATTATGAGGCCTGTTGTTTTGTATGGTTGAAGGTATGGCTAATGCTTAGATATGAGAGGTTTTTGAAACTTGAAGGTCATGATCTAAGATTTGGGTGGCATGGCTATGCCAAGGTACATGCTGAATTTAAAAATCATTGTATCAGAAAGCCTCTTCTGCGAGTGTGGCATAACTAGAAGCAGAGATTTTTTCCTAAAATATTAGCCACCTCACTGCAGGAAGCTTTTTTCAGGAAAGAAATGGTTACATGATGACCTCTGGTATTTTGTACAAAATAATTATGGATTTAAAGCAAGGGTGATGTTTCTTAAGGAAAGCAAAGATCTTTAAGTTGCACATATGCAACTGACTAACAAATAGAATTTATTACTATCATCACTATCATCATCATGATCTTCTCCCCCAGTGTTAGTGACAATGGTTAGGTTTCCCTGGAGCATAACACAACCAAAAGTTACACACTGGCAGAGTAACAACCAAACAACCAACCAAACAAACAAAATCTTTCATTCAACCCAGGCTGAATCCAAGAGACATTTGGGGGACGTTATGTAGTAACCCCCTTCAATACATTAGTCACTTAGCACCTATATGTTATTTATTCAAAGCAGGGTCTGCTTATATTCCTGTACCCTGGGAAACTTGCGCTGCTGTCTCCTTTGTTATCTGTAATATAATTCCCATTCTCCATGTCTCTATGTGTCCCACGTCAAGCTGTTGCCTCTTCAAGCTGATATATTAATTTCCAGGTTCCTTTGTTAATTACACAGCAGGCTAGCAACCCAAAGGGCACTTGGGGATAACTCTGCAGAGGCCTGATCTTGATACCTTTGTACTACTACTCTATGCTACTCTAAGTCTCATCATTCTCAGGCTTCCAGGCTTCTCTATCAATGCCCCCTTTGGAACTTAAGTAATATAGGGAAACTTCCCTGCACCATAAATTCCACCTCTCTTAAGATTCCTGATTGACATGAAGAGATTCACATCTCTTTTTTTTTGCTGGTTCTTCCAGGCCTACTAGTATGTAACACAATCATCTTGTGGTTACTTATGCAATTTCTACAAGAAGATACACAGTTAGGCATACATTATGTAAACAAACAAACTAAAATTCCTACTAAAATAAAGAGTATAAGCCCCAGGAAGAGTTTCTTCATCCATGTGAAATTGGGAAGGCAGGAGGTAAATCAGGAAAGATCAATACCGCCTGAGTGCTTTGTATATGTCATTGTTTCCTTAAGTTCATTAACTTTGGTGTCTATTATGTTGAATCTATCTGAAAGATTAGAACAACACATCCCATCAAAATTCTGATTATGCTTTAGCAAGAGGTAATCAACAGTTGCTCTGTTCTGCAGAGTAGCTTCCTGTAGCTCTCACATCTCTAGGTTGAGGTTAGCTATGTCCTGTGAGGTTGCATTTATGCTTTTGGCTAAAGTACATGCCAAAAGATCTATTTGTATGTCAGTATTTATTGTTTGGGTAAGAACTCCCACTAGGAAAATGGATAAGGCCACTGTCTCAAGCAGGCTTCATCATATTCCTCTAGTTCTCTTCTTTTTCTGATCTGTGGCCATTTGTCTTAATGCTGAAAGAAGTGTAATTTAAAGTGGTAAGCACAACACTTTGGTTATCAGCAGGCTGAACCCCTGTTGGAACTGCTCTTAGAGGGAGCATATTTTTTAGCTGCTTTAAGTGTCTTTTCCTCTCTGTCTTTATTCTAAGCCTGTCCTTCATGTGTTCCTTTGCTTCAGATTCTGCATCAGATGCAATCATTGCCTGCTCCTTCCCATTAAATTCAATGCCTTCATCATCCACCAATTCATTGTTCACAAACCCTGAGGTAGACACATGGTGCACACTGTCATCACTACTCTGTGCCCCCCCTCACTCCAGCTGGTGCCGTCTGGGGTATAAAACAAGACAAAGCCTGAGGCTACATAGATAGGCGTGCTTGCTGTTCCAGCATAGGAGGAGCAATGGGAGGAGAGGAAGGAAGTCACCAATCATCCTCATCAGCATACAACAACTGCTTTTCCCCCCCTTTTCACAGCATTTCTCCTCATCAGATAGACTTACAGTAATTAACCCACATTCCTTTTGCATTGGTTCATCCCCCCACAGTGAAACAGAACATTCAACATGTGGAATTTCAAGTCATTTTCCTTCACGTCAACAGGAAAGACCCATTTGGTAAAAAAGTACAATAATCAAGTGTGCTGTTCTCAAGCCAGCTGACTCCCTGCCCCCTTTAAACCATAATGGGGTCATACACCATTATATATATGTACCATTTGCTTCTTTGTCAGGGAAGCACCACCAAACCTTTCCCAATTCGCCAGAAAGTAGCCTAGGGGACTGGACTTGGGCACTTTCTTTCTTTCCCCACTCATCTCTGCACACTCCTGGGACCACCTGAAGTCGCAGCCTCACCTAGCTGTGTCAACACTCTCACAGGTGTGTACCAGCCTGGTCTCGAGTGGACTCTTGACATTGCCTTGGAGGATTTATGTCCCTGAGGGAGGTTCACACTTACCAAGATGCCAAAAGCCAGTTACCTTCCCTCAAGGCTGAATGTCCCTTCATAGCGTTGTGCCTTTGAGCTGTTTCTCTGAGGCCGAGAAAGGGAAGAGATGGTTGATCCTCCGATAAGAGATCAGATGCTGGATGGGTTTCCCACATTGTCTCTCTCCCAGGCCCCAGGTATCAGTCCACCACACATGGGCCACCAATTTGTTAGTGACAATGGGCAGGTTTCTGTGGAGTGCAACACAGTCAAAAGTTACACACCGGCAGGAGATTCAAAATAATAATGATAAAACAAAAACAAAAACCTTTTATTCAACCCAGGCTGAATCCAAGAGATGTCCCAAATTAAATGTCCCCGAAGAAAGAAAGGCATACACATTTATACTTCCCATAAGAAAAGGAATTAGCATACTAAGTTACATCACCTCCTATGTAAGACCTGAAAGCCTTCAGGTGTCAGGGCATGCGCTTTGGCCCTGTCATATAGTAACCCTCCTCAGTTCATCAGTCACTTGGTACCTATATGTTGTTTATTCAAAGTGGGGCCTGCTACCATTCTTGTACTCTGGGAGAACAGCACTGCTATCTCCTTTGTTATCTGTAATATACATTCCCTTCTCCATGGCCATTTCTGCACTAGACTGTTATAGTGCTATTATTCCATTTTCAACATCCTATGGAATCCTGGAGTTTGCAGCTGGCCCCTCCCTAAACTGCAAACCCCAGGATTCCATAGGATGTTGAAAGTGGAATAATAGCACTATAACAGTCTCGTGCGGAAATGGCTCATGTCTCTACGTCTCCCAGGTCAAGTTGTTGCCTTTTCAAGCCTGATATACTAATTTCCAGATGTGTTTATTAATAACAAAGCAGGCTAGTAACTCAAAGGGCACTTGAGGAAAACTCTGCAGAGGCCTGGTCTTGATTCTTTTATACTATTCTTGATTCCTTTATACTATACTATTCTAAGTCCCATCATTCTCAGATTTCTGGGCTTCTCTATCACCAATACATTATTCCTGTCCCTTTTCATTGTTTGGCGCACACAGACATACAGATGTCCTCCCACATAAACATGAATAAAAATTGTCTTATATTTAAAAAGGTCTTTTTTCCCCCTTGTTGGTGAGGAGATTCCTGATTGGGAGAGATCAGAGTTCCCAGACTTAATCAGTTGCTGGCAGAGGAAAGCCATCAATAACTGGCCCATTTGTCTGATCTGTTCCTGGCTTTCATGTGGCAGCTATTAGTATCAGGAAGAAATAGCAAATAAGAGGCAGGGGGTTAATGAAATAAATACTTTTTAAAAAAACTGTAAACTTTTCCTTTTACCTTTCCAGGAGAGAGAGAATGAGAGAGAGAGACTGAGACCCTTAGCACACCATGGCATTGTATCATTTTAGTGACAGACTCCAGAGTGGGGCCGTGTCTCCCCATGATTAAAGTACGTCCACTGACCACCAAAAATTGGAATAAAAGCACAACTGAACTTTTGCATAGGAGATCATAGCATGACAAAAGTGGGAAAGGAGGTCATTAATGGAATGTTTGGGGTGGTAAAAAGAATTGCTTTTAAAATGATTTCCCATGGAACAACAACAATATTATGCAGGAAGCCCTGTCAGAAGGAGCTATTATCCTGATGCAGTTATGATTTACCTGTCTTGTGGGATAAGGACCTAAGTTAGTTTTACTTTTAGAGCAGTGAAAAAGAAAATAATAATAGCAGTAATA